>CM028750.1:36423067-37040567 GCA_016801395.1 Leptodermis oblonga
TCTATAGGGACTATAGAGGTGATTCTATTAATACATAGATCACTTATTTCCCAAGACTTTTACGCACACACAGTGCTTCGGTAACAACGCCCAGAAGTGATGATATGTCAAGCAAGATGGTGGCCCGCCACTACGGGGTCTCATGAGTTGCCCAACTCGAACAAAGTCACTACTTATCGAATGCCTATGCCCTAGCTGGCAACCTCGATACCGTAGATCATGGTTTTATAAGATCCAACACAATAAATCTCGCGCAGAAACGCATCAAGTAGCAATCATCAAGTATAAATCAACGCGCAACAATGCATCAAGCAAGCAATCATCAAGTATAAATCAGCGCAACAATGCATCAAGCAAGCAATCATCAAGTATAAATCAACGCGCAACAAGGCATCAAGCAAGAAATCATCATGTATAATCAACACGCAACAACGCATCAAGCAAGCAATCATCAAGTATAACATAACAATGTAATTCAAGTCAGAATAATAAAGTACATCCATCATCGTTAAACATTTAATTTCATATCTCATAGTACTTCACATATCTGTACAATTCATGTATCACATATCATCATATTCGACAAATCATATTACCTCATATCATCATACTTAGCATCAATGACACACTTGCATGTCATGATCATATATCGTATATTCAAATTTACTCGAGTCGAGTGAAAAGTAATCACTCGCTCCCTCTTATTTTCATTCCAAGATTTGCATAAGGAATTTCACAATGATGCACAAGTATAGGTATATAACGTAGACACAATCAAGCAATTTTCACGTAGCACATATTTTGTGAAAATACTTTGATAGCGAAAGTAATTTTAGTGAGAACACTCGCCTTACAAGTCCAATTCAGTCAATGATAGGTCTGCAATCAATATCCAAGAAATTTGTATTAAGTTCTTGTATTTTGTTAAATTATAATTTGTCCCTGTAAATATTAAGTTTGTCTTTCAAGTTTATTATTTGATTCCATACATGATTTTAACAATAAACTTTAGTTTTATGATATCATTCATCTTGGTTACCTTAAATTTTGAAATTACAATTAAGTCCTTTTACTTTATAGAATTTGTATTATAGTCCCTAAGGTACAAAAGATCACTTTTTGAGGTGTTTCATTTCAAGATTAACATTTATTTTATAAATTCAGTTGATAAAGTATATTTTAGGTTCAACTTATATATCTTATAAATTTTGCATTTAAGTCCCTAAAAAAACTTTTCAATATTTATATTTTGGTCCTTTAGGTTTATAAGATCTCACTTTCATGTCTTCCACGTATTTAAGATTAAGATTTATGTCATTAACTATCTAGGTGTCATTATTAGTTTGATATGAACTTAGTATGGATGTTTGTGAAAATTACATATAAGTCCCTCAAGTTTTAATTATTGACATTTTAGCTTCTACAATTCAAAATTGTAATTCAAAATCTAACTTGTAGAATTTAATATAAAAATTCCTAGAATATTGTTATATGCTTTATTTAAATATCTCTTTCATATTTTATCTTATTTTCAATGGTATTTACAATTTTCTTATTTTGTCCAATTAGAAAGATTTTTCATTATTGTTATATGCTTTATTTAAATATCTCTTTCATATTTTATCTTATTTTCAATGGTATTTACAATTTTCTTATTTTGTCCAATTAGAAAGATTTTTCATTTCTTCTTTTGATTTTACAGTGTGTGCTAAATCAAAATTACTTTTTATATTTTAAATATTGAAAATATTTTTTTAATATCTTATTATAATCATGGCTTACAAGAATTTAAATGCCTTTTTATTTCCCTAAAAAAAAAATTATTTTAGCTTTTTAATTTTTCAAAGAGTTATCAAAATTCTCCAAATTTATAATTTGTGTAAAAATATTGTATAGTAGGCTTCTTGGGGCATTTTATCAAATTTTTAGATATTTTTATTCTTGTTAATGCTATGAAAATTTGTAAATTTCACATTTATCTCTTTATTATATTTTCTTCAGTCTCTCGGGTATTATACTATTCCATTCATTATAATTTTTTTAAAACACAAATCTAGCAAACAAAATTCACTCTTTACAGTATCATGAATCATCCATACATCCTTTACAATATATAAAACAACCTACTAATTTTTAGTACCTAAATCAATAAGATAACTTCATGCATGTCATTGTTCTAGTTTTCTTTTGCCATGTATACAAGCATAAAAATTTATTTTTAGAATCCCATAGTCATAGAAACATAGAACATCATCAAACATAACATTTACAACATCAATATTTACCCATAAAAATATGAAATCATGTAAGAAATCAATTTTCAAAGATTTTAGTCATTTACACCTATTGATTGTTTTAGTGCTGGTCATACCATTAAAATCAATCTAAAAATTAATTTAACATTTAAAGACTATTCAGCATAGTTTATAGCATATCATATAATTTTTTCCATAGTTTTCTATCTCTTTGATACCATTTTCAAATTAAAAACAGTGTCTGCCTTGCATCTTTTCAGATGCAGCAATTTTGCTTCTTAACCTTAAACATCATTTTAAACCCATTCAAGAAAATTATCCAAAGCCTATAACATGTCATATACTTCAAGAACTATATTAGAATTATGAGTCTAGGATTCATAGTCCCCCTAAAATACATGTTTTGAGTTTTTAAAGATGAAACTCTTGAAAATCCAGAATCTGCCACCTTTTGGTTTTTGGGCTATAATTTCCTACAAAAAAATCTAAAAATTATGATACCAATTAGAGATGAAACTAGACTCATAGAGAAGTTGATATAAATCTTACACATGATTAGAAAGGATTGGAGTAGAGAGTTATGAGCTAATATTTTGGATTGTTCTGTTTCTAGCAGATGACGATTTAAGGCACTGACATGCCTTTGGTTTTCTAGGCATAACTCCCTACAAAAAATCTAAAAATTATGAAACTAATTGGAGATGAATCTAAAATTAAAGAGGAGTTCATAGAAATATTAACCTTGATCATATGAAGTCGGAGTTGAGAGATATGATCAAATCTCCAGGACTGTCCTGTTTCTGGCAGATGAAAATTCAAAACTCATACATCCTTCTGTTTTTTGGCTATAACTCCATATAGACAAATGCAAAAATTCTGAAACTTATTGGAGATAAAATTACACTAAAAAATGAGTTCATGGACATCAAAAAAACGAAAAGAGATGGTCTGAGTAAGGAGATCCATGCTGTTCTTTCAAACTGCTATGTTTTTAGCTGACAGAGGTTTTATGAAATTCCTTGAGTTTCTTTCCAGTTTTGAGAGGTGTGAGAGAGAAGGAGTATTGAAGATATGCTCTCAGGCCATCTCCAACCATTTCTTCATTTTGCAGCAAATTTTTTCACATTTTGCAGGATTTACAGTGATTTTACTCCAACCAATTCCACATCTCTATCCACAAAAAAAAAATATTCCATTAAATTCTCTTCCTTATTTAATTTTATATTCTTCTTTATTATTTTTTTAAATTTTTTTTTACAGAATACCCCATACTTTTGGATATTATTACGCATTTAATAAATAGTGAATGAAAGTATTAAATTGTCTATACTATTAAAATACTAAATAATACATTTCGTATAAATATTTAAATAAATAATCAAAATTTCTTTATTAAACTCACGTAAATTTATGTGTAATTTACGTGTAATTTATGTGTAATTTGTATGCATCTTTAGTTATTTTATGTATTTTAAATATTTTAATAATTTAGTTTTCATATTTAATGATATTTAAAAATATTGTTGAGAGTTTTCAGTCAATTAAGAATATTTTAAATTGAACAGTGATTCTAAACATAATTTTTAACTAAATAGTAAAAAGAATCATAATTCACAATTTTAATGTTCAAGTGTTTAAAATTATAAAAAAAACTATAAACAATAAATGAGCAAAAATAAAATTACTATTATATATAATAAATCATATTGTAATACTATAAAATAACAAATTAGTAATTAAATAAACTAAAGACTAACCTGCAAATTACACAAGTAATATAATAATAATATAAACATATAAAAAAAATTTTAAAAAGAAAAGCCAGCTTGCAGAATGTACAGTGCTTCAGTATTTTTAGGCTCTGTTCTCTTGTGGCTTTGGTAGAGGAAATTTTATTAGAGGGAAGTTTTTTGTTAGAAATTTTTTGGAGGGAAGTTTTTTTGGGAAATTGTGTAGGTGAGAGATAAAAAAGTGTAATGATTGTGTTATTTTTTGAATTTATGTGAGTAGGTATTTAGAGGGAATTTTAAAATTTTAATTTTAAATTGTTGAAAAAGTGAAGTTGTTTCTTTGTGTAAAGTTTTGAAAAAAAAAAAGTGATGATTCTCCACCAAAGCCACAAGAGAACAGAGCCTAAAGCACAATACTTATTTGCTTAAATAGCTGCTTTATGCGACTGGGTTGGAACCCAACTGCATAAAGCAGCTGTCTTTTCTGCAAATTGCAAGGAGATGGCCTCAGATGTGTAGATTTGGGGTGGTTTGAAGATATGCTCTCAGATGTGTAGAAGAGAATGAATGACAGATTTGGGGTGGCTTGATCGTGAGAATGTGGAAGAAACTAATGTTTTCTTGGGGTAGTGGGTTGTAGGAAATTAGCTAGGGAGATAGGATTGATGATTGTGTTTGCATGCATGGATTCTCATTGGAGTTTAAGGGAGGTTGGGTTGTGGTAGTTGTCTGCTGAATTTAGTTGAGTAAATTTTTATTTTCTTTGGACTAATTTTGCCCTCCAATCAATGGTTTAAGATAAATGAAAGGATTTAATTTAATGGCAAATTAATAATTTCACAAGTAAAGTTTATTCCTAATAAAAAATTTTAGTTTTATTGGCTCCTAGGAGATATGAACGTGTGGATTATCCTTTTCCACTTGTGCATTTTTATTTATCATAAATAAATATAAATATATATATATATATATTTTTCCCTACCATTTGTACACTTATATATATATATATGTATATAACTGTTGAATTATTATTTTAGAGTGTATAAATTGTGAGATTTTCTTTATATCTTTAAAATTTATCATGTGTAAATGTAATCATGCCTTTAGAGTTAATAAATTTATTATGGAGAATATAAATTGTACATATTATTGTCTTAAAAGGGATTTTACTAAAAATTCACTATTACACTTATACAAATTATCTGAACTTATATTTTATTACGCTAATCCTTGTTTAATTACATCATTTAATAATAAAAATTTTCATATTTTAGGTTATTTTACATAATTTTGAATTCTTTATTTCGGGTCAAAAGTTTGGATCCTCACAATTACTGTTCAAATCAACTATTTATAATTGTATCAACTGTCCTTTGTTGTTGAGTAACGTAATATGACTTGTATTGTAAATAAAATATATGTATTTGCTCCCCAAAAAAGATTTATATATTTATCTGCCTTAATATTTAAAGTTTACTAAAATCCTCCTAATTTTTATTACTATAATGTCCTCATCAGTTGTTCAAATTACTCTTGTCTTTTAAATGTTTGCATTATTATTTTGACTGACAAAATGGCAAAGACTTGATTGATAATTTAAAAGGTGAAATACAGTCTGTCCCTATAATTTTTTGTCATAGACATTTTCCTTCTATGTTTAAAAATTGGCAATTACTCTCACATGGTTTAGGAATAAAATACTTGATTGACTTAAATGTCCAAACGATTGTTTACAAATATTGTATATTTGAATATTATAGTTTTATACTCTTGCTTTGTACTAAATTAATCTAACACACTATTAGTTTTGATATTTTTAGTTAATTTGACACTCTAATCTTAAAATACATTATATAATTGTCAATTTTAAAATAACATAAAGCAAACTGTCCATGAAGCAAAATTATAAGTACCTTTCTTCAAAGTCAAGGGTCCTAAATTACTGCATCCCTACTCACCCAAAAGAATTAAATATTCATTGAATAAACCTACATCCAACTGTCCAACTCAACTGTTGTGAAAGCCAAGGCAAAGGAGCAAAATAAGAACTTGGGGCCCGTATGGTATGCCTTTTGAAAGGTGTTTTGAAAGGTATTTTGCATTTTAAAATTATTAAAATTATATTGGAAATCTAAAAAGGTGTTTTGGAAATGTAAAAAGGTGTTTGGAAAATGTAAAAAGGTATATTGAGATTGATGAGAAATTATTAAAAAATGAAAGTGAGAGTGAAATGAGATGGAAATTTTGGTTGCCATACATGAATCTCACAAGAAGACAAACAGGAAAAATTAATTTCACAAGCAGGAGGCTTTTCCGATTTTTATTATTTTTATTTTTTTAAAGATGAGGAGGCCGTAGACTTTCAAAAAATATACATATATATATATACACAAAAGTAATTTCCAACTTCTTACTAATTTTAATTTAGTTTAATTTTCCAGGATCTATTCAATTCACCCCCTTTTTGTATCTTTACACAGTTTAAACGTTAATTTATTATCTCAATCGTCCAATTTTTCTGGGTAAAATTATCTTGTATTGAATCATAATAGAATGACTCCATAGTTATGAGAGTTTGTATCCCTTAAAATAAGTGAGAATTTCTTGAAACATAAATAAATCATGTGAAGATTTGGAGGCTTTCAATCTGGTGATGAGGGACAAATCATAAATTAAAGTTTCGGTAAACAATTTGTCCAATGCAATACCATTCTACAATTTGGATTTATATGGGTTAATACTTATTTAGACCTGTACAAATTTACAATTGTTATCCAATTAAGTTTTTGGTAATTGTATAAGTTTCGTAGATATATTTCATGTTATTTAATTTTCTTTATTTCTTTTCTTCATAGTTAGTTGTCATGATAGTGTCTTATGTACTATGTCGTTTGGTTGTATCTGTACTTCGTGGCATTAGACGGCATGATAGTGTTCTGTATTTCGTATCCTATGAAGGATTTGATGTGGATCTGGTTCTCCTTCTGCTCTGTTTCTCCTTAAATTAAGAAGAGTCTATCTGGATTTCTACTTCCATGTCTTTGTACATCAGACACTAGTGAGCATGGCTTCCCTGGCGGTTAATTTCATAGCTGATGAGTATAACCGCAATGTTCTGGAGTTAACCGCTTCTCCATTTCTTGGGCAAGTGGGTTGTTTAAACTATTGACTATTTTTATTTGCACTCGGCAAGAACAGTAAGTAGAACAATCGGCAAGACGGTAGTTGTGTTGGTCCAGGAATCTTTCGACCACATGTTTGGGTGGATGAAGAATTCTATCAATTCTAACATTGATGCAGTCTCTGGGGATGCAGTCATCTTCCAATTTGTATTGTTGTAGGCATCATACAAGATACTGAGGAAGCTTAACGATTTACAGCCCCTTTAATGAAATTATTATCTTTGTTTTAAAAAAAAAAAAAGTGATTTTTTATTTTTTTATTTTTTTATCATTGCATTTACAATATTAAAATTCATAACCTCATAATTACAAGGTTCTCTCATTAATCACTACCCCAACCCTTCCCCACCAAAGTGTGTCTTTGTAACTATGAAAAGAAGACTACTAATATACTAACACGTTTCTTGTGGCATAAATAAAATTTACCGTAAGTAATTGCTAAAAATGATATCAGATGGTTCGAGTATTACACTGTGTTTTTCTTATAGGTAAGGGAGTAATTACATTTTGAAAAATGATACACAGCGAAAAATACGAAGGAATTTTCTAATTAGAGGTGATTAAAACTTGAAATAGAATGACAAGTGAAGATTGCGAGGCAATCCATGTCAATTACTATGCCTTTTTCCTGATTTAAGTTCAAAAGATTGGACGATTGAAATCCATTTTCATGAAGATCAGGCATCCACAGTGCCGAAAGATATTCATGGCTACACGCCGATTGCCGAATGCCCAATAGTCAAACAAAAAATGATGATCATGGGTGGAGGCACTCCATCTTTATTGGAAAATCTAATCAAAATTGTGAATTTTCCACAGCCTTTGGCTACTCGTCTTGGAGCTAATAATACAGAATATAGACATCGGGACCAGACGAAGCTTCTTTTACTTCAGAAATTCAAGACTGGCCCCACCCCAACCATATGTATATTTTGAAATTTGTGGTAATTATTTGGAGAAATGTAATTCGATAAATTAAAGTTGTTTATAAGGGTTATTATCACGTAAAGACCACGTCAGTCGACCGTCACTATAAAGATTCTTTAATTTTCTTGGTGCGCCAATTATTTTCATAATTATTTGACAGTGTTACCAATTAATTTGTTAAAATTGTATAACTATTTAAATGGATACGGGACAAATGATTACAAAAGGACAAAGTAGGAACTCAACATTTCAGAATTGCAATACCCTCCCAAATAACTACAAATTACCCCTCTTTGCCTCTTCAAATCGTTTTTATATTGTCGAGGAATTTTTTTGACATTTTTAATACTACTTTTTATATATTTAAGACATGACCAGGAAACAAAAATAGAGTACCATACATAGTATTAGATATTTATACAATTGAACTGGATTCATAATCACATAAGTTTTATGTTGAAGACTAATTACCATATTTTAACTATAAGATAGACTCCTTTTTTTTATTGAGTGATTATAACACTATCATAGTTGGATAAACTACTAATAATTATCTGAGAAAATATATGGTGATTATAAATTTCACATCTCTTATGGTCCCTCTCTCAATATTAACAAATCAATACAGCTTGTACGCAACATACAAGAGTCATGAGAGAGATGTCAAAAGTCTTTTCTTCTTGTGATTTCACCATCGCTATCCATGTCAATGAACTAAGATACACATTATTTACAAATTATAACCAAAGATCCGGTTTATGAATTCCAAAGTATAACCCATGCGCGGGGATGATAAATTGTTTATCTTTTTCTGGTTATCCTGAGGACTAAAACACAAATTAACAGCCAGTTTGATCAACAAAACAACAACAACAACAAAGGAAAGCCACTTTTGTTTACATCATTCAATCAATTCATTCATATTTCACTGCAAATAGGATATGGAATGTGCTTGTTCTCCTGAAATGAAAGGCCAGTTCTGTGATTCCAAGGCCATAACTGGCTGAGTTAAGCTTTCAGTTCCTGGAAAAAATGGATCCAGAGAAGTGGTTTCAGGCTGATTATTCCGGCCCCAATTCGCCGTGGCTGACAGAAGAGAGAGAGCACGAGGCAGATTAGGCCGCGCTTCGCTCAGGTAGGAACTGGCTGCAGATGATGATGATGATCCATTGCCTGCAAGAATGGAGCACCAAATTAAGATGAACATTGCCCTCTCTGATGATCCTTATAGTAGAAATGTGTATTGTAAAGATGAGAAATTATAATAAAATGTGAAATGTACTATAGAAACCAAAACGTGCTCTAATGGTCTTAGTTGGTAATGGTTAGCGGCCAAGCCAGCAGCCTAGAGCAGCGGTAGCCCGGACCTGGAGGAGTCCAGGCACGAGGCACAGGCGGCCGATGCCCCGGTATAATGGCAAATCTATTAGTAAATTCTTCACATTTTAAGGAAATTTGTGTGTTATATATGCTAATTACGGATGAACCAAAGCTGACAATAACACTAAGAATGTATATCAGAAGTTCAACAAAGTACAACCGGATTCAAATATATATCTGCCATGGAAAAAATTGTATCTGTTTTAGTTTGCCCGACATATTATGATACTTCTTTCTGTCCAATTATACAACTGTTTTTGAGTATCACAAGGTACAACTCCAAACACGACTCTTCCATTTGTACAGTGTGAGAAGAAAAAGTATCATTATTACCAGAATCCCTGATCAGGGGACTACCGACCGGTGTCATCTTCAAGCTGCAAGAGCTCTCCCACGTTGTATTCGTCACCGAGGAAGCCAACCTATTCAGCAGAAAACTTGGAGGCCTCCTATCTGTTAAGGTTAAAATTCCACATTTCATCATTGATGTAACAAAGTGCAAACTAAACAACAAAATAAGCAAAAGAGAGTGGAAGAAAAAAAAAGGAAAAAAAGGCACCATTTAAAGAAGATGTCAGCCCTGTTGAGTTCAAATGCAATGCCTCAGGATGCGGCCTTCGCCGCCTGGCGTTGTGATCGGAGAGGCGCCGGCGGCAGCTTCTTTTCTGGTCATCAAACTCCTCCAAATGATGGAACCTTTCAACATTAATGTCAATATAAACATAATTACACAAAATTCTCAAGCAATAAAACTTCCTCTCCGTGGATTCTGTTTCATTAGAAGGATTTTGTTTCATTAGAAGACTTAACTTTCTAATACTTTTTAACGGAACAAGGGAGAGTATATATAATGTATGTAATGTAACTAGTAACTAGCCTGCTACATTGCTGGCAAAATCTTCTCTCCATTCCGGCTACAATCACCCTGGGGCTCTTGGAATGGCATTCGCAAATCCGATGCCGGCGGTGGTAGCCTTTCGCCGTCGAAAGATCAACGTTGCATCCCTCAACCTGGCAGCGACTAGTTTGCGAATTCTGGCAAGAACTTCTGTGCCTCTTCGTCGGAACATTAGAGCTAGAAGACATGGAATTTCTTCCATTGATCAATTCTTTTTTACCAAAGCAAACAGAATTAGGCCAGGAATTAACTTTTCCAGAGGTGCTGAGTCTTCTTCTTCTTCTTGAATTGCCTTCCCATTGTACAAACCAGAGTTCTGAAAATCCATTACAGGTTGTGTGGAGTGTGACTTTCAAACCTCAAAGTTCACAAAAATCAAAATCAAAATCCCAGGAATGAACTGAACTAGCTAGGCCTTCTCCTGCTTTTTCCGAAGAATATTCTGTTTTTTTCTTTGTTGAAAACCAAGATTTTGATGGGGGCAACCAAAGTACAAGAAGAAAGAAATGGCTGAAAAGGAGACAGATGGTATTGGATTCAGAGTAAAAAATTTCCTAATAAAATTCCCTGGTTAAAGGGGCAGGCAACCCCAATGTCCTCCTACCAACAAAATGAGGGGTGGGCTAAGGGCTAAGGGCCAATTAAGCAGTTTAGACAGCTTGGTTTGGTTAGGTGGGGTTAGGAGACGATGAGTTCGGATTATCTGTTCCATTAATCGTGTACCAACTAGTAAGCAGGTATCACAACTAAAGGTTCGGTTCGCTCTGACATGGTTTTAAAAAAGGAATTTGTTCAGGTTGAAAACGGTGTAGTTAATAGTAAAAATTGTATTGAAAATTATAAAAAAAAGTATTATCTTATATTTAATTTACTTTAGAAACCAAAAATATATCAAAACACAAACAAAAACTCTGAAACTGAACATGGTCTAAAAATATGTGTGTTTTAAGGTTTATCTTTTGTTTTCTCTTTGAGCATATACTCTTCATGTATTGTAACTTAACACATGATTGATACACATCAGAGAAACATAAGATTCAATCCGAAAAGATCCATACATCTTAACTCCAACTAAGGTAATAGAGACACATATTGATACACATTTAGTCAGACAGAAGATTTAGACACGCGTCTTTACTCTGACTAAGGTAACTGAAACAACAATGACAGGAAAGGAGGAGGAGGAAGGGGTGGGGCGAGTTTTTTTGGGGGGGGGGGGTGTTTGGGGTCGTGTGCGCCATACTGACTTTATATATTGTCTTCAATTAATCGTCAACAGCAGATTAGGCATGTTCTTTTTAGTTGAGTTGAGTTTTGATTTTAAAAAAATAATTTTATAATATAAAAAGTGTATTAAAAATTTAAAAAGATATAACTGAATAATAAAAAATTATATTAAAAATGATGAAAATTAATTATAATATATTAAATTTATTATTAAGACCAAAATTAAAACTTAAAAGAATATGCCCTAAAATGTTGTTGGTTTTGAGAAGTAGCGAATTAAATCCAGTTTGGAAGTGGAACTAATGTGTCAGGTTTCCCATGTGGGTTCTTCCCTTTCCATTTTGGCAACGACAAAATACGCCTGTTCAGCGTGGATTCATGCTTCTGCAACTGTTCACAAACTAATTAATCCACAAAATTAATTTGTTAGATGAGATTTAGGGGATGTTGTTTTTGTTTTCGTTCTGATTTTATTTTTTGTTTCAACAATGAATTTAATATATTACAATCGTTTTTCATTATTTCCGATACATTTTACAACTTTCTAAGAACTTGTTTTTATGATGTTTTAAAACCCGATTTTTAAAACATATTTTTAAAAGTAATTTTTAAGTAAAGTGTTTAAAAATATAATATATTAAATTTATTATTGAAATCAAAAATAAAACCAAAATCAAAACGAAAAACCAAAAACAATTGAGTCGTTAAGTGTGTGGGGAACACCTTCAAACCAGGGACGATGGAATTCGTTTATTTTCTTTATGCTATACTGATAATCGATTCTTCTTTTTTCTCTCTCTTTTCTAAATGAATTGAACCATGAATACCCTAACTGAATCGTACGTTTCTTTCGTTATTACTTACGATTAAAATTTTGATAGTCAACTTTGTCGAACTTAGTTTTAATATTATAAAATGCACTCCTTATATAATCTAGAAGAAGTATGGCATAATTACTTTCTATTCCTAATATTATTCACTCTTATATTGTTAGTTATCATTATTTACCGTAAAATGAGACTTTTGGGCTATCACTACTGATGTCACCGAAAGTAGAGATAAAAAGTGTGAAGCATATAAGTAAAGATAACTACAAACTCCATCTATTTTATTAGAAAATTTTATTTCGTAATATCGAAAACAATTGTCTTACAAAGTGGACTCTTCTAATAGATCACAGGAAATATTGCACAACTAGAAATGTCACTAGAAAGTTCCCAAAACTAACCTTTCTTTATAAATTTGATGTCCTCCAAATCCCTTTTTTAAGTATGATTGTTAATTTCTAACACGACACAAAACTCAAACGATATGTTGGAAAAAATAAGAGAAGATGCAAGATGGCTGTATATAAGTTTATATATTTGACTTCAAATCGTGTACAAGACACTTTCCTTAAGGCTTAATTCGTCCACTATAATGTGCAATAGTATTCAAGACGAATTTCCTTTGGGATAAGCTGAAGTTTAAAGAGTGAACTCTTGTACTAAGTTCCTTAATCCCCTAAGACAAGAGCACAGAGAGCAGAGATTTTCTGATTCTTGATGATCTGAATTCTGCAGCATCCAAACCCCAAGATGACCATTTATAGAGTTCATAGCATCCTTTCAGATGTTATGAAAGATTATTAACTTGTTTGAATTATGACTGTTCAAGCAAAAGATTGCATCCATTTAATTCTCAAAAGTTACAACTTATAAGTTGTAACTTCATGTTGTGTCGTTTCAACTAAATGCCTATTCGATCACATTTCCTTAAACTTTCTAAGGATTGAAAAATCCTTTTTCTCAAACGATATACACGGATTGGGTAAAAAACGTCGACACGAATAATTAAACAGATAAGGTCAGCATTGAGAATGTCGACACTTGAATCCACCAACATGAACGTGTAAACATGGGCTCAAGTACTTTAATACAGCACGACTATGACACAACATAAATGCGTTATAGTTGAGTCTTAGCGAGTTTGTGAAATAAATAAGTCTACACGAATAACAAAAGTAATTAAACCGATAAAGTTAGAGTAAGCAAGAATTTGAAAAAAAAAAAAAAATCTATGATTACTTCGATGGAAGAAAAGGTGGAAGTAGTTGGGTTCCACAGTCGGTCAAGAGAAATGGGCTCCCATTCCCATTGATTTTTCGTTCCTTCTCTCTCCAATAATTTCGGAGAAAGATCAGTTCATCTCTCCTCTGCTATGGACCTTAATTAAGGGTCGTAAACTGAGACTCTCTCTCAATAAAACTGGTTGGTGAAGGTGAAGCACAGCATTTATCCGTTGGAATTTCACTGTCAAACAACTCCCTTTCTGATGGGTGTGACTGGACAAAGTTAACAACGTGATTTTAAGATTTCCCCAATGGATGTTTATTCTTGTGCGTGGATTCAACTCAGCCACGGAAAACACCCATTTCCTACTCACATTATTTTAAAAATAATATCATCATTATCTTTACACAATTTCTCATTAAAAAATTTCCTCTTAAAAAATTTATTTCCAAAGAAAATAGATAATCGTGTGATAAATAATGCCTGCTAGCAAAGTTTCTATCAAGTCCCATTTAAGATAATGCTCCGCAAGCAAGTCTCGTGCCATGTTTTATCTGCATTTCGCATTCAGCACCGTAGTGGCTTTAGAGGGACGGGAAGAATGAAAACATTCAAAAGTTCTTGTAAATGCACGTTAAACTTGATGAAAAAAAAAAAAGGATTGCAAAGTTTAACTCAAAGGTTAATTTTTGTTGGAAATACTAATTTAAACCAAACTTAAATTAATTAGGAAATTATATTTGTTAGAGGATTTAGTAATTACTTGTTTATTTGTTTCCTTATTTACTTTAGGAAGTAGTTTTCTGAGTAGGATTTAGTAAGTAAATCCTAGTAGGTTTCGAGTAACTCTGGGGTCTATATAAAGAACCCATGGGCAATGGTAGAACATCACTAGGGCTAAGGTAGGCATGGCCCCTACAAGTTTTTTACAAAAAATTACTACCTACATATACTTTAGTAAAAAAATATTTTCGTGTTAATATGTTTGACCCCTCCAATTAAAATTTATTAGTTTACTTTAAAATTTATAATAATAATAATAATAATAATAGATATATAGTGAAATTTTATTGTTTGATACACTATATTTTTATCTCATATGAATTATTAAATTTGTCGGATTTAGCATTAGTTATACTTTTGTGTGTCTTCATCTATACTTTTATAAATTTGTATAAATATTACTTTCTTGGTATTATTAAAAGAGTAAAGTATCTGTAATGTTTTTGGTATTAAAACTAAGACTGTTTAAGTGGGTTGGAGGGAGTACAAGTTTTTGTAATACAAACTTTTAGTTTATATTTTCATAATTTTAATATTGAAATTTTTATTATTTCATTCATTCTATACTTTCATATAATTTTATAGCATTTTACCAAGTTTTTATTCAAAATATTTAAAATAAATACAAACTCCTAGTCAAAAAAATTATTATGTTAAAATCGAGAAATAGTAGTAAAAAATTAATTATAATATAATATATGAAATCTCTTATCATAATGTGTAATATAGAGTAACACATTGAAAATCTAATATTCTTTTGAGTTGGCCCCTCCAATAATTATATCCAAGTTCCGCCATTGCCCATGGAGTAGAATTTTCAGTGCAAAGATTTACAGAAAGGACGTGAGAGGTTGTGAGGTCAGGTGTAGAAAATCCCGCCTCGGTGTGAAAGCCTTGAGAGCTTTTGGGTACCTACCTCCGCTACGTTTTGTAAAGCTTTTAAGCTTTGTTTCGGTTTGGTTTTTATATATATAAAGAGAGTTTGATTCCGCTGCGTTAATCTCTATTTGTTGTTAGGATATATTTTATATAGTTTATATCCTACAACTGGTATCAGAACCAGATTAACTGAGCAAGAAAAAATTAGCTCGTGAAAGTTTGGAGCTCCAATCGCCACGTTAGCCGCACAGACTTTTGCTGGGACAAAAATTTGCTTGCCTCTTGGTCACTGGCGGACTTACAATGGGGGCACTGGGGCACGCGCCCCCAGTGGCCCCCACCGCCTTTTATATATTTGGTCAAATTATTTTAAAAAATTGTTAAATTAATATAATGTGCCCCCAACATTTTT
Organism: Leptodermis oblonga; assembly: GCA_016801395.1. Lineage (NCBI taxonomy): Eukaryota > Viridiplantae > Streptophyta > Magnoliopsida > Gentianales > Rubiaceae > Leptodermis > Leptodermis oblonga. Next base: position 36,438,792 of record CM028750.1, read on the forward strand.
AATTATAAATTAAACATAAATAATACACGACACATAGTTAAATTGTATTAAGGTTATAATTATTTTCTTAGAGTATTAGTAAGATTCACAACACATAGACAAATTGTATTAATGTTGTGATTATTTTTTCTTAAGTATTAGTAAGATTTAAATTAATTAGAACTTGAAACGTAAAGAATTACTAAATAAATATAGTTTTTTTTCTTTATTATTATTTTCGTAAATTTTTAAGTTTAACCTTATTTTAAAATATAATTTTTTTGGCCATACAATGTATATTGTGTCCCCACTAAAATAAATTTCTGGCTCCGCCACTGCTCTTGGTCTTGAGAAGTATCCGGGTTTTTGAATCAATTGATCAAAGGAGCTTTGATCTTGATTTGGTTCCGGTCTTCAGTAAATTCTTTCTTATTAATTGATGTGGTTATTAAAACATGTTAGCTTTGAAATATAAATAGGCAGAATATTCTATTTCTTTTTTGATTTTTTTTTTAATCACATTATCTTCTTTAGTACTGCTATTTCTGAAGAGCACAAATGCTACTCTTCAAGAGTATCATTTCTACTCTCCTGAAGTAGCACTTAAATTTTATTATTTTTTTTCCAACTTTAAGGTGATACTCGAAGATAGTTTTATTGATAGTAGTGAACATGACCACTCACAAGCATCAGTTTTTTTTTTTTTTTGGTTAAGTCTTTCATTTATTCAATTTTGTTTTGTTTTGACCATACAAACATGTGAGTGTCATGTGACTTTTTGGATGAAAAAAATGGATGGAAAGTTAGTAAGGAACCAAAAGAGTACACTAAATGAAATGTGAAGGATATTTTCTCATCATTTGAAATGTGAAGGACAAAAAAAGAGCATTGAGTGATTTGTGAGGGACCAAAATGGTGGTTTGGTCTTTCTTTTTCTTAACATGTTTTTAAAATTATGTTAAAACGAGCAGGGTTTTAATGGCTTAACATGTTTTTAAAATTATGTTAAAACCCAAGGCTCCATTGTCACATTTTTAACCTGATCGGACTCTCCACCAAATAAGGAGTCGACTTCACTGCAGTTGATCTGCTCCAATTCAATAGAGCTTTCAACAATCCCATGATCACTTTTATCTACGTGATCATTAATTTCAATATCTCTCTCTTGTTCTGTAATACAAACGGTCTTTTCTTCTTTGACCAAATTAACATCTTCAGTTCCTTCATCCATATTCTTAACACACACTGCTCCTTTCACTTTCGTCACTCATAATTCTTGAAGCAATTTCTTCGAATAAATGCTATTGTAAGTCCTTGATCACTAATTGCTTGCTATTAATCCTCATTTCATCAAAGAACAATATACTTAACAATTCTTCATGACACAACTTTGAAATATCTCTTGTCTCAATTATTAATGCCACAAAGTAATCAAACTTCCTAGGTAATGTATTGAGAACATGATTCACAAAAGTTTCTTCGTCGAGAATATACCTGTTTGATCTCATATCATCTTGGATTTTCTCCAATCTATTAATATAATCCTCAACTGTCTCACATTTTCTTATCTTGCTGTCTCTAAATGTCTTTTTCAATTTTAAGACATTATTTTTCTGAGCTTTATCCATTCCTCTATAACTTTTTACCAAAATATCCCGTGCTTGTTTCGCAGTTTTCGCATGACAAATTTTTCTAGAGATTGAACTATCAACAAATTGAAGAATGAGAGATAATGTCAAACGTTCCTTCTCCTTTGTTTCATCGTCTACACATCTGCCACCTCCTTTTGAATGAATTGTAGCAAACCAAATACTCCGAGATGACTATCCATCAGCATTATCCAAATAGGGTAATTTTGTCTCTCAACTAACTTTGGAATATGTCTAATATAAGCACTCCAATCCATAATTTACACCTCAAAATCTCCTCTCTTTTTTTTTTTTTTTTTTTTTCAATTTCAAATTCATGAACCTCCCTGGCCAAAACAATACCAAAGATTCCAATTGATGTGACTAAACAAACTTACCAATTTTCAAACAATTTTTCCTGCACAAGTCAGCCCAACAATTTGAGCACGGATGAACAAGACCAAAATTTGTATTGATCAACCTACTTGCTGCCACCAAAATCAAACATTAAACATATAATCACACTGCAATTTCTGATTGCACGTGAACCGAGGAAGAGAACTGAAGCTTCAAGCTTTGTGAATCAAATTAAACGAACAAAACTGGGCTACGATACGGAGGCAACCCCAATAAAACAGCCGCAATTCTTCGAGCTGCAATTTGGCGATCGAAAGTTTGCAACTCTTGTAGGATATAGAAATAATATATATCCAAAATAATATTAAAAGACACGTACAACATAATAAAACTTCTTTGTAATAACGAACAATAAAAAAAACCCGCACGCACACAATCTGTGCGGCGCACCTAAGCCGAAACTTGGTCGAGAAACAACCCGAAAGCTATTCAGTTTCTCCCTGTCAATCTCTTTATCTATCTCTGTAATTTTCTGTGATTACAATGATTACTCAATGCATTTATTTATAGGGTAAATTATCCATAAATCCTACAATTCAAAACTATTTTCTAAAACAACTGGGTTACCCAAAACAACCACTAAACCAAATAAGAAATAGACAAATAATAAATCTTACTACAAATATAATTACCTAATTAATACAAGTTTGGTTTAAATAATATTTTCCAACATGCAATGACGTCGTCAAAGAAGGAGGAGAAACTTGCGAATTGGAAAATCTAGTGTGGTAGTTGTCGTCATCGTTCTAATTCCTATTTATTCTTCCTGTTTTAGCAATTAAGGTCATAGCAAAATATATGTTACTTTTACATTTCCCATAATTGTGCGGAAAACCTGAAACAAAAAACTATTTGTGGCTTGATCTTCTGCGATCTCACAAATTTATTATGGGAAAAGTAAAAGTAACTTTTAATATCTTAATTGCTAAAAAGGGAAAAAGCCCAGCCAAAAAACTATTTGTGGCATCCCAGAAGATGAGCAAACCAACCACATAAGCCATCCTGATGATTAATTATAGAGAGAATAACTCCGTGTGTCTTTAAAATTAGTTTACATCGCATTTTCGTTTCCAAATTTGAACTAATTTTCTTCGGTCCTCAAATTTGGTCTCATGTCGTACTTTCGTCCTTGAACTTGAAACTGTTTCTTTTAATCTCCAAATTTGAATTTCTCATCTTTATGTAATCCATCGCTCAAATTTTGACTAAAACCAACCCTAAACTAACAAGTTTGAGGATAAAAGGGGGTGCGGGGTCCACTGAGAGCACATCCCTTTGTGTAACTTTGCCCCTGACGATGAATTATATGGAGATAAAAAATTCAAATTTGAAGATTAAAGAGAAGTATTTTTAAATTTGAAAACGAAGGTACGACAAGAAGACAAGTTTAGAGTCCAATGAAGTTATCATATCTCAATTATATTAAAGCACGTTATTAATTTAAGGAGTCAACAAGTTCTGAGAAGAATTCTTGGGGATTATGATTAAAATTTGAAAGTTATGTTCATAATGGTTCAGTATTCTTAAATTTTGACCCAGACAAAGTTGTGACAGAATGTTTGTTTTTGGACACACATTAGCAGCAAAAACTTGGTTTCCATGAAATACATTTGCTTTTGCTTAACAATTAGTCAATAATTAATTGTATTTCTAGAAAGAAATGACCATCTTTCTCTACCCAGTTATGATGATTTTCCCCAAATATCTCATCGGATTAGAGTAAATCAATTTTTTTATTGATTCGAAGATATAACACGTAAAATAACTAATTCGCCACAATTTGTCCATTCATGTTCTTATTATTATTATTTTTTAAATATGAGTTAATTATGTTGCAGTAGTACACGTATTTATATAGGAATTGTATAATAGGTGAAAAAAAGGAAAAGAAATATAACTCTTTCATAAACAAATATATTTTATGAAATAGACTTTTCATTTGGACGGAAAGAATGTCACTCTTTTGCGTCTATATATACTAGATAAGTCATCCTTTGAAATGGGGGCAAGGCGTCGGGGTGGCGGTAATGAGAAGGTCATGTGTTCGAATTTTAGGGATGGAAGAGTTAAAAAAAAAGTCATCCTTTGAAATTAGATGAAAGAGAATGGATTTCTTAATAAATCAAAGGGCAATTTAGTCCCATAATCATCAAACTATTTTATCACAAATTTATTTTATTGCTTTTTTATTTAATAATGGCATTCGATCAATTTTAATTATTGGGTCAAACTAATGAAATGACCACACCTAAGTTTCACGTATCTAATATTTACTATTTTTTAATAGTTAAATAGTCTAATTATATAAAGAAAATTGAGCGGCCAAATGTATACGACTTCGAATATTTAACTGGTAGTTGAAATTGGGCATAATTACATCCAACTCCCTGTTCGTGTTATTAAAATAGTCACTTTGTCCTCATTAGTTATTAGTTAAAGGGAGAAATATGATGAAAAGGCAAAAATAATCGGTCTTTCAATGAATACTAGAAAAATCTACCCCTATATTGTATCCGATACGAGGATTTAATTAGGATAAATTAGTTTTTTCATAAATTTTCTCCTTTTAGATAATGATGACGGTTAGCAAAGTGTCTGTTTTAATAATTTAGGGGCAAAAAGTAAGGCTTCGTTTTAGAAAAACTTCAATCTGAAAATTAAAGTTTAGAATCTGGAATCCGAAATCTGAAATTTCAATTCTTTAGGGTGATTGCAATAATAAACCCACAAAAATAACTTTATTATGCCACGTCAGCGCCACATCAAAAGTTTAAACCCACCCACTTTATAAACCTATCCCCATAACAATAAACCTACAAAAGTAACTTCAGCCCGGGTTTTACCAATATACACATCTATTTACATTTAATAAATGTTATTTTGATACTATATTTATTTATTATTTTTAATTATAAATATAATTTAATTTAATGAAATATTTAATTTAATTCTATAAAAACACATAATTCAATAAAGCACGTGAAAAATATTACTCCCTCCGTGATCCATCTTTACTTAGGTACAACTTATTATAGATGCCAATGTACAATACCTAAAATACTTAATTTGTCACCATTTATATCATTACTTAAAAAGTAAGGATTAATTGTAGATCACACATAATTGTATTAGTAAGGGTAGGAGATGTAAAAAAACTCAAACTGGACCCTTCTAATGGAATAAAAAATATTTCTCAAACTGGACCCTTCTAATGGAATGGAAGGAGTAAATAAATAGGAAAATATTATATAAAGTACATTATATTAAAATAAAAAAGTACATTACATAAAAAATGTCTACGCCAAAATTTTAAAAAAAATAACAATTGCAACGGCTCTATAAAAAAAAAAAGGTAAAAAAAACAAATATAGCAATGACTATAATAGAAAACAAAAGAAAAGGAAAAAAAAAAAAAAACTAACCGTTTATTTCAAAAGAAAAGAAAAAAAAAAAACAATTGCTTCTGGTGGCCGACAGCCACCAGACGCGCGCGTGCAATGCTTGCTTACGCTGCACTCTCCTCACGGTGGGCTTCACACTTTTATCACAAACCCAGCTTTGGATTTTCAAAGCTGAGTTTGTGACATGGAGGTTTGTAGTGGGTGTAAACCTACAAAGTTGGGTTTAAACCCATTACAAACCCACCATTACAACTACCCTTAAGTTATTCTATTTGATAAAAAATAAAATTTAAAATATAAAATTTGGACGAATGTCTGAAAGCTGAAGTCTCAATTTTATTAAATTATTAAAAATAAAATATTTTATTTTAGTTTTAACATAGAATTTGCTTATATTTTCAATAAAGTTAACATAAATAAATAATAATATATATTTATTTTTGTATAGTTTTAGAATTAATTTTCTTAAAAAATTATGAATTTCTAAAATTTAAAAAATATTACAAGCATAAAATAAAATTAAATAATGATGAAACAAAAGAAAATTGAAATAGAAAATATAAAATAATTTTTTGTTATATAATTCAGATTCAGCGATAAGTGATCAACTGATAATTTATTTCATGGGCCGAAATTATACTTGTTGTTCAGAACCACTTAATTAATTAAATTATTCGAATTTTCGTTATCAAACGCACTTAATCGATTAAGTACTTAACTCTTGAATCACTTAATTCATTTAGATTTGTGACTGTCAGTTATTAAACACACTTAATTTACGTAAGCACTTAATCATTAATATTAAGTGTTGAATCTTGGTTATCAAACGAAGTCACATATAACACGTGATTTTTATTAACTGCAGAATCTTAGTTATCAAACGAAGCCACATATAACATGTGATTTTTACTGTAAGTAATCCTTAGTTATTAATTTGCTCGGCCCAAATCGGAATCAGAGAGCCATAAAATTAATTAAGAGGCACCAGTTGGCAATGGGGTCAGAAAAGTGTTGCAGTTATATATGAGAAAAAGGGGTTGGACTAAACACAGTTTAGGACCAGACAAAGGCTGTAAATTTCGTTGCCTTTCCTTTTCTGGAATCAATAATTCAGTAGCAGAAACTTTTAGCTGGCCGAATAAATAGCTAGAAAACAACACTAATTAGTAGGGTTCTTCATGCGCGCTGGAAATTAATCATCGAAAGAATGAATAATTAATGCAAGAAGAAACTCCATACATCCATAAAAATACTTCAACAAGCCAATGAGGATCTGTATTCGTATTTCTCGATCTTTACATGTACATCAGTTTTCCCTCAAAATAGCATTTTACCCCCTGAATGTATCTGGATGCACCATCCTACGTGAAACATCTAATGCGCTGAATAATTTTTCCAATCAAACATAGTAATTTGGAGAGATTATTCAGTGTATCCATTGCATAACGTGAGATAGTGCAACTAGACCCATTCAAGGGGAAAGAATGCTATTTTGAGGGGAAAACAGATGTACATGTAGGATGTCTGTGAACGAATAAAAATCATAATTATTAATTTATGATTGATTGGAAGCACTATTTTTAAGATACATCCGATGCACTCAATAATTTTCCGGTAATTTGACAAAAACACAGCCAATTAATAACACTCCTGATCACTCATCGTACTATAATTAATTAATTCATTGGCACGACAAGAAGAAACCAAAACTTAACAGACGTGACAAGAAAATCTTGAAATGTTGTTAGATTTGTTATCAAAATATTATATATATATATATATATATATGTTGTTAGATTATGTATGGGCAAAGGTTTAAGTTATCTCCTAATATTTTAGTTATGGTTAAATAAGCTTCTACAATTATATTTTGTCCAAATAAACCCCCAAAGTTATAAAATATGATTACTTACATGCAAATGCACATTAATGAAATAGGATTAATTTGACCCAATTTTATAATTATTTTGGGACTTATTTGGACACAATATAAAATATCAGGAACTTATTTGAAACGTAACGTTTGAGATTCATTTAATTTTAGAGTAAAATATTAAGAGATAAAATGAATCTTCTGAATTATGTATGTATGGTTGATTTTTTAAAATAAAACTCACCACCAAACAAAACATACTATCTTAGAAGAAAAGCCAAAGAAGGAGCTAGAGCAATGATAAGTAAATTTCGTTGGAGAGCGTCATAATCCCACCTAAATTTGGTTCAAATTATCGCTTGTTGCTCAGGATCCTCTGTGTTACACTTTCCTGTTACACATCTTAATAATTCATCGTAAATATTATTTTTTATTTTAATTTTTTTACCAATCATATTTATTGGCATTCTACCTAATTGTAATATAAATTATTTTATTTTTTTACATTAATCTGGTATTTTAATATAATTTTATGGTATTTTTTTAATTTTTTAAATCTCAATAAATTAAAATAAATATACCCTACACCAAAATAGGTGAATTTTTAGTCAAAAAATTTATTATAATGCCAATAAATATGGTTGATGAAAAGATTAAAATAAAAAATAATATTTTCGATGACTTATTAAGATGTGTAATAGGGAGTGTAACAGGAAAATGTAACAGAGGATCCTGACCTCTTTAATTCGGTCTACTTTGGCCGTCTATCCAAATGTAAACATATATCACTTCGACAATGTTGGGAATGAGATAACGATATTTGCCAATGGTATTCAAAAATTTCAGCCCTATCCTTTGAGAGGGTCACAATCACCAAATGTTTTGCTCGTGGGAAAGTTTTATTTTATATTTCAAAGGGTTATATAGTAAAAACATACATGAATTTTAAAATACACTTTTAAGTTTAGAATATATCAAAATACTCTATGAATATGTTAAAATGGTAAAACTGTCCTCCAATTTTGCTAATTTCATACAAATTTAAGGGAAATTTTGACATTTTCCAATCTCCATAGTATTTTGAAATTTTACCAAACCTCAAGGGATTTTAGAATTTACCCACAAACAATTACTAGTTACTATTACCTTTTAAAAAAAGTTAAATTAAATCACTCCTCCACCCGTCCCTTAAGTTGAGCTATTGTTTTCTTTGGTCCTTAGTTTGAAAACGTTTACTTTTCGTCCCTTAACTTCAAAATTGTTTCAAAATCCAAAGACCAAATCCTAACAATATTTGAGCTATTTTAACTAGCATGTGAGATTATACACATTAATAGAGATAACAAATGAAAAAATAAATGTTAAATCACTTTATTCACCCATTAATTTGACTTTAAAAAACTCAAATATTAACCAATTTAGACTCAGAACCATTTATGAAGTTAAGGGACAAAACAATTTTAAATTATGAAATTAAAAAGAGATAGCATCCCAAGTTAAAATACAAATAGAGTAATTTAACAAACAAAAAAAAAAAGAAAAGAAAAAACACATACTCCCATCTTCACTTAGGTACGACTTATTATGAATATCAAGATACAATATATTAATTAACTAATTTCTCCCCATTTGTATCCTTACTTTTTAAATAAAGACTAATTATAGACTATCTATGATTATATAAGTAAGGGTAGAAGGTGTAAAAAAATTGAAAGTGTTATCTTTTAATGAAGCAAAAATTATTTTTAAATTGGACCCTTCTAATAGAAGGGAGGGAGTAAAATGGAGACAAAAAAGCTAGTGGTAGAAGACAAATTTGGAGAAACCAAGCAAAAACCCTATGAGCATGTTCTTTTCATTTTGGTTTTGGTTTTGTTTTTGGTTTCTATTGTAAATTTAACATATTATAAATATTTTTATTATTTTTAATATAATTTTTTATTATTCAGTTATATATTTTTATATTTTTAATACACTTTTCACACTACAAAATTATTGTTTAAAAATATGTTTTCAAAACTAAATTCTAAAACATCATAAAGAATAACCCCTATATATTTTGGGTTTCAGTGTTCTTTAGCCTTGGGTCAGGGTTCGTGCTTCGTGTTGGTGTTCGGGGCCCAGTTCGAGTTCGGGCCTCGGGTCGATGTTTGTGCCTCGGTTTAGGGTTCGGGCCTTGGGCCGGGGTTCAGTCCTCGGGTTGGGATTCAGGCCTCGTTTCGGGATTCGGGCCTCAGGTCATGGTTTGGGCCTTGTTTTGGGGTTTAGGCCTCGATTTGTGGTTTGGGCCTAGGTTTGGGGTTCGGGCCTCGGGTCGGGATTCGGGCCTCAAGTAGGAGTTCGGGATTCGGGCCTCAAATCTAGGTTTAGCCCTCATTTCGGGATTCAAGCATCGGGTTGGGATTCATGCCTCGGGTCAGGGTTCGGGCCTCGTTTCGAGATTTGTGCCTCGGGTCGGGGTTTAGGACTCAAATTGGGATTCGGGTCTCGGATCAGGGTTCGGGCCTCAGTTTGGATTATGGCCTCGGGCCTAGGGTCGAGATTCAGGTCTTAGGTCGAGATTCCGTTCTCGTTTCGGGATTCGAGCCTTGGGTCGGGGTCTAGGCCTCATTTCGGAATTCGGGCCTCGGGTATGGGTTGTAGTTGTGGTTTGGGCCTCAGGTCAAAGTTCAGGCCTCGTTTCGAGGTTTGGGTCTCGATTCGTGGTTCAGTCTTCTGGTCGGGATTTAGGCCTCGTTTCGAGGTTCGGGGCTTGGATCAGGGTTCAGGGCTTGGGTTGGGATTCGGGTCTGGGTTCAGGATTCGGGATTCGGGCCTCGGGTAGGGGTTTAGGCCTTGTTTCGAGATTCAGGGCTCGGGTTGGGGTAAGGGCCTTTGGTCTGAGTTCAGACCTTGTTTCGAAATTCGTGCCTCAAGTTGGGTTTAGGCCTCGTTTTTGGATTCGAGTCTAGTGTTGGGGTTTGGGCCTCGTTTTAAGTTTCAGGTCTCGTTTCGACGTTCGGTCCTCGAGTTGGGATTCGAGCCTTATTTTGGGGTTCGGGACTCGGGTCGGGGTTCGAGGTTCGAGTCAGGATTCAGGTCTTGGGTTGGGATTCCGACCTCATTTTGAGATTCAGGCCTCGGTCAAGATTCGAGCCTCAGGTCACGGTTCAGGCCTCGATTTGGGGTTAGGGCTTTGGGTCGACCCTGGTTTGTCTTGTTGGTTGATGTCACGTGAGAACATCCTGAGCTACCTTGTCGTCGGTGACAAAATAGATGAAGGGATTCTCCGAGATTGGCCACGGGTTTGAAATCCATGTTCTTTACCTAGGTTTCAAAACCTTGTTTCTTAAAAACGGGTTGAAACTTATTTGGTCTTAGTTCTAGTTTCAAACCAGAACACATTTTTGGGTAAAAAACAGGCCCTAAATTTACTCTTGAAATCAAAAACAAAACCAATTGAAAAGAACAGCTTTGTTGAGCTAAAAGATAAATATCTTTGTTGCAAGGCCTAAGTTTTAAAATTTTCTAAACTTGTTCGAGATAGATTAGAGCAAGCAAGTGAAATAGATAGATAAGTGAAGATTCTGCCATTCATTTATAGCGAGTAACAACAAAGCAAAACTATCTTAGATGGGAAAGAACCAAAGATTCATCTGCATGGATCTTCACAAATCATATACTTTTAAACCAACTTTTGAAATTATACCAAAACAATAGTATACTACCCATACTTCTAGCCTGATATAAAATACTCCATCCGTTGTATTAAAAGAGTCGTGTTTCTATTATTGTTTTCCATAATTAGTGGAATATGACAGAGGGAGTTTACCATAATGCAATGAATAGCTAACTAAAAATATCTAATACTTTACAAACTCATCTGCCTTGTGTTCTACTATAACCCCCATCAACTTCAGATGAAGCCACCAAATTTATATAAATAAACAAGATAGAACAAACTAACAGCATAAAGTTCTGTAGCTGACAACACAGGCAGGCAGGCAAACCTAAAGTAAGCTGTTCTAGAATTAATCCATAATGCATATCTACAAATTTTGCAGTAACTAGAAGAACTATCTTCACACTTCTTGTGAGTCCATAATCAAGGATATAAGAAGGATATAAGATACCGAGGAAATGTCAAATCCAAACTCGGCTCAGAAATTAAAACCTTGGGAATTCACAAATGGACAATAATTTACAAGATTGATATCGAAACTACGAATGTGATGTAAGAGTTTCTCAACCGCTATGTGACTATGGTAGCCGAGGCAAGTCAAAATTTTTTGGCTGAAGTCAGCTCTGAACTAACATACAACAATCTGATGTAGTGAAAAAGGAAGGGGACAATACACTCTGAAGAAGATCCAACACCCCATAAAAGATTATCTAAGAACCAATGCCGCATATATTTGAGATTTATACCTTAGTTCCTTCTACCTTTGTTCCGTTTAGGTGCAACCACAGTCCATCCATCTTCAGCTTCAGCAGGTTGAGGCTTACATTCATCCGTCATCATTTCACCCCTACTGACACTAGAATGAGACTGAGGAGCATCTACAACCATCATTGATGAGTCACCATTTACCGAATTCTCATGACCATCATCGGTGTCATCGATGTCATCATCACTGTCACTACTAGCCTGTAACCAATTTACAGATGATCAGTGGAAGTTGGCATAAATGGATGCACAAAAAAGATACTAACTTGAATATACTATGAAAATAACATTCAAAACTTATACATCAGACATAGCTCTTAGTTCTCCTAGACATTCTCCACAAAGAATTATTAACCAATCCATACTCACCTTTAGAACATGGGTTGCACTATTCAGTGGTTTTGTTGCCTTTAGCTTTTCTATGGAGCTAAAGTCTCCTTCCAGACATCCTTCATGCATAAGCATCAGGTTTTCTGCTATCTGATTAATATGATAGCAAATGAGTTAGGAGGAAAAAAAAAAAAAAAACTTATCAGGTGCAGGAACAACTAGCCTTTTTCCCAAAAAAATGCATATATATATGTAAGTCCAAGAGATTCAAATTTGTACTACATATAAATGACATTCAAGTTGTATCATCTATCATCCAGCCAGCCAGAGTAGAAGGGCAGAATGGGTTTAAGTTTAAGTGAAATTTCAACGTCCTTCTCTAAGATTAGTCATATACAGAGATCTTCATGCTCGTATAACTATTTCCGGTATGAAAAGTAACTAGACCAACATTTTTCAAATAATGACCTCTCAATAATACAAATAAAGAATAATTCTAAAATAACAACTAACTACTCCTTTTGCAGTGTCAACAAGTAGAGGCTTATGCACAACAAGGAGTAATTGTTATTTCGGACCTCCTAAAGACTACCCACAATTCACACACGGAATAAAAAAGTAAACAAACATCCAAGCCTCTTTTTTAGGAAATGTAACTGATGTTTGATATCAACGTTATAGTCTACTTTTCTTTTGACAGAGGCCCAGAAAGCTGCAACGGAACTCCTCGGCCAAAGCTAAAACAACCACAATCTCATTGATCCACGAGTAATTCCCATCCTATGCCAATTGTTCACCAAAGCATGATTTTCATTATGCCACACTTCTTGACTTTCATGTCTCTGTATTAAGATTCAATAAACTGTGATTTGATTGTTTTGACCCAAAAATATTTACTGGACTTGCTTCATAACTCAGACTTCATAGGATTAAAACTGATTTTCTATCCACTACTCTCTCAAACTTCAGTTGTTATATCCTAGTTAGTTTTCTAACACTAGTTTGTGTTTTCCGTTTTACATCAGTAACTCATCATGTTCATCACCAATCTCCCATAAGAATTAGGACCGACCAGAAAATAATAAAAGAAGAGTTCAAATGAAGCCTTTTGCTGATACAGAGAGAGAAAATGCTAAAGTCTCAGACAAAATTCACACAAAACGCACAAAGGTAAAAAAAATTAAAAGAAAGGCTTACCTCCTCTACACTGCCATCAGCAATCTCAGTGCCGAGGGATAGCATTGCATCATCAAGAAAATCCTCCACATCATCGATATATACTCTATCTGAAACCCAGATTTCCCCAGGATGCCCCACAAAGGGGAAAAGGATTATTAATCATCCCCGAAAGAAAAAACAAAGCTCCGAAATCACAAAAAACCCATTATAAACCGGGAAATTTCCCCAATTCTACAGAAATAATTTACCTTTGGACTGAGTCAGAAGGGAGAAGAGATCGAGGGCGAGTTGCTGGGATTTGAGATGAGAATGAGGTCCGCCCCACTCGTTCAGAACTGCCATTTGAAGGGCTGTCCACCGGGAAAGCAATAGACCGATGCCCTCCTGGAACAACGCACCCGCTTCCGCAGTCAACGGAGTAGGAGCGGAGGCGGCGGTGGCAGAGCTACTGTTGCCGTTCTTGCTGTCCATTTTTAGCTAAATTCTCCGTAAAACCCTACGCTGTGTGCACTGCGCAGAGAAGCGTCGCAATGCTTATTAGCCCTTAAGCCTAATACTGATCTCGTGTTTTTCTTTTTTTTTGTTTATTTAATTAAATCACTTAATTGGTCCCTTAGTTTTAGTCATCGTCTTCCTTTGGTCCCCTAACTTCAAAATTTTTCATTTTCATCGCTTAACTTTAAAATTAGTTTCTAAATGGTCTTTCAATTATTTTTTGGGCAACGTTTGAATTATTTTCGATTGACATGTGAAATTAACACTTATTAAGAAGGGAATTTAATAAGAAACAGAATTAATTACATTTTTGTCCCATAACTTGACTATAATTGGTTATGTGATAGCAAAAATTTAACCGAAGTATTTCTTAGGAACTATTTTAAAAGTTGAAAAATGGAAATACAAGCAGATAACAAGCCATATTAAGAGACCAATGAAGTAATTCTTTTTTCATATATTAGCCTATACAAACATTTGACTTGTCAATCAATCAAGATTAGAATATAAAGGCTGCATATCCTTCTAGACGCGTTCATCCCCGGGGGTATTTCTGTCCAACAAAAATTTTGCGCTAGAAGTGGGACAGCATTTGTATTCATGACGTGGAATATTTCTTACCACTCACAATTGAATGTGGTCTAAATCCGTTTGGCGTAAAAACGATGTCGTTTCACCCCTTGCGATGTCCCATCACTCGTCAGTCCGCGTTAGTTCCTTCTCATGGGTAAATTTGCTGTGTGTTGGGTGAGGGATTTAGGGCTCTTGGTCAATTTCACTGTGGACAATTGACGTTCCCTTTAGCAGCAAATGAACAACAATCGTTTGATTTCTGAGCATTCTTTCATAGCTGGTTTTAGATTAGCAGCAAATAAACACCAATCGTTTGATTTCTGAGCATTCTTTCATAGCTGGTTTTAGATTAGCAGCAAATAAACACCAATCGTTTGATTTCTGAGCATTCTTTCATAGCTGGTTTTAGATTAGTTTGGGCTAAGATGATGAATCATTGCCTACTACAACAATTGGGAGTGACGACGAGTGCACGCTCTTGGGTGACACTCTTTTCATTCACCTCTTCGTTCTCATTCATCCATTTGATATATTAGTGTTTATTTTTTAGGGTTTTTTTTAAAGCTTCCTGTTCTTCTCACGGTTTGGTGATTAATTTCTTCTCATATTCTCATATTTTGAGATTACGATTTTCTTTCCATATTTTCATTAGGATTTATTATTGATTATTGAAAATATGTAATTTTGGTAGCGTATTGAATGAAATGTGTGTATGTTTTGTGTGTGGGTTTGATTAAAATTTTCAGTACACATGACTGTGGGTTTTTCTGAACTCTTTTGGGTCTGAACTCTTTAGGGTGGTATAATTTAATCCTTGGTGTAATAAATGTGTTCACTGTGGGTATTTCTGCTTGGCTGTGTATTTATTTAGATCATTAATTGTTTCCTTCATGTCATCTCAGGGTTTTTACAGGCCTTTTGATGTGTATCCTCTTTGCGTTTTGATGTTGGCTGATTTCTTTTATAATCCCACCTTTTTGTTCAATTTATTAAATGTAAATGGTCTCTGTGATTAACTTGTTCATAGAACACAATTTGGTATAAAAATGGCAGACTTAATGCTTATTTCATGTTGCTGTGGTGCAAATATTTTCATTATTATATTAATGATGATGTTACACGTTTTTTATTGTACTAATATGAAACATTCTGTTCTGTGCAAATACAATTACTTCTCATTGCCTCGAGCTCGTACTTCTTGGGGGCTTCCTTGTGTTCTTTGTTATTCCTTCAAATATTTATTACTGTCTACCTATTCCAACCAACACGGAATGTAAGTTTTGACTTTTTAAGTAGGAATATATGCATGTTTAATGTATTCTATAGAATTTATATGGTATGCCTGTCGTTTCTTAAAGCAAAAATGTCCATAATGGTTGTAGTTGAACATAGTGTAATGTATTAATTATTTTTACTTAATTGGTAACTTTTTTGGATCAGCTGTTTGTTCTTCTATAATATGTAATGTTTTTGGTTCTCTGTATCTTGTACTCCGCTGTGATATTTTATCAGATGATTTTTTCATGTTGCTCATTTATGTAGTCTTAAGTATTGTGAATATGCCCAGTAATAATGAAAAAAGACGTAAACTATATGCTGATTATGTCAGCTGAAAAAAAAAAAAAAGACTCCTTGCTAAGAGACGGGGTACAGTAATATTGTATTATTATTTGTTAGTTTTTCATCTATTGTAGCTTCTATTTGGTAATGTTTCTAATTAGCAATGTATTTTTATATCTTGACCTACAGAGTACAGAGCTGAAAAAAAAAAAAGAAACTTGACGCGCTGCTACAGAACCATGCTTCCCAACCATCTGTTACTCCGCCAAATTGTCGAAGTTGCAAAGGGTGCCAATTGTCTTCATATTCATTCAGGCTTAGATAGTTCCTTGCCTAACCCTAACCATCGGGGAGGAATAACTCCAATTAGTTCTCTTATTAACAATGGTAGAGGTGAGGACATAGCATTCAAAATACAATTGTTTGGTTGTTGCCTTTTTATTTACCTTTTTGCCTTCTCAGATTTGACCTAATTTTTTACCTGATTTAGGGACAAGACCTTTTTCTCAATATCGTGCTGCAAGAACTTTGATGAAAATAGTACCAAATGAGGCATTTGCCTTACCTCCTGCCACTAATTGTACATTTTGTGGGGCTATGCATTTTCACCTAGAGCCACTAACTTTTTGCTGTTTTGGTGGGGAAGTTAAACTTGTTGCTACTGTAATGCCTGAACATCTTCATTTGCTATTGACTGCCTCTGATAAAAATTCTATTGAATTTCGTAAATATATTAGGACATATAACAATCAACTTGCATTTACAACATTAGGAGCAAAATATGATAAAGATTTAACAAAAAATACATATGGTGTGTACACTTTTAAAGTACAGGGTTAAATATATCATTTTCTTAATGGTATAGGATTTGGTGGTGTGCGTGAACCCTCTGGTATCCAATTGTATTTTTATGATACTAAAGAAGAAATTAATAGAAGACTTAGCAAATCAGATAAATTAGATCCTGAGACTTTGAAGTTGCTAATAAATGTGCTAACGTATAGCCCCTACTGTGTATTTCTTAGGCAATTGAGGGAGCTTCCAAATATTGATGAGAAGCTGATAGTCTTGAATTCAAGCCCTCAATTAGATCAGCGTAGATATAAAAACCCAACAGCATCCCAGGTTGCATCTGTCTTTACAGAATCTGAAGATGAGTGTTTTGATAGGACAGTACATGTGCAGGTTTATACTGATCCAAACACTTCAGTTAGTATTAAGCATTATTATGGTTGCTATGATGCACTTTAGTACCCTATATTATTTAGTAAGGAAGAAACCAGATGGTATCCTAATATTTTACGATCAAAAAAAGAAAAAGGCAAGGGTTTACTGAAAGCAATGCAGGCAGAAACATTGAGAATCAAACTCCAGTGCGTTCTGCTACTGAGCTTGTGGATTTGGAAGAAAGAGGTAAATACAATAATCTGTACCTATTTTTATCTATGATTTTGTTTCTATAACACTATGATGCTTGTATCTTAATTCTAATATTGTAAAATTTCTTACATTTGTAGGTTTAAATGATGTAGACCCTCTTTGCCCAACTGTGACAACTAGAGAATACTATTGTTGTAAGTGTCAAGTGAGGTCGGGTGAGTCTTCTATGCTTTTATATGCATATAGATTATTTCAACAGTTTGTTGTGGATGATTATATAAAAATAGAAACTTGTAGGTTGGAGTTTCATAGAAAACAACAAAATAAAATTAGGACTGAAACGATGCAGGGTGTCATTGATGGGATAAATTCTGGTCATGTAGAAGGATGTAGGTTGTAGGATTATACTACGTACTAGAGTTGTTTGTTGGAGGACCTATAGATATGAGAGTTAGATATTTAGATGTTATGGCTATTGCGCAAAAACTAGGAAAGCCTGATTGTTTTATTATAATGACATGTAGTTTTTATTGGGTTGAAATTGTTGATAATCTCCTGCCTGTGCAAACACCCAATGATAGGCCAGATTTTGTTGCAAGAGTATTCAGATCCAAAATAGAATTGTTAAAAAAACTTCTGGTTGAAAAAAAATTATTTGGTGGTATATATGCTTGTGTATATACGATATAGTTTCAAAAGAGAGGGTTACCGCATTATCATTTGTTGGTCATGTTAACACTTGATTCTAACCCTTTGAATTCTCATGCCTATGATGATCTGGTTTGTGCTGAAATGCCGGATCCTGAATTAGCACCCCGTTTGTACTATTTAGTGATTAAACATTTGATGCATGGTCCTTGTGGTGACTTGAATAAAACTAACGTGTGCATGAAATCTGGTAAATGCAAGAATAAATACCCAAAGGACTTTTGTAACAGTACTTCTTATGCAGATGATGGTTATCCTATTTATCGTTGAAGGAATAATGGGAGGACTGTAAAGGTTCGAACCATTTTCTTGACAATTGATGGGCTGTGCCATATAATACTTTTTTATTATCTTATTTTGATTTCCATATTAATGTTGAAATATGTTCCACAGTCAAACTTGTCAAATATTTGCATAAATATATATTTAAAGGTCATGATGTTACTTCTTTTTATATTGGATCTGAAAATGAAACCTGATAGGTGTCGTTTCAACTACCAAAAACATTTATAAAAACTACTAAAAACTAGTATAGTAATAAGCAGGATCGTCTCCACATGGACTGGTAACTTTATTTCTCTCGTAAAACAAAACACATTAAAACACCTAGTTGAAGACATAATCTCAGTTAATTCATGCAATTGATCATCGATGCAAATATATTCATGCAAACATAAATCAATCAGTTATAGGTTACCGTGAATCCGCATCAGACATAACCCAATCTCCCCTTACTTTATCGACAATTACCGTGAATCCGCACAGACATAATTGCTACTCTAATTAACAAGGAACAAGCCGTAAGGTATCGACACCTATTAACCAAGTTAACAGCATTAAGATTTAGGGAAACCCGATTTTAGTTATTCCTACCCGCGTCACCAGTTCAGAATTACTAACCCTTTACCCTGCATTACCTGAAGGTAATTTTACCACTAATTAACATATCCACTAAATGACATGAAGTAGTGAGACAGATTAATTGGTTCTACCCGAATTTAAATAAGTTGCGCAGGCTTATATAAATTCAAGTAATAAAAGTTATAAACCCAGAGTAAAAAAAGAATTCATGCATGCATTACACAAAGAACAATTAGACCTCACAATTGTAAGAACAACGTTGATAAATCCTCAACTAGAAAATAAAATAAAACAATAACACTAAATTAAAGAAAAGAAAAGAAATTAACATTGATTAAAGAGGGAGAAGGTAGAGAGCCGAAGCTCTCTACTGTGAAGGCATGAAAATTATCATACAAAACATCCCTTTATATAGGGGAATTATCCTATTAATCTCCTAATACGAAAAGGAAATAACTAATTAACTTGTAGAGAAAGTAAACTACCTAATTAAAGAAGGAAAAGAATTCCTTAAAAGCCACAGGCGGCTGAAACGTAAAAGGGGCGCAGCCCTTGATTTGAATCAATTCATTGACGCATTGGATTAGGAAAAGGAAATTCCAAATCTCCTACTTGCTTCACAAGTCAATTAAGACTTTTCTTCCATTATGCCACCTGGCTGCTTAACTAATTCACATGCATGCAATTTGGTTTAAGTTAAAGCCTACAATCAATTCAGCCCAAAACATTTTCGTAGCCCAAACCAAGAATTAATCCCAGATTATTCTTCAGCCCAATTAAATCACATCAGGTTCAGGAATTCATTTATTATTCATGCGTCCGTTTGGGTAGATGGAACCTCGTTTTGGATCTATTTTCTAAGCTTGCTCCAGTCCAGGATTTCTGTTGCAAATCATCTCAAAATCAACTCCTTTTGCAACTCTTTCTTATTTCTGCTTTGCTCCCAAAAACCTGTAATAATCACCACAAATAGCTGCACATACCCGTGAGATATGACAATAAACCTCTAAAATAATCGTACTAATTAGACCGTATCAAAACCATAGATGAAATTAAACAATTTCAAGATGGTAGATGGGTTGGTCCTACTGAAGCATTATGGTGGATCTTTGCCTTTAAATTACATTTTATTAATCTGGCTGTTTATACTTTACAGATACATTTAAAAAATCAATAGGTCGTCACTTATAATCTGTTATTAATAATGTACTATTACATAGAACAACTTTAACCAGCTTCTTCTGGATGAATGCAAATAATGATCATGCTAAAGAGTTGAATCTACTTTATAAAGAATTTTCAGAATTCTTTGTTTGGTGGTCTAAGGAAAGAATGTGGGTACCTAGAAAGAAAGGCACATTCATAGGTAGGATTAGCACTGTTAGTCTTAGGGAAGGTGAGCGGTATTATTTATTTGTTGAATCATGTAAGAGCACCTGTCTCATATAATGCTTTAATGATAGTAAATAGGAACAAACTACCATCTTTTAGGGAAGCTGCTTTGAAATTAGGACTCCTGAAGTCAGATACATACATAGAGGATTGTCTTAGAGAAGCTTCTTTTTATCAAATGCCATGTAGTTTGAGATGTCTTTGTGCAACTTTTCTTGTTTATTTGTCCACCAGATAGTCCTCAATCATTGTGGGAAAAATTTCAGTTTGAGTTATCTACTGATATTCAGTGGGCAAATGCAAATGTGCTATTTAATTCTATGTTTATTCAGAGACAAGTTTTGCATAGCATAAATAATTTTCTCCTGACAATGGGTAAAAATGTTAAAGAATATCAATTAGTACCTGAGAGTGTTTATTGTGATACTAACTTTTGTTTAACCAGGGAGGTTAAGAGTGAACTTAGCACCGAAGACATAAATTAAGATTTAGGTTGAATACTGATCAGCTAAAAGCATATGATTTGATTATTGAAGCGATTAATTCAAGAAAATCACAATTTTTTTTTGTTGATGGTCTAGGGGGTACAGGGAAAACTTTCTTGTATCATGCTTTATTAGCTATTTTAAGATCTCAAGGTAACATAGCTTTGGCTATTGCTACTTCTGGAGTAGTTGTTGCTATTTTACCTGGAGGTAGAACTGCACATTCGAGGTTCAAATTACCATTAGATTCACCAGAAAAACCAGGATGTCAGCTCAGTAAACAAAGCAGTCTAGCTAAATTGATAATAGATGCTAAATTAATAGTTTGGGATGAGGCTACCATGGCAAAAAAAAAGTTCCTTAGAACCTTTTGATTTATTGTTAAAAGACTTAATGAATTCAGATGTTGCCTTTGGTGGTAAAGTTATTGTATTTGGTGGTGATTTCAGGCAAACCTTGCCAATGATAGAAAAAGCATCTAGGCAGACTATGATTGATGCATCAATTGTTAATTCTCATTTGTGGCCATTCGTTAAAAAGATAACATTAGTAGTTAACATGAGAACACTATTGGATCCAATGTTTTCAACTTTTCTCTTTAGAATTGGAGAGGGATTCGAACCAATTGATGAAAATAGAGAAATAAGTCTTCCACCTACAATTTTACTGCCTTATACAAATAAAGAAGACTATGTTAATTTACTAATTTCATGTGTTTTTATTGATTTGAAGAAATTTTCATTATATGCTTTGCCATATTGGTAGATGTATATTAGCTCCAACAAACAACGTTGTTGATGAAATTAATCAAATGCTATTAGATAGATTCCCTAGTCAATTGCATATATTCACAAGTATAAATAGGACAATTGATGAAAAACATCAGGCTGATTTTGAGGATTTCTTAAATAGCCTTAATCCAAAAGGAATGCCTCCTCATGTCTTGAATTTGAAACCAAACTGTCCTGTCATGCTGCTGAGAAATCTCAGTCCCACAGAAGGGCACTGCAATGGGACAAGGCTGATTTATAGAGATTTTGGCCAATTTACAATCTTGGCAGAGATGGCTTTTGGTCAATATAAAGGTAAAAAAGTTTTTATACCTAAAATTCCAATTTCTACCTCTACAAATCAAAAGCATGGTATACCATTTAAAAGATTCAATTTCCAATCAAACTATGTTTTGCCATGACAATAAATAAATCTCAAGGACAAACTTTAAATTTTGTGGGTCTATATTTAAGAGAACCAGTATTTTCACATGGACAATTATATGTTGCACTTTCAAGAGCTAGAACTGCAGATGCAGTTAAAGGATTACTATTTCCTCCTACAGTTGATGAAGAAAAAAATGATGGGAAAACAGTCAATGTTGTTTATGAGGAAATTTTTTATTTATCCAAACTTTAATTACATACTTTCTGATTATAGAATAAAGTATGTGCTTTCTGACTTACATATTTATCAATACTATGTATTATGGTGGACTGCTCTTATACTTTAATCTTATTCAGTTTGTTAAGTTACAGGGCAATGGTTAATAAGAAACTTATTAATGAGCTTACCAACAATGATGACAAACCTTTGGAAGCGGTTGTCACAGTGCAAACTGAATCCATTTCAGGCACGGAAAAGCCCTTCAAAGATCCAGAAAATGATTCTTGCTGATGATAAAGTAAGATTAATTATATAACATATTATTTACTTAAACATACATGCATTTTTTTATTGTATGTAATTTATCTACATTTTATGGCAGGGTGCAAGGGTAGAAGGGATTATGTTCACTAGGGCTATTAATATTGTTGGTCCAAGATTGCTTCCTTACAGGAAATACAAAATCAATAATGCAGAGATCCGTGAAATTGAAAATCCTGATTCCAGGCCTCCTAGTATTAAAATGCAGTGGGTTATTGATGTTTCTATCATTGAAGAAATACCTTATGATGTTGTGGTTTAACCAATGAAATACAATTTTGTTGAGTCTTCTGATTTGTCACAAGCTATTAGCAAACCAAATAATGCTGTTGGTTTGCTAATAGAAGTCAACATTAGTGTCTTCTTATCTCAATAATGTATTCTTTATTCATATTACCGACGTTCTTGCTATGGTCATTCACGCATTACATCCAACAACAGCAGCTACACAAACTGGTGTGCATGAAGTCCAAAAATTCTTGGTGGTGAATGATTAAAAAGACATTCTCTTTAACCTCTTATGTTTTAATATACTCCCACGTTAATGCCACAAATATTTTAATCTTTTTGAGTTAACCTTTTTTATAGGATGCAAGCCACTTATTTAGTTTTGTGGAAAGAATTTGTGAACAATGAGGGGCAACTACTGACAGATGAAATTGTGAATTTCCCTGTCATTCTTGGTGTCAGATTGAGAGCAAATTACTACAATGGTAATTGATCTTTATGTTATTTTTTTCTTGAGATGTTTGTTTTTACTTTTTCTAGCTTTACAAACTGTATTCCCGTAATAGGTGTTGAAATTGGAACTCGGCTAAATTGTATGATACTCATTAATCCACCAATTGAAGAAGCAATGAAGCTGAGTGCTTGGTAATGTTTCTCCTCACTACATATTTTATATATACTATCAAGTACTTAAATTTACTTTCCTATTGCTCTCCAGTGTAATAATATGTTGATGAACAATTCAAGGTGCAAAGATCAAGAAGGACAATACTGTATTTCTTGCTCAAAAATGAAATTTTTGGGAGCTCACTTCACCTTGAGCTTAAAAGTGATGCCAAAACAGCATAGATAATTAACCTGATGGTTACTAAAAATGTGATATTATATTCTTTCATTACTGATTTTTATGTCTCAATAATTTCTAAATTTTGCAATACTACTGTAAATAAAGGGAGCTTTGGTGGAAGAAAAGCTTAGCCTGAAGGGTATTGTGCAAACCTTCTACTATATGGCTTGTAAGAAGTACTCATGCAACATCTGTTGCTCTTGGTTATCAATTTGTTTGCAACAGCTGCAAGGAACGCCAATCTGTGGAGCCAAGGTAATTTACCTAGGTCTTCTGAAGCAAAATTGAACATATAAATAATTAATGCAAACTGACTCATTGTTATTTGTTTGTTGTGTCATTGCATTGTAATTAAAGGTGTCATCTTAAGGTTTATGTGACTGATGATAGTGCTACAATTAATGCCATAATGTTTGGAGATGTGGCTGAGAAGCTATTGGGTTTAACTGCAGTAGATTGTGCTGAGAAAGCTACAGAGGTTTAGCTCTTGATTGTTTTATCTTAAAATAATTGACTACTTTATGTTACTTAGTCAATTTAATTCATCATTTTATATATTCAACCTAACTCACTTGGAAATTTTGTTGTATATACATTTTTTCTTCCATAGGATTATATCAATTAGCTTGATGATTCTCTTCAAAACAAGGAGTTTGTGATATATCTCAATCCTTCAAAAATGAGGGAAGAAGATCAGCTGCAGAAGTACACTGTTTCCTACTTTGAAGAATCCAATCATGCTAAAACAAGCCATTAGCCACTGGCAATAACATATACTCCGACAATTAGCCGTATGGTTGTTGATGTTGATCCAACTGCTCTTGGAGGAATTGCTCAATCACCCATGACCCCCATCTCTGGTGCAAGTTTTATCCTGTCAAAATATACAAAATATTCTAATGTTCCCAGTATTTTCTTTCTATGCAATCCTTTATATTTAACATATCTTTCTATCTTTGTTGTAGGGAAGAAACCTGGTGTCATTGATGCAATTCGTGTCAATTTGCTCACAAAATTTGAAAGTGATCATGATGTTGATGAAAGTGGATCAAGCGCTAAAGGCCCAAGCAAAAAAACAAGGCTTAATTAATTGCTTCTATCTATTCCTATATCATTATTAAGTTATCTCACTTTATCTTTTGAATTTATTCTACTATTATCTTGGTGGCCACTCTTTTTGAAGGTCTTCAGTGGTGAAGCATCAAATGTTCATGGCTATTCAATTAGCCAAAACTATGATTCTTCGTGCATGAAGATCAATCAATGTTCCAGGAAAGAAACACAACTTTTCCCTTCTGCCTCTGCCTTGTAGTCATTTTAAAACTGCTTAGGCTACACAAGAATTTCTATCTTTTGGATTGATTACAATGAATTGGTATCTCTTTTGGTATTTACATTATCTATCATTATAATAGTTGTTTTGTCATTTAGTTTTTGGTGAATTACAATTACAGGAAAAATGAAATTTACTCTCATTTTCAATATCTTCTTTTCCTTATATTTCTCTCAAATTTATATTTCCTTTATGCATGTACAAAGTTATCAAAAGATTTATTTATTGATTTTCCAAAATTTGTTAAAATTAAATACTTATCTTATTAGCACCAAAGAAAAAAATTAAACAAAAACTTTATTTTTATTATTAATTATTTGAAAAAAATTAAATAAAAACTCTATTTTTATTATTAATTATTTGAAAAAAATAAATTTTCATATATTATTTTCATGATTACATTAATTTTATTTCATTTTCCTATATTTATTTACTGCCATCATTTGTCATAACATTTCCTATATTATACTCTTTCTGTTCCATTAGAGGGGTCCAGTTTGAGAAATATTTTTTGTTCTAATAAAAGAGTTCACTTTCAATTTTTTCTCTCTATACCCTTACTAATATAATAATGTGTGGTTAATAATTAGTTCACACCTAAAATGTGAGGATATTAATGGAATAAGTGATGGCAAATTAACTAATTTATGTATTATACCTTGAAGTTCATAATAAGTTGTACATGCTTGAAAGTTGACAATTCTAATGGAATAGGGGGAGTATATTTTTTTACCATTGCATCCCTAAGAATCAAATTCATGACCTTGAGCTTACAAAATCCTTTCCTTACCAGCACCACAACCCTCCCCCCAAATTTTTACTATATTTTCTTATTAATCCTTCATTTTATTAATATAATCCACTTTGCAAATATACTTATATTTTATTACAATAGAAATGGTTATTACCTTTTTTCATTAAAATGATATACTTTCAAAGTTTATTTTTGTTCCAATAAAAGAGTCTACTTTAAAATTTTTTTACTTTTACTACTCTTATAAATATAACAGTGTGTGCTTCATCATTAGTCTATAGTTAAAAGAATAATAATATTAATAGAAGAATAATAATATTAATAGAATAAACGTTGCCAAAATAGCTATTTTAAGTGTTCTACATTAAACGAACAGAGTATATCAAGATCTAAACACATCGTAACACTATTACCTAGCAAATTTTCAAATCATTCAATTCATTTGAATGTCAGATGACTATGATGACAAGCATGCACATGGCTTCATATACTTTGAAATCTTTATAAAAGATATTATGTTTACAAGGTACATAAGAACATCTCCAATGGTCATACCTCAAAAGGAAGTATTTTATTGCCACATCAGCTGCCACCTCACCTAATACCTTTAAACATATTTTTCTCAAATAATCATACTTAAAAAGTAACTATTCATGGTCCCACTATCAATTATCATCTACATCTTATTTATATTTACTCATTTATTTTGTTATTTTACTTCTATACAATTAAACATTATTAATAATATGTTAATAAACATATTTTATTTTTAAATCATATATTAATTAAAGTTAATACGTACATAAATTAATTAAAAGAAATTCCAACACAAAAAATTGAACAATAATTAAAATTTAACACACAAAGCAAAACGATTTCCCTGAATTTCATAGAAATATATAATTCAAAGCAACGGCTATATTCAAAACAACTAAAAAAAAACTTTAATATACATAAAAGAAAAAAAAAAAAGCAGAAAAAAGAAGAAGCAAGCAACGGCTATAAAAAAGAGTAAATGTGAATGGACCGAGGATAACATTGACCGAAGGTCCCGAAAGGGGGCCCACCTTTTTGTGTTCCATTTTTGCCCTTCGTAGTGTAATACACATAAGCACCACCTCATAAACGCGTATAAACATGCGGGGCTGTTTTTCCTCTTTCATCGCCTTCTCTTTCTACACTTTTCCTCATCTTCTCCTTCTGATTATGAGATTCCAAAACAAATACAGTCCGACTTGGTGTTCAGTACTGCATCTTTTGGTGGAATTGGCCGTGGCTGGAAATTGGTCATTTTGGCACCGATTTGTTGTACATTCTGAAGCTAATGAGCTCCTTCTAACATTTTGGGAGGGATTTAAGCTTGGAGTGTAGCAACCATTTGGATTTGGGAGGTTTTTCAATTTCTGGGTTACTGGTTTTCCAATTCTTCACCGAATTGGGTTTGTGAAAAACCTCATTGCTGAAACCATTTGGGTGCACTCTTTGCTATGTTGTTAAAAAAAAAAAAAAATCAGATTTCATTTTGCCAATTCCGGCGCTTTTTCGCCTGAACAACCGCTCTGCCGGCGACTTTCTGCTGTTCGGTTTGGTTCCTTGCTGTATTTTCTGGGCTGCTGCATTTCGGGTGAAGAAGGAAGAAGGAAAAGAGAATAAAAAAATTTAAAAAAAAGGAAGAAGGAAGAAGACAATGAACAGTGCCTGTTCATCATCTTTTTCTTCTTTTTTTTTTTTAGTCTTTTTTAAAATTTTTTTAGTCCCTGCCTTTTTTTTTCTCTGTTAGACCCCGCTGTTAGTTTTTTTTTTTTTCCAGTCCATGCTGTTAACTTTATGGTTTTAGGCAAAACACGGGGGTCCTTCATAGGTTTCTAAACCACGGGAGAGTTCTTCATTAGTTTATGAAATCATGGGGGGTTATTGACACTTAACCCTAAATTTATTAATGGGAAGAAACTATGTGCATTATAGTAACATAAGCAAATGATTTAATATTTTATGTGTAATGTATCAAATGTCTGCTTCAAATGTAACATTTTAATGTGTACATTGTATTGATTATGTTTCGAGGTAAAATTACAAAATGAGTATCAAAATTCTTCATAAATTTAATATAGTAGTGTTTTGTGTGTGATAAATTTAATAAATTTTTCATAATTTTAATAATGGGAAGAAACTATGTGCATTATAGTTATATATATATATATATATATAGATATATATATATATATATATATGGAGATACATAAATGTTGGTCTAATAACTAACACAATTGGAATATATTCTTTCCTTTGGGTTAAGATCACGGGTGGTATATATATATATAATATCACGTGTGGTCTCTTTCAAAGCTTTATATGATAATTTTTATAATTGAAAAACATTCCATTTATCATTCATTTTTCAATTTTCCTCTAAATTATATAAAGTAATTTTTATAATAGCATTGGTAAAAAAATTAATTTAAAACATAATATTTACGAAGAGTTATTAAGATGTGTAACAAGGAGTGTAATAGGAAAGTATAACAGAGGATCTTGAGCCTGTTTCTCGTCGACATAGTACTCTATGATGACTTATTTATTTTTAGATCATTTAATTTCCCTTTTTCCACTTACTGTATTTTTAGAAAATAAGTTTAAATGCCCACAACATGCGTATTAAAATAATCACTACAAAGTGCGTACTAAAATGATTCATTTTAAAAAGTACACTGTATTAAATGCTTGCTTGAAATGTATTATTTTAAAACGCACATTGTATCAAATATTTATTTTAAATGTATCATTTTAATATGCATGTTGTATTACATGTTTATTTTAATACAAACGTTGTATCAAATGTCTGCTTTAAATGTATCATTTTAATACAGACGTTGTATCGAATATTTACTTCAAATGTGTCAATGTATGTTTTAAATGTATCATTTCATATTTGTTTTTGAATGTATCACTTTACTTCAAATATAGTACTCTTAAAGAGTATAACTTGTATTATTCATGAGTATAAGTGGGAGAAAATTAATCATTCTAAATAAATAAAAATTTAATACATGTGTTGTATTACATTTATCCTTTGAAAATGAAAAGTTTAAAGTGTAAAGTATTAATATGGATTTACTTTATAGGATGAAATAAAAATATAATATTTACAACACCTACATTAAAATATGCATGAGATAGATAGATAGAGTGTGTTTAGAAAGATAAAATTAAGAATACATAGTATTTATGTAATGAAGAGTATGAACACATATATATTGTGAAAATTTTGTATATAACAAAAACATTATTAATCATTTTACCATAAATATAATCTTTATTTCCAACAATCTTATCTTATTTGGAGGATCCTAATAAGTTTAAATGGCCACAACATGCATATTAAAATGATCACTACAAAGTGTGATTTAAAATGATTCATTTTAAAAAGTACATTGTATCAAATGCTTGCTTGAAATGTATCAAATGTTTATTTTGAATGTATCATTTTAATTTAATATGCATGTTGTATAAAATGTTTATTTTAATATATTATTTTAATACAAACGTTGTATCAAATGTCTGCTTTAAATGTATCATTGTAATATAGACGTTGTATCAAATATTTGCTTTAAATGTATCAATGTATATTTTAAATGTATCATTTTATATTTGTTTTTGAATGTATCATTTTACTTCAAATGTAGTACTCGTAAAAAGTACAACTTGTATTATTCATGAGTATAAGTGAGAGAGAATTAATCATTCTAAATAAATAAAAATTTAATACATGTGTTATATTACATTTATCCTTTAAAAATGAAAAGTTTATAGTGTAAAGTATAATATGGATTTACTTTATAGGATGAAATAAAAATATAATAGTTACAGCACCTACATTAAAATATGCATGAGATATATAGATAGAGTGTGTTTAGAAAGATAAAATTAAGAATACATATTATTTATGCAATGAAGACTATGAACACATATATAGTGTGAAAGTTTTGTATATAACAAAAACATTATTAACGTTCTACCACAAATATAATCTTTATTTTCGACAATCTTATCTTATTTGACAGATCCTAATAATTTTAAATGGCCACAACATGCGGATTAAAATGATCACTACAAAGTGCATATTAAAATGATTCATTTTAAAAAATACACTGTATCAAATGCTTACATGAAATGTACTCCCTCCGTTCCACTCAAAGAGTCCACCTTGAAATGTGTACAACTTATTAGGAGTGGTAGGTACAACACCTAAAATAAGTAATTTACCACCATATTTGCCACTTATTTCTTTACTTTAGAAGTAAGAGTTTATTGTGAACTACACATTGTAATATTAGTAAGGGTATGTAATGTAAATAAATTCAAAGTGAACTTTCTAAATGGGACAAGATTTTTTTTTGAAAGTGTACTATTTGAGTGGAACAGAGGGAGTATTATTTTAAAATGCACATTGTATCAAATATTTGTGTTAAATGTATCATTTTAATATGCATATGGTATAAAATGTTTATTTTAAATGTATTATTTTAATACATACGTTGTATCAAATTTCTACTTTAAATGTATCATTTTAATACATATGTTATATCAAATATTTGCTTTAAATGTATCAATGTATGTTTTAAATGTATCATTTTATGTTTGTTATTATTAAATTATCAAATTGATAAATTAGAAATTGTCATACACTTCACAAAATTCTTTTTATAATAATCACATTTGATAAATGCCTCTAATTAAATTTTTTAAATTTTATTTATAATACAATTTAATAATTGAAAACATCACTCCACTAAGGTTACACGTGTTAATATTTTTCTAACTATTTTCTTCATTATAACTTCTAGAAAATTCAATCAAGAAAATTAGAAGAAAGCTGCAACTAAATTACTAATGAACATTTTGCCAAAAGTAATTTAATAATAAAAAATTATCAAAAAAAATTAAAAAATAAAATATCACCAACAAAAATATAAAATCTAAAACTTAGAAGGAAAAGTTCAAAGAAAGTTCTCAACTTTCTTAACTCAAGTGAAGTGTCATGCATTCATTGGTCAATAATATAATATTAATTATTATTTTATAAAAGTGTAGCCACTGAATGCATGACACCTTACTTGAGTTAAGAAAGTTGAGAAAATTACTTGATGAGTGTATCATTACTCTTTTCAAAAATACTTAATTTTCCCTCTTACAAACACATACCCATCCTCTTCTATTCCAGTTCCACCCTCAAAATTCTTTGAGTTCTTCTTCTCGATAATACTTTTGGGTTTCACTTTCAGAATGAGGAGGAAGGTGAGGAGACATGAGAGAGATAAAGAAAGGGAAGGAATATGATGAGAGAGTAAAGTTGAAAAGAAAAAGAGGAAAGAAGATGAGAGAGGAAATAAGTCTCATTTTAATCCATCACATAGGAGTGAGAAATAAGAGACTGGTTGATATCATTAATATCCACCTAGGAAAGAGTACTCATTTTTTTGGGGGGCATTTTTGTCTTTTCGACCGACGAGCTGATGTGGATTTCCACTCACGCGCGTCAGTCGTCAGTCCCTCTCTGTCCAAGAATTCCTCGGTCCATTTAAAGCTTCCCAAAAATAGCCGTTGCTTGCTTTAATTGCATGCTAAGCATGCAACGACTAGGAACACCCAACCCCCCCCCCCCCCCACTCCCCCCCAAAAAAAAAGGAAGTAAAAAGACAAAATAAATACACAATGGCCCACCACTTATTCTCCTATACCAAGGTAGAAAAACCTCTACCCCTCCCTTCTACCCAACTATCTACCCACCACTCACAAAGGCATCTTCCCAAATGGGTGGGAAGATGCGGATTGCCATTTCAGCATCTTCCCACCATTGAAGATGCTCTAAAAATCTATGTACATTATTATATTATTACACTATTTATCACATCTCTTCATGTCAATGTCAAAAGAATACTATACCTATCATACCTTAAGGCTTGAACACCCTATATTGCATAATTTAAACCCTTTTTTGAAACACTGCAAAAATATAATTACCATAAATTAATTTTCTTATTTTGGTCAGATTTATTCTATCATTTCTAATTAACTTGAAATATACATACACACATGCATTTCTACTACACTTATGTTACCCACTTCACAATTCTGGAATTCATCTGATTGGTTTGTAACTCAAATAAGATTTTTTTTTTTTTTTTTGGGAGATAATTTTGTAAAATTAGTTGTTTTATGAAAAATTATGTAGAAAATAGATAATAATTATGTTATTATTGAAAAAATATGATTATAGTTTAAAGGGAAATTTAAATTTTTAATTTTAAGTTGAGTAAAAAAAAAGAGTGTTTGGTCATAGAGTTTTTTTATCAAAAAAAATTGTTTTTTCCTAAATAAGGACTAAAACAAACAAAGCCATAATTTTTTTCTCCATTCCATTAATGCATTTCAACCACCACTACCCACCGCTTCATCTTCTCTCTCCTCTCTACGAAGACATTGAACCCTAGCCCCCAAAATCAGTTAATCACCTCCCCAAATCTTTTAGCCATGCCGCGTAATAGTGTATAAGAATATAGTAGACCCCACGGGGTCTACCTGGTCCAAGAGGAGCACCTCATGCCCCACGAGGGCCACACACCCACCTTGTTCTATAGCACCCTCTGTCACAATTCATAACTCTCAACAGTATCCTCCGGCATTGTTCACTGTTACTATTGCTACAGTGGGAGGACACCCCATTGATTTGGGGGATCCTCACAAGCACTCCAAGAGGAACCTCCTATAAATACATTGAATACCTCCAAGATAAAGGGTTTCATTCTCTCTCTAGTTTAAGACCTTTACTCACAATTTGCTCTTACTTAACTTGACCGTTGAATACTATTCTGGGGACAAGATCCCAGAATCCTTTGACAGTTTTCTCTCTTTATATAGGCTTGAAGCCCTTCTGCCTGAGCGGACTCCAAGCTACCCTCCGGACTAGTGAGCCCGACTCTCCGGCAGAACGGACATCATCATTAGTGCCGCCTATGGGAACTTTAGATAACTAATCTTTCTCTTCTTCCACGAATAAAGATCACTTTTGACGGAAGAAAGAACCCTTCATCTTTTGTTCCCTTCTCCAAAGATCATGTCGAAAGAACGAGAAATTACGATAGAGAGCGATGATTCACCTTCACCCAGGGCTCCTCAACGAACCCTTGATTTCACGCCAATAAATCCAACTACCTTACCAAGGCCCAACTCCAAGGTTGGACCCTCTTCCCCTTCGAATGACATGTGGCAGCTTTTCCAAAACAATATAAGTGTCATCCACTCCATGCTCATAGCCTTCTAACAGTTAGCTGGTCAGTCCAAAGCCCAGGAACCTCCCATACAAGAGCTAACCTTCCCATACCCACTTCTCCAAGAAATTCGCCTAAGACCATCCGTTGATAATCGTCCAGCAACCTCAAGGCAAAACAATCCAAACCCAGTAGCCTCTGGCCAAAACAACCCTAATCCCGCTATATCATATCAACCAAGCCTACGTCACCAACCTTACAATCATACACAACACGTAACCAAGCACTAAATCCCTTCGGCCAACATGTCCCTGTTCTAACTGCTTACAAATGGGCAGTCTGACCATCCATCTCCGTTCATCCCAGAAATAGCAAAGACCCTGCAGATCACTTAAATCACTTCATGTCAATCATGGAGACCCACAGCCCTCCCCAACCCCTCTGGGGTAAGCACTTTGTTACCACATTAACCGAAAAAACCCGCCTATGGTTCGATAGTCTTCCTCCATCTAGCATTTCATCTTAGAGGGAATTTGCCACCAAATTTTACACAAAGTTCCTGCAAAGGAGAAAGTTAAAAAAAAACGAGGCCCAGTTCTGCTCTATCTCTCAAGCTCCGGGGGGAATCCCTACAAAAGTACATTGATAGGTTTAAGGATGAATGTCTAGAAGTGGCAGGTTTGTAGGACTAGACAGCTATCTCCGCCTTTATCAGTGGCCTCCAGGAAGGTAATGCTTTCAAAAATCTAATCAAAGACCCTCCATAAACCATCAGTGAACTCCTCCATCGTGCGGACAAAGATGCTAAACTTGAGAAAGCAATCCAAGAAAAGGCCAAAGCTATGACAGCTATGTCCTGAAGGTACAAGGGTAGAGAGCAAAACAATTTTCGAAATAAGGCGGAAGAGTCCCTGATCAGAAACTAAGAGACCCATTGTACTTCACCCCACTAAACAGAACACCCAAGGAAATTTACACCATGCTAGCCAGAAAGAACATCCTCGCCTCCACCCAAAATGCACACCCCACTTTCCCTCCGAAAGAACCCAGATCTCTTTTGCAAATTCCACAATGACCATGGCCACGATACTGATAATTGCAAAGACCTTCGCTGAGAGATTGAGCAGCATGTTCAGACCGAACAGTTAAGCAAATTTTTCCAAGGGTAAAAAAAGTACTATTCTCGAAGCAACAAAGGAAGAGGCCAATCAAACAATGATCAAAGAGGGGACAACAAAAAAACAGAGGATAACAGGCAGCAGATTACTTGGCCAAGGAAGGAGGAAAAACGACCAAGGGAAGGGGATGAAGACAAGAATGATGGGAAACATCCATTGGGGGAAATTCTTGCAATCATTGGGGGTTCGCCAGGAGCAAATTCAGAGTCCGCAAGAAAAGCCCGTTGTCAGACCATACCAGAATACAATGACGGATCCTACTACCTCCAACCAGAAGAAACGAGGACCTTTTCTCACTCGGATCTGACTCTTGACAGGGGCGGATGCTGTTATGACAAAAGCAGTGATTGCCAAAAAGTTGGTTCACCGTGTGTATTGGGACGGAGAGAGCTCAACAGAAATTCTATACTGGGATTGCTTTCAAAAACTTGATACCGAAATCAAAGATCAACTCCGACCCTCTAACACACCTTTGGTAGATTTTGCTGACCGGACCATCTATGCAGAAGAACTCATCACCCTTCCAGTCACAGTTGGAACCGAACCAAAGACAAAGATAGTCTACCTCGAGTTTCTGGTGTTGAAAGCAGAATCCCAACACAATGTAATCTTGGGCCGATCCGCCCTTGCAAAAGTGAAAGCCATCATTTCAACCTTTTAACTCCTCATCAAGTTTCCAACCACCAATTGCGTAGCCACTCTCCACGGAGACCAGCAAACAACTAGGGAATGCCACAGAATAGCCCTGAGAAAGCGAGGTAGAGAGGATGATCCAGAGCCAAATGTCCCCCAATCTAAAACTCACATCTCCGTCCTCCTTACTAACACCCCCACCACCCTCCAATTGGAGACAAAACCAAAGAATGCCCTGTGACAGAAGATGACCCCCTCAAAAGGTTAACCATTGGAGCCAATTTTCCTGAACCAATAAAAAAATCCCTCATACTCCTCCTGAAAGAATTCTTGGACATCTTCGCTTGGTGCCCCAAGGATATGACCGGGGTTGACCCTAACCTCATCGTCCATCGGTTAGACCTCGACCCGAAGGTCTGACCTATTCGGCAGAAGAAACGTACCAGTGCCCCAGAGCGTAACCTGTTTATCAATTCAGAAGTGGCTAGCCTCGTCGATGCTAGCACCTAAAGGAAGTTAGGTACCCAACCTGGCTCTCTAATCTAGTACTGGCCAAAAAAGAAGACAACTGTTGGAAGATGTGCGTCGACTACACCAACTTGAACAAATTATGCAAGCAAGACTGCCACCCCCTACCACCCATTGACCTCAAAATTGATGCCTTATAGGCTTCCCAATCAAATGCTTCTTGGATGCGTATAAGGGTTACTCTCAGATCTTAATGGTGGAGGAAGATGCCAAAAAAACAGTCTTCATTACAGAAAAATGGGTCTTCTGCTATAAGAAAATGTCATTTAGACTTAAGAATGCAGGGGCAACCTACCAAAGGCTCATGGATCGAGTGTTCAAAAATCAGTCCGGCCAGAACATTGAAGCCTACGTCGATGACATGGTAATAAAAAGCACCGGACTCGAAACCTTCCTCCAAGATGGGCATGAAACATTTTGCACCCTCCGGCGAGTCAACATGAAGTTGAATCCAAATAAATGCAAGTTCGGTGTTGGTCCCGACAAATTCTTGGGCCACTATGTTATAGAGCAGGGGATCTCAGCTAACCCAAAAAAAGTGCAAGCCATCTTGAATATGCCTCGGACAAAATTGAAGAAGGTCCAAAGCTTGACAGGGAAGTTGGCAGCCCTCAATCGTTTCTTATCCACATCGGCGAACAAAGCCTTACCCTTCTTCAAAATCCTAAAGGGCAATGCAGGAAATGAGCCCATCCAATGGGGACCCAAACATCTTGCCAACCTTCCAACCCTGACAAGACCTCTCCCCAAAGAGACACTACTCATGTACCTCGCTGCCTCACCTTCAGCAGTCAGTGACATCCTTCTGAAGGAAGCTGAAAAGGTTTAACATCCCATCTACTTAGTCAGCAAGACCTTACAGGGTCTGGAATTGAGTTACTCGGCCACAGAAAAGCTGATCCTAGCCCTGGTCCATGCAGCCAGGAACCTCTGACACTACCTTCAATCTCACCCATTGTGCATCCTTACCAACCACCCTTTGCGCCAAATCTTGACAAAACCCAAAACCTCCAGACGGATGGTAAAATAGGCAATTGAACTCTGCGAATTTGATATCACCTTCCAACCAAGGAATATCATCAAAGGGCAGATCCTAGCAGACTTCTTGGCTGAAATGCCCACAGAGTCGGAACCTTCGTTCGGCAAGAAGCCACAGACGGAAGGTCAAACTTGGACCCTGTTTGTGGACAAATTATCCACAAACGAAGGCTCAGGTGCAGGCTTAATCATTGTCGATCCCTTCAGAACAAACTCATCTTATGCCCTCCACGTCAAGTTCCAAGCATCCAATAACGAAGTAGAGTATGAGGCACTAATTACAGGTATGAAAATTGCACATAGGCTGGGGGTTACAAAACTGAAAGCTTTTGGATAATCTCTCTTAGTGGTCAGCCAAGTGAATTGAGAGTATGTGGCAAAGGGAGAAAAGATGCAGCAGTACCTAGCGAAAGCCAAAGCCCTAGCCTCCAATTTCAATGAATTTTCGCTATCAAAGGTCCCCGGGCAGAAAACTCAAAAGCTGATGCCCTTAGCAGACTGGCATCATCAAAGTATGCCAAATTCCTCAAAATTATCCTAGTAGAAACCCTCGAAGCCCTAAGCATCTCCAATACCCAAAGAGCCTCCACCGTTGAGGAAGAAGGCCCCAATTGGATTATCCCTCTCCGTGAATTCCTCATAAACTGTACCCTTCCACCAGCAAAAGAAGCTCAGAGGACACTTCTCCGAAGGGCGAGCAATTACACCATCTTGAACGGCATCCTTTGCAATAAATCATACACAATGCCATGGTTAAGATGTGTGGGGCCAAGCCAAACATATCACATTATGAGGGAAAATGCATGAGGGAACCTGCGGTAACCATTCCGGCCCAAGATCCCTAGCACGAAAGATCATCCTTATGGGATACTTCTGGCCAACCATTGCCTGCGATACCTTAGCCCTTGTCTAGAAATGCAAGAATTGCCAAAAGCATGCTCCCATTTGAAGGCTTTCTTAACGTGAAATGATCTCGATCTCCAGCTCATGGTTATTCCAGAAATGGGGAATAGACTTGGTCGGACCTTTTCCTGAAGTCCCGGTAGTTTCAAATTCTTGGCAGTGGTGGTGGATTACTTCACCAAATGGGTTGAAGCGGAAGCTTTGACATCCATTTCATGTAGGAACATCAACAAGTTCTTTTGGGACAAAAATATAGGTAGGTTTGGCATTCCTGGGTACATTGTAAGCGACAACGGCACTTAACTAACACAAGACCCTTTCAAGTCTTGGGTTGAAGGAATGAATATTCAGCAAAATCGGACCTCAGTTGCTCACCCGGAGGCTAATGGCCAAACGGAAGTTACAAATAGAACTTTGGTTCAAGGCATAAATACCAAGCTGACAAAGCAAAAGGCAAGTGGGTTGAAGAACTGCCCAATGTTCTTTGGAGATATCGCACCACAACTCGGTCCCTAACAGGAGAAACCCCCTACAGCCTAGTGTTTGGAACGGAAGCAGTGATCCCAACAGAAATAGGAGTCCTTTCTCATCGGATTTTACACCCTTCGGGAAAGGGAAATGAAGCATCCCTCCGGCTGGACCTTGACCTATTGGAAGCAAGGCGTGAAGTTGCAGCATTGCACTCAGCGTATAAATCCATCATGGCTCAACGCTATAACACAAGGGTCTGGGAAACGAGGCTAGATCCAGGGAACTTTGTACTTAGAAAAAGTGAGGCAAACAGGCAAGAACATGCCAGAAAACTTGATGCCAATTGGGAAGGACCATACTTAGTGGTTGATACCCTGGGAAATGGGAGCTACAAGCTAGCAGAACTAAGTGGAAAAGAAATCCCTAGGACTTGGCACATTTCTAACCTACGACGGTTCTATTTTTGAATGCACCGTCGAACCCACTTACAATGTAACTTTCTCTTTTGATCTTTTCTATCAAAGTTCCTTGTCTTTCTGTAAGTCCTTTTGTTTTCAAGATATGAATGTAAATGATCAGCAAAAATGATGAAATGAAATATATGACAAAATGGGTAAATTCCCTTTCTTCTTTTGAAATAACTGAGTAAAGACTTCCGATTGAAGGCAATTTAAAGACCTTCCGATTGAAGGCAATTCAAAGACCTTTCGATTGAAAGTAATTAAAAGACCTTCCAATTGAAGGCGATTCAAAGACCTTCCAATTGAAGGCGATTTAAAGACCTTCCGATTGAAGGCAATTAAAAGACCTTCCCATTGAAGGCAATTCAAAGACCTTTCGATTGAAGGCAATTAAAAGCAATGAAAAACCATGATTTCAAGGTGAAATGAAAGCTTTACTATTAGGAATAACTTAAAACAAGTAACAGAGGAAATATGAAAGATAACGTACATTAAAATACTTAGTCAAAATCCAGAAGATCCCAAATATTACCAAAATTACACTTATAAGAAAAACTTTACAAAAGAAACAATCTTATCTATGAAGTATTCTCCGCATGAAATGGAACTTCATCCTCAACTAGGACTTCACCTTGCAACAGAGCTTGGAAGGAAACCTCAGCCTGACCTAGGATAGGAGTCTCTACCAAACTCTCAGGAATATTTTGGGGTAATACCCCAGACGAACCCGCTCCATCCTTCTGTCTTTTACTAGATTCATTCCCAGAGGGCTTTTCTGACCTCTTCATCTTCAAGTGCCCTGAATGAAGAGCATTGATAACCTTCTCTACCTTGGGAACAACAGGACCATCAGTATAGGGGTTAAAGTCTTAGCTCGTTCTAGAGTCCGGATCTAGCCACTTCGAAAAACCTCTAAGCCATCCTAAGCGACCGCTGAAAAGAGTTAAAAGCCTGGGCGAAAACACGCTCACCGTCCGGATTATAACCTTTTAATTCCTTAAGCCTCTCATCAGGAAAGTCCAGAATTAGCTACTTTTCTGTAGCAACCGTACCCTCTGAAATAAATCGCTCAACACAACCAGTGTGTAAGTCTCCAAGTTCATTGCCAAACTCATAAGAGTAAAACAATTTCTT
This sequence comes from Leptodermis oblonga, assembly GCA_016801395.1. Taxonomy (NCBI): domain Eukaryota; kingdom Viridiplantae; phylum Streptophyta; class Magnoliopsida; order Gentianales; family Rubiaceae; genus Leptodermis; species Leptodermis oblonga. The sequence continues at coordinate 36,477,953 of CM028750.1, forward strand.
CAAAATAATCTCCAACTCCTTGTAAATAAATTGAGCTTTGGCCTCCGTTGCTGCCTTCTTCTCACCTTCTGCCCGATCACGTGCATAAGTCATTTCCTCCAAGTTCTCCAAAAGGCTAGACTTAGCCTTCTCAACTCCTCAACTCGAACAACGAAAGAATGCAAGTCCTCTAACTGTTGATTCGTAGCCTCAAGCTTTGCAACCTTCAGTTTCAAATCAGCAACCTCCTTCTTCAGCTCAGAAACCTCGAGTTCAGCCTTTTCCAACTTGCCATTCTTTCCAGAAATTTCTTCAAGAGCCAAGGCCTTCACCTTCTCAGAATTTTCTTGCCAGAGGTTATCTCTGCACTCTTGTTTGTAATAAACCAAATGTTCAGTATGGAGGTGAGCATGAAAGGCAACCTTGTTCAAACTATGGCAGGCATCCACACCCATAGCACGGAAGTGTTCCTTCACAGATGCAGGAATACTCTCACGAACCCATTCCTGCAAATGAACAGGGCTATCAGTAATTTTGTCCTTCCGACGAAGCTTAGAAAAGACAATTGTTAATGGAAGGTCATCCTCAATAGGGTTCCAACTAAAACCCTTAGATCGAATAGAACTCTCTTCGGGATCACGATGTACTTCCGTTTGAACCTCAGAAGTTTTATCCCCTTCGCCTTGATTATCCCTTTACGAGTAAGTTCCTACTGGATCTTCCGGTTTATCTTCCGGCACTCCACCCGACTTTTCATGTGCCATATATTCCGACTGGTCCTCAGGCTCGTCCGTTTGAGCTATCCTCTTGTCTTTCTTTTTATCCTTCTTTCTTTTGGTAGAATGTTTACGCTTATGTTTCTTTCTGCTAGAAGGACCTAGAAAGAGGTAAAAAACACAAAAAACTTAGAAAAATTATTCAAGAAACTGCACAAACAAAAGAATTGACTCAGCCAAATAACTATACCTTCGCCCTCCGGTGGAACAGACTTAGACCCCTTAGAAATCTCAACAGGTCCCTGCAAAGGCTCACCGTTAGGCCCACGATTAGTACTATCAACTAAAGTACCCCCACAAAACCGGACCTAAACGCACCTGAACTGGATCCTAGAAGCTAATCGAAGACAGGACAGCTTTCTCCCCTTTCTTTGGGGCACGAACCTTTTTACCCTCCGCCTCTTTCACGGCGTTATTATAACTTTTTTCACCATCATGAGCTTGTATAATCCCACCAGAAGTAAGCTTAAAAAAATCTATTAAAATTCACAACTGCAATAAACCAAATGTAAGTTAAAAAATTTATATATAAAAAAAAAAACCTTACTTAAAAAACTTACCAGTATCATCATCAAGGTCTGACATTAAGACTGGAGGATCTGGCTTGTCTAGCACCTGACTCAATCCACAGATAACAAGCACTCTTTCATCAGTGACACAAACTCCGGGAAGAGGAGAGCTAATATCTCGCCCAAAAAAGACGGATCAAAACTGGAGGGCCATACACTTTTTCTCTTAGCTAGATCATCTTTCCCCCCCCTCCCCCTCCAAACCAACAATCTGTGTAACCCTCTGGCAAATGTCTTTTATGAATGTAAAAAAAGCCATGACACCAATCTTTAATTTTTGAAGGCATATCTAAAACTACCTTGGGATAGTTAGCCCTATCTTGAAAAATGTACCAACCCCTTAGATGTTCGCTACTAACAAGCGATAAAATTAAAAAATCTAAACATATCTACGGTCAGATGTAATTCAAACCTAAAACACTGAATCAACAGACCCAAAACCTTGCGAAATAGAATTAGGACCTAGTTGAGTTAAGCTCAAACAATAAAAATTTAAAATCGCACCTAAAAACGGAGGGAGTGGAAAAAGCAAACCAGCTTTAAAAACAGACTCAAAAATAGCTACGTATCCTTCCGGGGTACTAGTAACCAACATGTGATCATCATCTACGGTCCGAAAATCATAGTCAAACTCAGGTAATTTAAATCTATTCCTAAAGAAAGCTAATTGCCTGGGCCCAAAATTAGACCTATATTGTTCCATACCAATACCCTTTCCTACAGCAGATGCCTTACCCATCAGGTCTAACCAAAGTTAAAAACAAATATAAGGGTCTGTAAAACAAACAAAGAATAGCAAGAAGGTACACAAAATGAATAACAATATTTAAAACACAAACAGTTGAAAAACGAAAGATAAGACGGAAGGAAAAACGGACCATAAAAGAAACAAAATACCTGATGAATAAGAACCTTTCGTTTCAAGTATCAAAACCCTAGCCCAGCACGACGATCAAGATTTACCGTCTGCCCGAACTTGAAAGACAAACCTCCAACCAAAAAACAAACACAACAATAGCAATTTCGGAGAATTTAAAACTCGCGAAATCTAGAGCCTCTCTCACTAGAAATCCGCAAGTAAAACTTAGAGAAAAAGTCAGAAAGTGAAAAGTGATTTTCAAGAAGTTACCATCTCACTTATATAGAAGGCGGATGGGCCTTAAGCCATACAATAACAAATCAACAGCCCAATAATTAAAAACCTAAAAGAAAAATAGCTGTAACCTAACTGAAGCTGGAACGACATACTTTGAATCGTCCCACTAAAAGAATGCGCTACCTCAAAAATCGCAGCGACACCTCTCATTAACGCGTTTATAAATCATTTCGTCACAATTTTCAATAAAATTCTTTTTCTAATTTTCTCAAAAACTTTCTCTCGATCATTTATAACGACACAAATACATTAAATTTTTATTTCACTCCCAGGCCACAGCAACCGTCCATCCTTCAAGTCAAGCCCAACAGTTCCTTCGGCCTGGGGGGGCTTAATAGTGTATAAGAATACAGTAGACCCCACTGGGTTCACCTGATCCAAGAGGATCAGCTTAGGTCCCACGAGGGCCACACACCCACCTTGTTCTACAGTACCATCCGTCACTATTCATGACTCTCAACTGTTCACTAGTACTATTACTACAGTGGAATGACACCCCCTTGATTTGGGGGATCCTCACAACCACTCCAAGAGGAATCTCCTATAAATATATTGAATACCTCCAAGGTAAAGGGTTACATTCTCTCTCTAGTATAAGACATTTACTCACAATTTGCTCCTACCTAACTTAACCATTGGAGACTATTTCGGGGACAAGATCTCAGAATCCTTTGACGATTTTCTCTCTTTCGACAAGTACTTGAAGCCCTTCCGCCCGAACGGATTCCTAGCTACCCTTCGGACTAGTGAGCCCGACCCTTCGGGCACGGGATACTGGAACGTCAGAAAAGCGATCAAAAAAATCTTTCGGTGAGTAATTATTTCATGCATGTTGCCCTTCTGCTATATTACTGCTCTACTATATTCATATCTTTTTTCTCAATTGATTAGGATACTATTCAATGGGTTTTCAGTATTTTAATGATGACATGCATGAATTTTCTTGAACTTCTTCGTTTGCTATGCAATTAGTAAATGTAGGGAGTTGTTGAATAGTTTAATTTGGGAATTAATTGACAGAAATTTAATAACTATATCTTCCTGCTGACGATAACTTATCAAATGAGGAATTTCTGATGCATTTCCATTGCTTCACTAGCTTGGGAGTCATTGATTACTGAAATGACTATTCATTGCTAAAATTTTCATCATTACTTTCTTTTATTTTCTGAGATTTTTTTTTATTTTACTACTGTGCGTCCTCATAAAGATAATCTTTCTTCATACACTCACAATTCAACAACACTTACCTTTCTTTTGTTGGTCTATATAATATCATGCTTGTCTGATTACTTTCCACTATGAAATATTCACTCACTTGGTTCTAATAACACAGATAGAAGTATTACTGCATATCACTTGCTCTTCATCATTGGTCATGGATTCTTGGGTCCGCATCTACAAAATCAATGACATTGACGGAGCAGAGTTGGTAGGATTCCATATTTTCCTATTGTTTTGCCTTGCTAGCCTTCTAAATTCATACCTAAATATACATGCATGATTGTTGTAGCTTTACTATCTGTAGGATGAGGAAATACTGTAAAACTTATAAACAATAGATCCTTTTTCTTCTTTGTATGAGTTTGGTATTAATTTGTTCACCTATCCATATGTCAATATCATTTCATACCATTCGAGTTTGATTTCTTGAAGAAATATGGCTATTTTTGGGCTACACATATGATGCTCATTCCATGTAAAATACCAATAAGTGATTAACAAAAACCTCAACTAAAACATCTATTCACTATTTTATTTGAATCATTTAGCTACTAATTAACTATATGGTATTCAACATTTTGTGTAGCCTCTACCTGAACATTACGGTTCACTCTTTGACGGATTTCAAGTCTCTGTGGAGAAAATCAAGACCGTGAAAGGGGATTTTGACTGCTTACTCCAAATTGACGCTGATGGAGAGGGCCAATTTTTTGGCGAAACACTTGAGAGTGCTCTTACTGAACTCTATGTTCTTCGAGCTGACTATGTTCAGCTTGAGATTAACACTGATGACATCAGCTATCTCAGGTCATTCCACCCTAAAGGAAGTGAAAATTTGCCTCATAGGATCGATGCTCCCAACTGCAAGCACCACTTCCTTACTCACTTGACTTATACTGCTACTCAAGTCTTGGTTGTTGTCCTTTACTATTTTTTTCTTTATGTTTTTAATTCATGCCCTTTAACTAACTAGGAGCATGTCATATGATATATCTATTTACAGGATATTCCATGGAACTTGGAAGCTTTCAATCAGCTGCCAGAAAATGTTAACCTCACTGTGGATCCTAGGATTGTGACCTTGGAAATCGCTCCCAGCTGCAGGCTTAACCATGGTCTCTATATGTTTGGAGAAAACTGGAGAAAATTCGCTGTGAACCATAAGCTGACCAATAGAATGCATTTGTTGCTTATATGGTTTGGTGATAACTTCCTAGAGGCTCATGTTTGTCACCCAGATGGTAACGAGTTCTATGACTTCATTCCCTATGGTACACTGATCTACTTCCTTTCATGCAAATTCCAGTTCTTTATATGTTTTTGATGATTTTCATATTTGTTGCAGCTGGAGGTGCACAAATCATCCCTCAAATTTCTAGCCAGAATGAATGCAGTTGTCCCTGAAGCTCAGCCAACAAACCTTGCACCTATTGTTCACAATCAATTGCCAGTTATTGGTCCACAGAATCAGCAATCAGGTTTCTACTCAAAATTTTGATACATGTACAAAATTTTTTGATTTTAGTTAATAACTTTAATAGTCATTACTGTGTTATATTATCCATCGTTCCTCATGTCATTACTCTGCCTATGACATTCACAATCATGTTCTAGGAGCACATTGTCAATTACAGCAGGATGGTTAGTCTTTGTATATGTTTTGTATTCTCCTGTTTATTACACTTATCAAATTACCAACATATGTCATTTCCATTCCTTTTAGACAATTCCAGCTGAATTTGCCCGTGCTCACTATCTCCACTTGCACTAAAATGCCCATATTGTCAGCCCTGGAGGGGAGTTTGATATGTGCTTGGTTATCAAGACGAATCCTTGCCGCCCATTGGTTAACTTCACACAGCTGGATATGCGTGGATAGTGGAGGCTCTTTCATGAGGCAAACCAGGATTGGTTGAAAAAGATGTTGCGCTTTGTTCTCCAACAAATCAATAGAAATGATGAGAACATTATCTTTCATCTGTCTCTGGTGGCTTGATCTGGGCTGTGTGACTTCCTTGCAGCTTCTGCTTGTTGAACTATGGCCAAAAAAAAAAAAAAAACTCTTTCTTTTTCTGCTGTTTAATCCTTGTAGTTATTATTATTATGTTTCTGTATGCTTTGTGTTGTTGCGTGGACTATTAATTGCAGCAATGACCTCTTTTGTTTGTGCTCGCTGAAGCACCCCCTATTAACTATTTTATGTCATTGATATTTTGTGTGTGCTGATTAAAGCACTTATCCTTAAGCCAATGATCTTATCTTAGTTATGCCTATATTTTTCATTCTCTTATTCATTTATTTTTATCCCCAAGAGTTTTCATTTGCTTTACCTTTTTTGTCCAGACCCAAGTCAACATTTTTTTTTCTTACTTTCTACTCCTTTTGTTCCGTTAGAAGGGTCCAGTTTATTGTACTGTTTTAGTACAACAAACTGGACCCTTCTAATGGAACAGAGGGAGTAATACTTTGAAACCATTCTACAACCAATAATGCATTTCATACGGCTGGCTAGTTTGAATTAATGCATATAAAATGAAAACTAATTTTATTTAGGGTGAATTGAAAATTTGATCACCTTACTTTGCAAATGTTCACATTTTAGTCACTATACTTTTTAAATTATTTTTGTAGTCCCATACTTTCATTTTTGCATTTCTTTAGTCACTCTGTTAAGTTGTTTGGTTAATTAGCTAGCAGAGCTATTTTCTTGTGGTTATTTTCGTCAAAATAGCCCCAAATTTCTTAAATCCTTTTTGTTTTTTTTTTTTCTTCTGCAGCCGTTACCGTGTTCCTCTCTCTCTCTACTTCATCATTTTCCTTCTTGAATATAGTCGATCGGGCCTTTAGGGAATTGAATCCCACTTCAGATCTGATACCATTGTGAATCTAGCTGACCTTTTAGTTCCTGTAATTTTTAGTTCTATTACGGTAATTAATCCACCTCAGGTCCGAATTCGCCCCCACTCCCTCGCCTGCATAGATTAGTGCTACAATTGCAGCAATGACGGAGCGACTCGGTGGGTCTGGCATGGGCAGATCGACGACATTAGAGTCGTGGCTCGATCTTAACAGTCGAAAACTGCTAAGGCAAAAGAAGACCAGGTGTCAGGATCTTCTGCAATGGCAGAAAAAATAAGATGAGCTGTCGGCGAATGGCAGATCTGCAGCGGAACAGACGGAACTGCAGCGAAATTGACGGAGGCAGCGCTAAACTTTGGTCGGCAGTGAAGGTCGTGAAGCAATAGTTTGAGAACTTGATTGAAAACTTGGACGTACGTCAGCGAAACTTAAGAATTATGATATGACAATGTTCAAAGGTCCCGGATTGAGAACTTGATTTGAAGTTTTTGTCAGTTGGGGAGCTTTATCATTATTTGCTTTCTTGAGAATTATCTGGGATAAAGTGATCTTTTCATTTCTACTAATTCTTTAGTTGGTAGGCTTCCACTTTTCTGAATAATTGTTCATACAGATGAGGGAGATTGGAAGAATCAGGTTCGGGCCGATTCTTATTAGAGTATTATTAGCAAAATAAGAATGAACATCATGGAGTGGATCTGAAACGAACTTAAGAATTTCTTTAATTCTGTTGTTGGTTTCTGGATAGTTTGTATGGATTTCTACTAGATTTGGAGTTTGGTTTTATGTACTGCCTTTGTTAATACTTGGGAAGGGATCTTGTTTTGGTGTTCATTGGATGTACTATTTGGGTTTTCTTTAGTGACAACTATAATTGTCACTAAAGTTAGAATATGTCTACTCTTTAATTTTAGAATCTTTTGATGAAAATGCCCTTAAAAAATTATTTGTTAGCTACTTAAAAGGAGAAACTTAACAGAGTGACTAAAAAATACAAAAATAAAAATATGGTGACTATGAAACCAATTTAAAAAGTATAGTGACTAAAATGTAAACATTTGCAAAGTAAAGTGACCAAATTTCCAATTCACCCTTTTATTTATGATGTTTAAAAATTCAATTTTTAAAACATGTTTTTGGAAAATAGTTTTATAATGTAAAAAGTGTATTAAAAATATAAAAATTATAGCTAAATAGTAAAAAATTATATTAAAAATGATAAAAATAATTATAATATATTAAATTTATTATTAAAATAAAAATAAAAACAAAAATAACATGCCCTATATAAAGTAGGGAAAAACTATAATCCCATTAAAAGGGGCCAAAAGTACAATTTTTCCCAAAACCAAAAAAAAAAAAAAAAAAAAAAGAGCCTTGAGGTTATGAACCGGACCAACTTTTGCTTTAATTCTTTCTATAGAGATTAGTTTCAAGTTCACCCCCTCAATTTTAAAAAGGAAAATTATATTTAACCCCTGATAAAATTACGAAATGAACTTTGTTTGTTTCAAGAAATTGTAAACTACCCTTTGAGTTTAAAGATTTCAAACTTGGCTTGAGAGATTTTTTACTTCTCCTCCTCCCCACCCCCCTCCTCCCCAAATAACTATCCCATTTGAGGGGGGAAAAAAATCTCAAGTAAGTGGAACTACGTATTTCAATGCAAAAAAAAAATTAAAAAGTTTCAATTTGGGCCCTTATTTAAGTGATCTCATTTAATGGTATTTATTATAATGTCACTTCAAATGCACATTTTGGGCCCTTATTTAAGTGATCTCATTTAATGGTATTTATTATAATGTCACTTCAAATGCACATACATTACACAAATTTTCGTTAATATGTAGTTAAATGAGGAAACATAAACATGGATTAACCAAGAAATCCACTAATCTCCTTAATTTCTGTGTCCATCCCAAAAGGGACTTACTTGGGAATGGAGAGTACTATACTCCTCCATTACTCAAATAAATGTTTCCTTTGAGATGAACAGTAAATTTCTTATTTTACCCCTATTTTTATTTCTTTATTTGAATACATGTCAAATGAGAATATGTATAATGTATGTGCATTTAGAAATATATTATAGTTAGTTCTACTAAAAGTACATCAACTAAATAAGGGGGAAAATCATAACATTTTTAATTTTTTTGTATTAAATGTGTAAATGAATACTTACTTGAGAAAAAATTCATTGTCAAATGAGACACTTATTTGAAAAGGAAGAGAGTAGGTGCTAACTTAGGAAATTGGCCTTTACGCCCCACCACAACTTCGAATTTCCCTCAAATTATTTCACTAATTTCTTACATTCTCCAAGGACATTAGTTAAACGGTACACCTGATGCCAAGAGGGGAAAGTCTTCCCCTTCAAAAGAATAGGAAAATGAATACATTGGACAATAACTCGCATCACATAGTGTGATAAAGATTTAATTGTAATTATAATTATAGTCAACTTGTTTGAATCAAAGCATATAAAACAAAAGCAAACTATCATAAAGGGGAAAACTACTATCCCATTAAGAAATCATTACGTCATTAAATTTACCTTGAATGCATTACTAATGCCATTGTATATGCCATTATCTAATGATATAATGGTTTCTTACGTTCTTGCATTGTTTGGCATTGAATGCATTGCTATGTACATGCAATTGTATAAGTCATTATCCAACAACAAAATGATTCATTTACGAGACTGTAATTTTATCTTATAAAGTATATATTGCACGCGTATAATGTAACTATAAGAGATCAAAGAAAAACCAAACTATTTAATTCAAAAGTCATAAACACAAACAACTCATTTAAATCCATAATGAAATATAAAAATTAGATTACAATTGCCCTAAATTAATTGTCTAGTAGTTCTACTAGAAATGCTTCTTTTATGTCATCATCAACTAGAGTAGAAAAGTAATCCAACAAATCTGAATTTCGAACAAGTCTTATAGCAGCTTTTTGCTTCTGGGAATACGTCAAAACTTCAATCTTTTGTAGTTTCTCGTTAAGGTTGTGACGATTCTCTATCTTTTGTCGTGCAGCACAAGTAAAATTTTCTACAGACTTGGCCATTTGCTCATTAGATTTATCCATTTGAGCAATAAATGCCTTAAATATACCCTCTAAAACATTCGCACTTCTTCTCTTTCGATCATGTCTTTTTGAAATTCCTCTATCTCGAGGTTTAATTGCCATGCTTCTTGAAAATCTTAATGGTTGATTAGTTTGAAGCATTAATCTTCTAAAAGTGTACTTACCCATGCGCAGGTGTCGAGATCGATGATAGAATTTTTGATGATAATACGCTGAAACAGCACAGATCACACATATCACGAACCTTAAAATGTTCAATCTCTCCATGTGCTTATGAACCACGAAAAATAACATAAATCTTCTTGTGTTTACGTCCAATTCGGCCATTCTTTCGAATCAATATATATATATATATATATATCACCTATAAATTAATCAAAAGTGTGTTAAAAAAGAAAAGAATGATTGTAAATAGAAATGCAATTGATAATTCAATGAAAATAAACTCAAATGAAGAAAGACAAATTGAACGCATGCGGCAAAGGCCACTTAAGACACATTAAGACATGCACAGCACTTTTGAGAGGGGAAAATCAAACATGTTTTTTGAAAGGAAAATATATATATATATATTTGCAAATCCTATATCGAACATGAGATAAGACTAAGTACATTCCCGTACAGCAATCATAATGAATTTCATTCCATTAGAATAGTCTCTTGTATAATACTATAGTTTACAAGGATTCTGATGAAGGAAAGTAATATGATTCATCAATATTAAAATCCTTTGTTTGGAATTGATTTTAATTGGTTGGGAAAGGAAAATAAATCCGCGATGCAGAGAAAATAAGTGTTATTTTCCTGAAAAAAGAATCCTTGTTCTAATCTAGTATTCTTTTTCCCAGGTCATAAATTTTCAGAAAAGACACTCACTACCCTTACTCTTATTTATTTTCAAATATTTTATATTTCTGTTATATCAAACATAAATTTTTTAAAAAAAACCATAAAATGAAAAAAAGAATTATATATATATATATTATTTTTCTTGAAAAAGGTAAAAAATTTCTATGTATAAAAGTTGTCTAACTAATTGGTTGCAACTAATCGCCCACAATATCACAATTTACTTTAGTATTTGTTGTATTTAGTTTTTAATTTTTATGCCCAAACATATATACTTAAAGCAACATATATACTTTTCATACATAATATTCTTTATAGTTAATTAGCTACAAAACTAAATAATATTTTAATGAAAATTAATGTATCATATTTAAAAGTTCTAATTTGTCTTCCTTTTAAATTTGGAAAAAATCGAGTGACAAATTTAATATTTCATTTTACAACAAGAAAATTTGTTTTTCCAATTACTCTCTTACTCATCTGAATTCTCGCTATACTAATAACTACATTATAGATCAATAATAAAAATATATAATTTTTTTAAATTTTAAATTAATTTTGGATGAGTAATTGGCATGTAATTTAATTTTAAAGTTGTAGTTTAATTTATAATTAGATATTATGTTGCTCTTATTTAGGTTAATAATATTTTTATGAGAATATCATTAACTTTAATTCGAGAGGGCATTTTTGATATTTAGTTTAGTTCCGGTATAAATTCCCAAATACTTTTCTTAACAAACCAAGCACAAAAAAAAAAAAAATTTTACTTTACTTTCGTTATCATTAAATTTTCAGAAATCATATTCCCTAAAAACTTTACTTTCCCGTGAACCAAGCAGGCCCTAAAAATTAAATTCTTTAATAAAAAAAAAAAAGTATCAATTTTCAATTTGTGTGAGATGGCCATACTAATCTTCCCTGTAACGTTATCGAACGAAAAACGCACGAGTTAACAATTAAGCAGGCTAGTATTCTTCATAGAAATATAGGATCAATCAAACCAGAAAAGCGTTAGTCGAATTAATTATGAGGATCACGATTTTATCAGTGAAACAATAATTCATTAATTCAATCCCATTGCAGACGAAACATTTAACAGAGAAAAGCACAACTAAACTAAAATTATCTCGGAAAAAGAAATAAAATTAATGCAATTGAACAAGTAATGTTATTAAATATCCAAATGCATAATTAACTCGAACAAAATAGATTAAATCTGCTTACCTCTGATTGTAAAGTCGTGCTCGATTGATATCTTGTTTTTGCCAAAAGCGTAACCTCCTCGACCGCGTTTGCAGTGAAGAGGGACAGAAACCCTAATACGTACAGTACTGCGTACTGAGCAACCAAAAAATAAACCCCCAAATTAAGATCCGCTATATATGTGTAGACCCTCCTCTCTCTCTCTCTCTCTCTCTGCGGAAAATTATGGCTTTATGATGATAACTCTTTTCTGTAGTATTACTATTTACTACAAAAAAAATTAAATAAAATTTCTCAACGGGATTTAATGTATATTTACTCAGTCGTAAATGTCCTAATTTTTTGAGAGATTATTTCAAAAATAACATTATCTATCACGAGTGTCAATGTTACCTTTCAATTAAAATAATACTTTAATAAACTTGATCAGTATCATAATATGAGTTGGTAAAATAATATTCATTTTATTTTTTCGGAATGTGATCAAATGGACTTAGAATCATCTGTTACACGTCTAAATAATTCATCGTAAATATTATTTTTTATTTTAATTTTTTTACCAATGATATTTATTGGCATTCTACCTAATTTTAATATAAATTATTTTGTTTTTTACATCAATCTTGTATTTCAAAAAAAAAAATTAATTGGGCCTCATCCCGCATATATAAACCCGCTCTACACAAAATTTTGCAAAAAAAATACAAATTAAACTCTTATTTGGACAAAAATTTAGAAAACGGAACTTTTTAGTGAGAAGAGTAGATTCCTCTCGAGATCTTCCGATTGCATAAACAACTAGTCCATGTCATGATAATGAGAAAATTGGATTTACTTTCAGCAGCACCATGCATGCACTTTTGTGGCATGTCGACTTCACAAACATTACATGACCAACTACCCATCGGTGTACCACATATACCCTCTCACATAGATCAAAAAATTTGGAACCAACATTTTTACTCGATGTGAAATGATACATGAGTACACCGATATAGAAGATTTGATCTCACCTAGAACAAACACTTTATTCAAATTGGGTACAGAACCCTCTTTCAAACAAGTTAACCTAAAGATTGTGGATCTTTCAAAATCCATTTTAAGCATTTAGCTAGAATTTAACTGGAAAGAGGCAACAACTTCTGCATTCATTCTGTGACAAAGACATAATGACAATCCAAACATATATGGATCACCTAACATCAGTATGGGGTAATTTGGGTGGTGATTGCTCCTGCATCTGTTGCTTTGTGTCATTTTGTGAGTCGGCTACTTTCGCCAATTCATCTCTCTCTAGCAAAGCCTGTTGTTGCATGGCTTTCACCATTTCCTTCATCTTTGACTCTTCACCGTCGAGCTGCATTTTGACTATCATAGCCGCTTCTTTGTCGATTGGTTTGAAATATTCTTCGATTTTAGCCTCCTGCAGCATGACAACTAATATATCGAATCCAAAATGCAAAGGAAAAGGAACCACGGGAAGAAGGATGATGAAGAAAGTTCTAAGAGGGTACAAAAGTAACAGCCAAGAACATGATTAACTAGGCCTTAATAATCCTTCAAACAAGCACAAGTTCAACCAAACATCGAAGGAGAAACTAGAAGCACATACAGTAACAAGACTAGGCATATTCATAAGAATTAAGCACAAACGAGCTGGTAAGGAAAGAGACTTTACCGTTTCTTCTAACTTCTTATTCATAGCTTGCATATCTTCAACCATCCGCCTGACTTCGGACAAAATAATTTGTTCAGGAACCTTTCTCAAAGCTTCCTTTTTGGCCTGGGCCTGCTCAAGGGAACAATAGATAAATTCGTAGCTAGTCTTGACAGTCATTGCACAAAAATAACCCCAGAAATAAGAATATGTTGCCAGAGAAAGGAATAAAATACAAAAAAACATGAATCGCCATTAAAATGAGAATGCAGATTTGACATCAAGATCCAAATTTAGTGGCATGAAGGGTCATAGCTTTGAAAAGTTTCACATTCTCACTAGATTCAAGTGCAAGGTTCTTTCAACCTTTGACTAAATTCTCAATTCAGAGAGTATAAAATAGAACCATACATAACTTGAATCTTAAATATGGAACTAAATGCTCCCCTACTCACAATCAAATGAGACAAATGTCATGGATAAATATTAAGTTTATTCAGAGAGAATACAAAACAAAAACTACATAATGACAGTAACAAAAAGAAAATTTAAAACCAGCTGAAGTGTGCCTTTTTTCTTTCAGAATTAATATGCCCAAGCACATGTTGGCCCAGCACATAAGAAACTCTTGAGGGTGTATACTAATCACTAGCATTCTGAACAAATTATCTTCTTTGTGGTTAAATTATGATCAATAAGAAGTAATAAGTAGGTTGGGTATCAACCCTTTCTCGGACAGGTCATTGTCAAAGTATGACATTCATATTTCCGACATTTTATGTCAACAAAAAATCCATCAAAAGAAATGAAACCACTTTTTCTAATCAAGATAAGGCAACTAGTGATAGAACTAAGATAACAAAAAAAAAGTTACTTGACAGCAGTTCATATATCATTTGAGCACAACGTAGCACTCTTAAACTCTACATGGAGTCAGAGAGGAGATGTACCTTTTGGAGGCGTTCTTGAATCTGTAATCTATATGACCGAATTCGACGCTCCTCGTATCCTGAAAGGACCCTAATGTAGAACATTGCTTTCCTCCCAAAATCTAACAGATTTTTCATTTTGGCTATGTAAGCATAGCAATCTTTACACTGCATCAAAAGTTGAAACCAAATCTACAGTCAAAACCCTTCAAAATTTCGCAGCAGGTATACATTTCATAACACAATCCCATGTTTGAAAGTAGGAAATAGGAATTATGAATCATAGCTCAAGGACAGAACCATTTTTCTACAGGCGAATGGAACCAGAAAAAAAAAATCGCAAAATAAGGCACCAGAACAACGAATCCACAAAATTATTAGCCACAAAAAAAGGACAAAGGAATAGAAAAATAGATCCCAGTTTCTGAATACATTGTAGAAATACATAACAAGATGGATTGGAAAGAAAAATGGAATTCCAATTAATGACGAAATTCACTTTAATAACCAGAAGGGAAGAGACAAGAACTCCAAAATCAAAATTCTAATGGTAAAAAGGAGCTGATTTCCAGTGACACCAATTAAGAGTTTATTGGGAGTAAGAAATGGGCCACAAAATTAAAGATTACGGCGGCAAGTTTACCACCCTCAATTATACTCAAACTAACTCCAATCATCATAAAAACCAATTCCATTAAGAAAAAACCCACAACACTTTCATACCAATATTCAATCGCAAGAAAAGAACACCAAACCTATTAACAGAAACATTCAATACAAAAAATAGCAAAGAAACACAGAAGACCCGTCCGAAACTACACCAGATCAGCCTCCAAATGCCAACATTCAAATTACAGTGTTTTTTCTCGCAACATCACAACAGGCATTCATATAAAGCGAAGAAAAAGTTCTTGCAACAAATTACATACATAGACTGCAGGAGGCTGGAGCCGCAGGGAGACAAAAAGAACGTCCGCTTGATGCTGAAGCCTGAACAATTCACAAAGCTGAAGATGAACAACTGCTTTCTCGGATGCAAGGCTTGAAGTTCTTCGAATTCGAAATGTTGGATGGATTTTCGATCGTGAAAACAGAGGCAAAGTGACGAAGAACAACGAAGTCAATCAGGGCAAAAAGAAAACGAACGACGCCGTTTGGAAATTAGTAATGGACCAAAAAAGGAGGCAAACTTTAGGGCCCTTTTCTTAGTCCAAAACGCCAGCCCAAATACTTCTATTTTCTACCAAATTCTTATTAAGATTTAAAGTAATACTATATTTTAATGTTTTTATTATTTTTTTCCTATACAATTTCCTAATTTCCTTTGAAACAATTCTCTCAAACATTTATTTTGCCCAAAACTTAAGCCTCATATAGTAAGGCATTTCAAAACATGATTTGAAATTTAATGTACATTTTATAATAATTTTTTAAATCACTTTCATTGCACCATCCTATTCTACCTTACCAAAAAAAATTATGACAAAATGTTTCTCAAAATTCTTTAAGTAAACATAGATTTTGAAATAAGTTTTTTTTTTCTTCCACCTGTTTGTATGCTTGTTTTTTAAAACATGTTTTTCAAAACTTATTTTTCGAAACCTTCTTTAAAACTCTCTAACGAACAGTCCCTTAGTTGCCAACCGAGAGTTGGGAAAATGTTTAGAAAAAAAATTGAATGGGATTTTGAAAATTTAAGGTTCTTGTAGCCAGCTTATTTATTAGGTAGGCTGTTATCAATATATTTGCAGGTTCCCCATGCAACTTCCAACAAGTTTCACATTTGTGCCATGGTTTCTTGCAATATCATACTAGGGCCTAGGTTTACCTTGTTGTTCTCCTTCTTGAACTAAACTCCTAACAGTGATAGTTGAACAGAATTTCGAATAGGTTTATCTTACTGTTACTTGTACATAATGAGCTGTAGATGGAATGATAAAAGGTTCTCCAATTAACGAATCCAAAATGGATCTGCCAAGTTGTGACCATGGAGTTCTTGGATATTCATTTTCTGTATGTGGCCCCAGTTGAGGCAGTATGTTGTATTTCTCCTTTCAAGTAGCCAAGTTTCCCTTTACCATCAATCACCAGGCACATAGTTTGAGATCACTCTATATAATTTTTTCAGACAGTTTATGAATAGTAGTCTGGAATGTGCTTTCTGAACTAGACAATGGGGCATAACCTATTGAAGGGTTGGTGTTTGCCGAAGCCATTACCCTACTGCTTGACGCACTAGACGTGCCAGGGGCAGAGGCATCCACGACTGCCTTGTAATTCATATCAAATTCTTTGGCTATGATAAGGGGAAATATATTTTGAATTCATAAATAATTCGCCTTACCCATTAAATATTGAGATACATCCTAATGTTTAACTTGACTAACAAGATACTCCTAAGACTTGACGTCCACTTGGTTTGTAGAGGAGTATGAGAATGGAAATGGAATAATAGTAGTAGAAAATGACAATAGATGTAATCATTATATTAGTGTTATTTGGTTTGTGATAAAGAATGACTATTATTACCATAAATTTTATGAATAAATTTTTTTAAAATTTTTTTACATTAAACTTTTAATATATTATAAACTACTTATATTTAGATGTATTATAATAATATTTTTATTAATTTATTCATTTTAAATAATAAATATACACATAATTTGATTTCGTTCGTAATAGTTATTTACTTAATCAATGGATAGGAGCATATTTTTAGGAGAAATAAATGATTCTCATTACCCAAAATGGAGGAGAATGAATGATTGAAGGAAAGTGGAGTTTGAGAATGGAATTCGAGGCATAAATCCCCCAACCTAACACCCACATTTTATTCTCATTCCCCACTCCCAAACTCGGCAACCAAGCACACCCAGGGATTCCTATCCACAACATCATCAACGACAACAACGTTAAGATCTAGTTGAAAAGATGAACTACAACTTATCATTCTTTGAACTGCGTATTATGCTACCAATTTTGTGCGCCTATCATCTATTGTATTGCCAGTAAACACATCTCCCCCAAGGCCATCAGACTGCCCCAAATGATATTTTCTAGCTTTACATTTGTTATCCTACTCCCCAGTGAAAACATCAATCAGCATCCCTGTATGCGAGATTATAGGATGCTTCGGCACGTGCTTCCTCCGATGAAATATTTTCTAGCTTTACATTTGTGATCCTACTGAGTCAAAACATCAATTAGCATCCCTGGATGCAAGATTATAGGATGTTTCAGCACGCGCTTCCTCCAATTTCATCGCGAGTTCCTTTACGAAAGGTGTACTAGTTCCATGAGTGATGCTTAATATACCCAAGGCCTTTGTAAATGACTGAATGGCTTCCTCAGCCTGTCCAAGAAACCTGCAAGGGAAAACACCCCACGCTAATCAAACAAATGTTGATCTCTCATATAGGTTCTATTACTATATTGCCAGAATAAAATGTAGAACACATATGTTTCAAAGTTTAAGAAGACTGAAAGCCATCACTAAACCTGGAGCAATCTCCTTATTTTTCTAGAATTTCAGTATTTTATTCCAGAAAAGATTAAAAATATGATCGTCAAATAGCGATTTCCTCAGCAAATTACATGTTCCCGAGGCCATTTTAGATAAGGAAGAAGCTACCAGCATAACCAAGGCTGGGTATGCTAATCTCTGGTCACTACAACATCTAAATGTTCAATGTCTTGTTCCAGTCGGCAAGTTAAAAGATGAGGTTACCCAGCCAAGATAGATTATATGTTGCCATAAGATGAGCAGGGCCAACCACATTTATTAGTAGTTCAAAAACACTGAGATAGGCCAAAAATTAAATATAGTACGTTTTTATTGACTATCAGCACATCGCCAACCTTAGAACCAAGAAAGATTTCTTGGAAAAATTCAGTAAAATCAAAGAAGTCTCAGGAACTTAGTAAGCCTTGGTACCAAGAAAGATGACAGAATACAGCAACTTGATAGTCATGTAGCTAATGCTGATGTAAATATTAGCTGACAATCGCATTCCCCCAATCTAAACCCTAACTTCTTCAAAAGATTTCTTGGGAGAATTCAGTAAAATCAAAGAAGTCTCAGAAACTTAAAAATTCATTAAATACCAGCTACAGGTCTTAATTTACACCCATCTGTGCATGCATGGCTGAATAATAAACATATGATCTTTAAAGTCATTTATCAGAAAAGTAAACAAAACCATCAATTACCTGTCTATTGTACCAACACATTTCCAAAGTTAAAACTCCTTAATTTAGAAACAAGAAAAAAAGTAAAAATATATAAAAGAATACTTAGCTCCAACCTGAATATGCTTAGTTTCAGAAGTTTCTGTCTGATTAGATTAGCAGCAATCTCTAAAAGAAATGCTTTACTAGATACTCCTTGGAAAGTTTCCCTTTTCCTTTATCTGTAGGTTTCAAAGCTAAACCAAAGAAGTTTGACATAGGCAACTCATATGTTACCTCGTTAAGGTCCTGTTCTGATTAATACACATATGTCCAGCGGTATTCCTGTCACTTATGTGCCTTACAATGAGGTTTATACTGAAAAACAGGCAATTAATCTTTTGCTAGCTTTAGCAATTAATTGAAGAGCAGAAACAGGCATCGGTTTGCAAATAAATTCAGA
This sequence comes from Leptodermis oblonga, assembly GCA_016801395.1. Taxonomy (NCBI): domain Eukaryota; kingdom Viridiplantae; phylum Streptophyta; class Magnoliopsida; order Gentianales; family Rubiaceae; genus Leptodermis; species Leptodermis oblonga. The sequence goes on from CM028750.1 coordinate 36,496,892, forward strand.
AGTATATTGTACAAAACATTTCAGAATAAAGTAATAATATAGACAGTGAAATCATCACATAAATTCATAGAATGAATGATGTGGTAAGTATAAAATGACGAAATCATCAATTACACTTTTTACGAAGTGTAGTGTAACAAGGGATAGTTATGTTTTTCTTTTATTTAAGCCACATCATTACCTATACTTTTCACTGAATAATATATATCATTATTCTTCAGAAAAAGTAGGCTATGTGATCGAGAGAACCTTTAAAATCTTAAACCAAAGAAAGACAGCAGTTACAAGACAAAAGATAAACCAGAAAGAAAAGGCAAAGAGCTAACCATTCAAGTTTTCCACATGTATAATATTGCAATCCAACTAATGGATGAACACCTGGATAAATTCCTGTTGAACAAAAAAAAAGACACAGTAAGAATAAAAGCACAACCACCAAGTAAAATAAAAGTAAAAAAGTTACACGATTGAAATGAATTAAATCAAATATTCAAGTTAAAGATAAACAAAATATGAAAAAGCAAAGTATATATTAGATTGTGGAAACTTGCAGGTCTTCAAAGTTCATCACAAGTGAAGCTCATCCTCAAAATTCTTATTCAAAGATTTTGATGGTAAATTTGGAAGGCTTCCACTCCTCATGACACTGTACATGCACACAAAGCACTAACTTTTGAGTCTAAATCATTAACCTTAGTCCTGCCAAACACAGCCAACTATAAGACTTTAATACTCACTACCACACGGAGAGTAATCCAAGGTGGGACCCAATGGTCCCAGGTGTGATGCAAAAACAGTTCTAGGGGAGATTACTACAAGTATTTGTCTTTCCTACAGTTTTACCACAGGCTTCAGCTTTCTTCTTCAAATTATAGTCCATTTATTCCCAAGGTCCAGGATAAATTCAATAAGTTTAGCACAAAATGCATGCTTTGTGTTGCATCACGTAAATATCAAATGGAAAAACATTGTTACATTTAACCAGACAAACACAATGACCAAATAGAAAACAAATTAGTTCTCGAACGCTACAAAACCATAATGCCACTTACTATCATAGACAGGAACAATCACTCCGCAATATGCCAGTGCTTCTTTCCATTCCTGCATCTCCATATATATCTGTAAAAAGGATATTTCTAGTCAGACAAGTAAAGCAGGGTATATCTCTCAGGTAGTGAGAATTCTAATGGTGATAATTCCCTGGGGGAAAGAAAGGTATCATAAATCAAAAGAGCAAGGTTGTAATGTATGTGATCAATGTATGTTCACAACGACAAAAGAACACACTTACTGTTTCTGTCTGCCCTGATTTGTAGTTTACTAAAATATTGTCGGAAAGGAAATGCATGAGTATTCAAGAGACATGAGCTTCTTGTAAAATACCTTCAGTAGAGTCTCCCTAGTCCGCATAAGATTAACTGAGAATGGATGACAAAGCTTCAATTGGAGTTTCTCAATTCTCTTATATATAAGACTAGCATCTGCTTTATCTAAATATGATCAAGGAACCACACATCCGCACATGTTACCAATAGTCCACCAAAAAATTTATATCATCTATGTAGAACTTCTCTTAAACCCATGTCTGGTTCTGTTTGGCCAAAAAAGCCATGTTTGAGTTTCGAACTTGACATTGGTGATAGGGAATAGCATTTCAGTAGTTTATTTGACATAAACTATATCATCAATAAACCATCACAGTCTTGATAAAAAATACTCTCTTCGCAAAATTTAAAGGATACTATCTGAGGAGAATGTAGAAGCTTTTTCTGACAATAATTTGATTTCACCAGCAATGGCCTGTATTTCTTCCTTATCCCTAAGCAGCCCACACTGTTGACACACAAATCCTTTATTTTCTGCATGTTATGCGACAAAGATCTTATAACTAGCAGAATAGATAGCTTCAGAAGTGCAAGGGAAACATGCTGATGAAAAGCATCTACCAGAGTCAAGGAGCAGAAAACCCAAGCATTCATTATTTTTGCATCTGTAACCTTCCAAAAATGCACTTTCCTTAATATCAATGTATTGACCCTGCAGTAGCATTAACTCACAGAGTAAAGTTACTTAACCATGGCAAAGGGATTATTAAAAGGAAAAATGAACGTATATACCAATTTATTACACCGGGGACAAGCACAAGTAAAGAAATACTGTTGCTTGAGAGATTCCTGACAAGTCATAGTACTTGCAGCTGTTTCTATGTAGCTTATCAGTACCTACAAAGCCATCAAAGCACATCACTTAAATATGTTAAATCTCAACACAAGGACAACACACACACACACACACACACACACACACACACATACATTAGGAAAAGTTTTAAGTAGTCAGAATCTATGGATTTGATTGTACTTCAATTTCCTATAAATTGTTATATGAATCTAAGTTGGTTTGGAAATAGAATCCTAGTTGTATTATGAAGGACTAGAAAGACATCTGCAGATATCAGCGGTCCTGCAGCCTGTCAAGTTGGGCTTTGAATATTTTCAGCTTTCAGTAATTCAGATAAGACTTCGTCTTCTGTCCCTACAACTATGGTTTTCTTTTCTTCTTTTGGTTCAGGTATTCTTGGTGTCCCTAGTTCAATCAAAATGGAATCATCCACATCCATGCATTTAAATGTGTATAGGTACAGAAATTTCAGCTTGTCACCTTATTCAGATATGCTAAGGAAATTACTGAATTCATAGAAAGTTTAGATCAAGCTATATAGGATTCCTGGCAAAAAATGTAGTAATGAGTAGTAACTTCTCTTCATATTTAGACATGATGTGCTAGCACTCTAAATCTTTTCCAATCCCAAGGAAAAGAATAAGTTTAACACTGAAAACAGAATAACTAAAACACTTAAATAAACTAAACTATGACAAATTAGCAACCTACGCTAAAATCATCTATTACCTCAGTACCTTTCGGAATGTACTGTGAAGAACGAACCACTGCCACCCGTCCTTCAAACACTAAAACAGAATTTGGCAAACAGCTACCATACCGGAGGCATTCAGTGCAATCAATAATAAAACAGAACTAAAACACAATTTGCTAAATGCTACCATACAAGAGGCATTAGGTGCAAATCAATAATACAACAGAGTTTTATTGCCAGAAGTAGTTACCTGTGATTAATAAGAGAAATAACAGGATATAATCCTGTTGCCTGGGGTCTCAGTTCAGCATCACAAATAGTGTGCGCATTACAAGCAAGCTGCATATAAATCAAACAGGATTAAAAGGAAAATAGTTCATGGATACAAAAGAACTATGTAGCAGAAAGAAAAAGATAGAAACTATTTGTTGCATTTCACAAAATAACCAAAAGATCCATTTCCAGACCAAGTTGACTTAAATACTGATCAAAAGAAATTTTACACAGCCCCCATATAGGACTTACAGAATGATTCTATATTTACGTAAAATAAAATTTCCAGTCCATGGGAACCAATTAAGAGTTTAATAACTGACACTGAATCAATCACTTTATAAGAAATGGAAATTCAAAAGGAAGTAGAAAACATACGGTTATTATGCAAATGAAACTATTTGGAAAGAACTGAGAGAGGAGAACCAAAATTTTAATTATTTATTTAAAGATGAACCAGGAGTTTATAATTAAGTCTGTGATGCTTTATGTATTTTATGCTGCCAAAGTACTACGGACATTACACTAATGGCCTTGTTATTCGGATGCTGCATTAGCAATCTTAACCTTTGCCTTATTCTAGCATGGGCTAGTCGTAGCAACCGAATTGAACAGCCATAAGCTACTTAACTTGCCCATGAAGTTTCAGCAGCAGACTAGACTTACCAGCCTCCAAGTTTCTTTCCCTATGAGAATTCTACATATCAACTCTCTATGGCAGCTTACACAACAAAGACTTTTTCAGAACTGAACTCCTTATCTAGTATTATGAAGCGTAAGCTTTATTCTCTAATTTCTGCTGATTTTCAACATTTATTAATTCAGAAATTAACATCCATCAAGTTTCTCCAATAAGCCAATCCTTGATATGAAAATCAATACAATAGGTTTTTGTCCACTAAATAAGCAATTCCTAAAAGCACTACAACCACAAAGCAGCATAAAGTTAATGCTGATTAGACAGGGTAGTTGGTGGTAAAAGTTAGAAACCCTACACAACTATGCTCCATCCTTGAAAAGCTTCACAGTATCATTTAACATCACAACTCTAATCCTACCAGCTGCCAATATAAGAAAATTTCAACCAGAAAACATAAATCCAAAAACCAGGTTCCACTCAGGAATAAAACCAATTTACTTAATAAATATGGACAACATCATTCTGCAACTTTCATTGCCTGAGAACACAGTCGAAGGAATATATCTGAGGTACACAGAATGTTCAAGAAAATTAGCCAACGTACCCTAGAAAAATTTAATGCAATCCCCTTAACATTGATATCAGGCTCTGGCCATTGGAGAATCGAGTTGACCAGGACTCCCATCTGTGCATACAACACCAGCTGCTCCTCCTTGATGTCAGACATGTCTTCATAAACTTGTTAAGGATAATATAAACAGAAAGGAGGTAACAAACCTGATATAAAAAGCTGTTGGTGCTAAGTTCTAATTTTAACTACAAAACAAGGATACGAGACACCAAAGCCTCGACCAAATTGTAGTTGTCTGTAGAAGTTTCAGGTATAGCCTACAAGTAACAACAGTGAAAGCAATAAGTTATTAAACCTCCACATATTAGTATAAAAAATAGCATAAAGAAGGAAGTAGTAGAATATCCAGGTGCATCTTAAGAACTAGCATGAATGAATCAAAATCTTGGAAGTATAACATAACAACAAAGCAGTAAAAGACAAGCTTGATTTCAAGGAAATTGATAAAAGGACATTGACCTCTCCCCAATACTTAACTGTCAAGACCAAGAGAACTAGATAATTTTCTCTTACCTTCTCATTTTGTAGCTTTCTCCGAACATAGAGTTTCACCATTAAACGAATGGAAGGTGTAAGAAAATTTATCCTGTTTTTGTCAACTGTACGTAGCACTTGGCATTCAACGCGGTGCAATTTCCAGTCTGCAGTCTGGAATTCATAAAGCAGCTAATTAAAAGATTTACTCAGAAAGAACTTACAAGAGGAGAAAAAACCCTACCGCCACAACAACTATGTCTATATATCTTTCCACTTAGTCCTTTTTCTTCCCCTTAGATCACATGGTACAAATTCAATTTTCATTTCCAAATAGCAAGAGTAAGAATACATGATATATAAGCGGGAAGGAGACTCCTACACTAAAGTTGCCTTGGTAACTGTCATTTAACACTTACCCACAACAATTACTAAATTAATCTCAGCCCTGACGAAGCTCAATCTTCTTGCAATTACATAATTAACATATTTCGTCACTGAATTTGTATAAAATGTCTTCCAAATGTTAAAGAAAATAGATCTCATGATAATCTTACATTCTCTGCATAATAAAGAAATCTTTGATGTGACAACTCCTTCAAGCTCTAGAAAACTTCAAAATACAATCACTTCTATAACCTAACGTAAACTTCAGATTCCACTTTGATCAGCACTATCCCGACTGATACCTTTAATATTTACTTTACAACATTCTATCTTATTCATTTCCCCTTATTCCTATCTAAGCACCCCAACTTGTCTCATTCCTTCAGTATTTTCTTAGAACACTCTAGTTCTAATAGATCCTATCAACACAAAAACAAGGTAAACCTAATAAAAAACCAGCTTTCCAGGAAATTAAATTAAAAACAAATGTTCTTTATTTAAGCCAGCTTTGAAGTAGAAGAGAAAAGAACGATTCTTTATTCCTTCAAATATTTTCAACAGTCTGTAGACAAAGAAACTGACCAACACATACAACAAAATATATACCTGGCAGCTTCTCCCACAATACCAAACCACATGACAAGCAGAACACTTCTTTACATTACTTGAAGTGAAACACCACTCACATTGAGCACTTGAATCATTTGAAATTTTCTTTGGTACCGACACATATGGTTCTTGGCTTATAATCACCTCCCCTGACCCAACCAAGGTGAAAAAATCAATTGCTATTTAGATTATAAAGCTTAAACTACCTCATCCAGTAATTCCAGAAGCACCCACCAAAACGAAACAAAAATCTCAACAAATTCCGTCCGGGAATTGTATAATTTCAAATTTTGGAAGCACCCAAAATGCAATAGAAAGAGTATTAAAAGTTGCTATAAATTCGTTTGCGACCCTTTTCTGAGATGGTAAAGACTGGAAAACCTGCAGAAAAATCCCGGGTGGTCAACAGGCAGCGACCCTTTTCTGGAATGGTAGAAACTGTCAATCCCCTGTGCCTCAGTGCTTCTTGGAGGTCCTCCATCAAGTTAAACTCCACAGTCCACAGTAACGACTGAATTCCAAATTCTCTGCAATAAAAAAAGCGGCTAATGTTCTTAAGGTTCTGGAGTCATTCTCAAAGCTAAAGCTAAAGCTGAAGCTGAAGAACTGCTTTCTCGGAAATTGGAAGGCTTCAAGTTCTTCGAATTCGAAATGTTGGAAACAGAGGCAAAGCTACGAAGAACAACAGAGTCAATCAGGGTCAGGGCATTGGTGATTTATTATTACTACAGTGCTGCATTGGAAAACGATCGACGCCGTTTGGAAATTAGTAATGGACCCAAAAAGTAGGCTACTTTAGGCCCTTTTTTAATCCAAAACGCCAGCCCACAACCCAAAAAAAAAAAAAAATCCAAATACTTCTATTTTCTACCAAATTCTAGTTAAGACCTCATATCATTTCAAAATAATTTATTCTAATTTCCTTTCTCTTCTCTATACAATTTCCTGTGAAACGATTTCCTCAAAAATTTGTTTTCCAAGAAATAAAAATCCAAAACTTAAGCCTTTAAATAGTAACTCATTTCGATTTAAAACTTAACTTAGATTTCATAATAAATTTTTATCATTTTCAATACATATTTCCCACACTTATAACGCATCTTTTGACACGCTTTGGCATCTTGTTAAATAAATTCAAAATTGAAGTTTAAAACACAACAATGGTGTAGGTTACATGAGACGTACAGTTAAAAGACACGTGTTTCATGTACCACACTTATACGGGACATAATTTTAATCACACCATAAAACAGTCACACGTGACCAAATAATAAAACTTTCTTTACCTATAAAATAAATAAAAGAAATAATATATAAAGACGACATTAACACAAGGTACACACATTACTACCGCACTTCACATTTTAACGTTAATTTTCCTTCACTTGAGTTCAATCATGTTCTCAAACAGTCCAAAATAGCTTTGAAAAAAAAGGCTTTATTCTATTTCTCGTACATTCATATGATTTCACCGCAAACTTCTCTCCAGCTTTCCAAGCAGCCTGAAAACGAGTTTTTCCTCTCCAAGGATCGATGTCAGGTGAAAGTGGGGGGTATCGCCAGCCTAAAATCGTCACCGGAGACACCGCTTTTGTGCTCGAAGACGTGCCGCATTTGTCCGACTTCATTCCTGACCTTCCTGTACTCTCTTCTCTTCTCTTCAAATTTTGTTCATTTTTTCTTAATTTGCCGAATCATTATTAAATATAATTAATTAGTGCTAATAGATTTTGTAATTAATAATTTTGCAGAGTTATCCAAATCCTTTGCAAAACCATTTTGCTTATTCAGCTGTTGAGTAAGACATAATATTCATGCACCTTTTTTTTTGGTCTGATTTATTTATTTATTTGAACTTTTTTAATCACCTATATTATTTCAGTTATTACGATGGGTTTATGGAAATGATGAAAGTATAACTAGAGAGGACCGTTGCTTAGAGGTATCGGGAATTTGATCCTCAAAAGCTTCACGTCCCTTTCACATTTAGTACGAGGGAGATGAACTACTAGTTAGCAGAGTCGACATATTGATGTTCAAATTTAATATGTTGTAATTAAATGGCAGGCCATATTTTGTTAACGATGACGACAGCGTCGTACAAAGGTAATCATTAATCAGCATTCTTACGTTGTCAAAACAATTACATAGTTTTATTTATTTATTTTATATACCTATCTTTTTAATGACCATATATAATTATAAATTAATCATATTAGTAAAAGTATTTCAAAAATCGTTTAAAAATAATTAGATATTTACAGGAATTTTCTCTAGTATAGGAGTAACAATATTTAATTATCTACAGTGCAAATTTTTTAAATATTTTTTGAAACTTTTGAGACACAACACCAAAATCAAACTAAGACACCGTGCATAGTTTCTGGCATCTTTTTTAGCTGTACTTCACTGCATATAATTGCATTTGGTTCAAGGTTGTGGTGAATCAAAGCAGCCCGAGAGGGGCGCATTTTCAGCGCGCCGGGCCTCGTCAGAAGGTCTGATCACTTCTCTGTACTTTCTTCGTGATCTTGAGAATTTTTGCAACAAAGATTGAGTAATGAGGTCTAAAAATGGATTCTCCTTAGGTTTATTTTGAGGCTGATGAAGTGGTAGCATGTGTAGCAACCCTGTGGAATTCTCTGCCCTGGTATTATTGGATTTATTAGTTAGCTAATTCAGTAATTATGACATAGTTCAGGGACTTTCTTGTAATTTACTAGCTCATGTCGGTTAGTGCTTTTCTTTCTGTAAAGCTCCTGTCGGTTAGTGCTTTTCTTTCTGTAAATTGAGCTTATTTAAGCTCCTGAGATCAATCTGAAAAGCAACTTTTCCAGAACCTTTTTTTGCTTCAAGTTAATATGGTATCAGAGCTATAATTCTCTCACTCTCTCTCGAAGCTTCCGCATTTCTTCTCTTCCTTCTCACGCGATATCCTCCATGGCTGCGTCTGCAAGTTCATCTGTGGAATCCTCAATGGATCCATATTTTCTGCATCATTATGACGGACCTGGATTGGTACTTGTCTCCCAACCTTTAGCTCGAGACAACTACGCATCTTGGAGCCGCGCAATGTTGATTGCTTTGTCGGTTAAGAACAAGCTAGGATTTCTTGATGGATCGATCGTTAAACCTCCAGATTCTGATATAAATCTGCTCAATTCCTGGATTCGCAACAATAATGTGGTGATTTCATGGATTCTTAACTCTGTTTCCAAAGAAATTTCAGCGAGCATCATCTTCACTGAGTCTGCGTCTGAGATATGGTTCGATCTCAAGGAACGTTTTCAGCAAACTAACGGTCCGAGAATTTTCCAGCTCAAGCGCGATTTGATCAATTTGAAGCAAGATCTTAGCTCTGTGAGCGATTATTTCACCAAATTGAAGGCACTTTGGGTGGAATTGAGCAATTTCAGACCTAGTTGTTCCTGTGGTAGATGCGTATGTGGTGGTGTGAAGGAACTCCACTCTCATTACCAGATGGAATATATCATGCAGTTTCTCATGGGGCTAAATGAGTCATATGCTCATACTAGGGGACAAATTCTGCTTATGGATCCTATTCCCCCAATTAACAAGGTCTTCTCTCTGGTGTCACAAGAGGAGCGCCAAAGACAAATTGGCAGTCAATTGGTCAGTAATTCTGATCCAAATGCAGGTATGGCCTTCGCTATCTCCAATTCTGTGCCAAATCATCAATCTGCCAAAAAGAGAGATAGGCCATTCTGTACTCACTGTAAGTATCAAGGTCACACTGTGGAAAAGTGCTATAAGTTGCACGGTTATCCTCCAGGGTACAGACAAGGAATGAAGTTTCCTCCACAAAATGTGCCTAATCAACACACTTCTCAAAATGCACACGTTAATCAGTTATCCATTTCTCAGGATTCTGCAATTATTTCTGCTTCACCTTCAGGCTCTGCCTCAGGATCTGTTAGCAATTTCTTCAATCATTTGGATACTTCGCAGTGTCATCAACTCATGAGTTTGCTCTCCACTCATATGACTGCTGCAGCTATTGGTTCCAATGATGCTCATATCACAGGTATTTGTTTGTCTGTGGGTGTGAATTCTTATTTCTCTGCTCCACATATTTGGATCATTGATTCTGGAGCTTCTAAACATGTGTGTTCTTCATCAAAGTCTTTCATTAATCTGAGACCAGTGCATAATGCTAGAGTCACTTTGCCTAATCATGCTTCAATTGCTGTATCATTCATTGGAGATGTACAACTGCAACCTAATCTGATTCTGAAGGATGTGTTATATGTGCCTGAATTCAAGCTTAATCTGATTTCAGTTAGTGCTCTTTCTCAGGAATCTAATCTCACAGTCTTGTTTTCTCATACTGGATTTGAAATTCAGGACCCAATCAACAAGAGGATGATTGGCAAGGGTAGTCGTTTTGCAGATTTATATGTGCTTATTGTTGAAGCAGCTTGTCTGAGATCTTGTGCTAATTCTGTTGTTAGAATTAATAAGGTGTCAGCTGAAATCTGGCACCATAGACTTGGTCATCTTTCAAATTCTAGACTAGCTCTTTTGCCACATGACATTGGCATAAATGCTACTAGATTGCATGATCCACTTCCATGTAATATCTGTCCCTTGGCAAAACAGAAACAATTACCTTTTACTTCTCACAATCACATGTCACAAAAACCATTTGAGTTGATACATTGTGATATTTGGGGTCCTCACCATATTTCTGGGCATTCTGGCCATAGATACTTTATTACCATTGTGGATGATTGTACAAGGTTTACTTGGATATACCTGATTAAGCACAAATCTGAGGCTATCCAACTCATCCCTACCTTCTTTAAAATGGTTGACACTCAGTTTGATGCTAAGATTAAGATGTTCAGATCTGACAATGCTCCTGAGTTGTCCTTTACTGATTTCTTTGCTGAGAAAGGTGTGATTCACCAATACTCTTGTGTGGGCAAACCTCAACAAAATTCGGTGGTAGAGAGAAAGCATCAACACTTGCTTAATGTTGCTAGAGCTCTATATTTTCAGTCTAAAGTTCCCCTCACCTTTTGGACTGATTGTGTTACTACAGCAACTTTCCTCATAAACAGGACCCCTACACCTCTTCTTCAGAATCACTCACCATACTCTCTCTTATATCAGAAACCATTTGATTACCACTCTCTTAGAGTGTTTGGATGTTTGGCTTTTGCTTCCACTCTATGTTCCCATAGGACAAAGTTTCTTCCAAGAGCTCGTCCATGTATATTCATTGGATATCCTGTAGGAATGAAAGCATACAAATTATATGATCCTCAGTCTAGACAGTTCTTCATCACTCGAGATGTAGTTTTCCATGAAACTATATTTCCCTTTCACACCATTCCTCCCTCACCTCTTTTAGCTGATCCATTTCCTGATCTTGTTCTTCCTCACCCTTTACCTGATTCTCCTCCTTCCCCTATCCCTATTCCATCTTCTTCTTCTCCTCAAGCTTCAGTTCCACCTCGCACCAGAAAGTCCACTCGTTCTCATCATGCTCCTTCTTATCTCCAAGACTATCATTGCCACCTTCTCAATTCTGAACTCCCTCCAATTTGTTCCACTCCTTATCCCTTATCCAATGTTCTCTCCTACTCATCCTTATCTAGCTCTTATAAGAATTTTATCCTTACCATTTCCTCAGAATCTGAACCTGAGTTCTATCACCAAGCTATCCAACATGATCATTGGAGGCTAGCTATGAATGATGAGTTGCAGGCTATGCAGGCCAATGATACTTGGTCCATTGTTCCACTTCCTGCTGGTAAACACTCCATTGGATGTCGATCGGTATATAAAATCAAGCATAGGGCTGATGGTACTGTGGAAAGGTATAAAGCTTGGTTAGTGGCTAAAGGGTATACACAGCAAGAGGGCATTGATTATGTTGAAACATTTTCTCCTGTGGCCAAATTTGTCACTGTCAAAGTGCTCTTGGCCTTAGCTGCTGTGCATAACTGGTCCCTTCACCAAATGGATGTACATAATGCTTTTCTGAATGAGGACTTACATGAAGAGGTTTATATGGATATTCCTTCAGGGCTTTCTATTCAGCAACAGTCCTCTTCAAGAATGGTATGTAGATTGCACAAATCCATCTATGGCTTGAAACAAGCATCTCGACAGTGGAACTCCAAATTCACTGCATCTCTTCTCCAACATGGATTTGTACAATCTAAGGCTGATTATTCCTTGTTCTACAAGGGATCTGGTGCTTCGTTTATCCTACTCTTGGTGTATGTAGATGATATTATCATTCTCGGTCCCTCTTCACAGCTTATTTCTGAACTGAAAACATTCTTGCATTCTCAGTTTAAATTGAGGGACTTAGGACAGCTGAAGTATTTTCTTGGTTTAGAGGTAGCTCGTTCCTCCAAAGGTATCTCTTTGTCTCAAAGACATTATGTCTTAAAGCTCCTTGAAGACGCTGGTATGCTAGCCTCTAAACCTGTTGCCACCCCTATGGATCCTAAAGTTACTCTTAGTGCTTCTCAAGGGGACCTAGTGACAGATCCTTCTCAGTATAGGCGTTTGGTTGGTCGCCTTCTATACTTGAATCTGACTAGGCCTGATATCTCTTTTGCTGTCCATAAGCTTAGCCAATTTATCTCTCATCCTCGCATTCCACATCTTCAGGCTGCACATCATCTCCTCAGGTACCTCAAAGCTGCTCCTGGACAAGGTCTCTTGTTCCCTTGTTCCTCTAGTTTGCAGCTTCGGGCCTTTTGTGATGCAGATTGGGGTGCCTGTGTAGACTCCAAGCAATCTGTATCTGGTTTTTGTGTATTTTTGGGTGACAGCTTGGTATCCTGGAAGGCCAAGAAACAGACAACCATAGCTAGATCATCTGCTGAGGCAGAATATCGAGCGATGGCCACTGCATCCTGTGAGATAGTTTGGCTTCAAAGTTTGCTTACAGAACTTTCATTTCGTTTGCCACCTGCTTTGCTCTTCTGTGACAGCCAATCAGCCATTCACATTGCCTCTAATCCAGTATTCCACGAACGCACTAAACACATTGAATTGGACTGTCATTTCGTTCGAGAAAAGGTGGCTAATGGCTCCATCAAATTGATGCCTATTCGATCTCAATACCAGCTAGCCGACATGTTCACTAAGCCTTTACATGCTTCTTGTTTAGTTCCTCTTTTAAACAAGATGTCTCTCATAAACATTCATGGTCCATCTTGAGGGGGTGTATTGGATTTATTAGTTAGCTAATTCAGTAATTATGACATAGTTCAGGGACTTTCTTGTAATTTACTAGCTCCTGTCGGTTAGTGCTTTTCTTTCTGTAAAGCTCCTGTCGGTTAGTGCTTTTCTTTCTGTAAATTGAGTTTATTTAAGCTCCTGAGATCAATCTGAAAAGCGACTTTTCCAGAACCTTTTTTTTGCTTCAAGTTAATAGGTATAAACACAGCCATTAGGGAGCTCGTCTGCGGTTTACACGACATGTATGGCGTCGATAATATTCTGGGGATTGAGGTATAAGAAGGGTGTACTATATTGTTTCCTCATTAATTACTATCTCCCTTTGTTTCAATGCAAGAATTCATGAGATACAACTGTTTATGAGTGACAAGATACAACTCCAACTGTTTCCAAGTGGAAAGGACTCAGAAAGGTTGAATGTTGAGATTGAGGTTTCTAAAACGAGAGGAATCATATATGCATGTGTTCAACAGCACTTGATCAACACAGAAGCAAGACTGCTTATGTTAACCATTTGACATGACTTATGTTTTGGACTGCAGGGTGGATACAGAGGATTCTACTCCCGGAACACAACCACTTTAACTCCCAAAGCGGTCGATGACATTCACAGACGCGGTGGTAGCATCCTCAGGACATCAAGAGGTGGTCATGACACATCCAAAATTGTCGACAGCATTCAGGATCGAGGAATCAACCTGGTCGACAGTTTTACTTTTCTCTTCCAATTTCTCGACCTTTTCCATTCCAAGAAGGGAAATATAGAGGTTCTCCCCGATTTGTCCAGCAAACCTATTGAACTAGTATAATGACTCATTTGGAATAAGAATTAGTGGTTACTGTATCCACAGGTGTATCTCTTATTGGCGGGGATGGAACTCATAAAGGAGCAGCAGTGATCTCTGAGGTGATATGTAGTTTCATGGTTTTACTAGTTTTGCTGCTGCGGTCAAGTTTACTCGGTATATAACTTGGATTAACTACCAGGAAGTCAGGAGGAGGCGCCTCAGGATTGCAATTGTTGGAATACCGAAGACTAGATAACGACATCCCGGTACCCGGTACCGTGTCTCTTCTGTAGCAGAACTAGGAATTTGTCAGATAAATTTTAAGTTTTGGCTTGTATATTCCTTTCAGGTTATAGACAGATCATTCGGTTTTGACACGGCGGTTGAGGAAGCTCAGCGTGCCATCAACGCTGCTCATGTTGAAGCACAAAGTATTGAGAATGGTATAGGGGTTGTGAAGCTAGGGACGAGACAGCGGTAAGACTTGTATATATCAGTTCTTGGTGAGTTCATTAGCTACCAGATTCATTCCTACTGGAAAAAAATGTTTTCGTTTATTTCTTACCTACCTTCTATAGGACTATAGGAGAACCACCTTTGGATTTGGTCCAATCGACTATGATTCTGCCATTTCTGTATCTGCAATTCAATATAGACCGATACAGCTTATGTTGATTCAAGAGAATGTGTAGTTGGACTACAGGGTTGCTATTTCTTTATCCGGTTTCGGTCCATTCTTGTAGGTTTCCTTGCAATGTATGCCACTCTTGCAAGTCGAGATGTGGATTGCTGTTTGATACCAGAATCACCATTTTACCTAGGACCAGGGGTCTTTTTGAGCATGTCAGGAAAAGACAAAGAAAATGGGCATATGGTTCTTGTGATCGCCAAAGGCACAGGGCAAGAGGTCCTTTGTGAGGACACGCCTACTGTGGATGGGAAGGATGCATCTGGAAACAGGTTACTCCAAGATGTTGGCTTCTGGATATCTCAGAAGATCAAGGTAAAGATCCTAAATGAGTTCTTTCAGTCACTGACTGTAAATCTGTTTACAGTGTTAACCGACTAATTACTATTCTCCGTCCCACTAAAAAAAGGTCTTGTTTCTGATACTGTTCCAATCATCTTAAGTTTTTACTGCTAAATGATGTCCTAACCTATCAAAACTTTATGATTCCAGGATCACTTCGCAAAAGAGAAGAACATGTCTATCAATCTCAAATACATAGGTGGGTGAGTTCCATACATTTCTGGCTAAAGTTTTGGAGTTAATGTTTTCGGAAAACAAGTGTAACCAAATGAATTATTATCTCATTGGCGCGCAGATCCCACATACATGATCCGTGCGATTCCTAGCGACGCATCGGACAATGTATATTGTACACTTCTGGCTCATAGTGCAATTCATGGTGCAATGGCAGGCTACACAGGTTCTACAGTAGGACCTGTAAACGGAAGGCATGCTTACATACCTTTCTATGTATGTTCATGTCCCAAGTTTCCTACGTTTTCCAAATTTGTTTCAGTTATGCTTGACATTAACACAGAGCTGTTTTACTGATTTGCATGAATTGATTTGAAATAGTCGTTTTCATTTTCAGCGCGTGATCGAGAGACAGAAACAAGGTGGTAATCACAGACAGAATGTGGGCAAGACTTCTCTCTTCAATTAATCAACCTAGTTTCTCAGATTCTGATGCAAAGAAAGAAACAACGCCCTGGCAATGCCCATCGTTAAGTGGTAACGATGCTGCAGGAGATGATCGGTCGAGCGAGAAAACTGTCAAAGAAGACGACGTTTCTCATGAAGAGAAGTCAGTAGGGGACAATTCATCTGGCAGAAAGGATACATGAGAGGAGAACTTCGCCAGGAGGAGGGAATAGTGTGTTTAGCAGAGAGAACTTTTGTACAGAGCCAAGCTGAATGCTAAAGCTGGATGAAGGAGTAGAAACATATAAATATTTGCTTTCTTGTTATGTTCATTTTCACAGTTCAAGTTTATTGCTCTTTGTGGTTTTAGCAAATAGCATTGCAGATGTTAGGGAAGAGGTATAAAAGGGACATTAGTGATGTTCAGAAACTTCAAGAACCGATTGGTAATTTGACCAAACCTCAAGGCGACGCTTCCCCCACCGCCACCCCCACAACCGCCACTAGACGCACCACTCATCTCCTGCTACATTTCCAACCCTTCAGAGAGATTTAAACTTTTACCCTAGCAAAACCTAGGTTAGAAATGTGATATTTTTCTTATATAGTAAAAATGCAGATGAATTTCTGTTTGCTAATCCTAAATTCTCGTTAAACACCATGCATACATACCCTTGTTTGTCAAATTATCCTCATTAACTTATAACCATATTGGCCATACATAGAATGAGGTTCCATTTCATATCTCCAGATAATCCACTCTACTTGTTTTCTACGGAACACTTGCACAAACATGAATGCCTCGCGAGAAGGCGAGCAGTGAAATTTCCTAGTATGGGAAGAATACGGATAATAGTTTCATCAATCTATGAATGAGCTCATTCAAATTTACAGCTCCCAATCTCATTCCAGTGGTGGAATGTGAATCTGACTAAAATGAATGCTATCTACAGAGTGTAGCTCCAATAAAATCAGATCAAAATCGGGTTTTGATGTATCATAAACACAGCATTCTGAGAATCCAGGAAACAAAAAGATGTATTACAGAGAATAATATATATCTGCCAGGTTTACGTAGGAAATAGAGCGCTAGAATTTTGTACCTTCTAGGAACTTGAGCTAGAACCCAGAAAGGAAAGAGCCTCCCTAATGCCTCGTCATTTCTTTGAAGATATTTGACACCCTTGGGGATAATCTTGGCAAAAACTTAAACATCTGGCAAATAGAGAAAGATCAAACTATCAGAATTATTACCCTCCCGATGAATGGTGAAAGAAGCTGCAATAAATCCAAGGGAACCAATGATAATAAACACTAAAAGATTCATGTAAAATTTTGGAACTCTGAAGTAGCTTGACTGAGAGAGAAAAAGGCAATAAACCATACACAAACAACGACAATGAAATGAGAAAATTGGACAGATGGTAACTATTAGGAAGTATAGTTCTAGTGTATTATTGATTACTTGTAGTACACAAATCACATCATTGGTAATTAACTTATTCACCATAGGCCCGTATAAGACTTACCATTGTACAAAGTTATCGTAGAGCAGGGAATGGAGAATATTTCCTACCAACAGTACTTGTTTTACACATGAAATCATAAATAATAAAATCATGGTGTGTAGTGTGTACCTATGTCTACTCTACGGAAAATAGAACCAAAAAAAGTTTCTACGAGCCAGCAAAATTTTGGACCATGTCTTTGAAATTAAAAGAGAGGTGTTTAAGTGAATAAATACACAACTGGCAGATAAATTACTAAAACAATTCAGGGTTGGTAGACCATTTTTGTACAGCATTCATCTCATCCTCAAGATGAAAGCATTTTTTCAACTGTGAACTGACTCGATAGGGCTTCAAGCCAGTAATTTTGAAAGAAATCAACCACTTACAAGATTATGTGGTGTACCTAAGTCTCCTTTGCCAAACCAAAAACTAACAAGTGTTGGACCACAACAATGAATTATAATTGACATTTTGAAACCTTTACTGCAATATTTTTTTCCATATAAAGATGCATTAGGTAGCCCTTGCCATACACTACAATGACACATGGGCTTAGAATTTTGTGAGCTGTGTCAACTATCTACAGAACCAAGAGAATATCGTGCCTTGCTAAGAGTCGTAATTCATAAATATATCATTTCTGAAATTGCACAAGATTATAATGAAATAAATGTGAAAGTCATGCTGTTCCTTATGCTAATGTTAAGAATTTGTGCAGTTACAAATTACAAGTACATATAAATGAAAGTTGAAGATAATAGGGGCATAAGACCCTCATCAGGGAAAAACCAAATCATTCTTATAAGATCACATTACATAATTTTTGGACTAAAGGAAAAGCATTGGATATGGGAAGAAAATCATGTGCAGAAAAGAGGGAAGAGAAACATAATTGAGGATCAACGTGAAATCATTCTTGAATTTCTTATCCAGTATAGGTCTCTGCACAGCAAAAATTAAATTCCACTTTTAATAATTGATTAATGAAAACATACCCAGAGCTTCACACAAGCGTCGATAACAACTGGGAAAAAGCAAATAAAAATTGTGATGGAAGCCTGATCAACCTCTAAGCCATAATGCTCCACTATTATCTCACACAATGTCTGCCAACCAGATTCTGAATGATACCTGCAGTTTAGGAAGTTACAACAAAAAGCATTGGTATAAAGGACCGTTGGTGATTCAAGTAATAAATTAAATTGTATCCATAGAGAACTGAGCTTCTGAGTTAACATAAATTTGTCACTCCAATCCAAATATAAGATCAACTTCTGCAAGCAAACAGTTAATAAGAGCATAGTGTATAGCATTTAAAAAGCAGAAGTGTTACCCTAAAAAGATATCAGTGATGAGTATGATTAAGAAGGCTTTCCCCGTATCTGAAACATTGTTCAAAATTTTGTAGCCTGCGAATTTCAGCAAAGCTACCTGTGGAAGTAAACAAAAACTAATTACTTGGATGATTTACAGATTGTCAGAAAATCAAAAGTTTAAATAAAGTATATTAATCTCCATAAATATGTTCTGACTTGTGGGCTGCTAATAACTTGGCTTAATCATTTTGGGTTAAAGTGGTCTTGGGCTCACAACTTATTGGGTCAACCTACAAGCCTGTGACATCTGTTGGTACCAAAGCTAACCTGGTCCAGCCTGGTTTAGGAGCTAAGTGCTACGTGTGGGACACACCTCTAGAACCCACTAGACTAAATGACACACAGGAGCCACCGCTAGAGTTCTGTTCCAGGGGGGAAAAGTGTATTGGGCCTTGCGAGAACAAAAGAGCCTTGGAGAGGTGAGATTGCAACATCCATCCCACATCACAAAGTGTAAAGCGGAAGTGACTTGGCTTAAGTTTGTAACTAGGCTTAACCTATTTTGGGCCCAAAAAGTTATTAGTCAACTTACAAGCCTGAGGCGTGGGAAAAAGAAAAGGAAAAGCAATATCTAATGACCTGTGGTTTTGCAAATGTGTCCCTATTTCCAGTTGCTCCGTGATGCAAAAAAGAAATAGCAATCAAAAGGAAAAACATTTTGTAACTTTGTAATCCATGTCCATTCAAGATATAATTTTGTCCACAAATGCTTCTGAAGAAGTTTATGACAAATGTCAATTTGTTTTGGTAAATACTTGCTGTCCTTAGGATAAAGAAATAAACCAAACTTTATTTACAGCATAACTTTTCGATTGGAGCAGTAGTTTGATAAGGTATCAAAGCATGAAGTCCTAATTCAAGATTGGCCAATAAACTTCCACATGCAGGAAAAGTAGAAGGGCTCCCAACCTTGAAAAGAGGGGCATTTAGAGTGTTAAATCACTGTATTACTCTCTGGCCAGAATCTTGGTGCTTACGTTATTACAAAAAGGTTAATGTGACTCTTTTTATACCTATTGGCATGTTATTGACTAGTCCAGAATCCAGATATACATGTAACAGATTCTTAGATATCCACAAGTACTACTTTATGAAACATCCAATTTTCAACATGTGAACATTAGGTTAAAAAAACATTTAATTCTATTCAGCTGAACAAGTTCATAGGCAATACAGAAAAAAGAGCTAAGACTTCATCACAATATCAGACTAAATGTCCAGAGTCATAATTTGCTAAATGGCAAAGCAAAAAGCAAAGTGTAAAATCAAGAAAAATGATATCATACTCACTTTACTTTGATTGAAGTACAAAAGAATGAATAATGACACCCCAAAAACAATATCCGACCATATATTCGCAAAAGCATTACGATTCTCTAGTCTTCGCTGATCTCGCAACTCTACCCTGTCCGATCAAAAGGTCAACAAAAACCCGTCATTTATAAATCTTTTCCTAAAAATTAGATAATTAACTTTCATATATGAAATTCAACATGAGGAAGAAGTGTAATATAAATGGGCATGCCAAGCAGTTCCATCTTTGTGTGACATGACTACACAACTACAAAAGACCATTGAAGTGCTCACACATGAAAATTGCCAATGAAACTCAAGACTTCAAAAACTATTATAAAGTAGTAGTTAAGTATAAATTCCTATCATCAAACCATCTTTGAAAATTGCCAGAAAATAAAGGAGCTCTGTCCATGATATCCCACTAGGTTCAGTGTTGAGTCCATTGCAAGAAATTGATGAAACATCTTCCTGTTTTCATGACATTGATAACCAGCACTAGGCCACTCTACAGATGGGGCCTTCAAATCTATTCATGACAATTATTTTTTATGAACATAAAGATGTATTTAATGAGCACAATTGTATACTATTGTCCCTCACAAGAAGGGAAGAAGCACTAGAAGAAACAGCTCTTAAGCTAACAATAAGCAGGACTGCTATACATGCACGACATTGATCTATTGGTCCAACTATATCAAAAAACTAAATCATGCTTTCACAAGATATGCATTCAGACCCCAAAGTTACTGATTAGCAACACTCAGCTAGGAACCTTGAGTACTATAGATCACTGCTTACAATTAACACATAAAAATTGTACCATTGTGGTTTGATAACAATTAGCTGTCATTTCTACCGGGGAAGCATGAGTCAAATGCCTACTATGAGTAGCACAGTAACAGTGATGCAGGGTGGCCATTTGAATCTAAATTGTGTGATTGTGCATTCAACTTGTAAGAAGAACAAGAAAGGCAGAAAAAGAACGACAAGGATTCTGGAAAGCCATATTCTTTTTCTAGCATAAACCAGGAGGATCTTTATCATAAAAGTATGACAAACATTAAAAGTACAGTCTGATATTTGTGGCAAATTAACAAAGTATCAGGATCACATAGTGCCATCGCCAATTTTTTTAGCTTTGTGAAACCCCTACACGTGACAATTGTTCATACAATTGTTCATAGAGGAAGCAATCTTTCAGGAAATGATAATCATAGCTATTTTAAACCGCACTTGTCATGGAACTATCTAAATTTTTGTAAACTTAATATTTAAAAATGATTTAATCTGTATGAGGAATAGACTAACAAAATAAACACCATAAACTCAATCTTACGCTTTATGGTGCAACTCCATCCATAGCTCCTTATCAGAGAGAGGGGGGGATTTACCAATCTCAGCTTCAAGCCTATACCGGGTTTTCTCAAGTTTTATTTCCTCAACCATTTCAAGCTTCTGACTTGTTCTAACGTCAAGCATCTGGGCTGCAAGAGGTACTGTCTTGACATATCTGTTGAGAACACAAAAGTCAATAACCCATCCTTCAAATTTGCCAAATAAAACAGAGCACCAAATTCATTCCAACCTGTCATTGAAGACACAATTTACACCCAGTCAACTCATTTTCAGTGCTTAACATACAACAAACACATGAAACTAATATGGCTGGTTTTGACCCCCACTAAAATAGTCCTGTTCCTAATACAGTTTTCAGTATTAGAAACATGACTCCTTTTATGGGACGAAGGGAGTACTATTTATTTCCTAAAAAGCTACCAAACCATACAGGAATTGGAAAGAAGAAACAAAAATACCGGCTTAAACATGATTAGATGAATTTTTCTATTGCTTTCTGAGAATACAAATTATCACAACTCATTCTTGGAATCTAGTTGGAATTTCCATCTTAAAATTTTAGGATACTGGCTTAAACATGATTAGATGACTTTTTCTATTGCTGTCTGAGAATAGAAATTATCACAACTCATTCTTACAATCTAGTTGGAATTTCCATCTTAGACGTAAACTTCAATTGCAGACATACAATGCTAAGATTCATAAGACTCAGCTAGTATAATTTCTCATCCATTCTAGAAAATAAAGGATCTCATGGTCACAGAAATCAACTAGCTAATTTTCCACCTTGTGGCTTACCTACAGGAAACCAAAGTCAATTGTCCAAATAAAGAAAGGTGATGTGGAAGTGATGTCTATCACAGAGGATAGATTAATCCTGATGAGCATGACTAATACACTAAAATTCACATCAAATCTAATAAGTTTACAGTCTAAGCACTAGAAATCAGGAAGGAGAATGATAAGGTCATTAAGTCTTACATTGATAAAGCTTCCAGCTCGTTAAATACACCCAGAAAACAATGCGGTGTTGCTAGATAGTCATTTCACAGAAGGCCAAATATGGATGGGTGAATGAGTTGCTATTTATCAACAACAACAACAACTAAGCTTTTATCTCACTAAGTGGGGTCGGCTATATGATCATATCTCGTCATTATGTACGGTCGAGACTAAGACAAACTATTGTTCAGAAAAAGACAACAAAATCAATTGGGAGAGTCCTGATATGGGTGTTAGTTGTCTTTAACTTGCAATTATGGTATATAGTTTGTCAAAATAGCATATCATCAAAATAAATAGTGAACACACTAACTCATCATGGAATCTCAAAAATCTTGTGAGAAGTCTTTCTTGGTGGATGTAATAAAAAGATAATACAACATGCATGATATAATGACTGTCATATTAATACAAACCTGTCCAGAAATGGCATAAGGACAAAGTCGTGAACCAAATAATCCAAAGTGCACGGGATAATTATCAATACTGCCAAAAACTTAGCCTGAAAACAGGGTGAAAAATGAAATTTAGCTCCAAAAAGAAACACAAAATAAAAATAAAAGGAGAGAAAAACAAACAAACGAAAAACTTGCAAAAATTAACTCAAGATACCCAAATGCTAAGAGGAATAAAGATTGAGAAAGAAACTCACCACTTCATGGTTTCTTAAAAAAAAGGAAAAATTGCAAACATGATAAAATGGAAAGCTTCCACTTATCACCTTTTTACATCCTAAACATGGCTGTAGACTTGAATAATTTATCTCTTAATAATGAACTGATTAAATTCTGACAAATGACTGGATCAATATGTCCAAATATTTTTCTAGGCACATTAAGGAGGATATCCAAGCAATGGAGGTTTAGAAGAACAGCTCAGAAGCCTACAATGGAGTATCAAAATATCCCCTCACGAAGTTCCTCCCAGTTAATTTGACATAAAGGAAAGGATCTAACTTTTTACTATTTATGCAGAACTGCATAAAAATCTCAAAGATATGAATAAAACTAAAATCCTCGAGCTAAAATTCTTCCCAGCATTGCAAAAAGAATTTCCAAGGAATATCCTAACTCAGTTCTTCTTTTAAACTGTTCTGTCCATTGTTAATTGGAGTAGATTGTCTTTGAATGCATTTAGGCTGAGACAGTTGTGCTACAGTACCAATATAATACCAGAAGCTTCAGATCAAACCATAAAGCTCATACAAATGAAAAAAAGCACAGAGAAAAATTGAAACCAATATATCCTATACTACTTTGATTAAGCACAAAAAAGTGAAAATAAACGACAAACCAAAAGAATCAAAATTCCCTAAAATGCACCAACCGAATTAAATGAGGCATAACGAAAAACACGATCCTCATAGAGTATCTCATCATCTTCCTTGCCAATAATAGCCTCTTTTACAGACTTCACCAAGCCACCTCCTGGAATTATGTCAATGGGATCTTCCCTCACTTCCTCCACAGACTTCCCAACTGCACCATTAGAGCCACCAATCCAAGATGAAGCATTGGCAGAATCCTCTGTTTCATGATGCACCAGCCAATCCTCCCACCTCCTATTATCTTCATTCTTCAGATCCTCCTGCGCTTCCCTCAACTCAATGATAGCCTCGGCACGGCTTTTCCACGCCTCAAACTTCTCCTCCTCGGATAACTCCTCGGATTTCGCCACCTCCTCCTCCTCTCCTAGCATATCCTCATCCTTCAAACCAAGCCAATTTCCATCGTCATCAAGAAAGAACTTCTGCCACCAACTCCTCTCCCTTTTGGGGTGCCTTTTCTTGGCTTTTGGCACCAACCCAATAAATTTCCTCCCGCCAAAACTAGATTGGACAAACCTACTCGACAGACAGTACGATTTGAGGGGACTTCTATTGGCATTTGCTCTGAAAAAAACAAAATTTCCGCAAAAGACCATTGAAGTGCTCATTAAGGTCATGGATACAAAAACCCCACATTTTTCAGCCTCATACAAGCATGAAGTTGCAATCTTGCTCAGAACAATCAACAAAGAACACAAAAGCAAGCATTGAACTGATCAGATTTACAGAACCCACAAATACATTATCATATACTATCAAGAAAGTACAGTATTTGTTTATCCAGAAGAGTGATGAGACGTTTATTACTCAAAAGAGAAATAGACAAAATCTGTACAGCACGTCCAAACAATTTTGAAAATGGATCAGAGAAACCGCAAGCTATGCAATTGAAGTGGACTGGACTGTTCGTTTTAGAGGTCTCATGGGTCCAACCGTGTTGAGCAGGGGAGAGGATAACGGTTTTTGGTAATAGGCTGAAATGCTGTTTAGATACACCATGCTTTAGTTATTTGACAGTTTTACCCTTTCGGAACAAAAGATTTTTTTTAATTACTTTATTTATTTTTATAGAATTTTTTAATTTAGAATAGATATTGAGAATTTTGTAAAATCGTTAGAGTGGATTTTCTTTACTTTTTTTTTTATTATTGATAAAATACATTATTATGTAATTGCCTCTCATAATTATAATAAATAGAACCGAAATTGGCTAGTGATAAAATTGTCTCTACCGATGAAAATACATATAGAATAATTATGAGAGGCAATTACATAAGCTGGGGGTGACAATTTGACCCATAATCCGTCAACCCGCCTCAACCCACCCAACCCGTCCGCCCTTTTAACCCGTCGGGTTGGGTTGAACAGCTTACGAATTGAAAGGGTCAAGGTTCAATTTTGACCCGTGCTTAACGAGTTGGGTTAGGTTGGGTCAAGGTCAATCCGCCGGTTACAATTTTTTGTAGTAAACCGCGGGTCACCTATAATTTATAGCTAAATGACCCGCGCGGGTCAAATAGGGAAATACCCTCTTTTTTTTTTTTTTTTGCTCTGTTTCTTCGCCACGGTTTCTTTAGTCTCTTTTCTTTTTCTAATTGCTGCACCTCCACGCACATGCATCCCCCTCTTTCTCTTTCAATATATATAGATTTGGAGCACAATACAAATTTTTTTTAAAAATTTTTCTACCAAAATCTGTACATCATTTAAATTTTAAAAATAAAAAATAAAAATTTTACATTTTAAACGAGTCGGCCCGTCAAGCTAAATAGGTCGGCCCGTCCGGTTAAATGGGTCGACCCGTCAAGTTAAATGGCTCGGCTCGTTTGGTTGAACGGGTCGGTCCATCTAGTAAAACGGGCAGCCCGTTGGGTTAAACGGGTTAATATTGAGTATGTGCACATGAAGTAACCCAACAAATCATTTTATACACGCATTTTTTTATATATGTCTAAAAGTACTTTTTTTACCAAATAAAATACCCATTAAGTCAAAATAAGTCATGATTCGATGACCCAATTTACCTATTAAAATTAATTTAAAAGATATTTTATAATAAAAATTAAATTAATTAATTTCACGAATATATATATATACACACACATATTGTACGCGCGCGCGCGCACACACACATATATATACATGTACTCTATATATAATGTATATATATAAGTACATATGCATGCGCATGCATATATATATACGTACTGTATATACGTTAATATATACATAGTATATATATAACTAATTATTAACTTTTTATAAATAAAAACTTACGGGTCAAAATGAGGGTTGAACGGGTTATAACCCACTTGGGTCAAGTGAATTTAACCCGTTGGGTCAAATGAATTAACTCACGGGTTGAGCGAGTTATAATCCAACCCGTACATGACCCGTTAGTTAACGGGTCGGGTTGGGTCATGACCTGTTAGGTGCAGGTCAATCTTGACACGACCCATAACCCGCCCATTTGCCACCCCTGATTAAAGCAAACAAACAACTTTTATTAATCAAGGTGTCAAAAACCGTTGAAGTATAGGTAGAGACGACCTAGTTATCAACATAACATAAGAGATAGTTAGATCTTCTTGAACAGAATTAAGGTATTGTTTACCTACACCTATTGAATAGATTTTTTTTTTTTTTTTTTACCCTTCCATCCCAAGAACTGAACACATAATTTCAGGGTTACAAGGTCATCCCGTTACCACCACCCCAACCCTCCCCCCATTATTTTGCATTAACTTTTTCAATTACATTCAAAATATATACATATATATATACACATATATACATACATATATACATATATATATATATATACATATATACATATATATTTAGTGGTGAACTTTTTCTTAGTGAAGTCTACGCAAAATTTGGCATATTTATAACTTTTATAACTTAAGGGACTCAAATAATAAAAGAGGAAGATGTTGATGGACCGTATAAGCAAATTCCATCGTAAATATATATATATATATTTGAAAAAATATATATATATATATATATATATTTGAAAACACTGCCTCAGGAGGATCAGCCTCGATCGTCCTTCTTCCAAGACCAAATTTAGACGATTTGAAAACAAATCAGATCCGCGCAATCTGCCAAACAATTACCGGACGTGGTACATGTTTATGTATTCTTTCCACCTAAAGCAAAGTCTCCCTTTCAGTTCGTGTTCCGAACTCCGAAGCGTAGGACTTTGTCTCTGTTCTCTTTCTGCCCTTTCTCTTCTGCTGTTCCCTCTACCATTTTCTTCCAAAATCCTTAATTATACACCACAACAACCTTGAATTTTTGAAAATCGCAAACCATGCATCACAAAAAGAAAAGAAAAGGAAACGAGGAAAGAAGAAACAACGAGAGTTGTTAGTAGGAGGAGAACCTACAGCCTTCATCTGAACGATTAAGGTACCCAGTCGTTTATTTTTACTTTGAAACGTCTTCTTTGATTCGAAACCTATGCGTGAAAACTCAAGGTTTAATTGATTTGTGTTAGTTCTGAGAAAGCCATTAATAAGAAACATTTATTTGCGGATATGCTTCTTGGACCGGGTTCTCACATTAGTGTTAGTCTTGGGAGTAATTGAATCGGTTAAGCTCGGGAAATTGTATTTTTTTGGCACTGCTCTTAATTTTGTTCTGTGCAGAACCGCTGCTGAACTAAAAAAATAAAAATCTGGAATTCTTTCTCATGATTCATGTCTATGCTGTGAGCGGTTCAGGATGGAACATGGGACTGTTGTTTTGTCCTGCTATTATGTCTCTTGTTTTCTGCAAATTTTAGAGTTTTAGAAGCTGGCCGGTTTCTGCAAAATTTGGGACGCTTAACTGCTGCTATTAGTTGGATATTAGTTTGGCAGAAACTGTAGAGAAAGAAAAAAAAAAATTGCAAAAGAGACATTTACCGACTTGCGGGTTTCTGTGTTTGCAGCAAAACATGATAACTGAAGATCTAGTAGGCTGCAGTTAAAAGATTGATAGAAATTTTGGGCCAAAAAAGAAAAACCATGACACAGTCTAATTGTGAATATAGAGGAAGTTTAGGTGGTTCGATCATATTAAGACCATTGTGTTTGTTAAGTTTGAAGTGTGTCTTTCATGATTGATTATGGAGAACGATAGATTAAGGGAGGGTTCCCTATTATTTATTACCGCTTGAACCTATACAACCAGTAAGGCTCAAAATGAAGTAATTGCATGGCAAAATAAAAAAAAAACAAAAAAAAAAACACACACACACACACACACAATGCAATTGCAAGGGCAAAACAAAACACAACGCAATTGCATGGCTACAAAAAAACAATGCAAGTGCATGGGCAAAGCTAAAAATACAATGCAATTGCATGGGCAAAAAAAAAAATAATAATAATAATAATACCGATTGCATAAATATTACCATGTTGGTTTAAGTCATTTTCACTATTGTACTCTATAGTACCATAATTTTGTATGCATTGTACCCACTAATTTCAAACAATACTAAGTCTATCAAAATGTGAACGATAAAATATTAAATTGTTATTAAGAATTTAGCTTCACTACAATATTGAAATAGATTCATAACACAAAATATGACGTGATGAGTAAATGATAAGGAAAATTCGTTGTCGATAAAAAAGTAAAATATGTAAGTCATTTTTACCATTGTACTCCATGAAACATCGTACTAGAGTATTGTACCTTAATTTTGTATATAGAATATACCTCCCAATTTTGAACTAGTGTACATCAACTGAAAAATCATAGTTTTGAAAATAAGATATTTAATTGCTTAGCTGCTACAACAAAAATAAATTTACAAACAACATGTATGATACAATGATAAGAAAGAAAAATTTAGTAAACGAAAAATATTAGATGTCCAACCATTTTCCGAACTAGTCCATTGTACCGTAAAATTGTATAGATTGTTTCTATCAGCATTTTACCACGTTATACGATGATTAACAATAAACTTCTTATTATCTAACACAGAAATTTATATTTTGGCTTGAATATTAGCAAAGATTAAACAAGAATGTTCTCTTGGGAGAACATGATAGTATGAAAAATATTATCATGTAAGTTACTTTGAACATTTTCTATAGTAACATACTTTTGTATACAATGTACTTATCATTTTTAAATTATTAGACCTCAACTTAAAGTATCAAAGTATAACTTTTTGATACTTTTATATTTGACGACACGACAATGATGGGAATAGACCAAAAACACACATTATGACATGAAGTAACAAAAATTCATTGTAAACTACTGTAAAATATGTAAGGCACTGTGTCCAGTATACTCTGTGGTACTTCAACTGTATATAGAATGTATGTATTTATTTTATAATATTATCCCATGACAAAAAAAAAAATATTTAGTGAATTTACATTTTAAATAACGAGTTTACGACAATGCTTAAACAGCTCAAAAATAAACTACACGACATGAGTAAGTTTGGAAAAAATGGTATAGGTAACAAATAATTTTGTTAGTCACTTCAAACATGGTACTACATTGTACCTTAGTTTTGTGTACAATGTACCTCTCAATTTTGAGCTAATGTACCTCAAGAGAAAATCATAATGTGTTAAAAAGAAAACATGTGGTTGACTGAATGCAACAACAATAATGTATATACAAACAATATATCTGACACAATGGAGACGTAAGAAAATTTTATACAACAAAAAAAGTAATTTATCCAGTTATTTTAGGTATTATATTCCATTGAATCTTAATTGTAAATAGATTGTAAATATTACCTCATTACCGTGTTATACCAAGTTTAAAAGTAAACTTGTTATCATTTAATAACAAAGCTGATATTTTGGGTCAAATAATAAGAGGAACTACAAAATTTGGATAATTTCTTTTACCAACATAATGATATAACAATTTTATTAGATGAAAAAAAAAATATATATATATCTATATATAAGGGGCATGTTAATTGCAGGACCCGTTTTACTAAACACAGGACACTTTTTAAAATTTTAAGTGGTGAAAAGACTAATATACCCTTGATAGTTTCTAACTTCATAAAAAAATTTTACCCGGCTTTTTTACCTACACATTCCATTTGAATCCTTATTCAAGAACTCAAATTTGGGCAACCCCTTGGAAAATCGCCGTCCTGTGGCCATTTTTTTAGGGAAAATCGCTTCAGGAAAATTGCCACAGGACGGCGATTTTTGTCTCGGGAAAATTGCTTAGGGGAAGTGATTTTCCCTAAAAAAATCGCCACAGGACGACTTTTTTTTTAGGGCGAAGCAATTTTCCCAGTTGTTCGTTGGAAAATCATTTTTTCGGAGAACGACAACTGAATTTACCCTAAAATTATCACTACGCAGTCGGAAAACGCATCATAAACACTAATACATTCCTAACCACAATACCCTTAAGAATTTACAACACCGAACACATTCAAATTTTCATTTCCTCTACCAAAAAAAAAAAATTCTGACTCACCGATTTGTTGACCTAGATCGACGACTGACGAAGAAGAGCGATGGAGGTGGAAACCGGAATCGCGAGAGGGAGCTGGAGCTTACGATCGCCGATGGAGAAGGAGCGAATGGCCGGCTTCTAGCAATGGAGATGGAGGAGAAATGGAATTGCAATAAAATTGATTTCAATCAATTTTACTGCATAAGGTAGAAGAGAATGGAGGGGAAAAAATGTAAATTCACGTCTAAAATTTTTAAAAAGTGTCCTACGTTTAGTAAACGGTGTACTTCAAGTAACAATTTCGATATATAATAGTCTAATACAATTTGGTAAGTGTACTTCATTGTACCTCGATTATGTATAAACTATACTTATTCATACTAAATAATTGTAGATATCTAAAAAATGCAGTAGTTATTTGTTGATTAAACTAATATTTCTAAGTTAGAAGGATTTCAGAATAGACTCGAGTTTAAAATAATGATGAGCCAGGTTCAAAATAAACTACATGACATGAATAATGTCGAAAATAATCCTATAGGGAAAAATTAATTTTTTGAATCATTTCAAACTTTGTACTGCATTGTACTTTAATTTTGTTTAGAATGTACTTATCAATTTGAACTACTGTACATGGACCGACAATCAAAATTTGTTCAAAAGAACACATGTGTTTGCTTGATTGCCACAACAAAAGTATATATAAAAATAACATGTACGATACAATAATGATGTAAAAAAATTATAGTGAACAAAATCCAACCAATTTTTGTATTATAGTACATTGGACCATAATTTTGTGTACAATGTACCTACTATTTTAAAATTATTAGACCACAACTAGTAAAATTCCAAATTTTATTTTTTAATCTGGCTTAACCACAATTATGAAATACATACAAAAACACACAATCTGACATGAGAAATGATGAGAAAAAATTATTGTAGAAATATATATTTTTATTATGCAAGTTAATTTGACCATTGCACTTCAATTGTATACATAATGTAGCTATTAATTATATAATATTGTCCCTTAACTGAAAATAAGTATCAGTTAATTTTTGTACATTACTAGTTTATAACAATGATGACATATGTTCAAAATAACTTACATGACATTAATAAGATCGAAAATAATGTTATAGGGGGAAATTAATTTTGTAGGCCATTTCAAACTTTGTACTGCATTGTACTTTAACTTGTATAGAATGTACTTCCCAATTTTGAACTATTGTACATCGACAAGAAAATTATAAATTTTAAAAAGTACATATGAGTTCGCTTGACTGCCACAACGAAAGTATCTATAAAAATAACAAGTATGACACAATGATGAGATAATAACTTCTTCTTTTTTTTTTAAACGAAATCCCCCGATTTTAAGTATTATATTACATTGTACCGCAATTTTGTATACAATTTACCTACCATTTTAAAACTATTATACCACGACCAAGAGGTCACTAGTAAAACTTTAATTTTTCTTTCTTAATTTGGCTTAACCATAATGATAAAAATAGATGCAAAAACCCCGAATATAAAATGATAAGAAAAAATCAGTGTAGAAATATATATTTTCATTATGCATGTCTTTTTGACCATTGTACTTAACTGTATATATGATCTATCTACTCATATCATAATATTGTTCATTAACTAAAATAATTATAAGTTAAGTTTTTTAAACAACAAGTTTAGAACAACGATGACATAGAGGTTCAAAATAAACTACAAGACATGAATACGATGAAAAATAATACTGTAGGAAAAATAATATTTGTGGATGAGCAAGAAGTTCCCATTGATGAACATACAGAGAAGAATGAAGAACAAAATTTAATTGTTGGTATTGAAGCCTTTATAATGGATGAGGAGCCTGATGAACAATTGTTAGAAACCAATGAGGTAAGTATGAAGAATGAAACTTTCGACGTGGAGTGCAATATAGAAAGTGAAAGTATCTATGAGCAAGATTGAGTCATTGATGAAGAACAAGAGATTGAAAATGAAGACACTGAAAGTGTTGGTCTAGTCAAGAAGAAGATATTATGTTTGTGGCAGAACAAGAGCGAGAAGTTAAAATTGATGATCACGTAGAGTAAAGTGATCATGTGACTATTGAAAAGTTGTTGAATTTGAGCACAACAACTGCAGTGAAGTCGACTCCATATTTGGTAGAGAGTCGATCAGTTTGAAGAAATCAAAGATGAATATGTGACAGTGAGACCTTGGATTTGCAAGGAAACTCTGAAGTTTGATGGCATTGATGGAATTAGCAGTGTTGATGAAAATATGTGTTCTAAAGATGAGTGGATAGATATAAGTGAATTCTTTGACCAGAATGAGAAAGTTGATGCAATTTACTCAAAGTACACGTTTGTGCTCACACCAAATTTGAATGTGATGGCTCGAGTCTGCGAGGATGGTAGTGGCATTAGCAAGGTGTATTGCAAGGTGTATGAGCAGTCTTGCTTAAATGAAGAATGGATTTGTATACCCCAGATCCACCACCTCGCATACAAGGGGTTGGCTTCACCGAATGCCTGCCTGGTTTGTACTATGACTCAAAACTGGCAGAACATGATAATAATTTTTTCTATTTATTACAATAAAGTAAAACTTAAATAGCCCTACAGTACATGGGTTATCAGAGTATCAACCCATCTAAATAATCCCGCCTTCTAGCCGTATCCAAAATTTCCAAACTCCAGTGATCCTAGTGAGCATAATCATCTTCGTACCAAAGATCTGTAATAAAATTTTGAAAACAGAAAATAGGAAAACAAGAAAATGGAATGAGCCCTTGGCCAATGAGAATCCACCATTTTTGCAAAAATTTACCGAGTTATAAATATTACCCATGTATATAAGTCAAGCATATCCTAATCACATAGCATTCATGACTTATGCGGGATTCAAAGACATATAAGGAGAATAAAGGGCTAGTCGTTTAAAGTTTGATATGAACAGTATAACTAGTTCATCTCGAGAATAAGGGCGATCGCTAGCGTGTACATGTACGCTCAAGATGGCTAACTTATCTCATCGTACATAAAGAGAATGAGGGGTGTTCGTCAACGTGCACATATACGATGAACGAAGGCCAGCTCATCTCGGTATAAAAATCTTAATCATATACCTATCAACAACCACTCCCAAAAGTATACATGCATATATGGGCCCCCGTAGTCTGGACTTATTTGGCAATCTGGAACGCAAATGATCCAGACGACCAAGCCCTACGCTAGCTTGTGGGATCAGATTGTATCAACATAATGGATCTGACATAACTTATGCACAAATAATAGATTTAGTGTCCAAAGAAAGTACAATTGAAACCTAACAAATATATGCGTTTCAGCTGGTAAGTAAACACAACTAGCAGTTTTAAAACACAACTGCACATTCTTTTCTTCTTAGGCCCGATCTCCAAAACTGCAAATAAACATTAAAATCTTAGGCAAAAGCCCGTGAGAACTGCCATAACAAGATAGAATAAATCACAAACAGAACATGGCACACAAGACTCTTTGGACTGACTCGAATAAAAACAACTACTATCACTTTGACTTAAAATAAGACTCACAAATCTGCCTTTTCTCTTTTCTGAAACTTACTGACACCACAAAATCAGCACTTCAATTCATATGCATGTGTCCTATTTGCTTCATAAAACAATCCTTCCATTAGCTAAATCCAAAAATATGCAATAATTCCCAAAACAGCACTCTATGATCAATAATGCACACAATCTCACATTTTTTAAAGAAAAAATCAGGATAAAAGTAAATCCTAATCTAGCCAGAATCATACATGCTTGATAGTCGACCATCGCCACAGTATAGAAGGAATAGATACACAGCAGTTAAGAAACAACCTTCTACTGAAGGGATGCAACGTGAGGCTTGGGTTCGAACCTTTGGACAGATCCTAAGGGTTCTAGGCCACTTGCAAAAAATTCAAACCCAGTGTGTTCTCAAAAATTAAACTTCAGTTGATGTACCTTTCTTCAGAATTCTTCATAGCCCCCTTTGGTTTGGGCAAACTGGCGCCTATTCCATTCAGCATTTTTGCACTTTGCGCAGACCATGGCTCACCAATTCAGCACTTTACATTTCTACCCAGCTCATCATATATCACATTTTCAGCACATTGGAGAATTCAAAACATCAACATTTATTTTCATTTTTTCTTTTTTCTGCTTCCCATGAGCATTTTAACATTGGGCACACATATACATTGCAAAATAATCCACACATATTATTTAAATAATGCACCACTTGACTTTATTCATAATTCAGCAACTCAACACACACTGGGGGGTAGAAAGGATTTATCACAAAAATTGGCCTTAGCTTATTTACTGACTAGAAAAAAAACATTTGTATACAAGGCTTCAACTTGGCTTCTAGGGATATAACAAGGTAGGTTAAGAAAGCAAGCCAAAAGTGGTTAATCCTAAGAAGGTTCCTCATCATCCCGCTATATACTATTCATACTATATACTATTCATACCATCTTGAAAATCTGACAGGCAAACAAATGATTCTCCCCGAACAATTCAGCATTTAGGCTTAGTACAATGGCTTAAGAAAAGGAAAAACATGCATATTTTCAGGTTTAACTAATTCATGACTTCTCAAATTAATTACTCAAAACTTCAGCATACATACTTCATGTCACACTTCATCTATGATGCATATTTCAGATCCAAACTAGATTAAAGGCAGCGGCAACTTGACTCATAAATAGGACAAAAATAAAAATTTTAGGACAAATGTCCCTACATCCCCACACTTAGACAATTGCTTGTCCCCAAGCAAACACAATGAAACACAGGAGATGCACGATAACACAACTGTTAAGAAAAACATTAATCAGCCCTGCAAACATCCCCGCACTCAAAGAAAGCTTGTCCTGAAGCGCGAAGAAAAGAACAAAATGCAGGGCTAAATACAGACGAAGAAAAACAAACATAACACAAAAAAAGAACTCAAAACAGCAAACAAGACAAACAAAAGGAAGAAAAACTTACCTGAGAATTAGGCAAATAGAGAAGTGGGTGGTATTTCATGGGCGGCGGCTGGGGAAAAGCAAAAGGAAGAAGATGAAGGATGAAGTTCGTAGGAACATTTGAGGTAAATTAGGTTAATTGGGGAATTGGGTTTGTGTGTGGGTGGTTGGGTCGGTGTGTGGGTGGTTGGGTCGGGTAATTGGGTTGGTGGGCTGAATAGGAGGTGAGGGCATAAAAATTCCGAAAATTGGGTTGTGGGCTCTTAGAATTTGCAATGGGGTCCCTGTAGTTTCAGGATTTTACACTTCGGCCCCCTAATTTGTAACTTATGGGCCTTGCAACTAATAATTGCAGCTCTAGTCCCTTAACTTTGTGAAACCTTGTAATTGGATCCCCGAATTTGGAATCAATGTTGTAGGTGCGGAAAAATTGCACCACTGGTCCCTGGACTCCTTGAATGTGGGAATTTGGCCCCCCAAAACTTGTAATGCGCCCTTCTGGCTTCAAAATTCGCTTCTCCAGTCCTTGTAAAAAATAATTAAATTGTGAAAAGACTAATAAAACAAATAAAAAAACAAGTAAACTACCTTTTTTTATTTTTTTTATTTTTTTAACTAAACTATTACAATAAACTAGGTTGCCTCCTAGTAGCGCTTTTCTTTAACGTGTTGGCCAGACGCAACTTCAACTTTTGTTAATGATTAGGAAAGCTCCACAGTGAATTGTGTTCCACTGTTTGGATCTGGTCAAAATCTTTGAAATATGGCATGCCTTGCACTCGCACTTCTCAATTTGGGCAAACAGACCCCTCACCCAATAGCTTCACTTTATCAAGTTTTGTGGGTGTACTAAGCCATATCTTTGCATTGCTTCTTTTTTGCACCTTGACTTTGGCACACCCTTTTGTAGAATTTCGGTCCTTCTGATAACCTGGAGGTTCCTCCAAGTCAAGTGTCAGGGTCTTTCCTTCACTCTTATTCTGGCTCTTGATATCAATCAATCCCTGAGAAAGAATCTTCTCCTCCTTGTCCTGCAAAAAATTGGTCTCAAGAGATTCTTGGACAAGCGGGTTATCCCACTCAATACTATTCACATTCATAACTACTTCTGGATTATTCATGGTATTATCGATACAAAAAGTATGCTTTTGACCACAATGATCTAAGCATATAGAGCCATTATATACATCAATCACCGCCCTAGAAGTTTTCAAAAATGGGCGACCCAACAATACACCATCAGATTCTTTGATAGGATCATTATGCATCTTAATAACATAAAAGTCAGCAGGATAAACAAAGGAATTCACACGCACCAAAACATTCTCAAGTACGCCTTCAGGGTGCACACATAATCTATCTGCTAGTTGTATTACTATCTTTGTATCCACTAACTTAACACCAGATACAGTCTCATAAATTGACAAAGGCATAACATTAATGGCAGCACCAAGGTCACACATAACATGCTTTATTTTCTTATTTCCAATGATGCAAGGTAAAGAGAACATACCTGGATCCTTGCATTTGGGAGGGAGTTTTTTCTGAATTACTACTGAGACATTCTCTCCTAACACCACCTTGCTCGTACCTTTTGGCTTCCCTACCATGAATTCCTTCAGAAACTTCCCAACTGGGGGAAGCTTAATTGCCTTTAGGAATGGAAGATTGACCTCCATCTTTTCAAAAACCTCCAAGTAGTCAATCGAGTCCTCTACTATTTTCCTTGCCTTGGGTCGCAAGCTATTTGAGAATTGCGGCATAGGTTTCTACACATCCTTGCTCACTGTAACTGGGGCAGGGCTCTTCTCAGCTTCAAGATCTGAGTCTGTAATGATATATTCCTCAGGTTCTGCTGTTTCTGAATTCTAGTACCCTGAACATCCGTCGGTTTGGGCAAATTGGCCCCTGCTGACTGCAATTTCTTAATTATAGGTTTCATAATTTTTCCACTTCTCAACTGGATTTCATTCACGTTATCCTTGGGAGGAACCTGTACTTGAGCGAGCAGTTTGCCGTAATCGCCTTTTATCTCTTTGAGAGAAACAGCTAACTGTGACATCATGTTGGCTAAGCAATCAATACTGGCCCTTTGTTCTTTCTGTTGTTCAACAAAATCGCCAATCACATCCTCTATTGATTTACCACCCTTCTATTGTCGAGTAGCATTCTGATTTTGAAAATTCATCTGTTGGGGTGGCCTGTAAGTTGTCCCTTGATTCTGACTCAGTCTAGATACTGAATTTTTCAGTTCTGGTTCAGTGACTATGGTCGGTTTTGGCAAATTGTCCCCTGCAAATGGTAATTTTTGGACAGCTGGTTCCCGTGCCTTTGCTATTCTCAGACTTATTGCACTTATATTCTCCATACACAGAACCTGCACTTGAGAGGGTAAATGGCCTTGATTCCCCCTTAATTCCTGCATGGAAGTCGATAGCTGAGACAATACTTCGGAAATCCCATCGATGGTTATTCGTTGCTCCTTCTACTGTGCAAATAGCTCTGCCATGGCTTCCTCCATTGGCCTGCCTCCTCTTGGATTGTTCTGATATGGGTTGAAAAAATTCCTCTGATTTGGGGGCCTGTACATTGGTCCATTACTCCGGTTATTGGTCCCCATATTTGGATTTGAAGCTTGTTGGTTGGGATTCCCTATAATCTGAACAGGAACTTGCTGAGTTGCTTATGAGGGAAAGGGAACTTGAACTCCTTCTTCTGGATTTTTCCAACCAAACGCCGAATTGTCCTTCCATCCTGGATTGTATGTAATTGAGTATGGATCCCTCCTGGGTGCATTCCGCTGCCAGTTTTCATTGGAATTATTGTGCTTATTCCCTGTAGCATTAGCCTGAGCTATTGTTTCTTCCTGTGCAATATTGTAGTTCTGCGCAAAGTGTGCCGGATTGCCACAACATGCACACACAACCTCCTCTTTGTTACTGCTGTTCGAGGTTGCAAGTTTCGCCACTAGTGCAGTCAATTTTTCCATATTAGTAGTGAGCTGATTTAATTTTTCCTCCCTAGAATCATCAATAAACTGGATGTCAGCTTATCGTTTGGCCAAAAGGGAGGGTTCCCCGAACTGGCTTCTTGACTTGATAGTGTCTTCAATCATCTTCCTAGCCTTGGCTACTGTATTGTTCTGGAAGGCCCCATTGCTGGATGAATCCATGTGGTTCCGATCATTGGTGCACATCCCATGGTAGAAATATTGCAGTAATTGAGCCTCTAAATACTTGTGATTTGGGTAGCTCTCCACCAATTCATTAAATCTCATTTAGTAGCTACTGAGCGACTCATCTACATCTTGTTGAATCCTTCATAACCAAGTTGGTTTTTGTTGGAGGAAAGTATTTCTTTAGGAACATATTTTTCATCTGCTGCTAGGTGGTGATAGAATTTGGTGGCAATGATGAAAACCACCTGTTTGCTGGACCTGTTAGGACATATGGGAAGGCCACCAATTTCAGCTAGTCGAGGGTGGCACCTGTGGGTAGGCGCCCCACCTTACAATTCTTCACATACTCAACAAGAAAGTTGTGTGGATCATCCCTAGCACCCCCATGAAATTTTTGGATGCCATTCAGCCAACCGCTCTTGAGTGGGAATCCGTTGGTCAGAGCCGGAGTGACTACTGCTGAGGCTCTATCGTCGGTATCATGGCTGCACAAATCTTTCAGCGTGGGCTCTTCTTCTGGGCCCTCTACGCATTCTCTGTCACCCATTGGATCTGATTCAGAGTCAGAATGTGAAAACTCTATTTTGGAACTACCGGCCGTTTGGGCAAACGGTCGACTGACAGATTCTGTTTCTGTGAGTTTTCATAACCGTGTCTCCTTGGCTAAGTGTTTGCAGGTCTTCTCGATCTCTGGATCACTAAACAATTTAGGACCTGAAGATATGGTCATACACAACACAAGAAAACACCAATGA
Source organism: Leptodermis oblonga (assembly GCA_016801395.1). Taxonomy (NCBI): domain Eukaryota; kingdom Viridiplantae; phylum Streptophyta; class Magnoliopsida; order Gentianales; family Rubiaceae; genus Leptodermis; species Leptodermis oblonga. Next base: position 36,535,717 of record CM028750.1, read on the forward strand.
ACATTAAACAGGAAAAAGAATAAAATTTGTAACCGTCCTCGGCAACGGCACCAATTTGATAGGACTTGTTGTGGGTCTACCAAATGCAGTAAAAGTACTGCTTAAAACCTGCAATTAAGATGCTAAGAAAATATAGCACAATAGTAGATAGGGTCGATCCACAGAGACGGCAATTTAATTCAAATTCTAATTTTAACATGCAAATAAACCAAACTATTGACTAGCAGTCACCTTTGCGTCTCTTAAGAGACCTTAGAATTATCACTTAAAAATAATAATTAAAATAATAATGAAAATAAAGACTTAGGAAGTATCAATTAATGAGAAGAAATTTCGGTATTATGTAAATCCACCTTAATCTCATGCATGCAATCATAAACCTCTTAACTTGTCTAATTACTTATGCCGTTTCAGTTATAGTATTACCGCTAGTCCCCGCAAATAATCCCAATTCTTCCATAGATTCTCGATAATCCCCCACGAGTCCCCGCAAAGGAATTATTCTCTAACTACGTTAACTAACAGACTGCGAGTCCCGAAAAACATTATTAATTAACAAATAGAAGCATTAAGAACTAGAAGAACCCGAAACTAATAATTTCTACTGACGATGCATTAGAAATTATTACCCAATTAATCCTGTACTACTCGGCCAGTAGTTGTGCCACTCACTGACTCTACCAGATGAAACTAAGTTGATCAGGCTTAATAGAATCTTAGTAATTAGACATATAAACACAGGCAATTTAGAAACACAATTTATTAGACCTTAGATTAATTCTTGGGTTTCATACATGAATGGATTATGACTTCTTAAAGAATACCAAAACTAATAAATTAGCTACTCATAATAAAACACGAAAAACACATAAATATAAAAGAAGACATTAAAAGAGAAAAGAGAATACTGTACTGGAATTTAAGAATTCGCGATCTGACAACCGCCGGTTTGGCGAAACCGTAGACTGTCCGTCGGGAAAATCCAAAGTTGCGATTGAAACAGAGCAAAACATAACAAAACAGAGAAAAACAGAAGAAAACTAAACTAAAACGAAACTGTATATTACGTGGAGAATTAATTGTAAAATAAGAAACTATTCTATGGAAAACTTCTTTCTTCTAGCGCAGGAATCATCCCATATATATGGGGAGACAAAATCAGCAATTAATCAATCTCCTAATGGAATAAGGAAAACTTCTTCTAATTGAAAAGAGAATTAATTAAGCACATGGAGTTTCTTCAAATTTGGTAACTCCCAACTTCTCTCTTTAATTCTTCTTGGATTGGTGATTGCCAAAAACTTCTTTGCTTCTCCCTTAAGTTTCGCAACATATTCCCTCGCATGCAATCGGCCACATTGGATTGGATTCCACTTAGAATTTGGTTGACAGCTCAATTGGAATCCAATTGGATTGGATATTAAATTAAGATTCCAATTGGAATTAATCTTAATCAACATTCCAATTTCCACACATCCAATTTCCTTCTTTGTTTGCTTCGCAATTCTTCCTCTCAAGCGATTTGGATCTGCTGATCTTTCGTGTGGGCTTCCTTCTTGGTTTAGCCCACACATTGTGTAGGCTTTTCAGGCGTGACTCATCCACTCCAATTCTTCTACTCTTTTTGCATATTCTTTTCTTCTTAGGCCCGATCTCCAAAACTGCAAATAAACATTAAAACCTTGGGCAAAAGCCCATGAGAACTGCCATAACAAGTGCTAAAATAATTCACCTAAAAGGTGCAGATCAATTATCCTTCATATAATATTGCATAAAATATTCATTCATATCTATTTGGCGTTGGCAGTATTCCAGTTGCGATTCAACCTGGGCTACCCTATCTTGTGATCTAGCTAATGCTAGTTGTAATTCTCTAATCTGTATGTCTTTTGCCTTAATTTTTGTTTGGCTGCCGCCAAGTCATCTCTTAACCAATTCCTTTCCTTTTCAATGGCTCCCACAACTCGATTAGGAAAAGAATTCCTACACCAACATTCACAACTTATAGGGTGGTTATTCCTTCTAGAAACATAAGCTATTAGGGCACTTCCCCTATGAATTCTAAACTTCATTGTTCGAAAGTTGTTATAGTCGTTTTGTTCAGCTGGAGTGGTGGCCATCATCTTTATCTATAAAAGATTTCAGATTACATAAGTTCATGCGTTTAACTTAAAGCTTAACATGTAGCAGGCAATTCAACGTCATGAAAATTTTTCCAAACATTCACCTAACCCTTACCCGAATCCTAAGGCTCATATACTCTTCCTATATTTTTAAGTCTTTACTGTTCTTATCCCAGGTTTATGCTCTGATACCATTCATGTGACATCCTAGCACCAGGACTCAGAACTGGCAAAACATGATAATAATTTTTTCTATTTATTACAATAAAGTAGAATATACATAGCCTTATAATACAGGAGTTATCAGAGTATAAGCCTGTCTAAATAATCCCACCTTCTAGTCGTATCCAAAATTTCCAAACTCCAGTGATCCTAGTGAGCATAATCATCTTCGTACCAAAGATCTGTAATAAAATTTTGAAAACTAGAAAACAATTGCCAGTGAGAATCCATCATTTTCACAAACATTTACCAAGTTATAAATATTACCCATGCATACAAGTCAAGCATATCCAAATCACATAGCATTCATGACTCATGCGGGATTCAGAGACATATAAGGAGAATGAAGGGCCAGTCGTTTAAAGTTCGATATGAACAGTAAACGAACTAACTAGTTCATCTCGAGAATAAGGGCGATCGCTAGCGTGTACATGTACGCTCAACAATGGCTAACTTATCTTAGTGTACATAAAGAGAATGAGGGGCGTTCGTCAACGTGCACATATACGATGAACGAAGGCCAGCTTTTCCTCAACGTGCACATATACGATGAACGAATGCCAGCTTTTCCTCAACGTGCACATAAATTTCCAAAAATAACAAAAGTTTCAATCGGTTTTACCCGCTTTTCAAACGGGCAAAACCGATTCTTTCCAAGCTTGGATCGGTTTTTCCCGATCATGGATTGGCTAAAACCGATTCATGCCCAGAAAAATGGTTCTTCAACCTAGCTTCAGGTTTTCCAAAAAAAGTACATCTAGATCCATTTTTCTTCAATTCTTTTTGCCAAAAACCATTTCTACAATACTCCTAGAACATATTTAACATTTCAAAACATATTTCAACGTCCAAATTTCCAAGAAGAAATTAAATCCTAAGAAAATACTAAAAACTCTAAAAATCAAGATTCTTGCATTATAATTGCATTTCCTACGTATGATTTTTACCTCTTTAGATTCCTAACGCCTCCTAATTGTGTTTCCTAGGATTGGAATGGAATTCCCACTTCAAAAGCTTGCTCCTTCTTCTTCTCCCAAGCTTTTAATCCTAGTTTCTAAGTTGGAAAGATTTTGGCATGAAATGGCTTAAATGAAGGTTTAGGAAGGAAGGGAGGGGGTATTTATAGAGGTTAGGGGCGTGTAGGACAAAAGATAAGAGGTTAAAAGACCTCATTTAAATTTTATCTTCTGGCCGCGAATCGGTTTTTCCCGATTGATGAATCGGTAAAACCGATTACAATTGGTTTTTCCCACTTAGAAATCGATTAAAACCAATCAGTAGGGTGGTGGGAAATTTTTTATTAATTTACCAATAGGTTTTACCGATTGGTTAAAAGGTTAAAACCGATTTAACCAATTTCTATCCATTAGGGAATCGGTTTTACCCGATTAGCCGATTCCATGAATTCTTATCTGATGCCAATCGGTTTTACCCGATTCCAATCGGGTAAAATCGATTTTCAATTGGTTTTTTTCCCTTTTTCAAACGGTTAAAACCGTTTTTGCTATTTTTCTATCATTTTTCATTTATTTTCTAATTTTCTTATCTTCTAATTCCTATTTTCGAAAATTCCAAAAATCCTTAAATCATACTATTCTTAACCAAATATCATAACATGTATTTTAGACTTAAAGTTATCAACTAATTCACATAATTAAAGATTTAAAAATAAAGAAATAAGGATCCGAAAACTTTTATAAGATTTTCTTAAAGAAATAATTTTAACCAAAAATTCTTTTGAAGGAAATTCTTATAAATTATCTTAAAATATTATAAATATCTTAATATATTTTTGAGGTGAATTTTAAAATATTAAAAATTTACGGGGTTTCACAGGATTGGCACGAATAAATTCTTTGACAACGATAACACTACTACAAAATAGAGCTTTAACGGCTGCGGATTAACGGCGGAAAATAGAAAACCGCCGTTATAAAAGAAATACGGACTTTCTACGACGGTTTTAAAATAAACCACCGTAGAAAGGGACTTTCTACGGCAGTTTTAAAATAAACCGCCGTAGAAAGGGGCTTTCTACGGCGGTTGGGATAAACCGCCGTAGAAAGTATGAACTTTCTACAGCGGTTAATTGTTAAACCGCCGTAGAAATCTACGGCGGTTTATCCCAACCGCCGTAGAAAACCCACTTTCTACGGCGGTTTGTCCCAACCGCAGTAGAAAGCCCCTTTCTACGGCGGTTTAATAATTAACCGCCGTAGAAGGTCCTTTCTACGGCGGTTTGATTATAACCGCCATTGTATTGACGTATTTAACCCTAAATAACAACGTGTATCTCCATATCGCGGCCGAAAGTGTTCTTCTCCAAATTTCTACTACGATTTTGCACGTTTGATGTAAAGAATCGTCATTTGAAGCTAAAATTTACCACCTTAAGGTTAGAAAATTCTAAAATTTCTCAGTAATTGCTTATTCTTGTACTTTAGATATGTGTATATAGAATTTATTTTTATTTATGGTAGAGTACTGCTGAAAATTAAAGTTGCAATCCATGTATATGGTGAACCTTAGTATTGTGGAACCCTATTTAGTTATACTATGTTTCTTGGTCATGTGATATGATTTATAGTGTTTGATTTTTAATAGATGATGTTCATATAATTAGCACTACTTAGAGTGTGTATTATTTTTTTATGCATTGCATGTGTTTGATGAAATGCATAAATGAAAAATTTATGGTTTCTTCTTTATTTGATTATGTGTATTGCGCATGTGTTGGTTATGCATTATTTTTTTCATTGAGGTATTATATTAGTTTTGATTATATGAGTAACATTAGTATGACATGTGCTAAGACAAGCATGCAACTTGATACTTTCTACATTGTTTGTTGAATTATTATTTGGGTTTTTTAATTATTTGAAGGAGTTAGTTACGCATGGATCGAAATATCTTGTTGTATGGTGATCGGACCTCCGATTTTTATGCGAAAGAAGTTGAGAATTTCATTGAATTGGCTTATAAGAATACAAAGTACGTCCATTTTCCGTGTAAAGCTTGTAAAAATGGTGCGCGGTTTGATAACTCAGATACAATAAGATTCCATTTATATCGAAACGGATTTGATCCTTCTTATAAATTATGGATTTGGCATGGTGAAAGTATTGATGGTTTACCTGAGCAAAGAAAATCTCATGCAAAAGGAGATGATGGGATTACTAGAGATCGATTAGATGACATGATTGAGGATGTGGCCGAGGATTTTGCTGATAAACCGGAAGTTCTTGCTTCCATTTTTGGTGACAATGAGAAGCCTCTATACAACGGTTGCACTAAATATACACGCTTGTCTAGTGTTTTGAAGTTGTTTAATTTGAAAGCGGCAAATGGGTGGTCAGATACTAGTTTTACAGCCTTATTAAGGGTATTGAAAGATATGCTCCCAGAAGATAATGAACTTCCGGATCGAATTTATGAGGCGAAAAAAATATTGTGTCCAATAGGTATGGAGTATAAGAAGATCCACGCTTGCCTAAACGATTGCGTCCTCTACAGGAATGAGTATAAGGATTTATTGCTTTGTCCTAAGTGTAAAACTTCACGATACAAAAACAAGCAGCTGTGTGATGAGGTTGAAGACAGTTCTGATGCGCAAAAGAAGGGGTCGCCGGCTAAGGTTCTGTGGTATCTTCCTATAATACCGAGATTTAAACGGTTGTTCGCTAATGCAAAAGATGAAAAACTTATGACATGGCATTCAGATCGGTGTATTCCCAGTGATGATGACAAGGTGATAATGCATACATCAGACTCCGATCAATGGAAAAAAATTGATTCAATGTATCTTTCTTTTGGGGGAGAAGCCAGAAATTTGAGGCTTGGTTTGTGTACTGATGGAATGAACCCGTTTGGCAGTCTGAGTAGCACACATAGCTCATGGCCGGTGATGTTGGTTATTTACAATTTGCCACCTTACTTGTGTATGAAGTGCAAGTACATACTTATGTCTCTAATGATTTCAGGCCCACGGCAACGAGGAAATGACATCGATGTGTATCTTGCTCCTCTTATTGAAGACTTGAAAAAGTTATGGGATGAAGGCGCACTTGTGTTTGATGCATACCGTGAAGAAATGTTCACGTTACGTGCCATGTTGTTCTGTACCATTAATGATTTTCCTGCATATGGAAACTTGTCTGGCTACTCTGTTAAAGGGCATAAAGCATGCCCAATATGTGAGCAGAGTACAGATTTTTGTCAGCTTGCACATGAGAGGAAGACAGTATACCTTGGGCATCGCAGATTTCTTCCGAAGACTCATCCGTATCGCCGTATGAAAAGAGCATTCAATGGATTTCAAGATTCAGAAAAGCTCAAGAACCCTTGAGCGGGCCAGAGGTGAAAGCTCGTGTGACGGACATTAATGTGGAGTTTGGTAAACCTTCGGAGTCCAGCAATAATGATACATGTTGTTGGAAGAAAAAATCCATCTTTTTTGAACTTTCATACTCGGAGAACTTGGATGTCAGACATTGTCTCGACGTTATGCATATTGAGAAAAATATTTGTGAAAGCCTATTAGGTACGCTCTTGAACATCCCTGGTAAAACTAAGGATGGTCATAACGCGAGACTTGATATGGTTAATATAAACATAAGATCAAATTTAGCACCTGTAGCTCGAGGACAACGCACATATCTACCCCCTGCCTGTCACACTTTGTCCAGAAAAGAGAAAAAACAACTGTGTTCAAGTTTGCGTAGTATCAAAGTTCCATTCGGATATTCGTCAAATGTAAGTAAACTTGTGTCCTTGAAAGATTTAAAACTGGTTGGTTTGAAGTCTCATGATTGCCATGCCTTAATGCAACAATTGTTGCCTGGAGCTATTCACTCGATATTGCCCAAGCATGTTAAGTCCAGTATAACAAGACTTTGTTTCTTCTTCAATGCTATATGTAGCAAGGTTATCGCGCGTGAAAGACTTGATCAGTTACAAGATGAAATAATTGTTGTCCTTTGTCAATTAGAAATGTATTTTTCACCCGCATTCTTTGATATTATGGTACATTTGGTGATTCATTTGGTTAGAGAGATAAACATCTGCGGGCCTGTTCATTTGCGATGGATGTACCCATTCGAGCGATATATGAAAGTATTTAAGGGGTATGTTAAGAATCGTTATCGTCCTGATGCTAGTATTGTTGAAGGTTATATAGCTGAGGAGGTAATTTAGTTTTGCACTGAGTACTTGGCCGATACAGCATCAATTGGAATATCTAAGAATCGGCATGATGGGAGGATTACAGGTATGGGCACAAGGGGAGGAAAAATGTTTACGCCTTCTAATGTTGAATTGATGAAGGCGCATCTCTACATACTGTGCAATTCTGAAGAAGTTGAGCCCTATGTGAGAGACCATATGCGTTCAATAAGAATGTCTTATCTTGCTTGGACGGATCAAAATGTGCTCAATGAACATATTTGGACATTTGTCTATTGGTTTGGTAATGCTGTCATGGGCAAAGACGTTTCGGAGACATTGAAATGGTTGGCGTTTAAGCCCAGCCATGCGGTACGAGCATTTTCATGCTATAACATAAATGGATATTCATTTGCTACTAAGAGACAAGATGAGAAGAGTACGGCACAAAACAGTGGTGTTACATTAATCTCGAAGGCTTTACATGTTTCTAGCAGGAAGGATAAAAATCCAATGTATGCAAGCATGGCATATTACGGGGTGATCGAAGATATTTGGGAGTTTGACTATGTTTGTTTCAAAGTAGATATATTTCGATGCAAATGGGTTGATAACAATAATTGGTTTCGAACTGATGATCCATTGGGTTTTACCTTGGTGGACCTTAATCGAGAGGGTTTCAAGGGGGAACCATTTATACTTGCATCGCAGGCGAAACAATTTTTTTATATCACCGATCCTTGTGACGAACATTGGTCTGTTGTTCTTCATGGTAAACAACATCACGGAGTGGAAGGGATTGATACAGAAGAAGGGCTTTATGAGGCGGACCCTTTCTCTAGTGGGTTACCTGAATCGAGAGCAGATGAAGAAGATAGGGAACTTGATAAATACATACTTCATGATGACCACAGGGAAGGATTATGGTTCGAGGATCAAGTGTCCCATAAGAGAAAGAGAATAAGTTAAGAATCATTTTCAGGTATATTGTTTGTTTTATTAAATTTTTTTTTTGTGGGTGTGTATGTGTGTGTGTGTGTGTGTATTCGTATATGTTTATTTGATTTTAATGAAACGAGGTGGACATAATTTTATAACAACATTTATTTTTATCCTTCGTACTGTCTGATTGAAACAGGTCACAACTTGGATGAAGCCGCGCAAGCAAGGGATAAAATTTCCAGGGAACTTCATTTAGCGAAATTTTTATAAATGAATATGTTATTGTTGTTGGAAATTGTGTGAAGCTTTTGTGTTAATGTTAGGATGCCAAAGTGTTTTGGTCAAAAACAAGCAGGGGAGATTTTGTCTGAATCGATTTGAAACTGAATTCCGTATTATTTGAAGTAGTTGGAATCTTAATGAAGTATTTAAGTATGTGCATATCCTTGACAGGGAGTATGTTACATTTATACGGGAGACTTTGTCGAATTTTCTGGCAAATTGATTTCCTTGTTTTTCATTTATGAATAAATGTCTCATGTATTGTTTATATATTTTTTTCGAGGAGTAGTGCTTTTGGTAAAATTTACAGGGGAAGCTATACAATGATTTTTGTTTTGATTTTATATTTAACTCTTCATAAATTACTTGTCTGTGCCTCGAAAAAAAGATATTCATTTAGCGAGGTTGGTTATTGATCGCTAAATGAATTAATTATTCGTTTATCGATTAATAACGCTTTATTATTTTATAGAGATTATTCAATATATTTTATATTGAGGAGCGCTCCGTACCGGCGGCAACCTATTTCTATATTTTGCCTCTTAACTAGCATGCATGTGTACGAGATATACAACAGCGCTACAAAATTTTTAAGACTATACATGGATACGACATTGAGTACTTGTATCCAATTGCAAAGAGTATTAATTCTTTCAAGCTATTTTTATTTTACCTTAACATAATTGTAATTATTGCTTGCCTTTAATTATTAAAATAGAGATAATTATTTAAGAACAAATAAACTGAATTTTGCGAGTTTACCTAAAATTATTGTGTAATAGTACCTGAAATGGTTCGGTGGAATGTTGCATGGGAAATTTTGAAATATATTTAGTAAAGCATTTTTCATACAAGGCTTGCTAACATAATTAATAAATATAATGTAAATTGGGTATGTAATATTATATGTATAAAGTTTTGGGGTTAATTTATGAACATGAAAAAACTAGAAATGTATAGGGTCTATGCTTCATAAAATGAAATAAAAATAGAAATTTATGCGCGCGCGGGAATTAATTGGCTGAATTTGTTTCCACTTTTCTATGGCGGTTCAAAAACAACCGCAGTAGAAAGATGACTTTCTACGGCGGTTCTTCATTGAACCGCCGTATCTTTCTACGGCGTTTCAATGAAGAACCGCCGTAGAAAGTCATCTTTCTACTGCGGTTGTTTTTGAACCGCCGTAGAAAAGTGGAAACAAATGCAGCCAATTAATTCCCGCGCGCGCATAAATTTCTATTTTTATTTCATTTTATGAAGCATAGACCCTAAACATTTCCCCTGCTTCTCCCTGCATTCCCCTGTAATATTGGATATGCAATTTCATAATGATCAACCGGTGCAAGTAAATAAAATACATTATATTTTGCAACACACTCAATTTAATGTATTTCACTATACATAATTGATTACTGTTATCGTCCGTAAGTCCAAATATATATATATATATATATAAGGTCATGAAATCCAGTAAGTATTTCTTTTTTTTTTTAATTGGGCCCTTAAGCATTAATTTTTCTTATACTACGTACGTAATGCATTTATCGATTTGATTATTTTATCCGTTCGGCCAAGTCGAGAATGCAGAAAATTTAGGACTGATAATGAAGCTTATTACTTTATCACAGCTTACATGTAATTTTACGAAATTTACTAATTTTAACTTATACCTAAAATTATTGTGTAATAGTACATGAAATTTTTTGGTGGAATATTGGTGCACGGGAAAATTTGAAATGTACTTATTAAATGTTTCATAAAAGGCGAGCTTCTGTAATTAATAAATATAATGTAAATTGGGTATGTAATATTATATTTACAAAGTTTTGGGGTTAATTTATGAAAATGGAAAAAAAATTAATATGGAGTAGGGTTTAGGGTTCAGAAAATGATATAAAAACAGAAAATTTATGCGCGCGGGGGAATTGGCTCCAATTGAAACTACTTTTCTACGGCGGTTCAACCGAAAACCGCCGTAGAATGAACTTTCAATGGCGGTTCATTGTGAAACCGCCGTAGAAAGGTTGCTTTCTACAGCGGTTTATTTTTGAACCGCCGTAGAATAAAATAACGGTCTAAATTCAAATTTGTTGGCCTAGGGTGTTAGGGTTTAGGGTTTAGGTTTTAGGGTTTACGGTTTTGGTATAATATCTCTAATTTCCCCACAGTTCCCCTGCTTCTCCCAACATTCCCCTGAATATTGTATATGCAATTTAATAATGATCAACCTGTGCAAGTAAATAAAATACATTATATTTTGCAGCATACTAAATTTAATGTATTTCACTATACATATTTGATTAATATTATCGTAATTGCAAATATATATATATATTTATATATATATATATGTATGTAAGCTAATGAAATCCAGTAAGTATTTAATTTTTTTTTTCGGCCACTTAACCATTAATTTTTCTTATACTACGTACCTAATTCATTTATTGATTTGATTATTTTATCCCGTTCGCCCAAGTCGAAAATGTAGAAAATTTAGGGAAGATAATGAAGCTTATTACTTTATCGACGCTTACATGTAAATTTAGGAAATTTATTAATTTTTATCTTTCACCTATAATTATTGTGTAATAGCACGCGCAATTTAAATGCAAATGGTTCAATAGAAAATTTGAAATTTAATTATGAAATGGTTCATAAAAGTCGAGCTTCTGTACATAATTAATAAATATAATGTAAATTGGGTATGCAATATTATATTTACAAAATTGTGGGGTTAGTTTTTGAAAATGGAAAAAAAAAATTTAATATCAAAATATGCCCACGCGGGAATTGGCTCCAATTTTTTCCCCTCTTCTATGCCGGTTCACGAAAAACCACAATAGAAGAGAACATTCAACGGCGGTTCAACCGCGAACCGCCGTTGAAACAACTTTCTACGGCGGTTCACGGTTGAACCGCTGTTGAAAGTAACCTTTCAACGGCGGTTCACGGTTGAACCGCCGTAGAAAGTTGGTTCAACGGTGGTTCGCGGTTGAACCGCCGTTGAGCCAACCAGCCGGTCTAAGTTCAAAATATTTGAACTTAGACATATTTCCTTTCCCTCATTCTTTTCCCCTTCTTCTCCCCTTCTTCTCCCTTGCTTCTCCCCTATTTCCCTCTCCCTTCTTAAGCGGCGGTTCGGGTTCTTCACGCCCTTATCCCGTTGCCGGCGCAACCCGGCGAGCTCGGCCCATTTCCCACACTTCCCGTCAGCTGCAGCAAGTGCTGATCGTACGCCTTGGACCAACCAGCCGATCGGTGTGTGTGGCTTCACTACCCCGGCGAACATTTCTTCCATTTCCCCCCTCCAATAGTTTCGGCCTTGGTTGTAGGAGTGCACACAAAAGGTTTATCCACCTTCTATGCTTGCATTTTAAAACCTTTGCAATGTTACCTTCCATTTTGTAATTGCTTCCCATTGCACTAGGGTTTTTGTGCACAATATAATCTTCATTTCGGTTTGATGCTAATGATGAATGATTGGAATGCTTTGGGATTTATTGATTGTTGATTGCATTGGTTTGGTTGTTGAATTTCGTGTTTTGTCCTACATAAGTTGAGAACCTAGGTTTTTGACTGGGATTTCAATTAAGTACCCTTTCAATTCGGGTTTCCTTCACTAATATGAGAAACACACATGTTGATTTTGGTTTTGCTTGATTAATTTGAGAACATTGGTGTTTGATTTCGGTTCTTAGTCGATTTAGTGTTCCTCCTTTAGTGATAATGAGGAAAATGCTTTGTTGTTGAGTCCACTGTGTGGAATTTAAGCTTTATAGGGTTCTTTCTTTGGGGATCCCTTGTTTCAATGTCTTGATTGCCCCTTATATATTGAAAGTAAAGATATCTTTGCATCAATGTGAAGCATTTTTATTGCACAAGCACTAAGTACCTTTTGAGTGTTGCTTCTCTTGCTTTAGGGAAGGAGAGTATTTTTTAGGAGTGAAGTACTCCTCCTTTAAGCTTTTACCTTCCTCACTTAATTTTGGTTTTTTCCTTTAGTAGAAATTAATGATTGTTCTCATTAGTTGTTGGTTGTGAAATGTGAAGTACTTTATCAATGGTACCCTTTATAAGTCAACTTTTTTTGGGGCTTCTTTGGTTTAATTTGGATAATGGGACTTGTGTATTGCAAATATCACTATCTCCTCTTCGCTTTCCCTAATCTTTGTTTGAAATGCGTGAAATATGCTTTGTGAGTCGTTCTCCTTGATGAGTGGGATTTTTTTTCATAAATGTAGAGTTTGAAATATCACTTCTCCTTAAATCTTTTACCTTTTGCGATTTAGTGTTTCTTCTTTAGTGAAAGTGAGGGTAATGCTTTGTGGTTGAGTTGAAGGTGTGTTCCTCCCTTGGTTTAATGTCATGAATGCCACTAATATATTGAAAGTGAGGCTATCTTTGCATCAATATTGTAAAGCTTCTTTATTGCAAAAGCACAAAGTATTTCTCTTGTTTTAGGGAAGGAGAGTATTTTTAGGGTTTAAGTTTAGGAAATGTACATTGCCTTTTAAATTTAAACATTACAAGCATTCTTGTTTTTGAAATTAAACTTTTCTTTAAATGCAAATATGTTATCTTGAATTCTCTTTGTATGTACATGAAGTTTAAGGTAAGCTAATGGCCCGAAAAAGAAAACGCAATGAGGACCATAGTGATGAGGGAAAGAGCAATGGAGATGGGTCTTATACTAGAGTTAAAAGAGGTAGAGGGCCTACAAATTGCAACGATCTTTTGGAAATGCGTATGAAGGGGAAAACTCTTGAGATTTCGTTTGATTCCAAAAATGAGCCTAAAAATTATCATACAAAGTGGATTACATTCGTAGCATTCACGGCCCGGAGCAAAGTGGACATTATGGAATATGCATCATGGCCCAAAGTTCCCGACGAGATCAAGAAGAGAGTGTGGATGGAAATACAGGTACTCTACAAAATTATAATGCATTGTTTGTTTACCCATTCATACAAATGAACCCAAATTTACCTAAATTTTTACTTCTATTGTTTACTGTAGGCATTATTTGTTTTTGAATCAACTGAAGAACTCGAAACCAAGGGATTTCTTATGCCGGTAAACGTTGGAAAGATTGGAAATCCTTTTTAGGTAGATATGTAAATGGTGACTTGAAGGGTGAGGACCCATGCCTTGAATATAAATATCTCCCTAGGGAGACATGGATTAAGTTCAAGGCTAGCCGCGAAACAGAAGAATGGCAGGTGGGTTTTTGAAATTCATTTCCTTCTTGTTTTTGGATATTTGAAATTGCTCAGTTTATGGATAATCACTTTTCATTGTATTTTTCTCTAGGCAATTCATGAAAAAGCGCAAAAGAATGCCACTTTAAATTCTTTTTACCATAATTTATCTCGCGGTGGCTACCGACTGCTAAAGAAGCATTTGCATGAAGAGGCTTTGATTGCAACTGGGAAGAAGCCTTTAGAGGACGGTCAGTCCGAAGAAGAAGGGGAAGAATCTTATGCAAGGCCAGGCCAGCATCTACATTGGAGACAGGCTCACACAAACAAAAAAGGGGAATACTTCACGCCAGAGGCTGGTCGTGTTGGGATTGAAATTGTAAGTTTGCACCATACATTTTCTTATGTTTCAGTTCTTTAAGCTACGCATATATTTAAAACTATATATAATTGATCTATTTACATTTCATATTTTTGGCAAAACGTTTAGGAAAATCTATGTTTCCGAGAGTCCCAAGGGGAGAAAGTTGCAGAGGGTAGGAATGACATTCTTGTTAAGGCAACGGGAAAGACCGATCACCCCGGTCGTGTTCGCGGCCATTCTACCAGGGCACGTATCACAGAGGTTTTCCCGAAAACAAGGCCGTCGCTTAAAGATGAACTAGATTTAACTAAAAGAAAGCTTCAGAAAACCACTGCCCAGCTCGATGAATGTCAAACACATCTTAAGATGATGGTTGGGTTTATATGTGGTCAGATGGGGACTGACTATGATACAGTAAGAGCCACTGTCCTCAATAGTGCCAAAGCTCAGAGCTTGAACCCAGAAACCTCCGGAATGACCCCAGAGATGTTTGAGGTCCATGGTAGCAATGTTTCCCCTGTGAGTCCGACGCTACACCCTAAAGAACCTCGTAGGCAAAATTTTTCTCCTCTTATCCCTACAAGTTTGCCTGAGTTACATATGATACCTGTTTCATCTATGGACCCGATCAAAGCCTCTGAGGTTCAGAATAGCCCTATTGCAACAAACTTGGAAGATGTGAGTTCTTTAGGCGAATACAAGGTACTTAAAGTACATTTATGTCTTTCATATTTGTTTGTATAATTTCTTTCATATTGTCACTTCTAAAGACGCTTGATATTGCTTTTCATGATTACACTTGGTTTTTGAAGTTAGCAAAAATAGTTGAGTAATGTTCATTCGCTTGCCTATTATCTCAGGACGGGTGTGAATGTCATCTGTTCATCTCTGAGGATACATGTAAGAGACGTAAGCTTGTGGCCAAGGGAAATGTTTATAAGCAAAGAAAGCACCACGGCCGCGAGGTAAGGAAAGGTTGCGCGAGGGTTACAATTAAAATTTCATATGATGACTTTGCCCCGCTACCATTTCCTGAGGAAGAGGCTTCAACTGTGGGAATGGCCCGATCCTTTTTCGTGGAATGGCCTATACATTTGATTGAAATTATTCCGGATCCAGTAACACAGGTATATTCTTACATTTATTTGTGAATTACTTAATACCGTTTTGTATATTTAATGTTATTTCAAATGTTGTTGGCTGGATAAATGTTTAAAAAAGAAAAAAGGCCGTTTGAATTCTATGGATGATATAAAATCTCCTTTGTAGACGGTTCCAAATGAAATGTCATCCTCTTCGACATCTGATCCACTGCACGAGTTACAGCTCTGAATGGAGAAAGATTCGGACTTCAATGGCTTCTTGTTTCAAATGAGAAGAGATGTCATAGGTATGGATTATCCTATTTCAATGGATCGAATGGATGTCGGTGAATTATTGTCAAGAGAAAGCATGGTCACAAACTGTTTGATGCAATTGTTCACCAAGTGAGTTTCCACTTAATTTTATAACCTATTTCAGATTATTGTTATATATAGTATGCATTCCATGTGCCTAGACTAACCAATGATGCATGATAATGTAAATTCTCTAGAGCTTTACATGATTTGGTTGAAAGGAATGACCGGAAAGGGATAGGGTTTCTCTCAGCTGATCATGTCACGGCCCTAGAAAACACATATGAAGATAGGGTACACTACATTGCACGAAACTTGAAGGATCGGAATAAAGAAATTTATCTGGTGCCGTATCTTCAGGGGTAAACACTGTAAGCGTTTCTCTAATTTTTAAGAAACACTGATTTAAAGATCTGAGGTCATTAAATTTTTGGTTTGCAGTGAACATTGGATGCTTATAGCCATTAGACCTATTGAAAAGGTTGTCTACTGGTTTGATTCTTTACAAAACCCACAAAAAGAGGAGGCAGTAATACTTATAGACGAGTGAGTTATATATATAACTAATGTTAGAATGCATATATAATTTCTAATGCCAATCATATATACATATGTTGCTAATTATTTTCATTCCGCTTTCATTGTTATAGGGTGATGTTTAATTATCAAGCTTTCTTAGGATTGCCCAAAAATGTGCATATGCAACCTGAATGGGTAGTAGTTAAGGTAAAATTGGTTCTTATTGAATTTTTTATTCAACGATGTGTTGTATAAAATTGTATGATCTTCTAACTCGTACACTAATATTCATTAGCATAAAAAACAAACGTCTAACTGGGAGTATGGCTACTATGTCATGCACTACATGTACCAAATCGCAATAAAATTCGACACATTAGCACTCGAAAAGGTATTTGATTTCTCATTACTTAATTACTTTTGAATTTATACTCTGTTGCAGTACTTCAATCTCAACCGCACTCCATTAAGCACTGTGGATATAGATGCTATGAGAAAAATATGCGCTAGTTATATTGTGGAGCATTAGCCGTAGTTGATGGATACTAATGAAACTTGTTCATATTATAGTTGTACAAATATTTTTGGATATGCCCCTGTAATATAATAGCGATTTCAATTTGTATCTTGGTGATATTTGTATTAAATTTAAACTTTTACCAACAGGTTTTGCTTTAAACCAGATTAATTCTCTTTTTATCGCGGTTTGGGTCTGAAAAAGTTGCCACTTTCTACGGTGGTTTAGAACTAAACAGCCATAGAAAGTGGTGACTTTCTACGGCGGTTTAGAACTAAACAGCCGTAGAAAGTGACCACTTTCTACGGTGGTTCTAACCTGAACCGCCGTAGAAAGTGATCACTTTCGACTGCGGTTCAAGTGAGAACCGCCGTAGAAAGTGATCACTTTCTACAGCGGTTCAGGTTAGAACCGTCGTAGAAAGTCACCACTTTCTAGGGCGGTTCAAGTTAGAACCGCCGTAGAAAGTGGTCACTTTCTACGGCGGTTCACGCCCTACCGCCGTAGAAAGTTGCAACTTTCTACGGCTGTTTAATTTTAAACCGCCGTAGAAAGTGGTTACTTTCTAAGTCCGCTAACTTTCTACGGCTGCCAAATAGATGGCGGTTCAAAAAGGCCAAGAACCGCCGTTAAAAGCCCTTAAAAACCGCCATTAAAAGCCCTTTTTGTAGTAGTGTAAGTTTCCACAGAAGATCCATGTAAGTACAAAGTTGTTTCCAAGGCAAGTTTGAAAGTAGAGTTGAAGAGCAAGTGCAAGTTGATGTTGCATGTTGTCTATACATCGATGGAGATTTCAAAGGAGGTTCGAGCTCATGATAGCATTGGCGTCGTTTCATCCAAGTTTGGTTTAAGGGAGACTATGTTGAAAAATATTAATTAAACAAAACTTAATTAATTAGGTAATTATATTTGTGGTAAGATTTAGTAGTTATTTTTTAGTTGTTTCCTATTTGTTTTAGGATGTAGTTTTATGAATAAGATTTGGTAAGTGAATCCTAGTAGATTTCGGATAAGTTTGGGGTCTATATAAAGAACCCATGAGGTAGAGTTTTTAGTATTAAGAAAAACAGAGAAAAACAAAGATTATTGAGAGGATGTGAGATGTTGTGAGGTAGGTGTAGAAAATCCTGCCTTGGTGTTTGTGAAAGAACTTTTAGAGCTTCGGTACCTCCGCTCTGTTTTATAAAGGCTGTTGAGCTTGTTTGTTTTGTTTTGTTTGATATAAAGAGGTTGTTTTATTCCGCTGCGTTAATATATTGTGTTATTAGGATATATTTGATATTGTTTATATCCTACATATGAGACTAAAGTTCACACATCTATTCGGTTGAGAGACGTATGTATTCTCTGCTTGTGTTGTTTCATCAGGGCCGCCCGCATGTGCTGGGTGAGCCCATGCGCATGGCCCAAACATTTTTAGGGCCCCAAATAACATGTCCTGAGAATTTTTATTTATTTATTTATTTTTGGTGGAACGACGTCGTAAAAAAAAAAGAAGAAGAAGAAGAAGAAAACACAAGCAGAAGCCCAAGCAAACCTATTAGGTCCGTTAAAAAAAAAAAAAAAAAAAAAAACCTATTAGCTCCTGTTTTCCCCACGGAAAAACCTAGCTCATAAGCAAACCTTTCTTCTTTTTTTTTTGTTCTTTTTTTTTTTTTTTTTCCATTCAACACAAGCAGCCACCAAAGTTTGTGAATTCTAATTTTATTTTTTCCTTCCAACCTCCTCAAGTCAAGCTCAACCAATTTTTCTCCCAAATTTGTGAATTTTTTTTTCTTCTTTCAATTCAAGCACGAATTTATTTTTTTTTTGTTTTAGTTGAAGATTGATCTTTGGATGTTCAAAATTTATTTATTCTCAACCAATAGTTCTTCTCTTTAATGGATAGTTTATATTCTTGAATTTTTATTAGTTATGTTTGAATAATTTAAATTATTTGTTTAAATTTATAGATTATTAAATCATATTAGGTGTTTAAGTTGAATATGAATTAGAATTTTATTACTTTTATTATTAATTTGAGTCTAAATAATGTTTTATGGTTTGAATTAGGGGCTGAATAGATTATAACTGAAATTAAAAAGTTATGAATTTTTAATTTAGTCAATTACTGCTAAATATGAATTTACATTTAAAATTTTAAAAATTATATTATGATTTTTATAAGTTGAAATTAAACAATTATGAATTTGAAATTTAATTTAGATATTGTTAATGTAAATTTACATTAAAGATTTTTAAATTTTACATAATTCAGTTAATGCTAATTTCATATGGATTGTGGTATTTACTTGAGGTATAATTTTGCATCCAAATGTGCAATGTCACTTTTTAAGTGAATTATTATATTTATATTTTCTTTTTGGTTGAAATAATTTATATTTTAAAAGCGTTATTTGTACATATTATATATATTTATTTTATATTTACTATGATATAAAATGATCCAATTTTATATTGTCGAACAAAATCCCCAGGAAAGAACGTCCCTATGTTTCATTCATCATTTTTTTGAATTCTCACTGTCCAAGATTATTAGCGATCAATGATTCGAGATCAATCAACTGATGCCAAACAGCAGGCATAGGAATAGACCAAAAGGTAAAAGCTGGAATCTGATGGCTCATTGGGACTTATTGTCGGAATAAAGCCGCTTACTGCTTGCTTACTGATCATCCCACTCCACACTCTCAGGGACATATTCTGCAATTCCCTTATCAATTGTTTATCTCACTTTCCAAGAAAATGGCGGATGCAATTATAGGTTCCACTGTGAAAGTTCTGCAGGAGAAGGTGATTTCCCATGCTGCCGGAGGGATCGGTTCGGTGCTCGGTTTCAAGAAGGATTCGGAGAACCTGCGGGAATCTGCTGCCATGATCCAAGCAGTCTTGGCCGATGCAGAGGAGAATCAGACTAAAAACCGCGCAGTGCAACTTTGGCTGGAGAGGGTTGAAAGAGTGGCTTCTGAAGCTGATAATGTTCTGGACGAGCTCAGCTATGAGAGTCTTCGTCGAGAGGTGAAATCAAGGTACCAAACCAACAAGGGGATGAAGGTATGTTTATTCTTCTCCTTATAATCTTTTCGTTGGAGGATGAGTTCTATTGTGAGGAAACTCAACCACAAGTTCAAAGAGTTCAGTCAGCAAGCCATTCAGATTGGATTATTTAGGATGTCAGATTCACAGCTCCCGATTGCTACTAGTGACACTGCCGTAGCGGCTACAAAAGGTCGAGAAACCAACTCCCTTCCTCCCCAATTTATTGCAGGAAGAACCAATGAAGAATCTGAGATGTTGGCTGGGTCCTCTGACAAAAATGTTTCTGTCCTTTCCATATTTGGTATGGGTGGAATAGGCAAAACAACTTTGGCTAAATCAGTCTACAACAATCAACAAATTGATAGTCACTTTACCAAAAAAATCTGGATTTGTGTGTCCCATAAATTCGAAGTGACGCAAGTTTTCAAATTGATTTCAGAGTCATTGAAGGGGAGATGTGATGGAGTGTCTGGTCAAGATGCTATTGTTCAAAAAATTCAAGAAGAGCTTGTTGGAAAAAGATTCCTCTTAGTTCTCGATGACGTTTGGAATGTAAATCAAGGGCTGTGGGATAACTTGTCCAATTCTTTACCAGCATTGAAAAGCACTAAGGGAAGTTGCTGTCTTTTAACTACTCGTTCACAAACAACGGCTAACATTGTTTCTACACTTGGCTCTTATAGCTTAGAAAAGCTTTCAGACGAGGATTGCTGGTCTATCCTTACACAAAAGGCAACTAATGGTGAAGAAATGCCTTCAGAGTTGAATGTTCAGAAAAAGAAAATTTTACAGAAATGCAAAGGTGTACCACCTGCTGCAAAAGTCATTGGAGGCTTGCTACGTTTACAGAAGAGAGACGAGTGGATTTCAATTGTGAAGAGTAAGATTTTGAAAGCTAGCGGAGATCTTGACAATGGTGTTAAGTCAGTACTCAAGTTAGGATTCGACTCTTTGCCATCTCCATTTCTTAAAGAATGTTTCGCTTATTTTTCAGTATTTGCCAAAGATACAAGACTCAGTAAACAGGAATTGGTCCAACTTTGGATGGCAGAGGGCTTTCTTTCAGAGAATATTGATGGAACAACCATGGAGGAAATTGGTGGGGACTATTTGAAAATTTTATTGCAGAGTTCTTTGTTGGAGGAACTGAATGACGAGTATGAAGGACGTTATTATCAAATGCACGATCTAGTTCACGACCTTGCAGAAGATGTTTCAAAGCCGAACAGATCTCAGGAGAACAACTACAAGGTTCAGTATCTTGCTCTAGACTCATTTGAAGAAGGATCGAAGAAGGTCTTGAATGCAACATCACCATTGGTTCATACTCTATTTCTGAACAACGGACCAAGTAGCTCATTTGATGAAACTTTATTGAAATTTAAGAACCTTCATGTCTTGAAACTGGAATGGTTTCTTGGGGGGGATTTGCCAAGCTCTATTGGCAAGCTCAAACATTTGCGATATCTTCACCTTTCAAATTCTGATATCAAAATGTTGCCAGAGTCTCTCTGCAAGCTTTGTAATTTGCAAACATTGGTATTGAATTTTTGCTACAAGTTACAAGGTCTTCCACAAGGAATGAACGATCTAATCAGTTTGAGGCACCTTCACTATTTTAGTGATGATGAGGACTTCAAAATGCCTCTAGAGATGAGACGATTGACTTATCTTCAGAAATTGAAGTTCTTCAATATAGGAGCAGAGAGGGGTCGCGGAATAGAAGAGCTTGGACACATGGAAAAGCTTCAAGGAAAACTTCACATACGGAATCTTGACCTAGTAAAAAGTAACGAAAGAGCAAAACAAGCAAATCTGTCCGGAAAGAAACATCTTATAAAATTGGAATTTTCTTGGGCCACTACTCGTCGAGGCGTTGAAAATTGCGATGAGCATGTGTTGGAAGGCCTTGAAACTCACACAAATTCACAAGAACTAAATATAAAAAATTTTATGGGGGTTTGATTCCCTCAGTGGCTTACAAAGCTGTTAGCATTGGTTGAGTTGAAGTTCATCAACTGCAAGAGTTGCACAGAGCTTCCCGCACTTAGACATCTACCATGTCTTGAAAAGCTTGAATTGGAAGGGCTAGAGAATGTCAGTTGTATTGGGAATTCATTCTACAGTATTCAAGGTTCAAGTGGGAATAACACTTTTGACGAAGGCAGAGCAACGGTGACGAGAATAGAAGTTTTTCCAGCCCTTAAAACTTTATGGCTAACCAAAATGATGAATTTGGGTGAATGGAAGGAAGCAGAAGCTGTGGATGAAGGCGTTGTGTTTCCCAAGCTTGAGCACTTGCGTATTGACGAGTGTTGCCAGCTGACCATCGCACCAACTAACTTTCCAAGCCTTAAAATATTGGAACTATGGGGAGATATGCAAGTTTCAGCTATTGAAAATATTCTTAGTAAAAGTGCTTTTATTTCTCTTGAGTCTCTTGAATTTAACGACTGCAAAGGTTTGACAAATATCTCTAATGAAACACTAGAGAGTTGTACATCTTTGAAGGAGTTGGCGGTGCGTCACTGCCCGAATCTAGTGTCATTTCCACTTGATTTGCAGCAAACTCCTTCTCTCTCATCCATTTGGTTTTACAATTGCCCAAATTTGTTCACCAACAATGACATGCCAAGCGGATTCAGTCATCTTGCCAACTTAAAGAAGGTGTCCATTGGTCCATTCTCAGTTGATTCAATACAATTGTTTGACTGGTCAGGATTATTAAGTTGATCATCCACACTCCGGTTCCTGCGGTTATGTGGGTCTGCTCAAATGCATTCTCGTCTTCGGCAGGAACAACTCCAGCAATTCATTTCATTAGCAGAGTTAAATCTTTCAAACTTTGAATTAGTAAAAGCTTTACCGGACTGGTTGGGGAACCTTGCACCTCTACAAACACTTGAAGTATTTAGCTGTAAAAAACTTCGATATTTACCGTCAGTTGATGCCATGGCACGTCTGACTCAATTCCAAAGTTTGAGGATAAAAGATTGTCCTCTTTTAAAAGAAAATTTTCGGGAGAACGACTCTCACTCTGAGTGGTCCAAGATTTCTCATCTTCCCAATGTTGAAGTTAAATTTTGGTAGCAACCAGCCAAGTAAGTTATGAAGTTTCACATTTTTTTTCCCCTTTTGTTGACCTATTTTGCCGTAGTAATCTGCTGATGCTCATTATTGGTTCTTCAAATTAAAGTAAATGCACAAAAATAAAGAAAACCCGCAATTCTATTAAATTTCAACACCTAGTTTATTCTACTTTCTCTACATTAGTAGATGTAAATACTTATGATTTACTTGGTGAAGTACAATGTCGTCTTCAAATATAAGAATTAGAAAAATAAAAAGGGACTTGAATAGATTTGCAGCGTCAACTAATACTGTCTACCTTAAGACACATGCTTGCTTCCATATTTATCATCCATCCATTACTCTCTGCTTGCTTCTTTTTCATATTAGTCCAGTATTATTTTTTGTTTCTAGCTAATATGATTCTTATGCTGTTGTTTGCTTATAAATTGCATCTTAGATTGAAGCTCAAGAAGAAGAAAAGAGGTGATTGATAGAGAGGAAACACAAACCTTACACGGGAAAGACAGACGGAAGACGAACAATCTTCACAATAGCACAAATTCAACAGAATTTGATAAAACGTATAGACTTGAAACTGTAATATTAAGTTTGGAATGAGTACAGTAAAGTCTATTGGGGCTATTTATAATAAGAAAATAAATCCCTATCTAAAACTGAAAGAGACTCAATTATTAAACAAAAATGGAAAGGAAAACAAACCTAGAAGAATATTGGAAAGAAAACAAATCCTAGTCAACTATATTGAAAACCGCTTAGGAAACTAACTTGTTCCTGAATTATGTTCCACATCAAAAACCTTCTAGCAACAAGTAAAGACTTGGTTAAAATTATTTTCTTGGGTCAATCTTTTAATTTTTGTAGTGATGCTGCTTTCATATTTTCCTAGTGTACAGAAGTGAGCTTTCTGTTTCCAGCTTTCTGATTTTAAAGTTTTTACTTCTGTGCCTAATTTCATGTGAAAGTTGGTAGCTTAAGACTTGAACTTGTCTGATCGTAGTGTAAACTTTTGGTTTATTTCACATTTATCGTGGAAGCCGTAGAGGGAGATGAAAAGAGCACATTAATAATAAAGAGATAATGTTACCGCTTTATAAGATTTTGCCATTGTAATTTTATTTTAGCTTTAGTACGGCCTTACAGATTTGTGTTTGGATAAGAAATCAGGTAATAAAAGTATTTTTTTTAAAAAAAGTAAAATTCTAACTCAGTATTTACAAAATTCAGAAGAAAGTTATGCTGTCATAGCAGCCTACATTACACAGGTACATGTTGGTTTTTCATAAAAGGATGAAGCCTTCAAGCTTTGTAAATCTGCATTTCCTCTTAAAGAAATTTTTAAATGGTATCCATGTTAGCTTAAAGTAAATGCACAAAAAAAGTACATGTTGGTTTTCCATGAAAGAATGAAGCCTTCCACCATATCTGCTCTGCTTGCTTTTCTTTGATTGTTTGTGTAACCAACAACTTCAGAAACTATGTACAGAAGCTACTTTTACACAGATGTTACTGTCTTATTTTCTTAGTTTCTGGAAGAGACAGTGGACGAGTTTATAAGAAGTGGTATTGACTCACTCACAGTTTCCCTTTGTCAATGGACTTTGATAGGACTCTTTCTTCAAAAGGTAATTAAGCTTTTTTTAGCTTGAGTTTATGATATATTGGTTGATAAATGACATTATTTAGTATAATTCTACATATTAGCCAATCAAACAACCCTAGCATAAGTCCTTTGTACTATAATGGCTCCATGCTTTTTAAAGTATGAAGATAAGATGTTGGATATTTCCTAAAATAACAACAATGACTAACAACAAAAAAAAATAATGACTGAATTCTTCAAATTGAAAAGTAGTAACAAAAGGAAATGCTTCTTGAAATTGTGTTAAGCACTTTCCTTTAGGCTTTATTTGCCCCCTTTGGATGCAAGAAATTCATGATTAATATCCTTATGTTAAGATGAAGATATTTGGTGTAACCCTGCACTGACTTAAACAAAACAAAAAACAAAAGTGATAAGAGAAAGGAATACTTGTACAATGAAAATGACTTCATGTTTGCAATTTTGTCCTTAGGATTCTTATTTATAGACCTCCAAAGGGTGCCATTTAACAACCACAACTCTTATGTAAAAGTAAGAAAAAACGGGACTCAATTCGGATAAGAATTTAACTCGAAATCTCAATTTTCGTGAAGAGGTGCAACAATTCAGGAAGAAAATAGAATGCTGGATTCTGTTCACTTGTGTTGTTAGTCATTGTTGTTATTTCAAGAAATATCCAAAAATATTTAGGCTTTAGCTACTGGACATTGTGCGATCCGCACAGCAAATCGCACGACCGGTTCCTCAACAATTGGTTTCTAAGCATTGCTTAGCTTTGCTCTCAGGTTTCCACGCGACTCGCACGCCTTTTCGTCCACTCCAGCTTCTAACTTCTCCTCTTTTCCCAGGAAATTATTGGAAAATTTCCGACAGAAGATCATGAGCCCATTTTAACTGAAGAACTTAGAACTATTTACAAAAGAAAATATATCCTTGTTTATCTCATGACACATCCTCATTGCAGTGTTTGTTTGTGGTTGACGTGCTATTCTACATGCAGACTGGAAAGTACATGTTTCACGATTCAGAAGACTACTGAGTTTTAGAGTCTGCTTTTTAGACGAGAGCAAAGATCTGCTAAAAGGTAAAATGCACAACTTAAAACCATTTCCCATGTGAAATTTCATTTTTCAACTTTGTTCTTGCCTTAGTGTGGAATATTAGGAATGGGAGATGACCTTGCTTGGGCTGATACGTTTATGATATTAAGATTACCCTGAAGGACTTAGAAACTATCTTAAAGGAACAATTCACGAGCTAGGAACCCGAGTTTTGGTGGATTTAGGGGGCTCTGCCAACTATGATGATTGAGCAACATAATTTTCCTTACTTATTTTGGAAAGTAGCTGGTTCTGAAAACTTCTAATGACTATGATAATATCATTTGGATCACATTTGATAATTCTCTGTAATGGTTGCATATCATAGCGACATGCATGTGAGCTTCATTAGGATGTTTTGAATAGGTTTCTAATCAAACTTCATCGTCTAAGAGGCGTTTAGTAAGTTTATATACCAAATAGCCGGAAGTGAGATAAGGCTCAAACCTGCATATGTGATGTGCTACTCTTTTCACTTGTCTACTTAACAGTTAATTCCTTCTCTTACATGCCGGTCTGTAATATACTGCTAATGCTTCAATTTAAAGGGAAATATTATAGTCCCTTCATCAAATTTTAAGGAACCATTCTATCATTTTGTTATCTAATGAGGATTTAACACATAAATGAGTAGTATAAACTATAATATGTAGCACAAAAATTCAGAACCTATCTATTACCGGTTGAACCTATACAACCAATAAGGCTCAAAATGAAGTAATTGCATGGCAAAAAAAAAAAAAAAAAAAAAAAAACACAATGCAATTGCAAGGGCAAAACAAAACACAATGCAATTGCATAGCTACAAAAAAACAATGCAAGTACATGGGCAAAACTGAAAATACAATGCAATTGCATGGGCAAAAAAAAAATAATAATAATACTGATTGCATAATTATTACCATGATGGTTTAAGTCATTTTAACTATTGTACTATAATTTTGTATGCAATGTACCCACTAATTTCAAACAATACTAAGTCTATCAAAATGTGAATGATAAAATATTAAATTGTGATTAAGAATTTAGCTTTACTACAGTATTGAAATAGATTCATAACACAAAATATAACGTGATGAGTAAATGATAAGGAAAATTCGTTGTCGATAAAAAGTAAAATATGTAAGTCAATTTTACCGTTGTACTCCATGAAACATCTTTCAAGAGTATTGTACATTAATTTTGTATATAGAATGTACCTCCCAGTTTTGAACTGGTGTACATCAACTGATAAATTATAATTTTGAAAATAAGATATTTAATTGCTTATCTGCTACAACAAAAATATATTTACGAAAATATGTATGCTAAATGTGTAGGTTTTGGTATTAGGAAACAAGATGTAAGAAGTGACGACGGCACAGGTGTTATTTCAATGAGAAAGTAGGTGTGTGCTAAAAAAGGCCTTCGAAATCAGAAATGGATAGAGCGGGAAGATAAAAAAGGGAGTCAAAGGCATTCACGAGAACTGGATGTTTAACAAGATTCCGAGTGAGGTTTGATAGAAAAGAGGAGAATTGTCACTAAATTTAGCAAACAACATAATCATGTGATGCTGACCAAAAATACTGTAATCTTTTCTTGCGCTCCCATCGATCAATCAAAGAGAGCAACTTAGCTCAAATTCAAGCAATGCGAGAGGTAGGTTTGCGTATAAGTGGTATAATGAAATTATTGGCTCACCAAGCTGGGGGTTATAATAATGTCGGGTTCATTCTTAAAGACATGTACAATTATGTTGATGCCCAGCGAAAAGAAGAGATTAAGGATGGCGATGCAATAGGTGCACTAGCATACTTGTGTGGAAAGCATGATTCTGATCCATTATTCTTTTACAAGCATGATGTTGATGATGATAACAAATTATCAAGGTTACTATGGTGTGATTCAAGGTCGCGGTCAGACTACAACTATTTTAGAGATGTGCTGGTATTTGATACTACATATCGTACGAATGCATATCGTAAGCCATTGGTGGTTTTAGCTGGTGTAAATAATCATTACATGACAACTATATTTGCTGTGCCTTACTGTCAGATGAAACTGAATATACATATGTTTGGGTATTGGAAGCATTATTGGAAGCCATGGAAGGTAAAAAGCCGAGGGCAGTACTTATGGATGGTGATAATGTCATGAAAAACGCTATTGAGAAAGTATTTCCAGTGGTGTACCACAGGTTATGTAGTTGGTACCTACAGAGAAATGCAGCTACAAATGTGTACTCTCCGCAGTTTTGTCACGGCTTCAGGAAATGCATGAATGGAAGTTTCACAGAGAGTGAGTTTGCAGAATAAAGCAACACCTCAGCTGCAGATCACCCGAAGCCACAAGGCTTACATCTCAGATGATCAAAGCACAACAAGCCAAGATCACTGCTGCTCACTGGAAGTAGTAAGTCTTGCACTTCAGGAGATCAACACCAATCAAAGCCACTTGACAGGAGGATATGAGTTGGCACTCCTCTTAACCATGGTTCATGATTACCCAAGGACAGCTGACAAGATTAGTTTAGTGATCATCAACTAGTTAGGATTTTGGCGGGAAAGTTAGTTAGCTAAGTTAGTTTCATCTGTAAATGAGGTGCATAATTGGATCAATGGATCCTCAGCTCTAGACTTGTATAACTACATTATTGTAATTAGTTTTTCAGATTCATCTTTCAATACATAGAAAATTTCTCTCAAGAATTTTTCCTCTCTTCTGTTCTATTTTGTTCCTTTTCTTCTTCGACTGTTGTTTTGTGAGCTGCTTGCTGTTATTTCTACAGAGTTTGGGAGTACATGAGAAAAAGTAATATCTGATTGCGGAGTGAAAAATAACCCGTGGGTGCGAGATATATACCTAAAACGCTCAAGATGGGCAGAGGCATACCTAAGGGGACATTTTTGGGGGAATATGAGTTGCGTCGAGGGTATGAATGCCTTTTTAAAAATATTCGTAGACACTAAGTTGAGGTTATTTGAGTTTGTGAAATCATTTGACTTGGCTCTTGCATGGTTAAGAAATTCAGTGGCAAACGAAGAGACCATAACGCATGACACTAGCCCAATTCTTTCTACTCATTAGCATAATTTCGAGCAGGAAATTAATTTTCTCGGCACAAGGAGAATATTCTTTCTAATCCGTAATAAACTCAATGCAGAGGCACTGCTGCTGTGTACAATTGTTGAGGTTGTAGGTGAAGTTAAAGTGTATGAAGTAACATCATCCTCAGACCCTGATATCAGTTGGAAGGTTCTGTATAATTCTAACTAGCAGACATATCGATGATCATGTTTAAACCTTGAAACAGTTGGATGGCCTTGTTCCCATTTATTTTCAGTAATGAAGTATGAGTCGTTACAACATTTTTCCCATAATTGCACCATGTCTAGGTGGTTGAGAACTTTTACAGGAAAGAAGTATTAGGGGATTTGGTAGCACAATCACCAAAGGTGTGACCAAAACAGCTCATTATGGGATTCTGACAGCCAAATGCAATCGAATGTGTTATCATGCATCTCTGTGTGAGGAAGGGTATGATACATTGTCACCTATAATAATAGAGTTGGATGAGCGAATGAGGTTAATTTTAGAAAAATCTGGTACAAATGACACCATCAATGCTTCGAAGTTGAAGAATCTTGATGTTGAGATTCGTGATCCAGTATGGACAAATACAAAAGGATGTTAAGGCAAAGGCTCGAAGCCCACTCCAAAATGTTGATCTATATGCAAGTACATCTATTATAGTGTGTCTATTATTTTTTACAGGTTATCAACTTTACAAGTCTTATTCCGTATAAGATACGTAATGTACACGTGTGCATTCCCCCCCCCCCCCCCCCCCCCCCCTTATTTTTTTTTGTTGTGACTTCAACCAGATTAATTGGCCACAATAGAGTAAGATGTCCAAAGGTACACAATACGAGTGTTGACATAACCAATTCCTCAAGCCACGTTGGTGAAGGTAGCAACACCACTAATCAACACCACCCTACATCTGACTATTTCACATTTGGAGATTATCATGTATCTATAATCCATTAATATTAAGAATATACTCTCACTGGCATGTGTGGTGTTCACAATTAGTTGACATGACGCGCACACGTTCTCTTAATAGCAACATTAGTTTCTGAGGTTTTGTACTTGATGTGCTATATCACTAATGTAATATTAATCGTTACACAGAGGTTGAAGGAAACAGAAGAAGAAGGAAGATATCAAAATATGTATTGACATTGATGCAATGTTTTCTCTTCCTGCATACTTCATATGAATCATCAAAGCCTATCATTACAAATGACTAATTTTTTAGGTGAGGAGCAAGGCAATTCTAAAATGAAGATTCTTTCCATGAAGCATGCCAATGGAACATATATCTTTTCTACATTCAGTATTGAGAATTTCCAACATTGTAAACATCTTGATTCTTAACAGTAGTTTTTCTGAATGTAAAAGGAATATAATAGTGAGTAGCATCTGTTAGTACTGTGGCTAACACTATTTTTTTAGTTGATGACTGAAACACTATTATCGATGTGTTATTTGACAATTTAGTTCAATTATTCCTGTGTCGAAACATTTCTTAAAGAATCCTTATTTTGAAGAGGTTACCTGCTGATCAAGCATAGGGCCTAATGCTATATATGAGGCCAGTGATTACGGATGGAACAGATTGCTTCATCCTCCATTGATGCAAGACCTTGGATCAAATACCAGTTAAATGAGTTTGAACTTATAAGAATGTGACGCTCTAACTCAAGCATTTGCTCATTTGTGATAGAATCCTTCCCTTCAAGAGGGGTGGATCTTGTTCAATTAACAGCTAAGTCTGCAGCAATAGTGTATGTCAGCTGTTGTTCTTGCTCCCTGATATTTACTTCAAGTTTCTTAACTTTTGATCTCAGTATTCTGTTCCTGGCTCTTGCATCAGTCTGTTTTTGAGATTATCCACCTTTTGTTGAATGATGGAAAAATGCGACTCAGATTCCTTTTGTCACCCTCAGCTTCATTCCAAGATCAATCACCTTCTGCTCATACGATGTGTAGACTGAAACTAAGCTTAGTCTCTCAGCTTTTTCTCTAGCTCTTCAACCTTTTGTTGAAGACTACCACATGCTTCATCTCTTCCAAAAAGGTTTATCTGAAAGATTTGAAGCTTGCTTTTCTGACGGTAAGTGTGATAATGACTTCGACTCGAGCTGACTTTCCAGTTCTTTAATCTTATCATGCAAGTTTTTCAAAATAGCATATCCTCTTTGGCCTTGCTTTCTAAGTTTTGCAAGCTCTCATCCAGCTTTTTGATTGATTCATCTTTAGTTGTGGATTCATGTTTAGCTTTACCAAGCATCAGTTTCACGAATTACTTAGATATTCACTCAAGCCCTTCTCAGAAGGACTTATTTGCACAAACATTAAAGTCTTTTAATCACCACCCAATGATTCTTGGAGCAAATGTGTCAACTTGGTGTTCCTGTAAGGAATTTGAATGCTTTTGTTTGCTAAAGCAGATATAACATCTCCAAGAGTGGAAAAAGATCTATTATGAGCTTCCTTTAGCCTATCACCTTGGACATCAGTGTTGCCAGCCTTTCATTGCTGGTTTAATTCACAATTCAGAGCTTGTTCTTGGTACTCTTCTCCACTAATCAAGTTCTTAGCTTCCACGATTACAGAAAGCATGCACTGAGACCTGTTGCATGAATCTGTCTTCTTTCTTCTTTAAGCAAAAGCCCAGATGCATCTGTTGCACCAACCAATCACTCATTTATACTCATTAATTAGAAATGCCTCATCCGTTCTGATCTCAATTTCCATAACCTCCTCTTGCATCAGTTTCGGAATTTTAATTAGTCCTCCACTTTGCATAATATATTTTTGTTGTTGTAATAATCTGTATAGGCCTTCGGCATATATCTCTCATGTTTGTCTTAAACTTCTAGCTGCAATTTTTATAAAGTACAATTTGATATTTATTTCAACTTTCTTTGTTCTGTATTTTTACGTTTATCTTTTCTTTTCCTTGACAATTTTACCAGTACGACAAAGAAAAATATGGCTGTTGTGATTTTTTCTCAATTTATAGGTTGAACATGTTAAAGCTGAAAGAAATCTACTTGTTGAAGTTTGTAGCTATTGCATTGATGAGTTTTGGTGATGTTTCTGAATGTGGCAAAAAAGGGCAGTGAGGAGTTTGTTCTTGGAAGAAAGCAGGGCGCTAAAGTTACTTCAAGTCACTTGGATGATTTACCATTTTATTTGACTCTAATGAGGACCTCTGGGAGCAACAGAACATTTGAAAGAAACATCAACAAACTGAAGAATTCACATTCCATCAATAGCCATATTTCATCACTGAACACAAAATCTCTCAATATATTTAATGTGCTTATGAGCTTGTGTGAGAATGCTTAGTTTTTTTTTTTTGCTTGCTGAGACTGTTTTGTTATGTCTTTGTGCACAATTTTCAATTACAGAATAATACAAGCTTTTAGCTTTCCTTTATTGATTTGCCATTGAAAAAAGTTCACTGCTACAGACACATTTAGTGCTCTAAAGGTTGTCAACATTGTACCAATACTCTCTTCAGAGAACTACCAAGTGATTTAATCACATAAATGATATAATGGTCCTAAATTAATATAGAAACCTAGAGACAGTTTTATGCATACTTTAGATGATCAGCATTCACAGAGCTCTTTTCTGAATGCTTTTCTTTGAGTTCATTTATCTTTAGTTTGAGTTTTAGAAGGACCTTCAATTCATGTGCAGAAAGCAATTACAGTTGATTTTGTCACTAAGAATTTTAAATTAAACTAAAGTATATCATTTGATCCATTGCTTAGGTATCCTTCTTCTTTAATTTTAGGAGAACAAACAATCTGATCCAGAGCTACAAGATAGCAACAAAGTGGACCAGTTCTAGGTTCTTTTTAACAAACCCCTCATTTCACAATCTTCGAATGCTTCTTGTATGAAATGAATAATTAAGAAACAGAAAATGTAAAAGCGGGCCAATACAACATGGGATGGTTCTACCTATTTATAATGAAAAGTTGACAGGACTCGGTGTTATAGACTAGGACTCTTAAATTAGGACTTTAATGAGAATAAGTATTTTTTCAAAAAAAAAAAAAAAACATGGGATGGTTCAGACATTAGTGTTTAAGGCCTTATGATTTGCAGTTCATTTGCCTTTACTTTGAGCATTTTAACTAGTGTCTTCATCCGTTGATAATGGCTTCAATCATGGCTTCTCAAATAGTTACGTTCAGAATATTATTGCAAAATACCCTCTAACATAAAATGAATTCACTCTCACTCACGTATTCCGAGAAAGGCGCATATATCCAAAATGTTTCAATTTTTGCAGTTCAAATCAAAAAAATGTTTAGTGAATACTGCAAACCTTACAAAGAAATTCACCTAAATAGAACGGTATAGAGAGTGAACAAATATTATAACAACTAACTATCTTCACCTTCATTATACATGTTTTTATGTGGAACCGCCAACCTATGCTTTGGTTGACCAAACATGTCTATGTTCCATATTCGCAATGAATTGTCTTCATGATAAACAATATCAAGCAGCATACTTTGCCGGACAAATTTTGAATTTGTATCATTGAAGTCAACAATCATCCCTTCCTTTATTTCATCAAACATTTGCATAAACTTAATCATGTACACTCCACAGTCGTACCTAATTGCAAAATCATAAATCAACAACTAATTACAATTTACAATTTTGCCACAAATTCGCAGCATGACTATCAATTAATGTACTCACTCCGTCTAATTCAAAGAGTTCACTTTGTATTACTATTTTCAGTAATACAAAGTGGACTCTTTAAGTGGGACGGGGGAGTACTAGTTTTGAACAAATATAAAAATATCAACTCGCATATTAGATTGTTGAGGCACTCATGTTGGGGACTCAATGGAGAAAATGTTAATATTCTCTTTGTAATCTTTGTTGAAACCCGCTTCAAACACTTCATGTATAACCATTATCTTCAAATCAATATATTTCATAGTACCGAAAATTAGTATTAATTCGTCATAAGTAACTATAAATAGTTAGATAATATGCTTTATGTTATGCTAAATTAAGTCATTCTAATCTTACCATTTAGTTATTCACCTAAATATGCATATTTAACTGAAGAATAAATTCAGTGGTATGCTTAGTATTTCGTAGCAGTACCAGATAATTAAACATTGTACTTTCCCACAACAGCAGATGTCATTTCCGAATCTAATATATCTCAAATAATCATTATAGATTTTTAGTGGGCCTCCAACTTTACTAGGATTTGAACATAATACTTGTTGCTACAATATGCCGCTAATGTTAGTATGTAAGTATAATATAATCTCAATTCACACTATAAATAAAAAGAATTACATACAGTGAAATAGTCTGGCAAAAAGCAAACTTAGGAATCACCCTTTCGGCACTTCTTGTGTTGGTCAAAAGTTAACATATAAACAAAAATATTTATAACCTGCAAAATGTCAGAGTTTAGTCCAAATTGTTTAATGACACACAATTTTCAATATATATATATATATATATATATATATATATATATGTATACATTTTTTTTTTTACATTGGATTTTAACCATTTTCTAGATTTTAGTTGTTGCAGTGCTGCATGTGATACACAACCCACATCAATGATGGCTAACACATCACTTCAAAAAGTTATCCCAAAGGACATAGAAACTCATTAGCATAGAATCGATTTCTATAATAAATCACAAACACATCTCATAAATTAACACTCAACGTGCCTTCCCTTTCTGAAATATGTATTTGATCACCCCTTGCTCTTCAGCACTAAATTCTGGTAATGGCCACTTCCAAAAATACATAGAATCTCATTATAATTAGACACATTAAATAAAAATTTAAAAAACATTAATCCCGTGTATTCAAAAAGCTTACCCCAGAATTTAGATTCACCGTGATAGTTTTTTTTTCATCACCTTATTTCCCTTTAAGAATGCGTGACTCATTTACATATAGTGATTGCACAATTTTACTCCTCTTAATCTGCTTGAGACGTTTAGCTTGCATATGTTCCAAAGCCTTTACTGTACTTATAACTTTTGACCTTTCAGAAAGTAACTGTTTTCCCCTGTCACATGTTTTCAGACCTGTTCCATAGGCTTTTAAGGTGTATTACATCGTGTCGTTCTATCCACTGGACCCAGCTCTACATTTTGGTTTGATACATATTTTTTCCGATGATCCAACTCTTACTTTACCGTTTGTCGAATCAACGCTCGCAATACCTTTGTCATCCACATCATTATAAAGCTTATAATCATTTACTTTGTTGTTGTCCCCCCACAAGGGTGAATTCTGCAAATCATTTGACTTGGTATCTTCACATATTTCAAATATGTCCCTGTCCTGAAAAGCATCACCTGCTTTGTACCCTGGAATAGTTCTTCCATCTACCTTTCTTTATTGAGGAGAAATGGTTCCTATTATTTGACAGCTTGATGTATTTATCGAAACTTCTTTTTCATCAAAGTCCCCATTAAAAATTTCATTTAGGAGGTTCACGTTTGATTGAAAACCATCCATCCTCAAAATATTTGTCTTTTTTTTTACATCACAACTCCTCTTTTCAGTTGGTAAATTGAATAGACTATCCCCTTCACATTTAAGTGTACCGTACGTATCCTTCCTATCATTCTTACTCTTCTTATACTCAGTATTACTACCTTGCTTTATAAACTCTGTCACTCTTCCAATACTTTTCATTATATCAGGTAGACAATTTATTTGTGCCTTTATATCTTCAATAGAATTCAACTTTTCTTTTATATCCTCTATTGATTTCAAGTTATTTTTCATATCTTCTAAGGAGTTCATCTTCTCTTTTATTTCTTCAATTGATGTCTTCATTTCAATTACATATCCTTCCAACAAACAAAACCTCTCTTTTAAGTTGTTTTTTCCCCTCAACAACCAATAAAGGATCCTACATTTTGTATGCATCACATAAATAGTAATATGATAAGCTAATTAACTTTTGGAGAGAAATGGTTAGAATGGGTTGTTAGGAGGCATTATAGAGGGAGGGAGATATTGTAACTAGGAACTTGGGGTATTATGACTACTAAAATGCAAACAAACTATGAGCAACCAAAAAAAGAAACAAAAATGTTAATTACATTGTTAGGGTCAAAAATTTGCTCTGCAAATAGGCCTTCAACTCTTGCTTTCAGTTTCCGCTCATCCCAATTAAGGATTCGTGGCAATTGGTTTGCACAAACCTTTGTATCATTTTCTTTCCTACATTAGATATGCTTCAGATAAAATATCTACGAAATACCATAGTAAACACAACTGTTCAACTTTTTCTAACAGATGATTAATAATTTTTTTTTAAACCCACTATTTACAACTCACCTCCAAGAAAATTAAGCAGGCTGTCAATCCCTTTTGTCCTTGACTTCGCATTATTGTAGTTCCACTCATTAATTGGTCTACCACCAACTTTCCCCACGTAATGTTTTTCAACCTATTGACATCCTTACATATATTTATGAACCCAGTCCTCACTGTTAAGCTTGTTGTAGGGCAAAGCAAAGCAGATATCATGTACAATGTAAACTTAGCTCTGAAACTCATCTTCACAAGATGACTCATTTAGCAAATTTTCATGTAATTTGCTTATTGTTATTGATTTCACCCCAAACATTTTAAAGAAATATTCTTCCCTTTTTTTATCATGCACTAACTCATCTTCTTTTATAACATCTCCAGTACTATTCAAGCCTAATATATGCTCTACATCGTTAGGGGTAACTTTAAACTTCTCCCGTGCACGTTCAAACTACAAGTTGAAGGTTCAAATCTATCTATTAACCAACGACATAATCTCCTATCTATCTACATAGATTTAATATTTAGAAGCCTACCAAAACCAATATGTTTCACGACACTCTTTTGTTTGGAATTTAGATTGCTAATAACTTTCATTACACCTGGTATAGAACTTCGATTTTGCACTGTCTCCTGTACCCATAAAACAAATAAATATTAGTTATATTGGGAATGTCCTAACATCGTTTTTTCTCAAACTTAATTTGTAACATGTAGATGTCCTGCATTTTAGTAACTCACGTATTTTGCTTTTGATGTTCTCCTCCACAACTTCATTCTGTCCACGTCTTCTCAAATTTCAAACCTTGATGCTTGAGTCGCTTCAGCTTTGCCTTCCTAATTATCTGACAGATATTTAACAAAAACTTTAATCTATAAATCTAAATTTATTTACAATCAATGCAAGTACATAATCTAATTTTTTTTTAAGTGGTGATCACTTTCATAATGAAGAATAAAAAGTCTTCACTTATGTTCTAATTATGCAATCAGTACTAAGTGGGATTTATTTTCGTGGCTTTTGCATCACAGAGGTTGATGTGGAGTAGTTTTTGTTACTGTTAGGACTTACGGAGCATATCAGAATTTGGTGGGAATTATATAAGTGAATCAAAAATGGAGTTCAATGAATAGTTAATGCTTGGGCATTTTGTTTTCAAAGAGGCCGATGGTGTTGCTTGGGCATCAGGGAATAAGTAGTTGTTTCCTCCTTTGGAGAACATTAGTCCTAATGAGTTGTTACCAATTCATTGGCATGTTTTTTTTAAAGGTTTTTTGGTGCTTTCTTTGTGTGATTTCTGCCTCTCAATGTCAAGGTTGTTACGATGAGTTAAGGAATCAGGATGGGGGATTTATGTTCTGGTATAGTAAAAAACCTTGATGTACCTTAATGTTAATTTGGAGCTGGATACTGGTTCTTGTTGACTGATAGAGATGTGAAATTTGTTTAGAACATCTATCTCGAAAATGCCAATAATTTTCTTAATGAACCAGAGTCCACAGATTGTACCTATGAACCTGCAAAGGTGTTTTAGTTTAATGGATACAACTCAGAGGTTGTGTTCTGGGACTTCTATAAATTTTAGGGATCTGGCCACATTTTTTGAACATTAGATGAGTGAATGGGTGATTAATTTGAGGAGTATGTGATTGTCAAGGTACATGTGCAAGGGATACTGTTGGAAATGGTTATTGAAAGTGGAGACTCCATCTTTGATAAAAATGTTGGTTCTGAATTGACAACAAGGTTTCTGGAAATTATATATTTTGTCACTAATGTTGTTGGTTATTCATGCATTCCGTCTCCCCCCTCTTTTCTCCCCTTAATTCTTATGAAACTTCTCCAATTTCTTCTATAATCTTTCCCCTTTATAATTCTCAGTTTTGTTTTTAACTCTATTTTTGATCCTTGGTCCTGACATTAATCTGCTATCTTACAGGCAAGTCCAAACAGATTGAGTCTATGCTGAAATCTACAGCAGGAGCAGAACAAAACTAACCTACGACCCCATCCAATTTCTCTTTTCAAAAAACTAGAAGAAATGGAAACGATAACTGCACCTTTTCTTTGCAAAACAAAGACCAAGAGTTAGATTATAATTAAAGGTGGAAATGTTTTAGGAAAAAAAAGGAAGTGGCTATAGGAAGATTAATTGGTCAAACTGATGTAACACCTATTGCAATTAGGTAACTAGACAATGTAAGGCATACAACATCAATCTAAGAAACCAAAGGAGGATCAAGAGAAGGGGGTGAAGAACACTAGTGAATTCTGAATGAAAACACTCGGATATTATTGCAGCCAAAAAAGGCGAAAAGGAGTGAGATCATTGAGGACGGATACAGAAGGATTCAAAACCATGCTCAGGTTGCCAGGTCAATTCCAATTAATCTGCAGCCTTATAATATGCTGAAAATATAAAACCTTCAACCCTCTAAATACATGACAAATTTAAGAATATGACTTCTAAGCAACTGCAAGGTTATCCGGCCAAAGCTACAAAAAAGAAAAAGAAAAAATAAAACCAATAATAAAATAATTAAAAAAAAGGTCTAAAACGGTTTGAAGAATATTCAAATGAAACTGCAAAGAATGACCAAAATTAAAGTACATACTTTGGCTATTAGA
The DNA here is from genome assembly GCA_016801395.1 of Leptodermis oblonga. Taxonomy (NCBI): domain Eukaryota; kingdom Viridiplantae; phylum Streptophyta; class Magnoliopsida; order Gentianales; family Rubiaceae; genus Leptodermis; species Leptodermis oblonga. Next base: position 36,574,299 of record CM028750.1, read on the forward strand.
AAGATTTAGAACATTTAATTGTAAAATTAGTAAGTTTGATAGCAACAACATTGTTATCAATACTAAGCTACTCATTATTTTCTAATTTGCAGCAGGATGTAAGCAAAACATTTATTAAGAATAAAATAATGACTTCTTACCTTGTTTAGGCTTGATGTTAATGGAAGCAGGATGATGGTTGTTTGGGATAAGTTTTTCTCTGGAAAAATTTATGTGGGAAAGGTTTAGAAGGTTTTTAGGTTTTATAAAGATTCAGCTGCCACTTCTTATGTAGTTTCTTCAAGTGTTCGATTTAAAATAGAATCCTTTAAACACTTAAACTTTTCCCTCTAAAGTTGTGCAACTACACTGGCAATTGCATTCAACGATGGAACTGCATAAGCAATTGCATTTAGTCATGCAACTACATAAACAATTGTGTTGAATGATGCAACTGCATAAGCAATTGCATGCAATGATGCAACTGCCTAAGCAATTGCATCCCTTCCGGTATCCGGTCGAATTCCTCATACTGGTATGGATGACTTTAAAATTACACATTTTACAAACGGCTACAATTGATTCACATCATCCCACATTATTATTAACTTGCTGAATCATTCAGCAAATGGACAATAGTGGTTCCCTATAAAATTAGTTCTTCAATGAATGGTGAACTTTTTCTTAGAGAAAGTCTACGCTAAATTTGGCATATTTTATAACTTTTATAACTCAAGGGATTCAAATAATAAAAGAGAAAGATGCTGATGGACCGTATAAGCAAATTCCATCGTAAATAAGAAGTATACTAAATGACGCCGTTTAGAAGGCTATAGGTGACAGAAGGTGTGGGTTTTAGAATTACAGTGAACTGAATTAGGGTTTAAGTCGAACTTCGAAATCGAAGAAGAGAAACAAAGAAGACCTGAGCTCCAAGAGTTGAATCGGAAGGGGCAAAATGAAGCCGCTTGTCGGAACGGTGGTGTCGAACAAGATGCAGAAATCGGTGGTGGTGGCGGTGGACAGACTCTTCCACCACAAGCTCTACAATCGCTACGTTAAACGCACCTCCAAATTCATGGCTCATGACGAACAAAACGAATGTAACATCGGCGACCGGGTAATCACCCACCCGTTTTTCTTAGCTGATCTTTGTCCATTTCTTGCAATTTAGGCCTATGTCCTTGTGAATTTTATTTTTGAAAATTTTCAATGTTGTTGGGATGTCCCAAAAATATTATGAAAAACAGTTTACAATGTAATGTAGAGGTTTGTTTATAGTGTGATTTATCTTTATATGTAATGGGGATTGGTTTAAGGATCATCTTACTAAATTTGATATCGACTTGTATATTTAATAGGTTAAATTGAATCCTTCCAAGCCTATAAGCAAGCATAAATTCTGGGTTGTTGGTGAAATTTTGAAGAAGGCTCGAATTTACACACCTCAATCATCAATGAATGCTGCTCCCGGATCAACCAGCCAGGCGGATTTATTGTCATCTGCTAGTTCAGTCAGCACCACGAAAGTTCCTACTACTTCGGCAGGAAAAAGGTCTGATTTATACTTGTGTTTTTTATTAGAAATGAAAAAGGAAATTCATGTCCACTGTAACATTGAAATGTCTACAAATGTGGTTTGTTAATATTTGTTTCGACTGGAATTTTAATTGGAAACTTGCTGGATGTATGATTAAGAGTTTAATTTGTTCAGATTTTGTTACTTATATTCCCCTTTTAACCATTTCCCCTGGCTTGTAGTTTAGTATTTTAGTGTACTTTAGGGCCATCTACATTTGTTGCTGATCAGGTTCTCTAAATCTATAATGGTTTGTTGGCGAAAGTTGAAGTGACAGAAGGTTGAAAATAGTTTTAAACTAATGAAGGTTGTAAAGTTCTTCTTGGAAACACTTACAGAAGGTTTCAATGTCACAGTCCCAATCTGGTTTCCATTTCTTGTGAGGCATGTGCAGTTTTAGATAATTATTTGAGGGATTATTTATTGTTGGGTATGTTTAACAGTAGACCTGCAGAAACTTGTTCCCATAGCTGGATGATTGGATAACGGAATTGGTTTGATGTGTTGAATGTATTATGGACTTTGACTCTACTTTTCCAATTGCAATAGACCGGAAAGTGCTTTCATTTGCTGTAGTCTACTAGAACTAGATCAGTGGATTTGCTGGGATTTAGGATATCCCATTGCTAATCATCGAAGTTCTGCATTTGCACTCAAATTTTGTTCGAAAATATTGTTGGCTTCAATACAGAAGATCAGTTATTAAGTTGAAAAACAATGGGTTACAAATTGAATGGCGTCTTGCGCTGTTCCCCTAATATTTTCTTCTCTCATCTCTCATTAGGCATATGGATATTTAGGATACACTGCATTGTTTGCAGTAATTAAGCATCAGCCGAGCCATTGTCTTTCTGCATTTTTAGTTATTGTGCTGCCAGTATAATGCTTATTTTATATGTATATACTGGAATGATAACTTTTAGATAGAGCCTAAAAATGATTCACTTTTGCCAGGTGAAGCTGTGCGAAGTCATAACCGCTCCTTGTGCAAAGGCTCCGTTGTCTAACCTGCTGCTTCCTGATGTCTGATGTCTAAAGTAGGGGTCATAAAGAGTGTTTATTGTAACCCGAGTTGATTTTAGTTTCACCCTGTTGGAGAAGTTCATTGGGTCGGGTTGACACTAGTGGTATGAACATTTTTCTTGTGTATTGAAAGAAAAATCACTTTTCAGCTACCCTCCTGTTTTACTAGTAGCAAAGTTTCACAAATGATCTGCCATGTCGGAACATGCTTCGCTCTCCCTGTTTCGCCTGGGCTATCATCAAGTCTGACTTGAATATGTTTACTTTTTCTTTTGTTTTTTTGGCACTGAGACTTGAATAGTCTTCCAAAGATTTGGTTTAGTCATTAGAGCATGTTATCAATAAAAGCATTGACTCTGAAACGTATCTGGCTGTTTATTTGTTTTTTTCCACAAACATGGGCCTGCTTGATCAAATGTGAATACAGAAATGATAGAAGAGCTCATTGTAATTGGTAAATTTATATGTAATCTGTAAATAGAAGGCAGAAACAGCAACTTTGATACTTTGTAAGGTATTCAAGTGGAGAAAGGGAGTATTGGCGTCTACTTTGGCATCTTAAATGTATGGTTTGTGCGACATTAATGCTAGCATATTGTGAACACTGTACTCATGCCCAACCATGAAACACAGAAGAACAGTGACCGTGCTATAACATATGGATGTTACGTTAGTCACTATAACAATTAATTATGATTATTCAATGTAACTATAATTTCTTCTGCAAAAATTCACGAAATCCATCGTAACCTTGCAGTTTTGCGATCCTTGCCGTTTCTCCTCTCTCGATCCACAATGAGGAGCTCATTTGCCTGTGCACAAAATGGCATGAACTTGGCAGTGCTCCCCAGTTGTTGATAAGCCTGCTGCTATTATCCAGCCTTTAGATTGAAGCAACGAAGGTCAGATAACTTGGGGGACAGAAAAATCTGCATTTTAGAGCTATAATTTGCTCATCACGGGCATATGCATCTTCAGAAATTATGGTCCACGGCTTAGATAGCCCCAGAACGCTACTTCTCTAGCATCCTATTGTACATTATTCTGCCAATTGAGTAGAGAATTTGTTCGTCGAAGCATATGCCTGTAGTTCACCGAACCCATCAAGCAACGTTTGAGATCCACCGTTTATTTTGTATCACCATTTTCAAGACACTGGTGAAGCAACATTACCAGCTGCTTCTTTCTTAAGAGTGGTTATGAACTCCCACAAGTTTTCTTCCCAAGCTAAATTCTGCTGAATCCATAGTTCTTCCTTAAATTTCTCAGTTTCATGCCTCTCCTGATTTCTTCCACCCCATCCCAATCACCAGATTTAGCATAAATCAGGCTTAGCAATGTACAGTTAGCAGCATTCTCAGGTTCTGACTCCATCAGTTTATGTGCAAGAAACTCAGCAACTTCTAGTCTTCCATAAACTTTACAAGCAGAAACCAAAGAGCTCCAAATTCTAGGACTTGGTTTCATAGGCATTCTGTCTATAAGATCACAAGCATCTTCAATTTTCCCTGCCCTTCCGAGGAGATCAACGTAGCAAGCATAATGCTCGACAGCGAGTGCTATTTTATCGCCCTCCATTGCTTCGATGAAGAGCTTATGTCCTTCTTCTGCAAGGCCTGCGTGGTTGCAAGCTGTTATCACTTCCAGAAGTGTAACCGCGTCAACTTTCATCCCTTCGGCTTGCATATCGCGGAAGAGCTGTAATGCATCCTCCCCATATCCATACAAACCATAAGCACCGATTATCGCTGTCCATGTGACAGGATCCCTCAACGCATCTCCTTAAAAATCTTAATAGAATCCTGCAGAAAACCACATTTGGCATACATGCTGATCAATGAGTTTTGGATGTTCAATTCAGTAATCAAGCAAGATTTCAGGACATAACCATGAACTCTGCGAGCATAATCCATGGACGAAAGATTGGTACAGGCCGATATCACTGACAATAAGGTAATACTATTCGGCCGAATTCCTTGCTTCTGCATTTCACAGAAGAACTTCATAGCTTCTTTTGCTGTATCTGTATTTCTTGAATAGCCTGCAATCATGCAACTCCACATCACAACATCCTTTTTCGTCGCCCTGTCGAAAAAATGCTTTGCTGCCTGGAACTCTCTCCATCCACAGAACATATCTATGGCAGCTGAGGAGAATTTCAAATCCCTACCGAAACCGCCACGAATAGAATACCCAAGAATCTCTTTTCCAGATTTAACCAAACCTAAATCAGCACAAACTGGTAAAATACTAATAAGTGTTACTCTGTTTGGCCTGATGTTTTCGACTTGCATTGCTCGAAAAAATTCGAGTGCTTTTGCGTAGTCACGATCAGCAACGCATCCTGTGATCATGGCAGTCCAGGAAACCACATTTCTATCCACCATTCTATCGAAAACACGAAAAGCCATCCTCTTATCGCGAGCCCTCCAATAAAAATCTACCAAAGCAGTTGACAAGAACACTGATTCATCAATCCTTTCATCAACTATAACAAGAGAATGAACTGATTTTCCAACCCAAAATTTTCCATCTGGGCGCAAACTGAAAGAACACTACCAATCAACTCAGGCTTGGCCACGAATCCACAACTATACATATCCTTAAACGTCCTTATCGATTCCAATAAAACCCCATTTTGCACATAACAATTAATCATCGCATTCCATGATATAGTGTCTCTGTGAGGCATTGTGTCGAACACATAATACGCATTCAATGGATCCGAAAATTTTGCATACATAGAGATGAGAGAATTCGAAACCGTCGACTCTGAATCGAACCCATTTTTGAGAGCACAGCAGTGCAGCTGATGGGCCAAGAGTTTGTGGGTTTGAAAATTTGTACAGGCTTTAATGGCGGAAGGAAGAATAAAGACGGCTGTTTCGTGGTTTGGAAAGAAAGGGTGACAATGCTTGAGGTAGAGATTAATGACAGTATCATGCAGCCCTTTTGCTAATAAATCCTTTACTTTGGCCTGAACATCTGGAATTGGTGGTGAAGATGGCATTGAAAAGAACCGTCTAATCATGATTTTGAGGCATATTATTATTATTGCCTCTTCAGATTTGTTTTCAGATTTGTTCCCATTTTAGTACGGCTATATACTACATAGGGGACGCAAATACAATACAAGAGACTTGGAGTACATAAGAACGATTTTTTTACCATAATATTCACTTTAGGGGCATAAAATTATCAAAACAAGCAAAAAAAATTTAAATTCCTAATCTACAGAAAACGAAGATGGCACATTCGTTTTCAGATGGAAACGAAATTGACGTCTTCGTTTTCGAGAAAGAACAAAATTAAAGAAAAAAAAAAGTATAGATATATATATGGGAAAAACGAATTTGGTGGATTCGTTTTCCCCTAGAAACGAATCCACCAAATTCGTTAACGAATCTTAATTTTTTTTTTAAAAAACATAAACTAGAAAATAATTTGGTGGATTCGTTTTCCCCTAGAAACGAATCCACTAAATTCGTTAACGAATCTTATTTTTTTTTATAAAAAAACATAAAACTAGAAACGAATTTGGTGGATTCGTTTCTAGGGGAAAACGAAACCATCAAATTCGTTACTAGTTTTATGAGTTTTTTTTTTAGAAAAATTACAACTCCGATAAAACGAATTTGGGGAATTCGTTGTTTACTTAAGGAAAAAAAACCATGAAGAAAAATTCGGCGAAGCACTAATAACTAAAAAATTGAAAAGAGGCATATTAACAAAATAAGGGCATCTGTGGGACGGAACAGCACCACCGAGTGGCCGAAGCCGCAGCGATGCATGGACGCCCCGCAATGCGAAGAAGTGATTAAAACAAGGTTATTTACACATAAGTTGCAACTCCCTAGCCCGCCGCGGCATTGATACATGGAAAAAAACCAAATCAGTGAAATAAAACCATTTTGAGGAAAATATTTTTTATAAAACAACGAAATCAGGGAATTCATTGTAATATTAAGGTTATTTTGTAGAAATAGAAAAATAATTTTAGTAGAAAACGAATTCAATGAAATAAGTTTATTTTTAAAATGAGTAATATAGGTTTAGTTAAATAATACAGAGCGAGAAAACGAATTCATTGTATAATAGTGGTTTGCTTTAAAATAAGTAATATGAATTTTAGTTAAATAAAGGAAGATGAAAAAGAAATCATTTAATAAGTAAAATTGATTTCAAAATTTCAAACGTTATAGAAAAGATGAACTAATTTCGTAGAAGTGTTTTGGAGAAAAAGAATTCAGTGAATTCGGTTTCAGTAGAAAATGAATTTGGTCTGGAAAACGAATTCTTGAAAACAAAATGCTTTCGTTTTCATTATAATTCGAATTCGTTTGTCAAGAAAATTTCTTTCCCATAAAAAATGAATTCAATGAAATAAAATTAGTTATAAAATAAGTACTGTAGGGTTTAGTTAAATAAAGTAAATGAGAAAACGGATTCGTGAAATTCGGCAACTAAATGAATTCGGCAACGAATTCGTTTTCAATAGAAAACGAATTCACCAATTCGTTTTCCACAGAAAAGAATTCCCTGAAAACAAAATGCTTTCGTTTTCATTATAATTCGAATTCATTTGCCAAGAAAATTTCTTTCCCATAAAAAACGAATTCAATGAAATAAAATTAGCTATAAAATAAGTATTGTAGGGTTTAGTTAAATAAAGTAAATGAGAAAACGGATTCGTGAAATTCGGCAACTAAATGAGTTAGAGTAAGTAAAATAATGTTAGGATAAACAAAATAAACATAATGCACTGTATTCGTTTTCACGATGTAAACTAATTCATTATTCGTTTTCTCAATAAGTAAAACGAATAATGTAATAATTCTCATAAGAACTGAAAGGATACTTCCAACACTTTCTTTGTTATGAAGCATTTATAATGTCAACGAATCATAAGTAATTCGATTTGTCCTGAAACCGACATTACTGATTTCGTTGTCGGAATAGAAATATTTTTACAGCAATTTAAGCAATACTTAAATAGTAGTTTGTATATGAACTAGTTTCACGATGACGGTCTAGTACGTCATGTAGGAAAAGCCGATAATCGCCGTAGAAAAGATTGTATAAATTCATTTATCTTTGATAATTTGTCACGGCGCATTTATGTAGTCCACTAAGCCTAAACGAAAAAAGTCATTTACGAGTTTAGAGCAATTACATTACACATATACTGATGTATATTTTTTGTATAGGTTTTAGTTTAAATTAGCATGCATATGGAATACATTTAAGTTATCGATAATTTACACATTTTAATAGAATTACGTAAGTTAAAGGAAAGACATAAAACATGCACTTATGTGGTAATAATAAGCTTACATGCGTAAATGTAGGAATTTTGTTCTTAGCAATGAAATTAAAACATGTACGGTTTTTCATTTTTCTAAAATACAGAAGGAAAACGGAAATCACAGAAGTTCGATACGTGGTGAAACACCACAATTTAAACATGCTTGGCAATACATAAGAGCCGATAATGACAGTTGCCTCAATTTGCAATGGCAGGGATAGAAGTTTGTTTCCAGAAAACAAATTCATGGAAAATTTTGCCAGAGTTCCCCCTGTACATGTACCAAACTACCTGTGAGCAATTGAGCACAAACCACAATTGTACCAAATCTACGACATCTATCTCATTCAGTAGTAGGTAGATGACAAATTATATATGTTAAAACAAACAAACATGTTTTGAATATACAATAGCTAACTACTAAATATCAAAAGAGGGCAATGAAATCTTCTCTATGTACCACACGGTGGAGGCGTATTCCTACGCGGTCTATGCGTGGGATGCTGCACACATGGAGGTTGATCATGCATATCTGTACTGGGCTCGCTACGCATGGAAAGGTGCCGCGCTTCTTCCCCAAACTCGTTTGGGGGCCTACGGCGCTTATGCAATTTTTCTTGTGGCCCTCTAAGAGGATGGCTAGAATTGCTAGTTCTAGCGAAAGCTTCAAAAGTATTGCTGTCAGGCGTTCCATGTTCATGCTGCGAAGTTTGATGATATGAGCAATCATCGCCAGAGTTATGAGAAACATCTTGTCCACCCTCTCGCTGTCTGGACGTGGATGAACGATGTCGGCTCTGAGTTGACACCGATTTGTGTTCCTGGGTGGTCGTCCACGCATTGATTCGCCTTGCGTAGATGAGGAGGATGACCCATCGACTAAGCGATGACCTTCGCCAACACAAGTGAGAGTAGCAGTGATCTGGTCACGCACATGAAATAGCTTGTCCTCCATAGGATACCCGTCAAAATGCAGGTTGTCCAGCATCTCTCCCACTACATGATACATCGACTCCATAGATTGATGCTGAAAGTATGTAAATTAAGTAAGTTATATATTATTCGAATGAATATAGCATTTCGTAAGATGTACATGCCTGGAGGGGAGAAACTTACATAATACTCAGTCAACGCTCCGTAAGGTCGCATCGCTTTATCTGGAGGTTTAGTCGGATTACCCACCAGCTGCCGAGTGATATTGCGATACCACGTCATGTAAGGAGAAAAGTAATCAATGGATGCGTTAGAAATATTCCCTACAATAACGTGTTGGTCAACCTGTTCCCAATGAGCAATTTGGTCTCGGTGTGTTAGCGCCTATTTTTCTGTAACTCGTCCTCTGAAATCGAAACTGTGAAGTCGTTCACTCGTATCGATGGCGGGAGGAATGCCTTGCTCAAAACCAAATTGTCGCATAACTCGCTCTGGGGCATGGATTTCGACCACACAGAAGTTAATGAGAGGGACATGTGATCGCCAAATTTCCCTTCCAGTTAAGCAATATGCAGGCAATTTCAGCAACTCGTCCTCCTCGTATGGGTTCTAGATAAACTACGAAAATAAAATGAACGTGCCAATAGTAAACAATACGGGAAGTTGACATAGTAATGAAGTTCTAATAACAAGGAAATACTCACGTCTCCCTCAACGAGATGATCTAATTGGTTGCGAAATAGATATATTATGTGTGAGCCAACATTCACAAAACTGCGTCTCTTGTTCCATTTATATAATAAACACAATATAGGACATTGGTTAGAAAAACCACAAGAATAAACCATTGTGTGCAAATGAAGTATTAATAAGACACAACTCACGCGGCACTACGTGGTAGGGGGACTAAATCGTCGAAGTCATGAGCAGGGAATGTGGGTCGAACAGTAGGAGTCAGTTTAGGAATTCTTTCCCATACCTACAATTGTAGCAGCAGTTGGGGTCCACCTATCTCCTTTGTGTCCATCCGAGCAGCCCGGCATAAATTTCGATATAGCAAGGCCAATGTAGTACTACCCCAACTATAATTGCGTATAGCATGAAAGTTGGCCAAAAATGGTAAGTACATCAATTTGGCCTCGGACGCAGATTTATCACTAAATAACATAGCAACCAACTGCATAAGTCTGCATCTAGTGTGCTGCATAACTATTTCATCCGGTGAATAATCATCAATGACGAGATACTCAATCAAGTGGGTATTTAAACTGACCAAGTTCAACTGACCGCTCCTAATATCAGTCGCTGCTGGCTTGTACCCCAACAACTGCATACATAATGCCTGTCACTCAACCACTTTTCGTGTGGCTACGTTAGAGATAAGTGGTTGCCCAATTATGGGCAAACCCCATATAACCGCAACATCCTGCAACGTCACCGTGGCTTCACTGACGGGAAGGTGAAATATATGCGTCTCTTGGCGCCACCTCTCAGCCAAAGCATTTATTCAATGCTTGTCCACTTTTATATCGCCCCCTCTCAATACGCCATAAAAGCCTGATTCTTTCAAAAGATTAATCACGCAAGGATGCATAGCACCAAAATTTCACACATCATGACTACTTGACTTGAAAGACAGCAGAGGAGTGGCCGAGTCCGCCCAAATCAATTCTGAGCGATGATTAGCTTGCAATGTTAGTACACTGCGATCTTTAGGCCTTGGGTCCAAATATACCAACGGGTTCTGCCCATGTCCCATTTTCATTGTAGAAATCCTGAAATAGGAAAAAAAAAAAAAAACCCTGAATATGAAACGAACCGCAGCTTTAAGTATAATGATTTCAAAGCATCAATCATTCGTACCAGTTACTATGGAAGTATAAGGATGGAAATAATCATGGATGAATATAGAATTAGGCAACACACTTAAATTCCAACATGAAATTGGAAATTTTGTATAATTATGAAACCAAATGAAGCGAAAGTTACTGTGCAACAAAATGCAGTAACATCACATTTGTCAAACAACCTCCTATTACAGACACATTTGAATTCGTACCAACTACATCTAGCACAGAATATGAATAATAACCATATAATTGATATACTAATAGAAAATATTCAACATACACCCATAAAAATACATCAAGTGTGTGTGCCGGCCCTCTCGCACAGTTGCGCAAGCCGTGGACAATTTTTCCTACTGTGCCCGTGTTGGTGACAGGCCCGGCCCAGGCCCGGCACTGCTTCATTGGCTGACTGTCCATAGCATTAGTAAATCTCTTTCTGCGGGGTCTTCCCTATGATCATTTACCCTTGATGGATTTGGCGATCACAGAAACGGCGAATCAAGCCAATAATCTTCATGCATTATAGGGAAGAAATTACTTGAATACGTGTCAACCATTGTCTTCGAAGAATAAACGTCCGAAACCAAATTCAAGTCATCTCTTTTCAAATCCTCACATACTTTGATTATATGGGAACATGGAATCTTGTATATCTGTATTTTACCACAACTGCAGCTTTTTTCACGTATGTTAACGGTGTGTGAATTGTTACCTCTCCCATCAAGGCGAACACCAGTGCGAACTTGGTATAACCCATCTTTCCTATAAAATTGGGTAACTTGATGATACTTTGACCTGCGCTGATTCGTCAAGTACTTCTCCGTAACCATTTTAGGCCAAAGATCATTCTCTTTCACATAGGTAAGGGCCTCTTGAAGGTACCTATCAAAATACTTAACTAGGCGGAAGAAAATAAACCGCACACAAGCGGTTACGGGTAGCTGCCTGACCTCCAACAGTACACCATTGAACGACTCACTGTTATTGGTTGTCATTATACCGTACCGGTATCCGCCATCATGACAAAGAGTCCACTAATTGAATGGTAATGTCTTGGTATACTAGAGAGTATTACCACATATGATCATACCCAGTTTATAATGTCTGGTGAAATGTGGAGGATGGATGCGATCTATTCGTGGCCAACTTATGTTATAGAATTGACAAAATTATAGCCTTTCACCCCTACTTTTGGGTGTAGACGATTTTTAATGCAGTGCGATTAAAAATCCATTTTTGGTGTCATATAGACCCTAGCAGTTTCTTTTCCACTACCTCATATCCTTTTATTGATTGATTTAATACTTCTTTTGTTTGCTTTATTTTTTTATTTTTAGTTTAAACAGCCGAGGCTGGTTGCCGTAACCTAATCCATTAATTCGAGAAATGAAGTGTTACAAACAGGGGGGGAACATGTAACCTAACCCTGCCTCAAAGCATTTCTAGACTCCAATATAAGGAAAGTTCCTAGCAGCTAGAAGTACTAACCCTTTAGCTGCCGAGGTAGGATTCCCATTAGATAAAAGGTTGTTGATCCTGTAGCACTTGACCCCTGTGGTCAACGCTTTATTTGTTTAAATGTTATGTACTTGCTTGTTATGTGTGCTCATTAATTATTACTTGATAAGTTTTTCCACTAGTGGGAATTCTCACTGGACATTACACTCACCCCCCTTTTTTTTTCTTTTTCTTTTTTTTTTCCCTTTCTTTACAAAATTTTAAAAACTATTACACACATAACTCTCGAACAGACAAAAGAGTAGTTTAGGCCTTTATGTATTTTCTAAATTTTATTATCTTAATTTGTAATCTTACTTGTATAAATTAGCTTGTAATAGTAAAAAAGAATTAGTATTTACTTGTAAGTAATGCTTGGAGGGTAAACTCGTCAATTAAACAAGGGGTCTGGTCACAGAGTGGTATCAAAGCCTAGCAATCTAGGGGAACCTAGGATATGATAGACTAGGAGGGATTGCCACGGCGCTAACGCGCCGTGAATGCGGTTAATTTTTTTTTTATTAGTTTGAAAATTTTGTGATTAAAATTTTTTACAAATTGAAGCGTTAATTGTAGATTTTTTTCTTGTAGGATGTTTTGGAATTGTTAAGTATAAAATTTATTTGCTAAGAAGGGCAATGGAAATGAAATGGAATGAGTTTGATACCTGAATAAATTGATATTGTAATTAAAAATAATGTGTAATTGTATGAAATTTTAAATCACATTATAGAAAGTTATGTGAATTAAATATAATCGTTGCAAATGAGTGCAAGGGTCTGTTAAGTTTTTTTATAAAAATCAGTATAATGGATTTGTTTTTAAAAATTAATGACTTTATCGATTTATTGTCATGAAAAAGGAGTTAAATAAAAATAAATTGAGAAAATTGTTAAGGTATTTGTGCAAAGAGTACATAAAATTGAGAAAATTGTTAAGGTATTTGTATAGAAAATTACAGAATAAAAAAAAAAAAAAAAAGGAATTGGGTTATGCAATTAAATTGCAGAACACACGTTCTACAATTAGCAGAACCCACTTTCTATTTGCAGAACGTGTAGCTTGTTATTTTAATTTTAATAACCAGGATAATAGTTAAAGTTTATTACGATTTAGACTTTGATGTCTAACCTTATTTATTATATAAAAACAAATTTTTTATTATAATGTTAAAAAAAAAAGGAAAAAAAACCCAAAAAAGATGTAGGAATGAATGACATTTCATCTATAAATATTTCCCTAAAAATATTTTTATAATAAAAATAGTTTAGAACATGTTTGGATTAGCTTTTTAGAAAAACATTTTTATAGATTAAAATTGTTAAAAATTTATTTGAATTCTCATTATTGTTAAAACCTTTTAATTGAGATCAAATTTTTTTCTCTTCAAATTTTGTATGCAAGTATCGTTTTTGTAATGGGGTTTCAATTTTATTTTTCATTTCTACCTTTTTTTTTCTCCCGTAATGCATAAAAGTATTGCACTTAAATAAAAACACTACAGAAAATTTTTAATTTTCAAATAAATTCTCATTTAAAAACGCAAAATAGAAAGAGAAAAAGAGGGGGGGGGGGGGGGGGGGGGGAGAAGAAGAAAAGAGGTAGACAAAGGAAGAGATGACGAGAAAATTGAAGAAAGAGAAAAGGGGAAGAATGAAAAAACAGGGAGAGAAACGAAAGAATAGCTAGGGGGAGATTTTGGGAAGAAAGAACCTTCTTCTGATTTTAGGAAGGAAGGGCTTTCTTCTGATTTTGGGAAGGAAGCCCCTTCCTTCTGATTTTAGGAAGGAAGGACTTTCTTCTGATTTTGGGAAGGAAGCCCACTTTCTCTCCCCAATTTTGGCTCTCCTCCCTCCTTAAATCAATAGAAGGCCATTTTCTTTCTATTTATTTCTATTTTTCGAATAATGCTTCTCTTCCAAATCAGCAGAAGGTCCATCCTTCCCAAAAACATCATCCTCATCCATATATCACCAAAAAAAAAAAAAAATCACTTAATTATTTAATTCGTGTAGCTTGTTTTTTAAATTTTAATAACCAGGATAATAGTTAAAGTTTATTATGATTTAGACTTTGATGTCTAACCTTATTTATTATATAAAAACAAATTTTTTATTATAATGTTAAAAAAAAAAGGAAAAAAAGAACCCAAAAAAGATGTAGGAATGAATGACATTTCACCTATAAATATTTCCCTAAAAATATTTTTATAATTAAAATAGTTTAGAACATGTTTGGATTAGCTTTTTAGAAAAACATTTTTATAGATTAAAATAGTTAAAAATTTATTTGAATTCTCATTATTGTAAAAACCTTTTAATTGAGATCAAATTTTTTTCTCTTTAAATTTTGTATGCAAGTATCGTTTTTGTAATAGGGTTTCAATTTTATTTTTCATTTCTACCTTTTTTTTTTCTCTCGTAAAGCATAAAAGTATTGCACTTAAATAAAAACATTACAGAAAATTTTTAATTTTCAAAAAGTAAACACTACAGATAAATTCTCATTTAAAAACGCAAAATAGAAAGAGAAAAAGAGGGGGGGGGGGGGGGGGGGGGGGAGAAGAAAAGAGGTAGACAAAGGAAGAGATGACGAGAAAATTGAAGAAAGAGAAAAGGGGAAGAATGAAAAAACAGGGAGAGAAACGAAAGAAGAAAGAACCTTCTTCTGATTTTAGGAAGGAAGGGCTTTTTTTTGATTTTGGGAAGGAAGCCCCTTCCTTATGATTTTGGGAAGGAAGCCCCTTCCTTCTGATTTTAGGAAGGAAGGGCTTTCTTCTGATTTTGGGAAGGAAGCCCCTTCCTTCTGATTTTGGGAAGGAAGCCCCTTCCTTCTGATTTTAGGAAGGAAGGCCTTTCTTCTGATTTTGGGAAGGAAGCCCCTTCCTTCTGATTTTGGGTGATTTTGGGAAGGAAGCCCCTTCCTTCTGATTTTGGGAAGGAAGCCCCTTCCTTCTGATTTTAGGAAGGAAGGGCTTTCTTCTGATTTTGGGAAGGAAGCCCACTTTCTCTCCCCAATTTTGGCTCTCCTCCCTCCTTAAATCAATAGAAGGCCATTTTCTTTCTATTTATTTCTATTTTTCGAATAATGCTTCTCTTCCAAATCAGCAGAAGGTCCATCCTTCCCAAAAACATCATCCTCATCCATATGTCACCAAAAAAAAAAAAAAAATCACTTAATTATTTAATTCGTGTAGCTTGTTTTTTAAATTTTAATAACCAGGATAATAGTTAAAGTTTATTATGATTTAGACTTTGATGTCTAACCTTATTTATTATATAAAAACAAATTTTTTATTATAATGTTAAAAAAAAAAGGAAAAAAAGAACCCAAAAAAGATGTAGGAATGAATGACATTTCACCTATAAATATTTCCCTAAAAATATTTTTATAATTAAAATAGTTTAGAACATGTTTGGATTAGCTTTTTAGAAAAACATTTTTATAGATTAAAATAGTTAAAAATTTATTTGAATTCTCATTATTGTTAAAACCTTTTAATTGAGATCAAATTTTTTTCTCTTTAAATTTTGTATGCAAGTATCGTTTTTGTAATAGGGTTTCAATTTTATTTTTCATTTCTACCTTTTTTTTTTCTCTCGTAAAGCATAAAAGTATTGCACTTAAATAAAAACATTACAGAAAATTTTTAACACTACAGATAAATTCTCATTTAAAAACGCAAAATAGAAAGAGAAAAAGAGGGGGGGGAGAGGAAAAGAGGTAGACAAAGGAAGAGATGACGAGAAAATTGAAGAAAGAGAAAAGGGGAAGAATGAAAAAACAGGGAGAGAAACGAAAGAAGAAAGAACCTTCTTCTGATTTTAGGAAGGAAGGGCTTTTTTTTGATTTTGGGATTCCTTCTGATTTTAGGAAGGAAGGGCTTTCTTCTGATTTTGGGAAGGAAGCCCCTTCCTTCTGATTTTGGGAAGGAAGCCCCTTCCTTCTGATTTTAGGATGGAAGCCCCTTCCTTCTGATTTTAGGAAGGAAGGGCTTTCTTCTGATTTTGGGAAGGAAGCCCCTTCCTTCTGATTTTAGGAAGGAAGGGCTTTCTTCTGATTTTGGGAAGGAAGCCCCTTCCTTCTGATTTTAGGAAGGAAGCCCCTTCCTTCTGATTTTAGGAAGGAAGGCCTTTCTTCTGATTTTGGGAAGGAAGCCCCTTCCTTCTGATTTTAGGAAGGAAGGCCTTTCTTTTGATTTTGGGAAGGAAGCCCCTTCCTTCTGATTTTGGGAAGGAAGCCCCTTCCTTCTGATTTTGGGTGATTTTGGGA
This sequence comes from Leptodermis oblonga, assembly GCA_016801395.1. Lineage (NCBI taxonomy): Eukaryota > Viridiplantae > Streptophyta > Magnoliopsida > Gentianales > Rubiaceae > Leptodermis > Leptodermis oblonga. The sequence goes on from CM028750.1 coordinate 36,590,737, forward strand.
AGGAAGCCCCTTCCTTCTGATTTTGGATTTTGGGAAGGAAGCCCCTTCCTTCTGATTTTGGGAAGGAAGTGATTTCTTCTGATTTTCGGAAGGAAGCCCCTTCCTTCTGATTTTGGGAAGGAAGTGATTTCTTCTGATTTTGGGAAGGAAGCCCCTTCCTTCTGATTTTGGGAAGGAAGCCCCTTCCTTATGATTTTAGGAAGGAAGGGCTTTCTTCTGATTTTGGGAAGGAAGCCCACTTTCTCTCCCCAATTTTGGCCATCCCTCCTTAAATCAATAGAAGGCCATTTTCTTTCTATTTATTTCTATTTTTCGAATAATGCTTCTCTTCCAAATCAGCAGAAGGTCCATCCTTCCCAAAACATCATCCTCATCCATATATCACCAAAAAAAAAAAAAATCACTTAATTATTTAATTCGTGTAGCTTGTTTTTTAAATTTTAATAACCAGGATAATAGTTAAAGTTTATTATGATTTAGACTTTGATGTCTAACCTTATTTATTATATAAAAACAAATTTTTTATTATAATGTTAAAAAAAAAAGGAAAAAAAGAACCCAAAAAAGATGTAGGAATGAATGACATTTCACCTATAAATATTTCCCTAAAAATATTTTTATAATTAAAATAGTTTAGAACATGTTTGGATTAGCTTTTTAGAAAAACATTTTTATAGATTATAATACTTAAAAATTTATTTGAATTCTCATTATTGTTAAAACCTTTTAATTGAGATCAAATTTTTTTCTCTTTAAATTTTGTATGCAAGTATCGTTTTTGTAATAGGGTTTCAATTTTATTTTTCATTTCTACCTTTTTTTTTCTCTCGTAAAGCATAAAAGTATTGCACTTAAATAAAAACATTACAGAAAATTTTTAATTTTCAAAAAGTAAACACTACAGATAAATTCTAATTTAAAAACGCAAAATAGAAAGAGAAAAAGAGGGGGGGGGGGGGGAGAGGAAAAGAGGTAGACAAAGGAAGAGATGACGAGAAAATTGAAGAAAGAGAAAAGGGGAAGAATGAAAAAACAGGGAGAGAAACGAAAGAAGAAAGAACCTTCTTCTGATTTTAGGAAGGAAGGGCTTTTTTTTGATTTTGGGAAGGAAGCCCCTTCCTTCTGATTTTTGGAAGGAAGCCCCTTCCTTCTGATTTTAGGAAGGAAGGGCTTTCTTCTGATTTTGGGAAGGAAGCCCCTTCCTTCTGATTTTGGGAAGGAAGCCCCTTCCTTCTGATTTTAGGAAGGAAGGGCTTTCTTCTGATTTTGGGAAGGAAGCCCCTTCCTTCTGATTTTAGGAAGGAAGCCCCTTCCTTCTGATTTTGGGTAAGAAGCCCCTTACTTCTGATTTTGGGTGATTTTGGGAAGGAAACCCCTTCCTTCTGATTTTGGGAAGGAAGCCCCTTCCTTCTGATTTTGGGTGATTTTGGGAAGGAAACCCCTTCCTTCTGATTTTGGGAAGGAACCCCTTCCTTCTGATTTTGGGTGATTTTGGGAAGGAAGCCCCTTCCTTCTGATTTTGGGAAGGAAGTGATTTCTTCTGATTTTGGGAAGGAAGCCCCTTCCTTCTGATTTTGGGAAGGAAGCCCCTTCCTTCTGATTTTAGGAAAGAAGGGCTTTCTTCTGATTTTGGGAAGGAAGCCCACTTTCTCTCCCCAATTTTGGCCATCCTTCCTTAAATCAATAGAAGGCCATTTTCTTTCTATTTATTTCTATTTTTCGAATAATGCTTCTCTTCCAAATCAGCAAAAGGTCAATCCTTCCCAAAAACATCATCCTCATCCATATATCACCAAAAAAAAAAAAAAATCACTTAATTATTTAATTCGTGTAGCTTGTTTTTTAAATTTTAATAACCAGGATAATAGTTAAAGTTTATTATGATTTAGACTTTGATGTCTAACCTTATTTATTATATAAAAACAAATTTTTTATTATAATGTTAAAAAAAAAAGGAAAAAAAGAACCCAAAAAAGATGTAGGAATGAATGACATTTCATCTATAAATATTTCCCTAAAAATATTTTTATAATTAAAATAGTTTAGAACATGTTTGGATTAGCTTTTTAGAAAAACATTTTTATAGATTAAAATAGTTAAAAATTTATTTGAATTCTCATTATTGTTAAAACCTTTTAATTGAGATCAAATTTTTTTCTCTTTAAATTTTGTATGCAAGTATCGTTTTTGTAATAGGGTTTCAATTTTATTTTTCATTTCTACCTTTTTTTTTTCTCTCGTAATGCATAAAAGTATTGCACTTAAATAAAAACACTACAAAAAATTTTTAATTTTCAAAAAGTAAACACTACAGATAAATTCTCATTTAAAAATGCAAAATAGAAAGAGAAAAATAGGGGGGGGGGGGGGGGGAGAAGAAAAGAGGTAGACAAAGGAAGAGATGACGAGAAAATTGAAGAAAGAGAAAAGGGGAAGAATGAAAAAACAGGGAGAGAAACGAAAGAAGAAAGAACCTTCTTCTGATTTTAGGAAGGAAGGGCTTTTTTTTGATTTTGGGAAGGAAGCCCCTTCCTTCTGATTTTGGGAATGAAGCCCCTTCCTTCTGATTTTGGGAATGAAGCCCTTCCTTCTGATTTTGGGAATGAAGCCCCTTCCTTCTGATTTTAGGAAGGAAGGGCTTTCTTCTGATTTTGGGAAGGAAGCCCCTTCCTTATGATTTTGGGAAGGAAGCCCCTTCCTTCTGATTTTGGGTGATTTTGGGAAGGAAGCCCCTTCCTTCTGATTTTGGGAAGGAAGCCCATTCCTTCTGATTTTAGGAAGGAAGTGCTTTCTTCTGATTTTGGGAAGGAAGCCCACTTTCTCTCCCCAATTTTGGCCCTCCCTCCTTAAATCAATAAAAGGCCCTTTTCTTTCTATTTATTTCTATTTTTCGAATAATGCTTCTCTTCCAAATCAGCAGAAAGTCCATCCTTCCCAAAAACATCATCCTCATCCATATATCACCAAACAAATAAATTCTCATTTAAAAAGTTAAAATCAACAGTAGAATTCATAACAAATTCTTTAGGTAATGGCCTTCAATCATTCCACAAGAAGTGAAATTGTTAGCATCTTACACCAAAAGTGTCACAATGAGAGAACAGAGCTCCTAATTCATAAAGGCAACCCCCTTAAAGTTATCAGACCTTCATTCGTGATCCTCAAAAATGGGCAGCAGAATGAAAATAGAATCTACTGGATGGCAGTATATAAGCGTCCATCTGTTAGCAGAGAAAGATATGTCATCAGAAATCCTTTCAAAATTCTTGATTACCTTTCACAAATGTAATATCCCATGAACCAAGACCCATAAGATTGTTTGAACCAGTGAAGTTCCAAAAGTTCTCAATCAACATAGAAGTAACATACTTTATTTCCTGTTACACAAGCAACATAACATAAATCCTAACAACATACGATCTCGATCCATTTGGGAAGGAATGGAAATTAAAATGTGAATTTCAACATCTGAAAAGCCACCAAATTAAAAGGGCACATTACAATCAAGTGCAAAGTGCATTCCAACTAATTGAATAATACAATAAGTTGTTTCACTTCACCTCAAAAATCAAACATGACCGAACTTATGTTAACCAGGGAATTTAACCAAACAAAAAACACCAAATAAGAAATCCCATTGTTTTTTGACACAGCAAACTTACTATTCAAAAAATTAGAATGGCAACCAAAAACAATGATGAAACACAAAAGGAAAATCAAGAGTTAGCAAAATTACCAGATTTCGGATGCCGAAGGGACAGGTAGGTGCCCGGTCCATTCCTGTTTGTAACAGTGTTTGCATTTGAAAAAATTCACAAAATTTTAGAAACCAGGCAAATCTCATGAGGAAAAACAATGTCAAAGTGGGAGCTAAGGTTATGAATTGACTATAGATGCATTGTCAATAGGCCAATCGGGTGAATGTGTTTTTCCAAAAAGGCAAACTCTGCAATAGCACGGTGGCACAGCAATGAAAATCACCCAATTGCAGGACTCTTAAGGAACTAACTTTTTTTCAGTCTTTAATCAAAGAACCCAAGAATATCGTTGAAGAATAAGAACAAAACAGAAAAAATTCATTACCCGGTGCAACGAGAAGATGAATTTCATTAGCATCTCCCGACAAAGCCATGGACCCTTTATTTTCCATATAGAGAAAGAAACAGAAAATGAAAAAAATGTCATAGAAGATGTGTAGTTTGATAATGGAATAATAGTCTAAAAGCTTTTATAAATGCATAAAGCTACTATCTTTTGATGAAAAACAATGACGGAAGCAAACCTTTTGTAACTGTATAATCTTAATCGCCGAACCCTAACGGTTCGAGCGGGCTCCGGTTAAGTCTACAACGACGGAGAGTTTTCCCACAGAGGTCAACTGGTTTTTGGCGGGAATAAGAAACATATTCCTCTTTAAGTAACAAACAAAAAGAGAAAAAGACAGGGCAAAAAGGTAATGGTCTATCAGACAACCGCAAGACCACCCCAGCCACCGCTGAAGCATGGCTAAGACCAGCACATTTAATATAGATAAGCATACAAAAATGTAGCAAAAACAGAATCACAAAACATAAGCACAATGGCAAAACAAACATAAGAGCAAAACCACAGCCAAAGCCATAAGAATGAAGAGCTCACCGAAGACAACAGGAAATGGCAAATGAAGAACCAACCCCAAACAACAGAAAGGGTATTTAACTTCACAAGTTACAAACTGGCTTTGTTGAACACAAAAAACCATTAGCAGAACCATTCTTATATCTCACTCACAAACTAACAATTAACTAAACGAACAGTGGAACCCCAAATGCAAAAGTAGCTTAATATTATAAAGCATAAAAATGTAAAGAAACTAAAGAAAATAAGGTATAAATAAAGATTCAGAAAAAAAACATAAAGTACCGGCAATCCTCTAGAACTGAAATCTTCTTCCTCTTCTTAAACCCAACCAAAAAATCTTTCTACTAAGTTAATTTTTTCAAAAAATTGAGATCAAATCATGTAAAAAGAATGTTATAATTAATCTGGAGAACGAATTTAACCATGGCCAAGGAATCTTTCGAAACATCAACACATTTTTGTTAATTCAAGAATCAAAATGTAACATGAGCACAGATGGCATATACAACAACAGAAATAAATGAGAACAGATCAATTTAAACATGGGAAAAAAAAAACCCATCTCTTTGATTCGAGAACAAGAACAACAAGGACAAAAAGTCTCCAACCTCTTGCAACTTCCAAACTCTCCTTCGCGCCAGCCACTGTGTACAAAAAATGTCACATCGCGAGAAAATTCCAGTCCAAAAATAAGGTGAAAAACAAAAACATTATCCTTCTGAGTTAAAAAAAAAAAGACAAGCTCCAAAAAGACAAAACAACACGACAACATTAGATTATAAAATCACCTAAACAGCATCATCAGCTGTTGTTAAACCATCCGTTAACAAACTATCAACTTCACAAGCTCCCTTCCATAGGAAAAAAAAACCTGCTGCTCCAAGGAAACATACATGACATTATTGATTTTTGAATTCTGTAAACCTCACTCGATTAAGAAAAAAAAAGGACAGGTTGCTACCCAAAAAAGTGTTCACGACAGAGCTCGTAGAAGATCAAAAATCTGTTCTTCGAGCTTCGCTTTCTCCTCCTTCAAAGCATAAAAAAAATGTAAATGAACAATTGAACAGAGAGAAAAAAGTTGAAACCAACAAGAAAAAGTGAGGGAAAAAAAAACCTGAAGGGTTCACGTTTTAAAGACGAACACATCACAAGTAGAAGCTAATCTTCATTGAGCATGCAGAAAAGAAAATAGAGACTAAAAATCTGGACAATTTCTATATGAGCAGGAAAAAAAGAAAGAATAATGACAATAGTCAAACTGAACCTCAAGTCAATATCAAAACTCGTGGCATCAAATAAATCCAACATGAATCCAACAAAAAGGATAAAAAGCTTGTTTAACTATTAGAGCTCCGATAGATGCAAAGGAAAGAAGAAGACACATACAAAATTTTGTAAAAACACCCAAAGAAATAAACAAAGAAGGATGACAAGAACAAATGCTGGAATTCAGGTTGCACCTAAAGCCAACATATTATGTAGTAAGGATGAGCATATCATAGAGAAAAGGTAAATCTTGACACAGTAAATAGAAAATAAATAAGAAGCTAAGAACCCGAACAAACCCTGTATAGAAAGGGAAAAAACAGGAAGAACAATGAAAATAGGCAGGCTGAAGCCAGAGTTCAGATTAAAACTCAGGACACCAAAAAAATTCAACTCAAATTCAATAGAAGGGAAAAAAATGTTTGGTTAACTACTATGGTACAAGGGATGCAAAGAAAAGAGGAAGGCATAAGGAAACCTATGCAGAAAGGCAAAACCAAATAAAGGAGTAAGGCATAAAGTACAATAACTAAGAATATGCCAAAGCTGAATGTGATATCAGTGTACAATTCTGGCATCATAGCTATAAAGTAAACCAGAAATATCAAAACAACAGATACAGAGAACCTACTACACAAGGCGCCACAGTAGCGGCTAACCGATAAACAGAACAAAGGGTTCTGATAACATAGAAAGGAAAAACACGCATAGCTAAATAAGATCTAGGAACTTACCAGCAACACAATAAACAATACAAGAGCACATGTGCGAACAAACCAACACCGATTAACCTGAGACTCAAAATAGCAAAAAGCAATTTAAATACATATCACCAATAATAAGATACAGAGAAATCATGCGAAACAACTGGTACAAATAGCTGATTAAACATGACAAATAGGACAGTGTAGAACATCAAATTCTTGGATACAGGTTTCTTAAAGCCTAAACCTGCTCAGTTATTACTGTTAAACCACCCGAACCCCAAACAAAAATTGAAAAAAGCTTTTTTTTTGCTTTGTTATTCCTCTAAAAAGTGCAAAGAAATAGCTAAGAAACATTTGACTCAAAAGAACCAGATCATAAAAATCAAAGTCACCTCAACCGTACACAAGTCTTTACCTTAACGTACTCCTCAGAGGCAGTGGTGTCTTTTTGGGATCTCACTTTCACTATCATCGACATCATCATCGTCCTCAACCTACATCATCACAAGTTTGGAAATATATGTGAAAACAAGTTTGGAATGGAAAGAATTAAGGAAACATGTCCTATTCTGAAAGAATTCAAAGCTCAGACTTACATCAGAATCAACTGGGTCGACCTTTGCCTCCCAAAACAAGTGCAACAAACGGGAAAGAATTAATACTCAAATAATTATCTAATAAATCACTTCGAATAAAATTTGAATATTAATCTAATAAACGAGTCAATAAGAGGAAGGTAATGAAATTATTGTACCTCCTCCTCTCTCTCTTTCTGTCTCCTGAAATGCAATTTTTCGCCTGAAATAGGACAATTATCATGTTTCAGTAAGCAGACAAAACCATTCTTTTCCCACATTCAAATTTTTACAATACTAAGTACATCATTCTGCTTGCCCCATGTGTCTTCAGCTACCTTCTTAGCGTATTCACGATCATCAGTTATGAACACAGTGTCAAACAAGGTTCCAGATTTCACCTGAAGATGATATACAACCCCCATTAGTTGATAGTTCAGTCCCCCCACCCTAAACACACACACTTGCACGTCATAGTTAAAAAAAGATAATTTACTTGCCAGAGTTAAATTCCAACATACTTGACATTTGATAAAACATATAGCTGTGGGTCATCCTTAAACTCTGCAGAGAATCAGTTTTAGTAAAAGTTTAGGTTAGTCTATTTACAAACTTGCAAAAGCTGAAAAAGAAGACAACAAACCTGGGTTATCAATCAGAGGCCCCTTCCATTTTGCCTTGTAATTGGGGTTCTTAATTTTCTGGCAATGAAAAAATCTAGTGAGGATTCAGACTCAACAATGAGTGAATGGAACCAAGCATAAAATTCAAACTCTGGGCATACTTTGGCCTTCCATGGAGCTTTGTATTCAGGGTTAGGAATATGCAAAAAAAAGTGTCACCACAATTTTAGAACAAATTCCTCAAAATCAATCAAATAAACAGAGAACCTAGAATTGAATTCCCTCCTTTCTTCCCTCTTAAACTTTAGGCAAAAGACAAAGTTCTAAAATAAAATTAACCTAGAAAAAGGAAAAAATATGTTTACCTTGACAACATACAGAGCACGAAAATTCCAAAATTCCAAAGATCTCTTCATTTAGCCTTTTGAACCCAACCTTTGACTGGTATGGGCTTAAAAAGCAAGAGGGGATAGGGAAATTGGAGAAAAGAACGAAAGCAAAAGTGGAAGGAGACTGAAGAATAGAAGAAAAAGAAAAACAACCTCTGCAAAGGCCCTAATCTTTCTCATTTTCTCTTCTTTCTCGTGCTTGAGCAACCATAGAAACTAAAAACGAACAAACCATTCAGGCTGTACTAAAATCAGAGGGATTTCAGAGAGCAAAAGCAAAATCAAGATCTTCGGGTTGAGAGAGAAGAAAAAGAGGAGAAGATGTAGAAGGGGAAGAGGAGAAATGGGAGAGAAGAAAGAAAGACTTGTTTGGCTTTGACCGGGTAGTCGTCTGAACTACAGCAAAACGTCAATCTATGTCTCTGTTGGGAGTCGGCCAGAAGCAAGTTGCGGGACTTCCGGATGAGCGAGGCAAACAATCAACGACGTCGTTTTGCCTCTGTAAAACAAAAACGACGTCGTTTTGCCTCTGCATAGAGAGCTCCAGACCTTGTTCCGCGCTCTGTTTTTTTTTTTTTTTGTTTAAATTTCTACACGGTACTTTCTTTCCTCAATTTTGAAGCCCACGTGAAAGTTGAAAAGCCCCCCACTTTTTCTCCCCAATTTTCGGCCAATCACTTCCAAATCAACAGAAGCCTTTTTCATTCCAAAATTACCCCTTCCTACCCATTCTTATCACAAAAATACCCACTAAATGGGCAGGAAAACTGACGAACAAAAGGGCAAAAAGGGACCCCTCTCACAAAAATTTGCAGAAAGTCATTCTTTACCAAAATCACCCCTTCCCATTCATTTGAATTACAAAAAAACCTATTAAAATCCAAAAAACAATGACTAACAAAAGGATAAGACTTGGAAAATTAGGCTCCTTTACAGTCTTACCCTGGATAAGAAAGGAAGGGAAGAAGAAGAGGAAGAGAAAGGTGCTTAGCCATCCCTCCAAACAGAAAAACGTCAATCCATTTTCCTGTTTGGAGTCAGAAGAAGCAAGAACCACAAGCTTCCGCGGAAAATCGGGAGAAAGAAGAAAAGCGCAGAAGGGGAAAAAAAGCGTAGGAGGAGGAAACGAAAATTGCAGGAAGGCAACAATGATCAAAACTACGTCGTTTTGCCTCTGCTTAGAGTCCTCAGACTGAGGATGTGAGTGGAAAAAATCTCAACACTATTCAATACTCCAATTATCAGACAACACATCCCACACCCACGTGCAGCTTCCTTCTCAAATTGGGTAGATAGGGGCTTCATTCCCAAATTGACCCTTCCCCACCATTCAATTTTCATAATAACCCAGTAAATTCCAAAAAAATTGGACGAACAAAAGGGTAATTGGGTAACCCTTCTCACAAAAATTTATTTCTTCCCAAAATCATCCCTCCCCAATCAATATATTTACAAACAAACCTACTAAAATCCAAACAAATTGGACGAACAAAAGGGCAAGACTTGGGAGATTAAGCTCCTTTATAGTCTTATCCTTGATAAAGAAAATAATGTATAAGACCTAAGACATATATGCCTGAAATAGAAAACTTTATATTGGGGTCACACTATGTTTTTGGAATGGTCATTTAAAAAAATTTTAAATAAATATATTATTCCTAAATGTGATGATTATTCTAAAATCATTTGGGAAAGGCTTATCCAAGTTTAACTCTTAGTAATTATTATAAGTTGTGAGAACATAAATTTTAAAAGTCTTATAAAAAGTAAGTGGAATGGGTAGGAGACATAATTAATTTTTAGAAGAATAGTAAATTTAGGTACCCAAAACCTTAGGTTTGTTTACTGTTAGAAAGACTGTAATATAAACCATTAAACTATAAGGCTAAAAGACTTCAACAAAATAGTAAGAAAACTTAAAGACCCTTATAAATAGAGATCAAAGCTTAGGAATTTATTAAATTAAAAATTTTATAAAAGATTTTAAAAAATTGGTAAAGAACCTTAGTATACATTTAAACCCTTAAAATTATTCAATTCACCCTAGAAACTTTTCCAAAATAACTAACTCTTGTTGCTTTGTAGAATAGATAACTATAAGGTGGTGGTGAGATATAGACTTTGCATAGGGATCCGGATACCAAGAATGACACCCGGATATATATGTATGGACAAAAATACCCTCAAATTCTCCCAAGTTCTTCTTGCAAATTTTCCTTTTCCAGACTGACGTCTTCGATCTCACAAATTATCACAAAAAGAACATCTTCTTCTTCCAAATCAAATCTCTTCTCCCAAGTTTTTAACGAAAAATTACTATGATTATTCATTCAAGATAGCATCTCCATTCAATTCACGGCTATCACTAAAAAAATACCAAATTCTCAAATTAACTGGATTCCTCCACCATACTTTCATTCACTGTTTTGAAGGGATATATTTTGGCAGAATGTTTTGAGCAGTTAGTTAATCTGCAATTCCCTTAATTGTAGATGAACACTGAATCGGTTTGGAAGACTTCATGTTTGCCACAATTGAATTGACTCCGCACCCAACTAAAACCTTCAGAATTCAAGCACAATCGAAGCCCCCAAATTAATATCTTTTCTACTTTTAGGAAATTATAATCTTGTGATTCTACCTCTGGAATCAATTATAACTATCCAGTCAAAGATATCACTATTAAGGATTTGATATTACGAAATTGAACACAGGTTCCATAGAAGTCATCCCTGATCCAACTATTAATTGCCCGCTGATGCTGGTGTTGATGTTGATTCTTCGAGCACATAGGGGCATGAGATTTCAAAAAGGGTATCAAAACAGCAACAGAAAATTAGAAAACAACCGAAATCGTTCTGAGAAACCTATATTAATTACGACTGATTATTATGAGTACAAGGAACTGAAAGATGTTGAAAATCAAATATAACAAGCCGAACGAAAGCCTGAAACTAGTTGATCTCTGAATATAACCGTCAAACTTGGTTACCGGCCGCATCTTTTTTATACGACAGTCAAGATATTGCCGCCGTAACAACGGATGAGGTAATCAAATTGTTCAACGAAGTGGAACCAAGTTTGGCTGATTGGCAAACTTGGAAGAACACGTACATCAGTGTAGATGAATAGTCTTGTTAAGAACTTAGGAGATTTTGGGAGAAGAAAGCTTATGTTTGGCCTGAAAAAGGAGAATTTGGGAGGAAGAAGAAGACGATTGAAGAAGAAGAAATCAACATAATTTGAGGGAGTTTATGTCCATCCACACACACATATACATATATATGGGAGCCTCTGTAGTAGTTCAGTTGATTAAATTAACTGAAGGTGTAGTTAAAATCACAACCGTTAAATCTAATCCAATGACTAATAAAAATATGATGAAATTTCTTAAAAAAATAATACAAAACTTAGAATGACCTCCTGTTCCTCCCTTCCCGGTAAACTTCATGGATCACTCACGAGAGGGTTTATTTTTTTTCCCTGTTTCCTCCATTGCTCCTGCTTACCCCATTTGCTCAGTAAATCACCGATCACCCCCAAACAAAGAGCCATTTTTTCCTGTGTTTCATTCATTGCTCATGCAAAGTGAGTAACTTCCACCCACATAACAATTCCCTTAAACAAAGCTTTTGTTTGGTTTGTTCGGCGGCCGGGTGAAAGGAAGAAAGTGAGGGTGTCGAAGCGAGTTAGAGGCGGAGCTTACAAGGTAAGCACGAACTCGTTTATTTAATTTCTTGCTTTGATATTGGTGATTGTGTATTGGAAGATTATCTATAATGTGATTCTGCTCTCATTCTCCCTCACTGCCAAGTTTTAAAATAAGGAAAAGAAGTGGAATTTCACCTTGTGCATATATTACTGCCTGCGATAATTGGTATAAGAATTGATTATACGAATTAACTGTGGAGTAGTATCTATTTTGATTAAATTTCACAGAAAATTGAGGAATTTGTTTGGTTGATTCTGGAGTTATTGAGTTCTTCAACTCTGGTGCTAATGAAGTGTTTGATAAAATGCCCAAAAGAAGCCAAGTTCCTGGTGTTATTCAGAAATAGTGTAATTTGTCTTCTCATGATATTTTTGTGTTTTGTTTTTAATGAGTCAAGAACGGAAAAAATCAAGATAACCCAGTTGAAATTTTAGGATACTGTTCTTTTAAGGATTTTCTATTACTTATCTTACTTATTAGCAAATTCTTGATGCTTATATGTTTGTGATTATGAGGAAAGGAAAAGAACCCTGAATTTAACTCCACATTGTAATAGTGTTAGCAAGGGGTCTCAAGCAAAACTACTCTGCTCATAAACTTAAATAAGACTAAAGTAATTAAGTTTAATGTGAATGCCTTTATTGATGTCCCAAGATCAGTGACAACTTTTTTGTTATCACAAGAGTAGTTAGATTTTGATTTTATTTTATTTTTACTCCTGGTGTACCTTTTTTTCCTTTTTGTTTTTGGTGGTTGACAGTCACATTGCAAGGATTAAAGAAGCTCAATAAATGGAGAAAAATGAAAGAAGATGAGAGATTAATGACAGAAGGAGGATGGCAAAGCCAAGAAAAACTTTAAAGGTTAGCTTCCTTTACATGGCTTTTACTTATCCATGTGCTCTAACTTTTCTCTGTATTTTCCTCCTTTTCCAGCGGGTTTTTTTTTTTTTTTTCTTTTTTGCCTAATGCTGCTTTAGTCATTTTTTTATGTTGTTGATTCTATTATGGTTCTAAATGATGAGAAAGGAGAAAAGAGGATAAAAATAAGTGTTTTCCGGCTTTTAAACTGATTCCATCTTCTTCACTGCTTTTGCTTGTTTTTGTTTTTCATTTTCAGTTTTGGGTTTCTTCTATCCATCTGGAAGGATGCTACTTCAGAAATGCTTCATAAATCAAAGGTAAACATATATTTGTTTTTTCCCCTCTTTTTGTAGTTCCTTTTATATCTTTAGCTGAATTTTTTGTCTTTGCTCTCTACAGTTTATTGTCGGCTTGCCTTGTCCTGCATATTTAGAGGACTAAATGAGAAGAATTAGGATTATTTTTTTCTTCTGATTTTCAGGGCATTTCTTGAATTTTTTTTTTTCAACCTCAGATGTTGGCTGCACTTTTTTACGCCTGTTCAAGCTGCTGTGGAAACTGATGATGGAGAATTTGGGAAGAAAAATACCACCATAGTGACAGTCACATGTCATTGCGACTCTGGAAGTTGGAGATGCAGATGACCCAAGCCTCTTACGTCTTCCTCTTGACTTTTTTGAATTCCAGTGGTCTGGAAGAAAAAAGGTATAACCTTTTGGGTTTTTTCTTTACGATTTTTCCCCTTTTTCTTCAATCTTGCTGGCTGATTTTTTTGTCTATGGCCTGTTTTGTGTTAGATTTTAATGTATTATTGTGTCTAATTGCTGGCTGTTACAAAAATGCTTAAAATTTTCACTCTTTCATCTAATAATTTTTTCCCTGACAGATGTATTGGGATCTTTTCCTCTTTCTTCTCTTTCTTTTTGTTTCTTTTTGTGTTGTGTTTGAAAATTAATTTTTTAATTTGCTCCAGCTTGATGTTCCTCTTTTTTGTCTATCTAAGGCGCAAGGGCTGGGATAGGTTGTACAGGAGCTTCACTCCGTTGCTGAAGATTCACTGTGACTAAGGCAAGTTAAAGGTAAATTTGTTGTTCATATTTGTATGATATTATTACTTTGATTTCAACTGCTGATAATATTTCTGGTTAGGGAGATGGTCTGTATATTTTTATCTTCTTTTTTCCTTTCAGATGGTGTTCCTCCATCCCAATTTGGCTTGTTTGGAGTTTTGAGTTATTCAGATACTTGGGAGTTGTTGCGACTTCTTTTAAAAGGTCATCTTTTGTTTATGTCCAAATTTGCATGAACAGGGAATTGAATATTTCATTGGAGTACAGTTAAATGGGAGTCAGCATGTTGAGCCGCTTCATAATTGCATCCTTGATGAAACAGCGCACAAACTAGGGAGCTAAACTGGTCTTTACTCTGAACCCTTCTTCTTATAGTTTATTATAATTTATTTTCCAATATTATATGGTTTTAGAGCTTTGGAGGGGGAAAACATAGAAGGGCTTCCAAAACTATAGTATGGAAGTTAATCAGTACTTGCAGGATTTAGCTATGGTTTTGTAGTTTAACTTGATGTTGACAGTTTAGACTTTGTTGTTGGCCTCATTAACCAGGTGAAAGAAACTGCTGAGAATGTTGGTGAAGCAGTCAGAAAACTTCCAGATGCCAAAACGGTAATGTTTCAAAAATTGAAAATGTGATGAGGAGTTTTGAATGTTGTATTGTATCATTGGACTCATGATTACATTATAGTGGTCAATGTGGTTTCAGAAACCAGAAGATTTGTGGGCAGGCCATTCGAAAGCTGTTCATCCAAAACCACACAGAAGATTAAGTGGAAGGGCAATGTTCAATTTCGTACGAAAAATATTTTTCTCTCTCCCGGAATATCACCCATAGTTGACTTAATCAAGGTGAAGAATAGGAAATTTTTTTCCCAAGTCTCGAATTGAAATAAAAATTATTTTTAATTTCATTTTGATGAAAAATTGTTGTACAGGGCAATCAGTAGTAATTGAAAGGGCATTATTTGAAAAAAAAAAAAAAAAAAAAAAAGAAGAAAAAAGAGGACAATCAGTATTAAGTCAAAGAGCAGCGCTCTATTTGGTCTGAAAAATATTTTTATCGCATCCTGAAAAATTACCCATAGTTTACTTAATCAAGGAGAAGGATGAGAAATTTTTTTCCTGTTCCCAACTGAAATAAAAAATATTTTAGAGTTTATTTTGATGAAAATTTAGGATGGAGGGTAATCAATATTAACAGAAATGACAACATTTGAAAAAATGAGGACAACCAGTATTAAGTGGAAGGGCAGCACTCAATTTTTTTCGAAAAATATTTTTCTTGCTCCCGGAAAATTACCCATAGCTTACTTAGTCAAGGCAACGAATGAGAAATTTTTTTCCCAACCCCCGAACTTAAATTATAAATATTTTAGAGTTCATTTTGATGAAAAAATTGGATGGAAGGCAATTAGTATTAACAGAAAGGGCAGTTTTTTAAAAAATGAGGACAACCAGTATTAAGTGAAAGGGCACCGCTCAATTGCGTTTGAAAAATATGTTTCTCACTCCCGAAAAATTACCTATAGTTTCGTTAATCAAGTCCAAGGATGGGAAATTTTTTCCCAAGTACTGAGCTTAAATAAAAACTATTTTAGAGTTTATATTGAAGAAAAATTGTGGTGGAGGGCAATCAGTATTAACAAGAAGGGCAGCCTTTGAAAAAATGAGGGCAACCAATATTAAGTGGAAGAGCAGCGCTCAATTGCGTCCGAAAAATATATTTCTTGCTCTCGGAAAATTACTCATATTTCAGTTAATTAAGGTGAAACATGCGAAATTTTTTCCCAAGTCCAGAGCTTAAATAAAAAATATTTTTGAGTTTATTTTAATGAAAAATATTGGTGGAGGGCAATCAGTATTAACAGAAAGGGCAACCTTTGAAAAAATGAGGGCGACCAGTATTAAGTGGAAAGGCAGCGCTCAATTTCGTCTGAAAAATATTTTTCCCACTCCCGAAAAGTTATCCATAGCTCACTTAGTCAAGGCAAAGGATGGGAAATTTTTTCCCAAGTCCCGAACATAAATACAAAATATTTTAGAGTTTATTTTAATGAAAAAAAATAGGGTGGAGGGCAATCAGTATTAACAGAAATGACAACCTTTGAAAAAATGAGGGCAACTAGTATTAAGTGGAAGGGCACCGCTCAATTGCGTTCGAAAAATATGTTTCTCGCTCCCGGAAAATTACCCATAGTTCAGTTAATCAAGGCAAAGGATGGAAAATTTTTTCCCAAGTCCTGAGCTTAAATAAAAAATATTTTAAAGTTAATTTTGATGAAAAATTGGGGTGGAGGGCAATCAGTATTAACAGAAAGGACAGCTTTTGAAAAAATGAGGGCAACCAGCATTAAGTTGAAGGGCAGCGCTCAATTTCATTCGGAAAATAATTTTCTCGCTCCCGAAAAATTACCCATAGCTCACTTAGTCAAGGCGAAGGATGGGAAATGTTTTCCCAAGTCCCGAGCTTGAATAAAAAATATTTTAGGGTTAATTTTGATGAAACAATTGGGTGGAGGTCAATCAGTATTAACAGAAATGGCAGCCTTTGAAAAAATAAAGGCAACCAGTACTAAGTGGAAGGGCAACGCTCAATTGCTTCCGAAAAGTATGTTTCTCGCTCCCGAAAAATTACCCATCGCTCACTTAGTCAAGGCGACGGATGAGAAATTTTTTCACAAGTCCCGAACTTAAATACAAAATATTTTAGAGTTCATTTTGATGAATAAATTGGGTGGAGGGCAATTAGTATTAACAGAAAGGGGAGCCGTTGAAAAAATGAGGGCAACCAGTATTAAGTGAAGTGCAGCGCTCAATTGCTTCTGAAAAATATGTTTCTCGATCCCGAAAAATTACCAATAGTTCAATTAATCAAGCCGAAGGATGGGAAATTTTTTGCCAAGTCCCAAGCTTAAATAAAAAATATTTTAGAGTTAATTTTGATGAAAAATTGTGGTGGAGGGCAATCGGTATTAACAAAAAGGGCAGCCTTTGAAAAAATGAGGGCAACCAATACTAAGTTGAAGGGCAGCGCTCCATTTCTTCCGAAAATTTTTTTTTTTGCTCCTGAAAAATTACCCATAGCTCACTTAGTCAAGGTGAAGGATGTGAAATTTTTTCCCAAGTCCCGACCTTAAATACAAAATAGTTCAGAGTTCATTTTGATGAAAGAATTGGATGGAGGGCAATCAGTATTAACAGAAAGGGCAGCCTCTGAAAAAATGAGGGCAACCAGTATTAAGTGGAAGGGCAGTTCTCAATTGCATTGAAAAATATGTTTCTCGCTATCGGAAAATTACCCATAGTTCAATTAGTCAAGGCAAAGGATTGAAAATTTTTTCCCAAGTCCCGAGCTCGAATAAAAAAATATTTAGAGTTAATTTTTATGAAAAATTGTGGTGGAGGTCAATCAGTATTAACAAAAAGGGCAACCTTTGAAAAAATGAGGGCAACCAGTATTGAGTTGAAGTGCAGCGCTTAATTTCATCCAAAAAATAATTTTCTCGCTCCCGGAAAATTACCCATAACTCACTTAGTCAAGGCGAAGGATGGGAAATATTTTCCCAAGTCCCGAACTTAAATTCAAAATATTTTAGTGTTTATTTTGATAAAAAAAAATTGGGTGGAGGGTAATCAGTATTAACAGAAAGGGCAGCTTTTGAAAAAAAATGAGGGCAACTAGTATTAAGTGGAAGGGCAGCACTCAATTTCGTCCAAAAAATATTTTTCTCGCTCCCAGAAAATTACCCATAGCTCACTTAGTCAATGCGACGGATGGGTAATTTTTTCCCAAATCCCGAACTTAAATACAAAATATTTTAGAGTTCATTTTGATGAAAAAATTAGGTGGAGGGCAATCAGTATTAACAGGAATGGCAGCTTTTGAAAAATTGAGGGCAACCAGTATTAAGTGGAAGGGCATCACGTAATTGCATCCGAAAAATATGTTTTTTGCTCCCGGAAAATTACTCATATTTCAGTTAATCAAGGTGGAGCATGGGAAATTTTTTCTCAAGTCCCGAGCTTAAATAAAAAATATTTTAGAGTTTATTTTGATGAAAAATTGTGATGGAGAGCAATCAGTATTAATAGAAAATGCAACTTTTGAAAAAATGGGAGAAACCAGTATTGAGTTGAAGGGCAGCGCTCTATTTCGTCCGAAAAATAATTTTCTTGCTCCCGGAAAATTACCCAAAGCTCACGTAGTCAAAGCGAAGGATGGGAAATTTTTTCCCAAGTCCGGAACTTAAATTCAAAATATTTTAGCATTCATTTTGATGAAAAAATTGGGTGAAGGGAATCAGTATTAACAGAAAGGGCAGCCTTTGAAAAAATGAAGGAAACTCACTTAGTCAAGGCAACGGATGGGAAATTTTTTTCCCAAGTCTCGAACTTAAATTCAAAATATTTGAGTGTTCATGTTGATGAAAAAATTTGGTGAATGGCAATCAGTATTAACAGAAAGGGTAGCCTTTGAAAAAAATGAGGGCAACTAGGATTAACTTGAAGGACAGCGCTCAATTGCGTTCGAAAACTATGTTTCTCGCTTTCGAAAAATTTCTCATGGATCACTTATTCAAGGCCAAGGATGAGAAATTTTTTCCCAAGTCCCGAGCTTAAATAAAAAATATTTGTGGGAAAATAAATATTTAAAGTTATTGGTGTATATAAATAAATGGAAATATGATTTGCATGTAAGTTTACCTGCTGGGCAGGTAAACCAATTATTGAGGTGGAAACTTCTTATTGGCCAACTTATGACTTAAGGTTATGTTAAATTAAAGAACTTGACTATATATTTTCCCTATATATATATATATATATATTCAAATTTTGCATTTATTGAAAAGAAAATTACTTCCCTTTTTAGAAATTATGCAAAAATTACACCCTTCTTAATAATTTTAAAAGTTATACTACCCTTTATAAAAAATTTTCCATTTTAATATACTAATATGTATTAGTAGGTTTAATTTTTTTTAAATTTTACTTTTAGGCCAAAATTAATTTTTATGTGAAAACTGAAAAGTATTAATGTAAAAGTAGGCCTTTTTTATTTTTATTTTCAAATGAGAGCCCAAAACTTCTTTTTTTTTCCTCATATGAAATTTATTTAAACTTTTTAAATTTTTTTTTTAGGGGTCTCTTTTTATTGTTTGTCCCGGGACCTTATAAGTATTTATAAGTGTAAGGACAATGAGAGGGACAATGTGATTGTTGGAGGCACTATTGGTATCCAAATAAGATAGTTTTCTTGCTTCAAAAAGACAGAGATGACAAGCACGCCACATTTCCACCATCTTTGAACGGTAACAAAGATATAAAGAAGTTGAAGACAAAATAAGGGCTTGTTCTTTTTGTTTCGTTTTGAAAACGGTTTTGGTTTCAATAGTAAATTTAATATATTTTAATCACATTTCATCATTTTCAATACAACTTTTTACTATTTAGCATCTACTTTTTACATTTTTAATACACTTTTTATATTATAAAACTATTTTTCAAAACTTGTTTTCAAAATCGTTTTCAAAACGCAAAAAAAGAACATGCCCTAAGAGGTTAAAAAGAGAAAAAGGCACTTATCCCGCCGCCTTGACTTTGAGAGAGAGAGAGAGAGAGAGGATTCCCGAGTTGAGTTTGGAATCCTTAAGCGTCAGTCATTCAAAACCCAACTAATTGTACCTCATGCAATTTGCTTGGTGACCGGTTGGATTGCCCGACGGACTAAGGGCGTGCCTTGTGCCGACGCACACCTAGAGCCTATGGGAGAGAGTTCGCAGAGAGGTTCCTACGCACCGGATATTGAGTCCTAGACTTAGACATTTATCTTTTAGTCTTCTTTTGATTTAGTTGTATTTTGGAGTTGGCCATTTTGATTTTGAAGGTTCAAGGCTAAAACATGCCTTGAGTTTTCTGGGAATAACTCCCTACAGAAAAATCTAAAAATTGTAAAACCAGTTGGAGGTAAATTTACACTCAAAGACGAGTTCATGGACATCTTAATCATGACCGGGAGTGGTCCAAGTAGAGAGATTCATACCAAATCTTTTGGGCTGATCTGTTTTTGGTGGAGGTTACTTGAATCCTGAGGGGTTGTGTGGGTGTTGTGAGAGAGATAAAAATCTGGAGATGCATTCTCCAAAATTGGGAGAAGAATGCTGAGAAAAATTTAGACGGTGGAAGTGGCAGAGTGAAGGAGAGAATTTTTCTTGAAGCCAGGGTAGTAGACATTAGAGCAGAAGTAATGATGGAGGGTAATTTTAATTCCATTGGCTGAGTTAGGGGTGGACACGAAATGGTTTCTACGAATTGCGGTTTTCACGAATCGGTTTCTCGAATTTTAATTTTTTTTGGCCAATTCAAAAACCAAACCTAATTTGTATTAAAACTGAAGAAACCAAATCGAATTCGTAATTCGAATTCGGTTTAGACCGTGGAAACCGAATTCACAAATTTGTTTCGAGAATTAATAGTTCAACGTAGTAAGGCTTTGAAGAAAATGAAAGAGAGATGGGAGAAGGAAATAGGAAGAGTAAAGAAAGAAAGATAATGAAGAGAAGAAAGAAAATAGATGAAGAGAAAAAGCACCGTCCAGTTCCAGTTCCAGATCCACCATCGCCGCCCCTTCCCAGATCCACAGCCTACACCATCCAACAACAACAATCAACACCACCATAATCTTCTCCCAAAAACTTAATGGCTAAGAGAAGAAAATGAAAGAGAGATGGGAGAAGGAAATAGGAAGAATAAAGAAAGAAATATAATGAAGAGAAGAAAGAAATTAGATGAAGAGAAGAAGAGGGAACATATGTGGGTTTGCACGGAGAAAGAAAAGAAAGAAAAAGAAGGAGGGTGGGGGGGGGGGGGGGGGGGTGCGGAAGAGAGATGTAGTGGGCAGAGGAATTTAAAAAATGAGAAGTATAAAATTAAAAAAATATAAATCATATATTCCAATTCGGTTTTCTAATCGGTTTTTGGGTTGGATACCAAATTCAAAAGCCGATTCTAAAACTGAATTCATAATTCGAATTCGGTTTCAAACCAAACCTAATTCGAATACTGAATTCGAATTGAATTATTCAAATTCAGTTCGATTTTTGAATTGGACCAAACCATGCCCACTCCTTAGCTGAGTTAGGAATTGGATGACTGCACAATAAGTCTCAAAGTCTGTGGTGAGAGGATTCCATTTGGACAATATGCCCTTTTATCAAATGGCTAGGATTAATGGAAGAAATGGAGATTAAGGTCTTAATAGTCATTTCCAAAGTTCACTATTTATCTCTCTATATATATATATATATATTTATCTCACATGCATTACTTATATACTATGTTATAAAATCAGGTTTTTCCTTTGCATTATTTCATATATATGTTTGGTTGGTACCTTTCTCTTTCTCACTTGAGGAGATTTTCCAATTTTTTTTCTTAATCAATTACTAATTTGTAAACATTTTAATATTTTAGTTTTTATTAGTGGTTTAGTTATAAAATCATGTTTCATTATGACTTATCTTTTTCTTAGATGATTCATCTAGGGAATGCCAATAGTAAAGGTAGTATAAGACTTGCTTGCAAAAATTTAGAATTAGTTTGAGATCAATAGATTATTTTTTCAAGATATAGGGTTCAAATTATAATTTTGTCAAAATTTAATTTAACACATTTACCTCATATGATTATTTTATAAGTTTGGAATATATATTGGTTCTTCCCCGACTCATTACAGATTTTCAAAGATCTAAGTGCAATTTCTAATTCATAAAACTCTACTTTGCAAATTTCTAAGTTCTAATTCTTTTAGTAATTTTTAAATTTTTTTAAATACTAATAATCATATTTTATCCAAATAATATTAATATATTTAATTTCAGTTTTGGAATATATATTGGTTCTTCCCCGACTCATTACAGATTTTCAAAGATCTAAGTGCAATTTCTAATTCATAAAACTCTACTTTGCGAATTTCTAAGTTCTAATTCTTTTAGTAATTTTTAAATTTTTTTAAATACTAATAATCATATTTTATCCAAATAATATTAATATATTTAATTCAATTTTCAATTACTTTTTAATAATAGCAAAAAAAAATTTATCCATATTTTTGGGTTATTTCACCGGATTCTCAAATTCTTTGTTTTGGGTCAAAAGATCGGGCTTTCACACTATTTCTGAAATATGAAAAATGTATTGCCTGTAGGCTCTGATGTATTGAGTTTAATTGTTTATGTGTCCCATGTAATAAAAAGAAAATGTATTGAATTTAATTATTGAAGTATCGTTTGTTTAAATATTGACTATTTATAAGAAAAACAATAGCATGTTAAAAAAATATATCTTGCCCATAGTGAAGGAAATACACGTATCAATTTTAAAAGTGCTAGTATTGCATGTCAAATTGTCAAACAATCTAACAGGAGACTCTATCTCAAATTTCTTTTTCTTCCAAATAACAAAAAAACATGAGTTTTGTGTTATTACTATTATTATTATTATTATTATTATTATTATACTCACAAAGAGGTTACTGTAATTTTACCGCACCATATAGGGAAATAGTTGCCTATATTATTGCCTCATCACTGAGGATATAGTTTCACAAACCTCATTGTCCGTATGGTAATTTCCAAAACTCTCTCGAAAGTAAATGTTAGAGCATCCCCAATGGTTGGGTAGATGCTGACATGGCAGTCAGCATCTACCCAACCAATTGGGTATTTATTGTTGGGGAAATGGGGTAGAAGGTAGAGATTCTCTACCCAGGTAGAGGTTTTTCTACCCAGGTAGAGAAGCTCTTGTGGGCCACTTTTCGTTTTTTTTTTTTATACTTTTTGTGAGTAGATGATAATTAATATTGGGAGATGATGTGGCAATAAAATACCTACTTTTTGGGTAGAATTGTTGGAGAGAAATCTGGTTAAAGGTATTAGGTGAAGTGGCAGATGATGTGGCAACAAAATACCTTCTTTAGAGGTAGAACCATTACGGATGCCCTTATTACACTACTATTTGATTTATGAAACTATCCTTTTATGTAATTCATATTAGTTTAACCATTAATAACTCTTGTTAAATAAATTATTTTTATAATTTTTGTCTATTGATATACCAAATATATATTTTTTATCATACTGTCATTAATTAAAATTTAATTATTTATTTTTAAAAATTTGTATTAAATATGATTAATAAAAATTTGGGGTCTTTCAAAAGTTTTCCGAACCACAGGGGGTTATGCGTAATTAACCCGTAGCGAAGTCCATCTCCTCTAGATCTGCTTCAGCCACGAAAGTCGTGGCTTCTTAGGCTAATTTTCCTTCGGCTCCTCCAGATCTGCTCCGGTGCTACGCTATGCTCCAGATTTTCTACTACCATCAAAGAAGGTGGTGGAGATCGAAAGGTGATAGAGGAGGCGGAGAGAGAGAGTTGAGGGAGATGTAGGCGGCGCAAGAGAGTTAAGTGAGGGAGATGAAGGCAGCGTGAGAGAGTTAGGTGAGGGAGACGGAGGTGGCGCTAGAGAGCGATGGAAGAGAGAGAGAGAGAGAGAGAGAGTGTGTGTGTGTGTGTAGAGGGAAAGAGAAGAGAAAGAGTTTTAGGGTTAATGGAGGGGACTTACTGAATATTAGGAAGTGGTAAAATAAAATAAAATAAAAAGAAAATTCACAAAATGACAAATTACCCCTTTAACTGTTAAATGTGACAAAAAGTCTTAACGTTACAGATTTCAAAAAAGCACGGAGGAGTTATTTGTGTTTTTTCAAATCATAGGATAGTCATCCGAAAGTTTCCCAAGCGTTTTGTGTAATTAACCCTCATAAATTAATATTTTGTGTATGTAGACATAAAAATTAATGTCGTGACAAAATTGTATATTTTTATTACTTTAATATTTTTATAAGCATATTTATCAAATAAAAATAAAAAATTAGTATTTTGATTCAAATACTAAAAATTATTAACATTCAAACATAAACTATTTAATCAATTCAATAATGTATCAGATTATTAGGTAAAAAACGGCAAATTGGATGTTTGGCCTTAAAGAAAAGGGCAAATTGGATGTGAAAGACTTATTAATGTCATTTTACTTCTTAAGGATGCTCATAACGGTAAAGAAAAAATTTATTATTTTGAATCTTGATAAATATTTCTCTATACTGACTTTGAGTTACCTGTATCTACACTACGAGTTGGCAATTCGTGCGGGGTCTATGTTAGAATGTTAGAAGGTTCAGATTGACGAGTTCCCATGTTGATGTTATTAAACTCTAAATATACCTATTTAATTATTTCTGTCGAGATTTTCAACTCTAAATTTACTCATTTAATTATTTGTGTCAACATTCTCAATTCTGACTTTATCCGTTTTATTATTTGTGTCAATATTGTCAACCATAATCCATTTATATCGTGTCGCAATCATGTCGTATTTTTGTATTATATTGAAAAATACTCGTGTTCGTATTCATGGGTTCGAGTTGGCAGGTTCTGTTGACATTACTAACTTTGACCTTGCCGGCTTAATTATTTGTGTCAATCAAATTAATAAGCGGTCCCGTAAATGTTTGATAGGTGTCATTTCAGCTATCAAAAATATTTATAAAAACCTACTAAAAACTATTATAGCAATAAGCAGGATCGTCTCCACATGGACTGGTAATTTTATTTCTCTCGTAAAACAAAACACATAAAAACATCTAGTTGAATACATAATCTCAGTTAATTCATGCAATTCATCATTGACTCAAATATACTCATGCAAACATGAATCGACCAGTTATAGGTCACTGCAATCCAAATTAGCCTCGTCAATAGACGTGTCAATAGTCTATAACGGTTTGACTAATCCGAACATCCAAATTAGCCTTGTCAATAGACGTGCCAATAGTCTATAACGTTTTGATTAATCCGAACACTACAAGACCGAATTTCCCTTTAGTTTCTCGATAACCCCCTGCGAGTCCCCGCAAAAAGGATTATTTCTCTAACTATGTTAACTAACAGGCCGCGAGTCCCGGCAAACATTATTAATTAACAATAGAAGCATTAAGACTTAGGAAAACCTGATACTAACAATTCTTATCGGGCTAAAGACAAAATTATCACCCATTATCTTCACTATTGATATGATAGCTTTGCCACGAATTAGCCCCTTCCAACATTTATGTATTGGGGGAACTAATTAGCGGTACCCGATTAAAACCAAGTTAGCTACTCTTAGATAAAATCAAAATTAAGAATTATGCACTGAAAATAATTAGAAATTCACGCATTCTTTCTTACATTGAGAATACTTTTAGATCTCACGATTGTATGAACAACTTTGATCACCCTTCAACTGGAAAATAAAATAAAACAATAAAACTAAATTAAAGAAAATAAAAAAAAGAAATTAACATTGATTAAGCCGAAGCTCTATACTGTGAAGGCATAATAATATTCGTACAAAACATCCCTTTATATAGGGAATTTATCCAACTAATCTCCTAATAAGATTAGGAAAAGGAAATAGCTAATTAACTTGTAAATTAAGTAAACAATCTAATTAGATAATGAATAAATCAAGCCATAGGCGGCTAGGAAAGGAATAGGGAAAAATCTCTAGGGATTAGGCATCAACCGTCCATGCTCTTGGATCTAATCTCACGTCTTCAAATTGGCTTGGACTTGGTTTTCTTCCAATCAATGTATTTGGGCTTGGTGAATGATAATTAATCCAAGCCCAAATTTAAATCATTCCAACCCAGTGGTTCAGCCCAGCACTTCTTATCCGGTCCGCTTTGCTCTTTAATCTTCAGCGAGTCCAGCTTATTCGCATCAATGTCCAGAATATTTTACTACTGTTCATAAGCGTTCGTTTGGGCAAATGGACCTTTGTTTCTTCTCTTTTTGCAACTCTTTCCTCTTTCTGCTTTGTTTCCTAAAACTTGTACTTAACATAAAACAACACTCCAAGTATCTGTGAAAATTGTCAATAAAGACTCTAAAATTACCCAACTAAAAGGTGCCGATCAATGTTCAACTTTAACCTATTTATATTGCGTCGAATTCGTATTGTATTTTCGTTTTGTGTAGGAATTGCCCGTCGGCCCCGTCCTCTCCACGGAAGGGAAAAAGAGGAAAGAAAAAAGAGAAAAAAAATTCCTTTTCGTATGTGCGCGTTAGATTGCATAATTACGTTGTAAAGTCGTACAGTACACTACAAAATCAAACGCTTTCTCTGTCCAACTTAAACGCTTTTATTGCTCTTTCTTTCTTTTCTCTCTCAGCGACTGAAATACTGTTTATACTACTAAGTACTTACTAACCACTCTGTTCTCCCTTCCATCTCTCGACGGCATATGTAGCTGTTGACTCGACGCCATTGAAGATCACCAAACCTGCTCTGAACATTGAATTTTACTTCAATGCATCTTGGAATCCACAAAAGATTCACATGACGAACTCATTTTGAGGAGGTGCGTGATAGGAGATCTATTCATCTGTTTACGGTGTTATTAGCTTTGATGAACGGTACGGTTTTTTTTTTTTTTTTTCTTCCACTTAATTATCTTGTTTTTTGTTGTGAATCTGTTCTCTTATTAGCTTGGTTGAATTCGTGGAGTTGTTATTTGATGTTGGGTTTATGGTGTTTGATTATACCTCTGTATCTGCTGAATCTGTTCTGTCAATTTTGAAAATATGATGTTGTGTTTTTGGTTTTTTATACCTTTGTTTCTGGTGGATCTGTTCTGTCATTGGAAATTAGGGTTTTTTTCCATTTTATAGCTTTGTTTCTTGTGCATCTTTGTCCGAATTGATTCCTCTGTTTCTGTTGATTGCTCTCTTAGTTTAATACCCTATTTTTGGCACCAAAAAGTTAGCCTTTCTTGTCGAGAGTTTCTACTCTCTGTAAGTTTTTAACAAAGTAAGTGACACTACTGTTCTTAGTGTAATTAAAACAACAACTATTTTGTCTATCAGTAGAAAATCTCATAGACAAAAAATTGAACAGTTGGAAGACATTGTACAACTCTATCCCATGTACATTATGTTGTAATAACTAAAGGGATTAAGAAGAGCATCATTAGCATCAACATCTTGCCATCTTCAAGCTTCATTGCCACATTATTCTAATCCTTTTCACAAATGGAAGGTGCAGGGAACTAGGGATATGATTGAAAGACTTCCATCACATTACACTCTTACATGCTTAGCATTTTACTCCCTGCAAGTGGAAAAGTCAAGGGTGGTTTTCAAGACTCCATTTTTGCATACAAGGAGTCCCGCGAGCCGCGCCTAATTTGTATTTCTAGATTGATTCGGTAGCAATGATGCGTTGATTTATGCATAATTTAGTAGAGGAAACTAAGGCCATTTGAGATTTGACTATCCAAGACTAGGGGATGAGATTCAGACCTTTCGAGCAGTTCCAGAATTGGAATGCCCATGCTGTGTTGATGTGGTCAAGAAGTGTTATCTTGGTGGCAGTGGTGGTATTTCTGGGACTGGTCAGCGGTGTTTGGGGTCAGAAAGAGAGGGGTGTCCATGATCATCGTCATCATTCACAGCAGGCACCGTGGAGGATCCACACTCTGTTCTCAGTAGAATGCCAGAACTATTTCGATTGGCAAACGGTGGGGTTCATGCACAGCTTCAGGAAGTCCCGCCAGCCTGGCCCAGTTACCCGGCTGCTCAGCTGCACCGATGAGGAGAAGAAGACCTATAGAGGCATGCACTTGGCTCCCACTCTTGAGGTTCCCTCCATGAGCAAACACCCAAAGACTGGTGATTGGTATCAATCCTCTTGTCCTAGTATTTTGTTCCACATTATTGTTTGTTAGTTTGATGACAACAAATAATATACAATATGGGATTCAGTTATGCCTAATTATGTTTCTGTTTATATTCGTTTGGTGTTCAATGTGGTTGGTGCTTTGTAAGATTACCTTTTCCAAAAAGATGAAATTGCTTTCATTTGCTTGTAACTCACAGGTATCCTGCAATTAACAAACCAGCTGGAATAGTCCACTGGCTTGAACACAGTAAAGATGCGGCAAACGTTGATTGGGTTGTAATTTTAGATGCAGACATGATCATACGAGGTCCAATATTACCCTGGGAACTTGGCGCTGAGAAGGGAAGGCCAGTAGCTGCATTTTACGGGTACACTTATTCACTCTTATAGCTGATGCATAATCATTCAATTTATACACAGTTCCTTGTTTTCCAGGATGTTTGCTGAGAGCATCGAGTTAAAAGTGAATTATTGTTTCATTTTTCGTTACAGTTTGGGTAACTCTAATCCTAAATTTACATGGAAAGGCTCGAAAGCCTTAATTTTCTGAGTTTCTCTCCTGCACATACTACAAAACCAACCTTAGACTACTTTCAGTTTTCAATTGCCTTGAATAGTGAAGTGAACTATTTTGTTTTGAATTTTTTTGTGATTATACAGAGTGCAGTGAATTAAAGATGGCAAAGTTGACTCTTTTAACTCATATCTTGAAACTCTTTCTTTAACAAATACTTACATGTCATTCTAGAGGGCACTGTAATAAAACTTTGTGCATTTTTTTAATTTGCTACATTATATTTTTTTCATCCATAAGTACGCATTTCCTTACTAGGTATTTGGTTGGTTGTGACAATGTTCTTGCTAAATTGCATACAAAGCATCCGGAACTTTGTGACAAGGTTGGTGGGCTTTTAGTCATGCATATAGATGATCTTCGAGCTTTGGCGCCCTTGTGGCTTTCAAAAACTGAAGAAGTACGAGAAGATAGAGCTCACTGGGCAACCAATTACACTGGAGATATATATGGAACAGGATGGATCAGTGAAATGTATGGATATTCCTTTGGTGCTGCTGAGGTATTTAATTTAGTCATTCTGCCTATGCATTGCTCCCTTTCTTGAATGTATAGTTCATTTCAATAGATTACTTATGATTTGTTTGGATCCTCAGGTTGGCCTTCGACACAAAATAAACAATAACTTGATGATCTATCCGGGATATACACCACAAGAGGGTGTTGAGCCCATTCTCATGCATTATGGATTGCCTTTTAAGGTTGGCAATTGGTCATTCAGTAAATTAGAGCACCACGAGGACGACATTGTGTATGCTTGTGGACGGCTATTTCCTGAACCTCCGTATCCAAGAGAGGTAATACAGTGATACATAGAAACTCTCTATGCATTTAAACATCAAGCTCACGTGATGTATTAGTTCCCTTTACCGGCATAACAGAACAAAAAGTGAAGCTTATGGTGGCCTTATTTACTTTCAGTTATGTCGTGTTGATTGGATTTAACCAGAATCTTCTTTGTTATTTTAAATTTAGATGTTGGGGCATAAAGACAAGTATTCTTTTGAATATTGAGCCCACCTACATCATAAGTCCTAGATTACCCAATACATTACTATGGTATAAAATCATGAAAGTTTTGGAGACACTACTTCCAGCTTATCATCATAATCACAAATTGAAACTGTAGCAGTTCTAGGTCAGAAATAAAACTATAAGAAAAAGTTGGCTTGTTTTGTTTCTGCACCACCATGATTTAATTAATGGACGAAGAGTTGTTCCGAGAAATTTCCATTGACTAATAGTTTCCTGTACTATGTAGGTTAATCAAATTGAAACAGCTCCAGACAAGAAGAGGGCGCTCTTCCTGAATATAGAATGTATCAATACCCTCAATGAAGGTCTTTTGCAGCAGCATGTGGCCAATGGCTGCCCCAAACCAAAGTGGTCAAAGTATTTGAGCTTCTTAAGGAGCAAAGCATTTGCAGAACTTACTAGACCAAAACTTTTGACTCCCAGAACCCTTCAGATGATGGGTGAAGAACCTCATGTTCAGGAGGTTGACAAACCTAATGTTCAGGTTATTGAAAAGAC
The DNA here is from genome assembly GCA_016801395.1 of Leptodermis oblonga. Classification (NCBI taxonomy): domain Eukaryota; kingdom Viridiplantae; phylum Streptophyta; class Magnoliopsida; order Gentianales; family Rubiaceae; genus Leptodermis; species Leptodermis oblonga. The sequence goes on from CM028750.1 coordinate 36,620,455, forward strand.
TGGTGTTCACATTTTTAACGAGCCTCATGTCCAGGTTGTTGAAGAACCTCCAATGCCATATCCCAAGATCCACACCATATTCTCCACTGAATGTTCTTCCTACTTCGATTGGCAGACTGTGGGTTTAGTCCATAGTTTCCACATGAGTGGCCAGCCTGGAAACATAACACGGCTACTCAGCTGCACAGATGGAGATTTGAAAAATTATAAAGGACATCATTTGGCTCCAACTCATTATGTGCCGTCCATGAGCAGGCATCCATTAACAGGAGATTGGTACGGTCTCCTACTTTTTACATATTTTATGTCAATTATATCTGACGTTCATCCAAATCACTCGTCTTTAGAGGCACTGTAAAAAGATGGAATGTGCTAATTGAGAATTCACCTTGTTGATGAACATGATTGTTTGGAGGTTAAATAGAGTAAATCCCGAAATTTATTTTTCTAACTACAGGTACCCTGCTATAAATAAACCTGCAGCAGTTCTTCATTGGCTTAATCATGTAAAGACTGATGCGGAGTACATAGTAATCCTCGATGCTGACATGATTATGAGAGGACCAATAACACCTTGGGAGTTCAAGGCAGCAAAAGGCAGACCTGTTTCAACTCCCTATGGGTAAGATATATATTTAGTACTATTTTTGTTAGTTTGGGAACCACAAATGGTGTTGGAAAATCATTCACTTTCTCATTGTTTGCACATTTTCTGTTGGATAATCTTGCAAAGTCTTAATGAAGTGTCTTCTGTTTTATGTTTCACGTCAGCTACCTGATTGGATGTGATAACGAGCTTGCAAAGCTCCACACCCGCCATCCTGAAGCTTGTGACAAGGTTGGAGGTGTGATCATTATGCATATAAATGATCTTCAAAAATTTGCTCTGCTGTGGCTCCATAAAACTGAGGAGGTTCGAGCAGACAGATCTCACTGGTCTAGAAACATAACTGGGGATGTTTACGAGTCTGGATGGATAAGTGAAATGTATGGTTACTCTTTTGGTGCAGCAGAGGTAACTCCATATGGACTTATTCTAGGAACTATTCTTTTTGTTTGCATTTTATGTTCATCTGCCGGAAAAATCATGAAGATTTGTTTTTTCAGCTTCTTGTTACATATCTAAGTATCTACAAGAACATCATGCTGTGAAAAGCATTTGAAGACATTAACGATCCTTATTATTGTCATGCTATTGTTTCTTGTGCAGTTAAATCTGAGGCATAACATAAACAATGAGATATTGATATACCCAGGGTATGTTCCTGTACCTGGTGTTAAGTACAGGATATTCCACTATGGATTGGAATTCAGAGTTGGCCAGTGGAGCTTTGATAAAGCAAATTGGATCCATACTGATATGGTAAATAACTGTGGGGCTACGTTTCCAGACCCTCCTGATCCGTCAACACTGGACCAATCAGACAATGATTCCCGAGAGCGTGACTTGCTTAGCATAGAATGTATTAGGACTTTGAATGAAGCTCTTCGAGTGCACCATGAAAGGAGCAGATGCGGTGATTCCAACGCAGTGACAACTTCAAAACAAGATACTGTTACTACCAAAGTATCAAGGAAAATTGGAAAGCTCGAGGAGAATCATGAGATCCATGAATCAACACCTAACACCACAGCAAGGAACGAGTCTTGGGAGTTATCACCGCCTGTAGGAGCAAGCAAAACCTTCAGCTCCATGAGGTTTTGGATAATAGCTTTATGGGCTTTTGCAATGCTGGGGTTTGCTATCATAATGTTTGTGATGCTTTCAGGACGGAAAGGGCAGAAAAAAAGAGGCAAGGGATTCAAGACCAAAAGAAGATCCTCATATTCGGGATTTGGGGATATTAATGGCCATGATAGGCCGCTTTGAAATGCTGAAATATCATGAACTGAAGGTTCTGGAGAGGGTGTCTAAAATATGACAGTTTGCTACACACGGTATCATGGCTGGTCCACGTCGGAGTAGGATTTTTGGCTTGTCAGATTCGGTTTCCGGTCAAGTGCCCAACTGAAGTTCCAAAATCTTTTTGAAGATCATGCCTGAGTTTAGGTTTAGCAGTGAGACTGGGTAGTAGTATCAATTTAGACTGAGATTCTTCACGCTGAGCACAGGTTCCTATAGTTGAAAAATGGTAGTGTATTTAAAGGAGAGAAAATAAATTCTTGAATAGAATTTTTGGTCCTTTTTTTAAAAAATTTTGCTATTGTAATATCATTCTGATGTTTGCTAATATTCATCTATGGTTTTGTGAAATCTGCAGCTGTACAAAACATAGTGTAAACTGTAATCACAGGAGCATTTGAAATTAGGAAAAATTAGTAATTTCACTTTTGCTAACACTTGCGTTTGATATCCACAATTCCATTATTTACCATTTTCTTTGGGACAAATTTGCAACAAAAAGAGTTGCACACACGTACCAGATCAAAGAAATAGCTATAGAGGACAAACGCAACACTAATTGCACCAGCATCTAATGGTTTCTACCTACCACATTAATCACATTTAGTTTGCAAAGGTTCAAGTTGCATAGATCTGCTGCTCAAGCAGTGAACATTTCGAGATGATTTCTCACAACATGAAGCTCCTCCAACCGCTTCACAACTTTCTGTATACTCGGCCGGATTTCTGGATCTGTATCCACACAGAGTCTTGCCAACTTGGATGTTTTAGGTCCATCACGAGCATTGAAACCAGCATCTCCTTCAAAACTCTTGTCAACAAAGGAATATTCTCTCTTCTTGAAGGAAAATTTTGATTTCTTCAAGGGATAAAGTTCCCGGGCTTCATTGTAAACAAAATGGGATCCAGTGTAAATGCGTTTGTAATCAACCTGGCGTTTGAAGAGAAGCTCACAAAGAATGACGCCGAAAGCAAAGACATCTGAATGTTCTCTGTAAAGACCTGGGGAGTAAGAAAAATATAACTCAGATGTTAGCAAAGAACTACGTACCCTAAATAGGAGACACATATTCACCCGTACCGAAGAACAAACCATCTAAGTGACATTTGGACTTCTATAACATGCAAACGATAACCTTTTCTGGTTTAAAGGGGTGTCTCATGATATTGCAATAAAATCTCAAGACCTTCATTTGAATTTGAACAGATGAGTCAAATTTGGTCATTGTCAAGTGTTAGAAATTCATCAAGTCCACTATATACATCTAATGGAGACCAATGTCACCATGAAAAATCTTACTAGGTGTCCCATTCAAAATAGAGTGCACATACTAACTTCACATTATTGCTATGATTACCTTATAGGGAAAAACTACAGTTGTGTTAATGAACTATTTTGTCATTGGATTTGGCGGCCTTGGATGCATTTACTAATACCATAGTACACACAATTGCATAGGTCATTATCCAATGACATAATAATTCTTTAATGGTACTGTAGTCTTATTCCGAAAAATATATAGCACTGACATAGTAACACTCGACTATATTATGAAATCTATCATAAATTTTAACTCACCGTTTGTACCTAAACATCAAAATTTATACCTGTATAGCAATGATCCAAATCAAAATAGCCCATTTCTCCAAACTGAACTCGGTCAAGATTTTCAGCTTTATGTGGCTCCACCATCACTCTAGTTGCCAGCATGAAATAGTTGAATAGGACAGGGTTCCATTCCTATATACAGGAACAAGGAATGCAACCTCAGCACAACAACTAACAAATCAAAAGCCTCAAGGTATTGACCATACTTAACCTTGTCAAGCATTATGTTGCTAGCAGAAAGGTCGCGGACCAAATATCCCGGCTCATCGCAAATCAGAAACCTAAGAAGTCGAGCAAGTCCAACAACTACCTTGATTCTGTCGAGCCATTTAAATTCCGCTGGTTACACGTGTAATATATACAATTATATCAGCTACAAGCATTGGAGATGGTACCAAAAAGAAAAAATATGAATCAATATCCAGTGCACATATGACAATAGATATCAGTTACATTATCTTAATTGCAACAAATATGCAATTTCTGGGCAATTCTTTCTACTATCATAAATTGATGACAAGGTCCTTAAGTTTTTCAAATTTTAAACACCAAAAACCCATCATCTAAATAGATGATGACAAAAGATCTCAAAATTTTCACTTGAAAGATATTATTCACCAATTCCTAAAAACACAAACCCTTTTCAACAAAGTTGCGCAGATTATTTGATGACTGAAGATCATAAACAACACCCAAAAACTCATTTTCATCCTCACGAGCATGTGCAATCAACTTTGGCAGATAGACACAAGAAGTTGCTTTATGAGACTGCAGAAAACCTATTTGAAACTGAAACAAGCAGTGAAATAGGAAGTTGTCAGAGACACATATTCCAACAAATATATATAAAAAAAAAAGTTCATTGCAAATGAAATAGGTTACCAACATTGAAATTTTCCACAAGCTGCTTGTAATTTCTTTGCAGGTTGTGTTTCGGGGTCGGGGTTGCTACCAATTTCTTCACCCACACCTTCACCGTCACCTCTCGGCCCTTAAGCCCTTTCCAACCATCAGGGATCTTTCCATGATAAAGATTGCAAAACTGAGCCTGGAACATGAAGTTTTCATCGCTAAAGTTGTTTGTGAAACTTTGCAAATCTTCCTTTAGAATTTCCATAACTCCAGTTTGATCCCCACTACCAGATGCCATAGTCCTATTCTAGGGTTTCAATACATTCTTGAAGCGAAAGAGAATTTTTTCCATTAAAAATGCTTTTTTAATAATAAATTCCCAAAATAGGGATAATTTTCCTTCAATTCCCGAATTCGAGAAAGCGAAGTTCATAACTTCGCTTTCTTTGGAAAGGCAGAAAGCGAAGTTCAGAACCTCGCTTTCTAGGGAAAGGCAAATTTTGCCTGAAAGCGAAGTTTAGAACTTCGCTTTCTTTGGAATGGGTTATTTTGTCTGAAAGCGAAGTTCAGAACTTCGCTTTCTTTGGAAAGCCGTATTTTGCCTGAATGGGACTTGCAAAATATTCTGCGTCTTTTCTGGGAGTGGTTAATGTCTTTCATGTGGGCCATGAATTTCTGTTCAAGTCGCTGTTTTTATCCCATTTTCTTTTACTCTGGTAGAAGGGTTCATAAATATTTGGTTCTTGCTGTTCTTGCTGTTCCATTTCACCTTTGGCATATCTTTTTTTAAATCCTTTGTTCCTAGGTAAGTGCTGCTTAGTACCATGATGATTAGCCTCTTCTCTGAGCTTTGCATCATGCGAACTTTGAGTTGAATGCAGTTATAGGTTTTCTTCCGAGAGGTTCATATAGCCAAACAGAGTTCCAAAAATTGAAACTTCTTGTAATCAACAATTTCTTACCTGTCTCTGTAATACTATTATACTCTCACGCTATCAGTATCTGTAAGGTCATTCATTATCCTACTTTTGCATATGAAGCCAAGTCCTCTTCTTGGCCTTATATTATATAATGCCAAGAAGAGTTGGGTTGTTTGAATTCATACAATTTGAGCTGAAGTGCCCTGGATAAGCACAAATGTTTGTTATGATTCACTTCCTCTCCGGCTTCTCTATCCCTTTTAGTACATATATGTGTATATGTATGTCTGTGTGTACATATATATTTTTTATTTATTTGGGGGGTAGGGGGCGTGTGGGGCCTGTGAGAAGAGTTGTTCATGAACAAGGTGTCTCATGTTTAATTAGGTTTGTGACTTCACTAAGTTTTTGCTGGAGGTGGCTTTCTTCGTTGAATCAACCCTGAATAGAGAATTTATTTACAGCTAATTTAATGAGATCCACGATCATGTGCCTATAATCCATATCTCTATGTTTATGGCAAAATGTTCTTTGCATTTGGGGTCATTCATTTCAAGATTTTTTCTCTTTATCTCAGCAGTTGTCAGTCTTGGTTGTTACTGTATTTGTATCTCAATTTTTTTTTTCTCTAGGCTGCAATTTCTTTGAGTATTTAGCTATCAACTTGCTCTATAATATCCACGATATGTCTCCAATAAACTTGAAATGTTGTTGACAGGTTTATTCGTTGACGTCTTTCTTGTCACTTATTCTCCATTCTAAAGCAATCTATTTGATTCCGTCAGAGAAATGTAAGTGCTTCCAAAATTTTTTTTATATGATTTAAGATCATGTCAAGCTATTGGGTTGCTTGCATTTTTCTAATTATTTGGGGCCTGCTTGGTTTAGGGTAATGGGTTTGAATCTATGACTTTCTATAATATGCATGATTTATATCTATGACCTTTCCTACATTACCTTCTCCTCCTCTCCTCTATTTTTTCCCATCTACCTGTTAGTCCCCTGTCATCACCCATCTAGTTACTCTTTTATAATTCTTCTCCCTCTGTTCTTTTTCTATTTGGCCGCCATTTCCTTTTCTTCCCCCTTCTCTTGTCACCTCCTGAACCTCTCCCCTTATTTTCTTCTGTTTTTTAAATTTAAAATTTGTCATCTGACCGGTGACTGCTCTTCCCACTCAAATCTGTTTTATATTTTTTGTTTTGTTTAATTTATTTGCGTTAAAGAATAAATGATAATTGGGTTTGAATTTAGAATAAGTCACGGTTGTACTTGCCTAATATTTTTTTTGGTTGATGATGGATTGAAACTATGTTTCTGCACTGCACTAATGGTTTTGGCAAGGAAGTTATGAGATTTTGTCTACGGACACAAACAATTTCACACTCCAAGGAGAAAGGGCTCGCGTTTTTTCATCCCCCCTGTTTATATGTACTCGAAGTTGACACTTTCCCGGGTGTTTTCTCATACTTTCGCTTCATTTTTTGTGGTAGATCTTGCAAGGTTTATGTTTTTTTAAGGCGTTTGGTGCTTGCCTCTTCGTACGCAGTACTATTCAAGGTGAACCATCTTCTTCTCTAAATTCACCGTTTACGTTATAATGTGCGCACGTGAATAACTTCTGTTTGTTTGTTTAATTGAAAATACTTGGCTACTTCAGTAATCGCTCTTCTTCGTTGTTGAAAATATGTGATTTTTTTGCATCATTCGTCTTATTTTTACTTTTTTCAGTCCTTTGATGTGTTAAGCATTTGATGTCATATCATAATTTTAATGGGTAGTTTGCTTAATCCACAAAATTAGGTAGCATAAATCATTTCAAATGGTGAAGATAACATACGGTTACATGATCGTACAGTTGTAGAGTGGCAATATGTCTGCGAGTTCTGTGAAGCTCGCCCTATATTGGGATGGATGCATAGAGGAGGGCCCAGCGGGTTCAAAATATAGCTGCCCAGCGAAACGATATATGTCTGTTGCTGAGAATATTAGCTTTCTTGAGTTACTTCAACTGTTCTACAAAATTACCCGAACAGTACCTTCACAATATAAGTTACGGGTGTTTTGTAGATAGCCTATGAGTAACTTTCAACAGGGGACAATTTGGGAACATCTCCCGGTAGATGATGATGAAACTTTGAAGGATATGCTCCTGATCCCGAAGCATTTCTCATTCGCTGGGGCTGTACAACTCTTTCTAATTAAAGAGGAGGTTGCTGAACCAATCCAACCTTTAGCTGGTCCTCCCTTTAATGTACAAGCATCATCGGGCTTGTCGTTTACAGAACTACTTCATTGTGGATCTGGAACTCCAGATATCTCTGGTACTTGGAGCCAGTATGGAGCCGTGTTGGCAAATGAGTTTATTTGGCCAGAAAATAGAAGTGCGCAAGTAGGGCCTTCATCAAATCCTTCGGCTCACTTGGTAGAACGCATGCCATCACGGATTTCACCGTTTGGGGAGGATGTTAGCACTCCTACTTTGATATGTCCTAAGCCTGTACATGTTAGCATCGATCTGGTAGACACAAGTTTGGTGGATAACAATGTAACAAATACGGTGTACATGGGTGGTGGAGTTATAGTGCACGCTGGCCAAAATGCCCTCGGAGATGATAATGATCGTGCAGAAGAGTTTGATGGTGGACACGGCCCAGATAATATCTTCACAGAGAATAATGAGGGCGAAGATGATTATAATCGTGAAGAACAGTTTGAATCTAGCCACGACTCAGATGCTAGCCTCGCATATGAAACACATTCTTCGCCGGAAATTATGTCGCAGGAGGATGAAGGCAGTAGCATTGCATTCTTTCATGACATAGGTGATGAAAAATATCATATGGCTGATATGTTCGAGGCTAGTGGGCGACCTGTTTGGGATGATGATCTTACGTCAGATCTTGCAAAGGGCATGGTATTTGCCAGTAAACAACAGTTACATCATGCAGTCAAAATGTGGTCTGTTCGTTCACATAGGTACTTCAAAGTACATGAGTCCAATGCGTCAACGTGGTTTGTTCGTTGTATCTATTATAAGGACAACCATTGCAACTGGCGTCTGCGGGGGTCGCATATGAAAAATCATGGTTATTGGGAGATTACCACACAGTTAGTTGGCCACACATGTACCCCTGATAATTTAGGAGATAATCATCCTAATGTTGATTGCAATATGGTGGGTCGTTTGGTAAGGGACCATGTGCAGGCAAATGTCTCTTACAAGCCATGTGATGTGAGGACTGATGTGCACAGATTAGGTGTTGATATATCATATAAGAAATCATGACTGGGTAAACAAAAGGCGGTGAAGATGGTGTATGGAGATTGGGATGAATCGTACAAGGAACTTCCCAACTTTTTATTGGCTTTGCAACAAAGTAACCCAGGGACTGTTGTGGAGTGGAGACACACCGAAGGTGGCAATGCAGGGTATAAGATTTTCCACTCAGTATTCTGGGCTTTCAAATCGAGCATAGATGGTTTCGCCCACTGTCGCCCGGTGATCACTATTGATGGGACGCATATGCTTGGAAAATACAAGGAGAAACTTCTGATTGCTGTTGGAATTGATGCTGCAGAACATATATTCCCATTGGCATTCTCACTGACAGATGAGGAAAGTTTGGCAAATTGGTCATGGTTTTTGGACAATTTGATCAGACACGTCATCGCTGGTCGACGAGGCATTAGTTTAATATCTGATCGACACAAGGGTATATTACATGCGGTGAATAACAATCCCCAGTTACAACCTCCTTTTGTTTATCATCGATTTTGTTCCCGCCACGTTGAGGCTAACTTCAGTAAGGAATTCAAGAATCCTGTTTTGAATGATCTTATGTACAAGGCTGCTCGATCGCATCAGGTTCGCAAATTTAATACAACTATGGATCAGATTCGACAGCTAAATGAGAGAGCATACACCTGGTTAGTTGGCATACCGATGCATAAGTGGACGCTTTGTTACGATGGCGGTTTTCGATATGGTATTATGACAACAAATCATAGTGAGTCATTAAACGGAGTACTGAAGGGAGCTAGAGAATTACCAGTTACATCTTGTGTCCGATTCACTTTCTTACGACTAGTTCATTATTTTGATAAATACCGTAAGGAGGCCAAAAAATATATGACGGAGAACGATCCTTGGTCTAGCAAAGTGGTGAACCGGTTCCTACAGAATCAGTCCAAATCAAACTACCATAACGTAACTGCTTTTCATGGGGATAATGGGTTGTACCAGGTAGTGACTGGGGTACATGGGAGCAAGGGTAACAATGTGCACACTGTTAATCTTCAAGAACAAACATGTACATGTAGGAAATATCAGATTTATAAAATTCCATGTTCACATGTAATAAAGGTTTGTGCAAAAATGGGACGCGATCCCATATCTTTGGTTGATGGAGTGTATGGATCTAAAATGATGGAGGCGACTTATGCATATCAGTTCACGCCTCTTATGCACAAAGATTATAGGCCATCCTCGCCGTTTGAGTTGTTTCCAAATAGGTCTCGTCGACGTATTCAGCGTGGGAGACGTTGTTCGTTGAGAATTACAAATGAGATGGATGCTCCAAGGATGAGACAATGCAAGGCATGTGGCCGACATGGGCACAATAAAAAATCGTGTCCAAATATTGCACAACTACGCGTTAGGGCTAAAGCACACACTTGAGGATGTGCTGAAAATTTGTAGTTGTATAAAAGCAATTGTTTCTTTCATGTTTTAAATCTCTACTGTATCAATTAACTGTGACTTCGTCAATTGCTAATCATTGACTTTATGTGGTTTAGCGTGGCTGTGAAACTCTTTTCTGCCATCACTTAAATTCAAAATGATTGCTCTGGCTCACTTTTGCTCTACAGTTGTATAAATCTATTTATATTTCAGTTCTCTGAATTGATAGTCATATCTAACTACTTACATTATTGTCTTCTCACTGAATTTAATTTCTTTTACTGCTAGGCGTCTCATTGACTTTGGTAGTGCATTAGATGAGTTCACCCTGAAACATTTATATGGCTTGCTGCGACCTTCTAGGTAATCTCAGCAAACTTCTCTGTTATTTAAAATGTCATATGCAATTTCTATAACTTGTTCTTTGTGGCTTGATTGAGATGATCTTCTTAGATGTGAGTGCCTGTAATATGTTCTATATGGAAGCCCTGCATAGAAAAAACATGTCTTGGTAAATCCTACCCATGTCATTTCGGCGCTCTTGATTTCTAGAGCTTCAAAGGGACAGAAACTTAAATCGTAGTTAATCCAAACCATGTTTCATTCTGTAGTTGCATTTTTCAAGTGTGTGAGTAGTGTGGTCGCTGGTTGCCTTTTTTGGGAGTTTAGTCAAAGGAAACTTTCGTTATATATTAATGCATTTTGTGTGTCCATCTCTGTTTTGTGTGTGGCTGACGGAAGAAAAAATACAGGGGCAAAAACATGTAGATCTTCTTGTAGTTGTATTTATTGTTCAATCACTTAAGTTGTAATTGTTGTTAACAACAGTATACTTACACATTTAGACTCTGATTTCAGATCTGAAGTTGTATGTGCTGTGACTCGCCCATCTATTACATTGAAGATCACATTCTTAGATGTTGGTATTTTATGAAAGGAATATGATATAGCAGCTTAGATCTTGGAAAAGTTATTGTCTTGTCTCTAAAACATATATAAACAAAATGTCAGTAAATGCATTTAAGGATTAAAACATATATAAACAAATAGTCCACTTCCACCAAACAGTACTTTTTCCTCATGCTCAGCAAACCAGAATTCTCAAATTAAGATTTCAGAACCAGAGCAAAGCTAAAATCAAATTCAGAATTATATGTCACTAGACTGACAGTGACATTGACCTTATCAGAATTATATGTCATCAACTTCTGTATCTTGGGAAGCAGTGTCTTCTGAATACAAGTCTGAATATCACCAAATGCATCAGAGACTCTGCATTCTCTCAACTCTAAACTAGATGCAATCCCTTCTGCTTCTCTTGTTTTGCATTCAAATCTCGAAAACAACACATTAGTAGTCTGTGGTATTCTTTCCAACTCATACAGCCAGAAACTTATGCAATGGCCTCCAGACACGCACTTCTGAAATTTTCTCCTTTCCCTTCTTGTAACCGAAACAATAAATTACAGAAAAGTGGGAGAAATACTTCTGTGGTAAAAGCCTGGAAGGTTATAGCAATAGAGGTTAGGCATGATGCAAATGTAAGAACAATTTAGGAATGTAATATGATCAACTAGCAAAGTACCTTAGACAGATTTCCTGAACTATTGGCTAGTGTAAATCGAGTCAGAGCCCTTGCTCTTCTGTGTTTCTGCACATGAAAAAATATGCAATTGAAGCATTAAAAAGTGTGTAATCCTGTAATTTTTAAGACCAAAACAAGATTAAATTACATAACTGATCTAATAAAATGCAATACTCTTAGCAAACCTCATAAACGTCTCCTGCATGGTTATCTTTCATAATTCCTCAAAAGGATTAAGTTCTAAATGCTTTGAAAAGAAATTGATTAGAATTGAATGTGCAAGTTCATAAATGTGCAAGTCCCTCAAGTATATTGCAAGACTGATAATGATAACAAGCAATTGAGGGGGAAAATGCATACAAAAGCAATATGAAAAGCTTAAACATGATATAAAACTGGAAACTCCCACTAGCGCAAAAGATAATAAAGCATAACTTCTACAACATTTTTGAAGAAGATTTATCCAGTTTGTATGGGAACAAGAATCAGAAAACATCTGACACTTGTAATAAATGCTGACATCAGTTAACATCATACTTTCCACAATATATCAACAAGTTCTGAGAATTACCTGCAAGTGAATAATGTTATTGAAGCAAACATGTTCTGGATCTTCACTGCACAAAGTTCCAAAGTATTCGAGCTTTGCTACGTTTGGAAGCTTTGAAAGGAATATGATATAGCAGCTTAGATCTTGGAAAAGTCATTATCTTGTCTCTAAAACATATATAAACAAAATGTCAGTAAATGCATTTAAGGATTAAAACATATATAAACAAACAGTCCACTTCCACCAAACAGTACTTTTTCCTCATGCTCAGCAAACCAGAATTCTCTAATTCAGATTTCAGAACCAGAGCAAAGCTGAAATCAAATTCAGAATTCAGATTTCTTCATTTAATAAAAAATGAAACAAAAATACATGAAGTAAGTGAAGAATTATGTTCTAGTTGCAATGACTGCGGAGATATTTATAGGTACTTTTCGTGTTTGGTATGTTAATGTGCTTTAGCTTGTAACGTATCCAAACTTAATGTGCACTATGGGGGCTATATGTTTCAGAAGCAAACAGGTAAATATATGCATTTCTATAGCTAAGGGTGTAAGGTCTTTTGGAGGCATTCCTAGTGCTCTATCTTTTTCTGAATAATAAGCAATTTATGAATATCCTGCTTTATAGAATGATCCCCTCCTATTTAATCCACATGACCTATTGCAGAATGGCTGAAACAATTACTCTGAAGTTTGGGGATCATTAGTAATAGTTTTTAGATTTTGTTTGGACTGGTACTGTTTTTCTCTTTGACGTCGGCCTGTACGGAAATGGAATCCTACAGCCGAATTCCCAGATTTTGTGTGGTATAAATTTTTGTAGATTGCTGGAATTGAATCTGTATGTGGTAGAAATGATTTGCTGAAGTCTACCCTTCATTTTCACAGGAAATTTACTGCTTGCTGGAATTTCTGGTAGAGTGTGTATTAATTGGGTCGGACTGTTTTGGCTATTTCTAAATGCTGTGACTGCTGGATTTTGGCTATGAGTGCTGGAATTTATTTTTGATGCAACACTTGGGAGTTTGTCATTTATTCTATTCCAGCAGCCATGACTGAATGTCCATATCAAAAAGTAACATACCACGTAGGCTGATCTGGCTTGACCATCGTAAATATCATTTATATTTCATATCCAAACTTTATGTGCTTTAGCTTGTAACGTATCTAAATGATTTATTTTATGAATGTTGTGTTTCTTAAATGACAGGGTGTAATCATTGTGAACATGTGATCTATTTAATTAATCATGATTACTACATTTGTTGCTTTCTTGTTGATTTTTATTTTAGGGGTTCAAATGGAGGAAGGTCGTTTATGCCCTGGACCTTAGGATCCATCTGTGTTGAATCTCCAGCATAATCATCGATCTGAGCTGGTTTGGCATGATGCGGATGTACCTGTTTTAGACATAAAACGCTGTGATCATTATTTATGGGAGGGTTATCCATTTGATCCACGTGTTGAAGCATTGCTACGGGAAGTTGGCTTTTATGGTGTTTACGTTGCCAGTAAAATAAAACTTGATTGGCATTTGATAACTTGCTTATAGAGCAGTGGAGACAAGAGACACATACTTTTCACCTTCCAGTTGGCGAGGCAACCGTGACATTGCAAGATATTGCCATTATTTGGGCCTTGCCAATTCATGGGTTTCCAGTTATAGCCGATGAAGAGGTCCGATCAATTTTGGAATGGCAGAATATGGCAATTGAGTTGTTGGGGTATGCGCCTGACCCCGACGAGTTTGATGGTGATTGTTTGGTACTGAAGAGCATAGCAAGACATTTAGAACTTCACCCACTGACACCAAGTTCTATAGTTACTGAGGTGCATCAGCATACTAGATGCCGTTTAATGGAGTTTATCAGTTTCATTTGTCCTGACAAGTCTGGGACAAAGTACAAATTAATGTACTTGCCACTGTTGGAAAATGTACAAGAGATAGGAAATTACAGTTGGGGCAGTGCGGTGCTTGCATCATTATATCGAGGAATGTGTAGAGCAGTGAAGAAGGGCACAACCAGTGTTTGTGGGCCACTAGTACTGCTACAGATTTGGGCATGGGAAAGAATTCCAAAACTTCGACCAACAATTCTTAATGAATATATTGCTCAGAATGATCCAAATATGGCAGCTGGTTCACGTGGCTGCAAGTAAGCCATCTAGTACTTCAATTTTTTCATTTTGAATTTTTCAATTTAGTTTTGGAGATGGATGATGCAATTACGTTTTTCGATTGGAGAGATGATGCATTTTTTCTTTTTTATAGATGGATGATGCCTTTAAGTTTTCCAAATGTCAGCACACACGTGTTACGTATTTATCGGAGCCAGTTAGACTATCTTTTGGAGGGAGATGTAAGTATTACTTTTACATAATCATGATACATATGTGACATATGTTTTACTCAAAACACCTTGTTCGCAGTTCATTTGGCAACCTTATCGTGAAGATGAGTTGACTGAACTCCCAGCATACTGTTTGAGTGGACGGGAAATTTGGAATGCGCATGTTCCGTTGATCAACTTTGATGTTATAGAGTTGCATGCTCCAGACCGAGTCATGCGGCAATTTGGGTTGTACCAATCCGTGCCACAAGATATTGACACAGGTTCTACACTTCACCGTACTGACCGTAGAGGGCGGGTTGGAGAAAAATGGGCTCAAAAATATTACACTTTCATAGAGTGGTGGCAATCGGCAGAAGAGTGCATCTGTAAGGCTGTTACTGATAGTACACCAATACCCTATCACTCTCCGTACATGCAATGGTATTTTAGAATAACTCGATTATTAATAGGCAATCCATCCCACCGTCTAAACCAAGGTATGCAACCGTTTGGAGCGCTTGTTGAATATTGGGTAAGTTCACTTGGCAACTTGTTTCGCATGTACAATTTTGTTTATTTTGATATTTCATATAATGACTTCTTTTTCTCATATATATAGGGTCTATGTTTAACTCAACTTTATGGGTCATTGGATGAGGTTTTGGAAAATCTCCACATGGATGACTATCCTATTGAATCCAAGCTTTTTAATGTGCGCAATATGTGTGGTCGCGCACTTGATTTAGCTGGAGAGACTCGGCGGATACAAAATACTGATGGTCGAGTAACAACCTCACGACCTACACAAGGGGAAACATCCTCCTCGCGGTCTGCGCAGGGTCGAGCCTACACGTCCACACATGGCCATGGTGTGACATCCATATCAGCCCACAATCAAGAAGGAGATCAATATGTCTCGGACAATAATGATACGTATTTTTCCGGTTACACAGTCCAACAAGGTGGAGATCTTTCACATTGTCGAGCATCCACCACGCACTCAATGCATGCTGAGGGCTACACGCGTACCGAATCTGAGTTGTTGGGCCAGTCACTACTTCGTGGAGAACAAACCCCACAACTACATACCTTTCAGGCTTTTGACAGACACAACAGCTCAAATAGCACGCATTTGACGCCAATTGTGTATAAGCGTCGTACGGCGGCCGCTTACAATGAGGATGACCCACGTCGGCTCTCTTTCCATGTTGAACCTAAACCAAATGCTCAAAAACCCAAAAGGAAACAACCGAGTAGGATGAGAAATCCTCCCCCTTGTGGTACAGAAGGTTGCCTTTGAAAGTACTATTGGGCTGATAAATGTTCCGTGTCAGTTTCTCAATGGATACTTCACTGTTTTTCCTTTGTGGTTTGAAGTTGAATATGTTTTTTAGATCCTTGTTAGTGATTTGGGATGGTTTAGTGTTGTACTGGTTTCCTGTGATTGTTTATGTTAATGGTTGTGGTTTGCTGTGAATTGTTAACAGGGAGTTTGGTCAAGTTACAAGGGAAACTCTGTCCGTTTTTTCATTAAATTTGTACTATGTCAAACTTTAGTGCAACAATTAAAAATCGTACTATACTCTGTCTCCATTATAAACCAAAATGAATTCGTGATAGATTGTTTTTTTTTTTATAATCTTGGAATAATTTCATCAAAATTATTAAGGAATACAAGGGAAAAATAAATTTCAGCGATTCAATTTCTACACTTCACCGAAGCCGCCGGGCCATTTTATACAAACTTGCCATATGGCAAAATTTTTTTTTAACCCCAAATAATTTGAAGTTCGCAACTTCTCATTCTTTGAAAATTTCATCTCAGTTGGACCCCTCGCTTTCTTTTGTTTATCAAAGAAATCGAAGTTCTCAAATTCGCTTTTGGGGTAATTTTCTGTTACAGAAGACAGCGAACTTCCTAACTTCGCCTTCTTTGGAATGTTCGGCTTCACAGATTTCCCAGATAAATCGAAGTATTTCAGTGAACTTTCAAAGAAATCGACGTTGACAACTTCGATTTCACCTTAAAAGAAAGCGAAGTTCCCACTTTCGATTTCTTTGGAATTTTTCGTCTTCACATATTTCCCAAAGAAATCGAAGTTCCTAACTTTGATTTCGGTTCCCCCTCCACATTCCAAAGAAAGCGAAGTCTTTCTTAGAATTTTTTCGGCTTCACATATTTCGCAAAGAAAGCGAAGTTTAGAACTTCGCTTTCTTTGGAATGGGTTATTTTTCCTGAAAGCGAAGTTCAGAACTTCGCTTTCTTTGGAAATCCGTATTTTGAGTGAAAGCGAATTCCAGAACTTCGCTTTCTTTTGAAAGGCAACGTTTTGCCTGAAATCAAAGTTGCTAACTTCGACTTCAGTTCCTCCTCCACATTCCAAAGAAAGCGAAGTCCCTGACTTCGCTTTCCTTGGAATATTTCGGCTTCACATGTTTCCCAAATAAATCGAAGTTGCTAACTTCGATTTCAGTTGCCCCTCCGGTTTCCAAAGAAAGTGAAGTTAGGAACTTCGCTTTCTTCGGAAATTTATGCTTCAACCTTTTTCTACAGAAAGCGAGGTTCTGAACTTCGCTTTCTGCCTTTCCAAAGAAAGCGAAGTTATGAACTTCGCTTTCTCGAATTCGGGAATTGGAGGAAAATTATCCCTATTTTGGGAATTTATTATTAAAAAAACATTTTTAATGGAAAAAATTCAGCGAAAGACAACCCCTGAATTTTAGAACTCAATTGTTTATTTTAGAGTTAATTGCAAATAACCCCTATATGTTACACTAATCGCAAATAACAACCTAAAGTTTTAATTTTTGCAGTTAACCACTAAAGTTTCAATTTTTCGTAATATCAGTTTGAGTTTTAAAAAACCTTTAGTAAAAAGACAAAAAAGTCCAATTAATATGTTGACATTCACCGGAACGTGCTCCACCTTTGGTTCCTCACACGCATTTCTGCACAGACTACCCATATTCTCTCATTTTCACTCACACACACACACACACACATATAGTGTATTAATTGTTTAGTGTAAAATAAAATGTAAAAATTTTTATTTATAAACTAAGTAATATGTACCATCTTGATGGTAATGATAATAACTATGCATCACAAACCAAAAAGCATAATTATAGTGATATATTTATACAAAAACTTGTATTCAACATATTATATCGTCTGACGCAAATTTTTGTTATACGCAGAGCACTAAATTTTAATTTCTTATTTCCCTACAAATAGGTTATACCCTTTATATATATATATAAGTTGAACTTCAAAGTGTTTCATCATGTTAGGAAAAATCACATTTTTTGTTATATTCCAATTTACATTTTTAGTCCTTTATATTTGATCAATTCCAAAAATAATACTTTATATATGCACTTTGTAACACTTTTAGTTTCAATAACTTGATATAGCACGTTTTTACAGGTCAACTCAAAGGTCAATGGTTTTATAAAACCAAAAGTGCAAACTCTCAAACATAAAGTGCCAAAAATATAAGTGTCTAAATATAAGGGATTACAGTGAAATTAATCTTTACAATTTTTTACAACTATCATCTTATGTATCAAATTTAAAGATAAGAAAAAAAAAACTTCATAAATTCAGAGATTACATTATAACTCTAAAAAATAAAGGTTGAATCCTAAAGGTCCATTTTTAGTTACTATATAATTGAGAAATTAAAACATACTAATATTCCATGTTAATTGAGGTTATGTAAAGAAATTTTTTTATTGTGACTTGAGTTTGACAATAAATATTTATAATGGTAAAATTAGCTACTTAATAGTTAAAAATTAAATTTTGTATTATAGTAAAAGCTTGATAAATGCATATGCTTGGGACCGGATAATAATATTCATCTAGCGAGATTATTTATTTATCGATAAATGAACAAATTATTCACTTATCGATAAATCCATATTTATTCTTTTATAGATAATTTTTCATTGTAAAATCCATACATTGTATAATAAGAAAAATTAAAAGACATCAACTAAATTATTACTTGAATCTAGAGAAGTTTAATTTGTTTTGTGAAACTTAATGCATAAGTTTAACTACATAAAAAATGAAAATGTTTAGTCTTTAGCTGTGAAAGGTAAAATATATATTCTGCTCCAATGGCTTCTCATCATTTGAAAGGGGACTGGTAAAACAGGCGACTGCCTGTAATAGAGATTAAAAGTGCCAAAATATGAAAGATCTGGGACCACAAGTGCAACGAGATATAGAAGAGGGACAAAAAGTGTAATGGAGGTATAGAAGAGGGATAAAAAATTTCAATTTTACAAAGAAGGGACTCAAATTTTTAAAATTTGCGACCATACCCCAGATGACCAGTCAGCCATTTTGCAGCCAGTAAGAGGGACCAAAACAATGACTACATGAAAGAAGAATGATCAAAGCTGCAACTCAAGATAGAAAAAACTGAAAGTGTAATGAGAGCATAGAAGAGGGACTAAAACTACGATTTTCCCATAGAAGAGAGACTAAGTCTGTGACCTTTCAAGTTCGATCCTTCCTGGGCAGTCGACTTCCTCAACGTGGAGCTTTTCACAACAACTCACATCACCTTCTGAAAAACCAAAAATTGCACCAGATAAACATGGGCTTTGATGTGTTTAGTAAGAGAAGACGAACATTGGTTCTCTTCTCTTTGATTTTCATGCCACTCCTTTTCTCACCCATTCATTATGCTCACCATGAATATAATTACACATACACATATAAAATAATAATCAATCAATTGAAAGTAGGATTGGCCTATGCTTCCAATCAATCTTCTGAAGTTGAGAACCCAAACAATAAACCACAACTGCCTGTGGGGAGGAGGGGTGAATTCAGAAATGGAAAGAGTCCAAAATCCACCACCATTGAAAGTTGAAAACCGCTACCAGTAAAACGAAGAAAAAAAAAATCATGCACGCGGCAAAAGAATTCAACCTAGAAAAAATCAAATTGAAACAAAATTTGAAACAAAAACAAAGGGAAGAAAAAGAAGCAGTCGCCATTGGTAGAGTGAGAGGCTGTCACAACATGGTTGTGGCGGCGCGAAGAACGCCACAAGCCCTTTCCATTCGCAAATTCCCTCAACCCGACAGCTTCCTTGACCAACTACCACTGCTTCCTTTCTCTCCCTTTTTTTCCTTTTTACATTCCCCCCCCCCCCCCCCCCCCCCCTTCCCCCTCCTAATTCTATTGATTTTAATTTTTCTTTTTCTTTTTTTAGTCTCCAAAATCTCAAGACTTATTTTGTTTTGTGCTGAAGATGGTTCTACAATTTTCGTCGCCGTCGACGTCACTCCATATCCGACGTCAAACAGTCTTTCTCAACTGCTAGCTTACTCCGCCATAGCAATTGTCAAAAAATAGGAACCAAATCGTAGACGAGATTAAGGACAAGCAGAGATGAATCGTAGAAGAGAATCACAAGGAACCAACGTCACCGCAGTTACGCTTGAGAGTCATTGATGTATTCGATAAAATTAACTGTAATCGTTGCATTAGAAGCTTTTCAACATTAGATTGCCTTCAGATGTATTGAAATTTTCTATTGAAAATTCATATGTACTTCAGATGGTCTGATGTTTGAATTGCTATGGATGGTGTTGTGAGAGACAGCTGAATTTTGTGTACAAACTCATTTTAGATTTGGATAGAGATTAAATATTGGACTCAGAACTTTGATGTTCCTATTTTTTGACAATTATCGCAGCGGCGCTAATGAACTGATTCAAATAATAGATGAAAATTTCACTGAACTGGGTTTGACGATAAAGCACTGCAAGGAATTGCTTTTAGTCGATTTTGTAGGAAAAGCCAATTCTCTGATATAACCCATCCCGGAAGAAGGGTTGTGGCGTTCTTTTTGTGTTAAGGGTGGTTGGAGGTGGTGGAGGAGAGAAGAGGGAGGAGAAATGAGAGGGAGAAATTGAATAGTAAATTTAGAGGAAAAAAAAAGAAAGAAAATGAACAGTGTTTAGATTATTATTTTGCCAAATATACCCCTGAAAAATAGCATGTGAGAGTCACATGTTGGCGATTTCGTCAGCTCTAACGGAGCAAATTGACAGAGTGACATTTTCAACCTGTTTTAGAAAGTATGGTGACATTTGTGGGGGAAAAAAAAAAAGTTCAGTGACCAAATGAGAGATTCTAAAAAAGTATAGTGACATTTTTGGCAGTTCACTCTAAAAAAAAAAAAAAAGGTGCATTGATAATTTAGTCACCTTATTTTGGAAAAATTAACGTTTTAGTCACTTTACTTCTTTTTTTTTTTATAATTTTTTTAGTCACCATACTTTTATTTTTGCTATTTTTTGGCCACTCTATTAAAGTTGTCCGTTAACCCCCTAACAGAGCATTTTTAACAAGGGCATTTTCAGCCAAACTTTAAACTTTTTTCTTTTCCAGCGGTGAGTCTCTCTCTCTCTCTCTCTCTCTCTCTCTCTCGTCTTCTTCTTCTCTTCTTCATCTTTTTTTGGGTGAATTGATAATTTAGCCACCTTATTTTGAAAAAATTAACATTTTAGTCACTTTACTTTCTTTTTTTTTTTTTTTTTTTGAAATGTAATGAAAATCATACTAAGAGCCCTGGAAATGGTCCAGTAACAATTGAGATACAAACTCAGGAGCGTCAATCCATTCACACACAGAATCAGAACACGTAGCCCCAAACTTCGCTAGAGTGTGGGCTATCGTGTTCTTCGCCCGTTCTACCCAAAAGATCCCCACACAACCCCCTGCATTAAGGCTACCTGCCACCTGCCCCACCAGCTCCATGGTGTACCACTTCCTCCCCTCTCACCGCTAGGACTATCAATGCGGCATCACCAATCAGGGAGCAACCCTCCCACCCTTTTTGCAAAATGAGATCCACGGCTATCTTAGCCGCGAATGCTTCAGTTTCTTCTAGTGAGGACACCTGTGTCAATCGCTTAGCCATCCCCCACATCTATTTGCCATCCCCATCACAACAGTAGACCCCTGCCGCCACCCTTCTAGGGGCCGGGTGATAGGCCGCATCAAAGTAAACCTTATTTCGCGACGGCGCCCTCTGGAGTTGGGCGAAGTCTTGGAGTCTAGCAGAAGAGCGTTCCGGGCACAGTTGGGCCGCATGGAAATTCCGAAGTGTCGCCAAGGCTGACTACATCACTCCTCCCAGATCCTGATGGGGCTCCCCATGCAGCTACTTATTTCTTTGGAACCAGAGTAGATCGAATGATGTCGCCGTTAATGCCACCACCTCCTTCGTACCGTATAACAGCAGGTCTTGTAGCCATAAATAGCCCAGATCCTGCGCATAACGAAGGACCTCCTCAGCATAGTGCAATCCCACCAGCATCGCTCGAGCAAAAGGGCACTCAAAGAACACATGTCGTAACGTATCTGCCTCCGAATAGCAAAGCTGACAAATAGAAGGTCCTACGAGCATGTGTCGACGCCACAGGGCATCCCCTGTGGGTAGCGTTGCTGTGCAAAACCGCCATACAAAGTGCTTGGCCCGAGGCGAGACCCTAAGACCCCATACCTTTTGCCAGACAGGGTCCCTTTGCCCGGCGAGGGCCCCTTGCAGAATCTCCTCCCGGGCATTTTCCTCTACAATCTGATGGTATGCATTGCGAACCGTATGCCTCCCTTTCTTGTCCGGAGTTCACACCCATACAGCTACCCCCCCCTATTTTCCCTCAAGGGGGCTCCCAATACTACCTTCGCAGCCTCTGCCGTAAACAACGAACGAACCAGTGGCTCATCCCAGCCCCGGGGCTTCCCCAGAATCAGTTCCGACACCCATTGATAGGGTCTCCCTCCCGACAATGAGCAGCGTGCTAATAATCTGTCCACTGGGGCCCATGGGTCCTCCCAAATCCGTGTGCCTACCCCAGACCCAATATGACGCCTGACTCTGAGCCAAAGAACACCCCCCCCCCTGCAGCACACTACGCCAAGTAAACGAGGGTCTGGGTCCGAGACCAGCCTGGAGAAGTGAGCACTTTGGGAAGTACTTCGCTTTGAACACTCGGCTCAGGAGAGACCGAGGCTCCGTGAGTAATCGCCAAGCCTGCTTGCTTAGCATCGCCAAATTTAAAGCCCTCATTTGCCTGAACCCCAATCCTCATTCATGCTTACCATTCGACAGCTTTTACTATGATACCCAATGCATCCCTCTTTGCCCTCTCGACCTGCCCCACCAGAATTCCCTCGCAAGGCTTTCAATATCCTTAAGCACCCGGTTTGGTAATAAGAAACACGACATGACATATGTGGGGATTGCCTGTACCACTGATTTAAGCAACAGCTCATTCCCCGCCTAACTAAGCGACTTTTCTTTCCATCCCTCCACCCGACGCACCACCCACTCCTTAATAGACTCAACGATCTCGTTCTTGTTGCGCCCTATAACACAGGGGAGACCCAGATATTTCTCATGCCTTTCCACCTCCCCCAAGTGAAGTATGTCACAAATCTCCCCCCGCAGATCTACAGGAGTGCCAGCACTAAAACAGACACCAAACTTCTCATAGTTGATTCGCTGCCCTGAAACCCGAGAGTACGCCGCAATGGCGTGCATGAAGTAAATCGCCTCTTCCCTGGTCGCTTCCCCAAACATCAGAGTATCATCCATGAAGAACAGGTGCGAGATCTTCGGCGCTTCCCGTGCCACTGCAACTCCACTAATTTTGCCACTGCACTACAAATCATGCAACATGGTGGATAAGAGTTCTGAGCACAAGATAAACAGGTACAGGGACAGGGGGTTCCCCTGCCGAATTCCACATTCAGGAGTCAGATGCCCAAATGACTAACCATTTAGGAGAAAGGAAAAGTTGACCGTCGAGATACATCGTCTAATTAGCCACACCACACTATCTGGGAAACCCAACGTGAGAAGCAGAGGGCATACGAACTCCCATTCAACCCTGTCAAATGCTTTACTCATGTCGAGCTTCAAAGACATCAGCTTTCTCCCACACGCCCCCTGAACCCGCATGTAATGATGCATCTCATATGCTAGCAAGATATTATCTGAGATATGCCGCCCCGGGACAAAGGCCGGCTGCGTCTCACTAATAACCCCGGGCAGCACCTTCTGGACCCTATTTGTCACTACTTTCGAAGCCAACCGATGCACAACATTACACAGACTAATCGGCCAAAACTCCATGATCCGCCTAGGAGTATCTACCTTGGGGATAAGCACTATGTGAGTATAATTGATCTCCTCTGCCACCTGACCTGAGCTAAGCAGCCGGAGTATGTAGGCTAGGATGTAAGTCCCGACAATATGCCAGAACTTCTTGAAGAACACAGCTCATACCATCCGGCCCTGGCGATTTGTACGGATACATGTGCTTTAGCCCCCTAACCACTTCCTGCTCCATGTACAGCACCCCCATCCTCAGTGCCTCTTCCTCCGAAACCCTAGGTCGAATCTGAGAGAGCACTTGGCGCACCTCCTCTGCCGTCGGTGATGTAGACGTAAATATATCTCTAAAATGGGCCAAGATGATGTCCACTATCGCGGCCGGATCAGTACGGGACACCCCTTGAGCGTCTTCTAACCCCTTAATCGTGTTGCGCTCCTTTCGCTGTGCTGCGAACCTGTGGAAATAGGTTGTATTCCTATCCCCCTCCTTGTACCAATGCTGCTTCGCCCTTTGGCGCCATCGGATATCCTCTTGATTTAAAAGGACTTCCAAGCGGGAGCGCAGCCGAGCAAGCCTTTCCTTTGAATCCAACGTCACAACCCCCCCTTTCCAGTCTCGTGATACTCCGCCGTGCATCAGCAACCTTGGTTGACAGATGGCTAAATTCATGCTGACCCCAATAAACCAAGCTAACCAAACATTCCTCCAACTTATTCAGGAGAGAATCCAGATCTGAGTTCCAGCTCTCACGAACCTTCCTTTTGTAGTCTTTTGATTTAACCCATAACGCCTCGAACCTTTTTGGCCATTGCCCGAGCTGCCCCCGGCTAAGGTTCAAAGCCCTCAATAACCGTATATGCAGAGCCATATGATCCGAGCAGAAAGTCTGGCAATGGTAGACCCGACTACACAGAAACAAGCCATGCATAGAAGTATTCCACATGCCCCTATCCAAACGACCCATCTGTGTGAACGGGGCAACTAGACTCCGGGACCAAGTGTACTAGTGCCCTCAAAAATTCTCTATCTGTGTATCCAGGTGCCAAGCCCTCTCCAGATACTCACTGTGATGTAGGACCTCGTTAAAGTCCCTAGCACACAACCACGATAGTCCCTTATCCTGGGCCAGCAGACCTTGGAAAGATAGCCAAGCCGCCGGACGCTTAGAGGCATCCGGCTCTCCATACCTCCCAGTAAATCTTACTAGATGATCGCTAAGCATAACATCAACATCCACAAAATTCGTATCTAAAGAATTGAAAGACACATTCACACAAGGCTTCCAGAGGAGCAAAAGGCCCCCTGACCGCCTCCTTAAAGGAACAAACAAACCACATTAAAAAAACTTCTCTTTTATTTCATCAGCAAATAAACTCGAGATTTTTGTTTCAGACAAGAAAATTAAATTGGGACACTTGGAACGAATTAAACCGCCCAACTCATGATGGGTGTGTGGGTTCCCAAGCCCGCGACAATTCCAAACTAAGAGACTCATGGTGCCGGGGGGGCGGAGCTGAGCAACATTGCCAGGCCCTTCCACTATATCCAGCGAAGTGGCAACATCCAACTG
Organism: Leptodermis oblonga; assembly: GCA_016801395.1. Classification (NCBI taxonomy): domain Eukaryota; kingdom Viridiplantae; phylum Streptophyta; class Magnoliopsida; order Gentianales; family Rubiaceae; genus Leptodermis; species Leptodermis oblonga. The sequence goes on from CM028750.1 coordinate 36,645,616, forward strand.
CTGACTGCCAAAGAACTCAGTTGCCTCTTCCTTTGAACCCCCAGCCTCCTCCTCACTTGGCTCGGATTCAGACTGCACCGCTTCATCCCCTCAAGAGAGCAGCCCTATGCGTTTCAGCCTCTCTCTAACGCGTTTGGACTTCTCACCCAAAGTCATTCCACTGCCAACATTAAATACTATGTTCCCTGGGTCCACCACTAAGCCTTGCATCATATTTGTTCCTCTGTCCACTCCAGAAAATCAATCACATGCACATATCTACTTTTCTTATGCATGACCTCCACGGGAATAGCTTGCATGTCGACTTGGCATTGCTCGAAGAGGAGCTCTTTCCTTTTCACACCTCCCAACAGCCCCAAACGGACCTCCCTTCCCGTGGCCAGTAGCCGAGCAGCTGCTTCCACCCATCTGGCCCACTTTCGTGCCAGAGCATCCGGGATCAGGGCTACCTCACGGTGACAATCCTCACTGAATGCGTTGATGACCGTCGGCTGGGTAACAGGGCCAGCCGTAATCAGCAACGGACCATCCAAAAAGCTCACATTCTAAAAATGAGTAGCAATCCCATCTTCCTTCATTTGTGAATCCAGAGTCCCGCCATGCACAACTAGCGCCACCTCAGTCGAGGGACCAACCATAGGTGTCGGGCGTGCCTCCTTCAGCATCGTATCTCCACCCAATTCCGCAGCCAGCCGCTTGTAGACTTCCCCAACCTCTACCGTGCTACCCTGCCTCCCAATTCCTCCTTTTGTCCGCTCTTCCCGCGTTGGAACTGATTGAGGTGCACCAGTCGGCATCACAGCGAGAGTAACCGACTGCATGCATAGCGACTGGCCAGTGGATGGGCCATAGTGCTTTGGCCAGTGCCCGGTCGTGCTAGCATAGGTCCTTCCCGCCGGCTTGTGCTCTGAATCCGGCATCGGGCGGTGAACGACTTCATATGGCTGATTGTTTAGGGGGACTCGGAGCCAACCTCCATACTTCACCACCCGCTCGTCCACCTGCGGCAGCCCTCGCGTCGATCCACATGCAGTCATGACATGGCCAATCCTTCCGCACACATAGTAAAAGTCTGGCAACTTTTCATGGAACAAATCCCCTGTATGTACCGCTCCCAAGTAATTCACATTAATCAAACATTTCAGCGACTTCATGATATCAATCTCCACCTTGATACGGAGATACCGACCCACACACTGTCCGTTTACATCCCTATCCATCTCGATAAAACGACCAACCAAGCTCCCCGCAAACAGTGCAAACCGACTGGTTAATAAACCATATGGTAAATCCACAATATGAACCCAAAACACTTGGTAAACTCCATTTTTAAGACCACCAGATCCGGCGTAGCCTTCACCAAAACCAGTAAATGCTTATCAAAAAGCCAAGGTTGGTTATCCATCACCCACTCCCGCTGCACCAGGCTGCTAAATTGGAAGCAGAACACATTATCGGCAATCAGTTTACACTCAAATCCAAAATTTGGCCCCCACACCTTTCGGAAGACACCACCGATCTGTGCCGCCGGAACCGACCGAGGAGCCATCAATTTTCCCATCATCGACCACACAGTGTTTGCAGTCGACATAGGCTTCTTCTCATAGGTTACTACCACCCGTTCCTCTTCAGACAGTGAGAAGTTTCACATCATGACTCCAATTTGTCCTCCATCGATCCAGTCAAGCCAAAGTCACACACACAGACAACCAAAACAGAAAAGAAAAACAAGCAACGAAAACCAAATGAGCAAAACAATGCTTAAAAAACCTAAGTAATCCACCAACACGCCTCCAAGGAATAGATAGAGAGATACTAACCAAACCAGGAACCGTGGGTGTACAAGTAGAGAGCCGAGGGGGAGATCCCACGAAGAGAAATCCTGCAAAAACCCTGCTGACGGCACCGTTCGAGGATACCGTGCTAAACACGGAAACCTTTGCTCGAAAGGTTTCGAAAACCCAAGAGAATTGAGTGACTACACATCATCATTTTAGTCACTTTACTTTTTTAATTGTTTATTTTGTCACTATACTTTTATTTTGCACTTTTTTTGTCACTCTGTTAAATTGGTCTGTTAAGTGGCTAACGGAGCAATTTATTTGAGAGTAATTTTGTCAAAATTCCCTCAATACTTCTTAAATCCTTCACTTTCTTTTGGTTTAATTACTTCTAACCCCTTTTTCACACTTTGTCCCCTCTATTTTCTAAATAATTAATTAACAACCTAATTACTTATTTTCTTCAGGATATTTTTTATTTTTTTGATAATTTTAATTAATATAAACTCACCAAAACAGATTACAAATTAAGAGAGTTCCTTGTGACCTCATGTGCGTCTTAAACTCTGTTTAGGATTTCTTTACTAATTGTTTCTTAATTTTTTTAATTAATGTTTTTGGTTTTTACTAAGAACAACAACATTATCCTCGCAACTGCTGCCTACACCATTCAACCGCCGCCGCCACACCTCTAAAAATTTCACTGCCGCCATCCCCTTCACAATCGTCCATTGGCGAGTTTCTTCTTGCAGATCCATCATAATGTTCATCGTCTCCGAAACAGATATGCAATCGCAATCACCAGATCCAAATTTTCTAGTGGCCACAGCTTTTTTCGCCGCCTTCCCTTTTTCCCCCATCTCAATAGCCGTTGAACGTTTTCCCAAAGCACACACTCCCTCCATTTTCTGCAACCTTTGCAAAACTCAGCCTAAATACACTTTGATATCATAACTCCCATCTCATCTTGATGAATAATTTTTGAAACCTTAGAGTTAATGCGTTCAGAATCCTACGTCGAGGACTGTTCTTTTGTTCACAATATGCACCAGCTCAACTGGGTCCTTGAGCTATTGGGGTGAGATTTTCTTCTCTTTTATAATTTTGAGGCGATTTATCTCTCGAGATTTTGGGTAATTTTTCCTTCAGATTGAAAGGTCAACAATTTACTTATTAGCTTTCTGGGCAACTATTATTCAAAGGGTAAAAGAGATTGCAAGAGATTAGTTAAAAGTGGCTACTAAGAATGAGAAACTTTACACCATGAAGAGAATATTGAAAAGCTTGAGCAAACAGTTGACAACTTGAAGAAAGCAATTGAAGGTCTAGAAAGAAGTCAGGATGAAAAATTGCAGCAACTTCAGGGCCGATTTCAACAACCCCATTGAACCTTCCCATTTAAATTACACTGAGAGCACAGTAGCTATTATGCACAATGAAGGAATTTTGGAGAATAAAAAGGTGGATTTTGGAGAAGAGAATGAAGAATATTTTTAGAAGAAAAATGGGTAAATGACCTTTGTGGTCTCCTAACTTAGGGCTGCAGTTTTAATTGGTCTCCTATCTTCAAAATAGTTTATTTTGATCCCTTAACTTCATTTTTTATCTTTAAATGGTCCTACTCTACATTTCCGTCAGTTTGCAAAATTTCCTGTCCAAACCCACTGCATCCCTAGTGACTGTGTCAAGGGCAGTCCATGGAAGGAAAAAAAGAATGGGTCCCACAAAGTCAATGAGCTCTTCTATTTTCTTTTGGAACCTGCAAATTTCTCCCATTCTTTTCCTTTCTTTTGTGATTCTGCCTCTTTCTCTTTATTTCTCTCTTGATTCTGCCCCAGTAGTAATCATAAGCTCATACTGATGCATACATAAGACAGCACAAACTGCAGTTCACAGTACCTAGTATTACGGGAAACATGGAATCGGCATCTTCTAAAGAGACCACCGTCTGTGGTGAAGCTCAACCCGATTGAAGCCACCCCAGAAAGCTTCCAGGAGTTCGGACAAGTCATTGAGGCCAGCCCAGATGGTGATGAATTTGGCCCTGCTGATGCTCAACTTGACCTTAGCCGTGGCACCCCTAGGTTCCTTCCACCTCTTTCTTATCTCCATCCTGCCCATCCCTGGTTTGCTCAATTATGTTTTGATTTCGCATAGCATATATTCATATGAATACAGCACGGGGAGTTATTTGGGTTTCTTTTGCAGTACCTTCATTCTGAGGCGTTCCAAATTAACATCTTTTGTTTGGATTTTTCCTACCTGGTCATCAAATGAGCTTATGATTTGAATTGTGATCTTCTAACTATAGAGAATATGATTGCATAATGCGTATTGTTCTGGTATTTTGGTACACAACAATCAAAGGCTATCATTGGATTTTTGGGACAGAATTGGTTATTGCCTTAACACTATTCGGAAAAGCTATGTCTAGCATAATTTCCTTTTTCTAAATTTGATGCTGTTTAGAAAGTGTTATTTCCAAGTTGCTTTGATTCCAATCATACTGTTACTACTTCATCAGCCCCTCCTACCCCACTACGAGTATCTTTAGTTGTTTGTAACTCTGTTGAAAGGAGCAAAGAATAGAGAAACTATCTTCCTTTTTCCTCCAATTGCTTAGAAATATGCAAAATTTCCAAGCACTGGATAACATCAGCATCATACTCTCTAATGGTGTTTTTCTTACCAGGTTATACATTATGCGTCTTCAAGACAGGGATCTCAAGTTCTCAAACATTACCCATCATGCTAATGTGCGTGCTTTCAGTTAAGCGGAAGGAATAAGAGAGAGAAAGAGAAAGAGGTAGAAGCACAAAAGAAAGGAAAAGAATGGGAGAAATTTGCAGGTTCCAGAAGATAAAAAGAGCTCATTGACTCTGTGGGACCCATTCTTTTTTTCCTTCCATGGACTGCCCTTGACACAGTCACCAGAGATGCAATGGGTTTGGACGGGAAATTTTGGAATTTTTTCCATAAAAAAATGTTTTTTTGTTAATAAATTCCAAAAATATGGACAATTTTTCGGGAATTCCCGATTTAGTGAAGTCGAAGTTAGCAACTTCGCTTTCCTTGAAAATAGTTTCGGACTGAAATTTGTACTAAAAGCGAAGTTGACAACTTCGCTTTCTTTAGAAATTGGGTGGTGGGGAAATTTGTAAAGAAAGTTCAATTGCCAACTTCGCTTTCAGACAAAAAACTCGACTTTAGCCCCTTGGCAACTTTTCAAAGAAAGCAAAGGTTTCAACTTTGCTTTCTTTTGAAATAGGGTGAAGCGAAAATTTGTACTGAAAGCGAAGTTGACAACTTCGCTTTCTTTAGAAATTGGGTGATGCGGAAATTTGTAAAGAAAGCTCAGTTGCCAACTTCGCTTTCAGAGAAAAAACTCGACTTTTGCCCATTGGCCACATTTCAAAGAAAGCAATGGTTTCAACTTCGCTTTCTTTCGAAACTACCTTTCAGTTTTTTGGCAGACACAACATTTTACATAACATACATTTTCTTCCAAAATGTGCATGAGCGTCGTACGCGGCCTGCTAACAATGTGGATGGCCCACGTCGTCTCTCTTTACATGTTGACACATCGAATGCTCAAGAACCTGGGAGGAAACAACTGCGTAGGCCGAGAAATTCACCCCCCCCCCCCCCCCCCCTTTGTGGGACGAGAGACTGCCTTTGAAAATATTATTTGGATGATGAATGTTTAATGGCTGCTCTTATGTTTTTCCTTTTGTTGGTTTAGGTTTAATAGGTTTTCTAGATAGTAGTTTGGGATGATTTTGTACGGTTGTGATGTGATTGTTTATTTTAATGGTTGAATCGATGTGTATGTCGTGATATAATTGTAGTTTGATGTAAATTGTTAAAAGGGAGTTTGATCCAGTTACAGGGGAAACTCTGTGAATTTTTTTATTAAAATTGTTGTATGTCAAACTTTTATTGTTTACAAATATGTTTTCTAAATATATACAAAGTTTGTAACTATATTTCAAAAATAAAATAGGAAAATATATTATGTCTCCACTATTCTGAGAAAATCGATTTGCCAAATTCACTTTTTGGCAATTGTGTATAAACCAAAATGAATTCGGGATACATCGTTTATTTTTTGAAAAATTACCACAATTTGAACAAAATTATTAAGGCAAATAAGAAAATGTCACAAAAGGTGTGTTGGAACTTTTCAAACAAACTTGCTTTTTTTTTTTTTTTCCAAACACTTTCAAAGCAAGTATAAAATAATGGCCCCCGGGCACTTAACACAGGAAGCATAAGTGAAAACTTCACTTTTTTTGAAAATTTGCGAAATGCAGTAATCGTAATAGACACTTTCGCTTTCTGTGTAAAATGGCCGAGCAAGGGTTATTTTGTACAGAAAGCGAAACTGGCAACTCAGCTCTCCGAGGCCCATTTTATACCAGCTTCGCTCTTGGTATAAAATGATCGATGGTTACTTTTCAAATAAAGCGAATGTTGCACCATCACTTTCTGTGAAATTTCCCGGATACCCGAATTTTTCAACCTTTGCTTCCTATGAAAAGTGGCTAAGGAGCCAAAGTCGAGCTATTTTGTAAGAAAACAAAGTTGCATAAAATGGTCACTTTTCAAGGAAATGGAAGGTTGCACCTTCGCTTTCTATGAAAAGTCGCCAAGTGGAGAACAAATGAGCTATTTTGTAGGAAAGCAAAGTCGTAGACATCGCTTTCGTTGAAAATTTCCTATTCACCCAATTTCAAAATAAAGCCAAGTTGTAGATTTCGTTTTCCTTGAAAATTTCCCCTTCACCCAATTTCCAAAGAGACCTTTGCTTTATGTGAAAAGTGGCCAGAGGGCCAAAGTCGAGCTATTTTCTAAGAAAGCGAAGTTCCCGACTGCACTTTCTTTACAAATTTCCTCATCACCAAATTTCTTAAGAAAGAGAAGTTGTCACCTTCATTCTCAGTACAAATTTTCGCTTCACATTATTTCGAAAGAAAGAGAAGTTGAAAGCTTCGCTTTCTATAAAAGTGGCCAAGGGGCCAAAGTCGAGTATTTTCTAAGAAAGTTGTGGGTTGTTTTTACACCAAAATAACCAACTCACTTTTGATTGAAATTCAGTATAATGTATGAGTACGGTCGTCTCCTCAGGGAACAGGATCAACTATTTTCTTTCCAATTAGTTCGTGAATATTGTTTTAAATGGCTTGCATCCAGAACTTGAACAAACAACTTTTAATTAACACAACTTTAACAATTAAAATTCTACTAACGAAAACGTTACCGGCGACGCGCCGTGCATAACCTCATTCCTTCTTATTTTTCCGATTGTTAGGATGACGCATCTCTAACTAATCTCCTAATTAACTAGTAACCTAGAGAGACGCTCTACTAGATTAACCAACTAACAGCATTAAGAAAGAAGGGAACCTGATTCTAGCCAAAGACTCTGACGCAGGGCCATTCGACTACCCTATTATTCTCCCTACCTGAAGGTAGTTTTACCACTGATCGGACTCATAGAGGACGCCTCAATTTACCAGATTGGCTTCCCATTATTACAGTTTCACTTAAGTGTGATCAGTACCTAAGAAACTCTGTCATAATGCTTAATCTATCATAGAGAATAATAAGAACTTCTATTTGTAAACTGAAAACCCGTTTAGGTCTCACGTATAACTTACTTCAGTGCTCATTACATCATTCCTAGAGAAAAGAATCTAGCCACTTACCACACCGACGAAGGCTGGAATTAAAAGAGTAATCATACTTGAAACACAATTACTAAAAAGAAGACAAAAGAAACTAGAATAAAACTTCAAAACCTGAAAAATGTAAATCAGAACATCATATGCACACTAGGTGCATCTACCGAAAAAATATTGAATGGAAATACAAGATACCCGTTTCGAAGTTCTGAACTCGCTGCAATGCGAATTCACTTGCGGACATCTAAAAAATTACAGAAAAACACAAAGAGACTGTCTAAAGTCTTGACAGAAAAAGTACCCCCTTTCATCAAACTCTCTCCTCCTATTTATATCCGAAAGAAAAAACTGAAAAGCTAGCAAACTGCAACCATCATGGAACTGCATCATCCAACTCCTCCGACGCTTGTATCCGACAACTTCTTTCAACCACCGGAGGTTTCTTTTCAAGCTTCAAAGTCGTTCTTTTGGCAACAACCAGACTCAACTTCTTATCAGCGATCCAAATCCTCCTTGATCGTATCTTGAACTGCTCCTTAGCAATCGCTTTTTAATTTCCCTTGAGTGAGAGGTAGACTCCCACTTCTGCTCCGAATCTGGCTCTTAAAGAAACCAATTTCAGCCAAACTGCTCCTCACGTGTTGACTTCCTCTTCATTATGTAACTGCAAAAAAACATATCACATAAGTGTAGAAAATGTCCAAAAAGCCCTCAAGCTTCTACGAATTAAACACAAAATTCAGCCTTTTCAACTCCCCCACACTTGGATTTTTACTTGTCCTCAAGTACACACCAATTCAGCCCCATGAAAGCAACCAACAACTATAACGGCACAACCACATCACCTAAACACTGACAGAAAAAAACTGAATAGAAAACACAACTACCACACTGTCCTTCATGAATAACAAATCTCAGAATATAGTGACTACCACATAGGACTTGACTGGAACATCAACCTCTTACCGTGACCCATCCACTTGAATCAAACCAAATCATCACTCTTCTTCATTTGCATCAAAATAAGCAAAATAGTTAACTCTCACAGGATACACTCAATCGCTCCCTAACCCTACTTTGGTACTATCAAAATCACATCACCATGAGCCAAATAATTCATTCCCAACACAAGTAAAATTATATGCAAGACAAAACAGGCGTTTATGAAGAGTAGGCTAGGGAATTCAGTCAGGGTAGGATGGAGGTAACTTTTAAGCTTAGAACCCAGAAAACATGCAAGAGACACAAGAATTCATTACTTACTTGAAACAGCATCCGTATGGCCTTTCGGAAGGCAATTAAACTTGACAGAACAGCAGTACTAGTGCTTACCAAATTTGAGTGCTGCACTTCTCTCTTTTCAGTATTTCTTGCTTTTTGTGAGAAAGGGCACCCTTTACCACCAACTAGTACCACAATGCACTTAACAACAATTTCGGCTAACACAATAGCCATCTCAACAACATTAAAGGCAAGCCAAGCAGTTATTTAAAAAATTTTCTTTTCCAATTGCATCACATCACTGGGTTCTTATTCACAGCATATCTTTGCCTTCACTTATCGCATATTCAACTCATAACTAGATGCTCAAACTTACAACCCAAAGGAAAAATAGTACACAATTCAATACCATTCATTGCATGCCAAAAGAAAGCCAAAACAAGTTCATGGTGCATATAAATGAAGTTGATATGAAGAACAAGTTTTAGGCTTCAAAGGGCTTCTAGGGGATAACACATAGGTAAGATAAGAAACGAAAGCCAAATGGGCTAATCCTAGATGCCTTGATCGTCCTGCACATAATTCCACCCCAAAACATCATTCACATCCACAAATGGCCAAATTCAACAAATGCAATTCACTCAACGAAGAGGGGGATGTGGAAGTGCTCCACTCTAGCTTAAACCTGATTTCAGTAGGCTTTATTAACTATCTTGCCACCTTCATCCTCTACAAACTCATTCAAAAGAAATCAGAAATGGTTCTCTACAAATGGATGACCTTCCTCTTACCATATAACCAATCCCAATCAAGTCCACAGAGGTAAACCAGTAATTCCAAGATCTGAACATTCACTACAAACTCATGCCACAAACACAAACTCCCCCACACTTAGAAATTGCATTTTCCCAGATGCAACACTAAGGTGGAAGTACGATCACACACACCTATATACAGCAACACATATCCACATAATAAATAAAACTACTAAAAACAAAACAAAGAGAGGGACTGCCCTTATGGGGGAGGTGGTGCTGCGAAACCTTCTCTGCACATGAATGCGTTCAGCACATTTTCGTGAGCTTCTTGCCTGATTCGAAGAGCTCTCATGTCAGCCAGCATGTTGAATTGATTCTGCAAAAGAGTATCCACCTTCCTATAGAGATGTTGGAGCTCGGTAAAGAACATGCTGGACTGTTCTGTGGTCAATGATGAACCTGCAGAAGACGAAGGCACAGAAGAGCTCGGGCCCTTACGACCCGGCTTGCTGAATTGCAGCTCATCATTAGCATTCCTAAAAACTACCTTCATCTCAAGCAAGGTATCCAAATCAAAAGCAGATGGTAGGATGCTATGCAAAGGAGTACGGTTCAGATTAATCAGCTTATTATGCACAACAATTCTAGTAACAAACTGACCAAGAGGAAGAAACCAAGTAGGATGAGTAGCTACACTATGACTCTGAAACGCGATCCAGTACCCCAGATTCAATGGCAGACGTTGTGTCATTGCCCACAAAATACAGTTCAGTATAAGACACAATATCAGTACCAATCTTACCCACAAAATTATACACAAAATATCTATGACAGATTTGGAGAGCTAGATCATGGATATAAACAGACTTTGACCTAGAACTTGCATACTCCTGTGGATCACTAGGTGCAATAACAGCCCATGCATTCTTAGCATTAAAAGACTCAGAAATTCCTGAATTCATAGACTGATACTGTACCCCATCTATCTCTTCCTCCTCAACCATGCCCAATTGGACATTGAACTCATCGATGGACAAGCTAAACACCTTACCACACAACTGAAATGAAATCCTATCAGGTGATTCATTCTCATAATTTTTCAAATTAGCTTTGAAGAAGGCATAATACTCATATAGCACTCCACCAAACACAGGCAATGACAAAATTTCAAACATAGGGGTCCATCCAATCCCATCAAAAAATCCTCTCACTTTTTGTTCTAAAAGCAAAGGAGCTAAACTTACCCAATTGAAGACTTTCCATGCTCTGACCTTCCTCTTCAAGCACTGTTCATATTTGGTCTGGTGCCTCTCATCGGAAAACCTTGGTGTCGACTGGACCATTGCAACGGCTTTGCCTTGTTTTTTCTTCTACGGCGGTACAAGCACCACCTCATCAACCGATAGGTCATCCTCTGGCTCCTCCGGGTTCTCCTGCTCCTCCAGATTGTCCGAGTCCACCTGGTTCTCCTCAGTGACCTGTCGCGTCGGAGAAGGTCCCCGTTCCTTGAGAACGGATGGTTCGGCTACCACCTTTGGATTTTTTGCCTACCCAGTCGATCGTCGGTGTTTCTGCACGGGAGCTTCAGCCTCAGTGACCTGTTCATCGGATTGCTCCAGAGTTGGAGGCTGGGGTCGTTTCACCGCCTTCTTCTTCTTGGTCACCACATACTTCCTTTTCGTTGGAGTCGACTGAGTCGCCCCAGGCGGCTTGCGTCTTCCTTCCTCCTCATCGGATGTTTCATCCCGTAATCGTAACCCCACGTTGAGGTACTTTGTCCGAGGCATAGGATTGAGAGGGATGGATTGGGGATTCCCGATTGTGAAAAGGATAAGACCGGTGGCACCAATTTCCGGTGAAAGCAGCGGCGGCAGTGACTTTGGGAGAATCGAGTGAAAGATACAGTAGGGCACGATGAAGATGAAAAGGGTGAAACCAAATTCCCCAATTCTTTTTACCCTGAAGTAGCAACCTCACGTTTACCCTTGAAAGCACGCCTCTTTTCTTTTTTCCTTTTCCATTTTTTTCATTTTTCTTTTAAAATAAAACTAACAGTCAATTAAAAATGCTCGGCCCAACCCAGATGGGCCTCCTCTGAAAAATCCGCAGCCTTCTCAATAAATGGCTTCAATAAATGCCCTTTAACCTTGAATGTCTTGCCGTTGCTCAAACTCTTCACTTCCACGGTTCCGTATGGCCATACAGAGGTCACCTCAAAGGTCCAAGCCAACAAGACTTGAGCTTTCCTGGCATGATACGCAAGCGGGCATTATACAACAGCACCTTCTGCCCCAAGGTAAAACACTTACGCCTTAAATGCTTATCATGAAGCATTTTTGTCCTCTCCTTGTACCATGCTGAATTTTCATAAGCTTCTAATCTGAGCTCTTCAAGTTCCTGCAACTGAAGTTTCCTCTCTTCTTCACAAACAGATTCTTTCATGTTACACTGCTTCACAGCCCAAAAAGCCCTATGCTCAAGTTCCACCGGTAAATGGCACATCTTCCCAAATACTAACTGTATGGTGACATTCCAATCGGCGTCTCGTACGCAGTCCTATAAGCCCACAAAGCATTATCCAAATGAGAGCTCCAGTCCTTGCGTTTAGGATTTACCATTTTCTCCAAAATGCCCTTAACTTCTCTATTGGATACTTTAGCCTGACCATTTGACTGGGGATGATATGCTGTCGCCAATCTGTGATGAACTTCGTATCTCCTCAGCAATGCCTCAATTGTCCTGTTATAGAAATGTGTACCTTGGTCACTGATAACAGCGCGTGGAACGCCAAACCCGCTAAAAATGTTTGCTTTGAGAAAACTTGCAACAACTTTTGCATCATTTGTCCGAGTGGCCTTAGCTTCCACCCACCTTGATACGTAATCCACTGCTACAAGAATGTACACATTACTGAAGGAACTTGGAAATGGACCCATGAAGTCCATACCCCACACGTCAAAAGATCTCGCACACAATTATTGGATTCTGCGGCATTTCATTCCTCGCAGAGATATTTCCAACCCTTTGGCACTTCTCACAACTTTTGCAAAACTCATAAGCATCTTTAAACAAAGTGTTCCAGAAAAAACCACTGTCCAGAACCTTCCTTGCTGTTCTCTTCGAACCAAAATGTCCACTACAAGCGTGTACATAACAATGAGTTAAGATATCCTGAAAGTCACATTCAGGTACACATCGCCGGATAACCTGATCAAATTCAATCCTCCATGAAAGGGGTTCATCCCATATGAAAAACTTGGAATCACCTTTTATTTTCATCTTCTGAGCATAACTTAACTCCTTAGGAAGCAATCCTGAAACCAAGTAATTAACCATATCAGCATACCATGGTTCCATACCTTTGTCACTTTTCAATGCATACAAGTGTTCATCAGGAAATGTTTCCTGAATGGCCATTCCGATGCCGTCCTCAGAAACCAACCGACTCAGATGGTCTACCACTGAATTCTCTGTACCCCTCTGATCTTTTATCTCCAAATCGAACTCCTGCAACAACAAAATCCAGCGGATAAGCCTTGACTTTGACTCCTTCTTTGCCAACAGATATTTGAGAGCTGCGTGATCAGAGTACACAATTACTTTAGAGCCTAAAAGAGAAGCTCTAAACTTCTCAAAAGCAAAAACAATAGCCAGCAACTCCTTCTCCGTGGTTGTGTAACTACTCTGTGCAGCATTCAATGTTTTGGATGCATAATGAATCACACAACTATCCTTTCCAACCTTTTGTCCCAAAACAGCCCCAATCGCGTAATCACTGGCGTCACACATCAATTCAAAAGGTAATTCCCAGTTGGGTGGTTGCATTATGGGAGCACTGACCAATCTCTTCTTTAACACATTAAAGGCTTCTTTACAATCATCTGTGAATTGAAATGGAATCTCCCGCTGCAACAGTCTCGTCAAAGGCCTAGCAATCTTAGAGAAATCTTTGATAAATCTCCTATAGAACCCTGCATGTCCAAGAAAACCCCGAATTTCCCTAACATTCGTGGGGTAAGGCAATTGCTCAATCAGATCCACCTTAGCCTTATCAACCTGAATACCTTTCTCAGAAATAATATGTCCTAACACATTACCTTCCCTAACCATAAAACGTCATTTCTCATAATTCAGCACAAGGTTAGTCTCAATGCATCTATCAAGCATTTTTTCCAGATTACTCAAACACTGATCAAATGAGCCACCGTATTCAGTAAAGTCATCCATAAAAATTTCAATACAATGCTCAATCAAATCAAAAAATATGCTCATCATGCAGTGTTGAAACGTACCCGGTGCATTGCAAAGGCCAAAAGGCATACGCCTATATGCAAATGTGCCAAACGGGCAAGTAAAAGTTGTCTTCTCCTGGTCCTCTTGGGCAACAAAAATCTGGAAATATCCTGAATAACCGTCAAGAAAACAGAAGAACAATTTACCAGCCAACCTCTCCAACATTTGATCAATGAAAGGTAAAGGAAAATGATCTTTCCGAGTTGCAGCATTTAACTTCTTGAAATCGATGCACATACGCCATCCAGTTTGGAGACGCATAGGCACCAATTCATTATTCTCATTCTTTACCACCTGGATTCCAGACTTCTTGGATACCACATGCACCGGACTTACCCATTCACTGTCGGAGATAGGATAGATGATTCCTAACTCTAACAATTTCAGTATCTCCTTCAGCACCACCTCCTTCATTGCCGGATTTAATTTTCTCTGTGGATCCCTTCATGGCCGTGCTTCTGACTCAAGGAGAATTCTGTGCATACAGACTGTTGGACTGATGCCTTTAATATCTGCCAATGTCTATCTGATGGCTTCCATATGGCCCTTCAGAAGCCTGATCAATCATTCCTCCTGCACTTAGTGAGTTCACTACTTATGATCACCGGAAAAGTTTCTAACTCACCCAAAACGCATACTTCAAATGCCTGGGAAGAGGTTTAAGTTCCAACTTTGGTGCCTTTACAATAGATGGCAAAAGCCTATCAGAATGGTTTTGAATGGCCCTTCGGATGGTATCTCCACTGGTAGACCCTTCCTCTGCTGAATACAGCATCATGATGGTTTCTCTCATGTCCTCATTTGTCATATCTGCAGCATCCACATCTGTCCAACTATGAACTAGCGTGACCTCCAAATTGTCCTCGACAAACTCTGTCTCTAAATACTCCTGAACAACTGAGTCTACCAAATCAATAGCACAAAGCGAACCTGAATCATGTGGATACCTCATAGCCTCATGGACATTAAAAGTGACCACCTCCCCACAGAATTCAAAAGAGAATGTCCCTTTATCGACATCAATCTTTGTCTTGGCAGTCTTCAAGAATGGTCTCCCCAGCAGAATTACAGTAGTCTCTTTTGACACCGATGGTCCCATGTCAAGAATATAAAAATCTATCGAAAAAATGAAGTCATTGACCTTGACAATTACATCCTCTAACAATCCCACCGGATATGAATTTGATCTGTCGGCTAGCTGAATAACCACACTTGTCTCCTGAAGAGGCCCCATCCGCAACTCATGATAAATGGACAACGGCATTACATTGATAGATGCTCCCAAATCAAGCATAGCCCTTTCAATCTTTTTGTTACCAATGATGCAAGAAATGGCGCACATACCAGGATCTTTACATTTCGGTGGCATTTTCTGCTGAATCATTGCGGAAGCATTCTCTCCAACCACTAGCTTCTCATCTTTCCGATACCTCACCTTGTTGGTGCAGAGATCCTTCAAAAATTTGGCCACTTTCGGTACATGCTGAATGGCATCAATAAATGGAATGTTGATCTCTATCTTCTGAAAGATATCGAGCATGGCCTTAATGTCGTCCTCCTTCTTTGTCTTTGCCAATCTTCCAGGAAAATGAGGTGGAATTATTACTTTAGGTACAGCAATCTCTGGCTCCACTCTTACCTCATCTTGCTCATTTTTCTCCACACCTTCAGACATTTCCTCTTCCTTCTGTGACTCTTCCTTTTTCTTTTCATCCACCTTTGCCTTCGGAGAATCCAGCAACTGCCTTCCACTCCTTCGGTGCATGGCACTGACATTCCTTTTCGGATTTACTTCCACTTGCGATGGCAACTTCCCTTGATTACCCTCAAATTGGTTGATGGTAGTTGACAACTGTGTGATCTGCATTCCCAGATTGTTAATACTCGATCTGGTCTCCTGCTGGAATTTTTGCATCTCATCTTGCGCCCTATTCATCCCTTGATGCAGATTCTGTGTGGTGTTAGCTAAACTCTTCACCAATTCTTCCAAGGTTGAGCCTGCTTTAGCTGGTTGTGGTGCCATCGTATGTTGTTGCTGAATGGTATTGTACTGTGATGGTGCATTATATTGTGATGTGGAGGCTCTGTACTGGTTCTGTTGAAACCCAGGTGGACCTCTATTGTTCCCATACCTCAGATTTGGATGGTCCTTCCAACCAACATTGTATGTGCTGGAAAAAGGGTCATAGTTCTTCTGAGGTTGGTTCTGAAAGTTCCCAGCCACATTAACCTGCTCCGTATTGTCATCCTGAAGGGTGGGACAAGCATCGATTGGATGACCAGAAAGGTTACAAATACCACACACCTTTGCTTGTTGCACTGAGCTCACAACCAACTTCTCCACTAGTGATGTCAATGAGTTAATCTTATTCTCAAAGTCTGAAACACTGACCTCACCTACCCTCCTAGTTGTACCAGTGCGTACAGAAAATTGCCGCCTAGATTCAGCAGTTCTTTTAATCAAGGCTTGAGCTTTAGCCGGAGTTTTGCTCATGAATGCTCCTCCACTTGCATCATCGATCGTTGTTCGTTCCTCCATTAGCAACCCTTCATAAAAATACTGCGACAACAACTGATCTGAAATTTGATGCTGCGGACAACTATCACACAACCTCTTGAACCTCTGCCAGTACTCAAACAAATTTTCATCCTGCATCTGTTTAATACTGCAAATATCCTTCCTCATAGCAGTTGTCTTAGACGCAGGATAAAAAATTTTCAGGAATTGCCGCTACATCTCAGCCCATGTGTTCACAGAGTTCGGTGGTAAACTCTGAAACCAAATGTTCGCTTCCCCCGTTTGCGTAAAGGGAAAGCTTGCCAACATGACATACTCCTTATTAATTCCCCTGTTCCTCAACATGCTGCAGATTTTCAGAAACTCATTCAGAAAATTATTGGGATCCTCTCCAACCAAACCATGGTACTTCGGAAGCAGATTCAAGTACGACGACTTGAGCTCAAAATCCACAGTGAGTGTTGGCAGCACTATGCAGGAAGGCTGAAAATCAATATCCGGGCACGCCAAATCTCCCAGCGTACGTTCGTCAGGTGGATTTCCATTTTTATTCACCATGCCTTCAGTATCACCTGTATCAAAATTCCCTTCTGGTTCAAGGTCCGAATGGTCTTGTGGATCCTCTTGTGCAGTACCAGAAGTAAACTCTTCGCGAACTGCCCTTGCTTCTTTCCTTCTCTGTTTCACAGACCTCTCAATTTCTGGATCAAACAACAAAATGGGGTGAGAAGATCTGGACATTCACTAAACAAAGTAACCAGAATTAGCCGAAAGAAAACAATTAATGCTTCGCTGTTCCCTGGCAATGGCGCAAATTTGGTGGGTCGTTTTTACACCAAAATAACCAACTCACTTTTGATTGAAATTCAGTATAATGTATGAGTATGGTCGTCTCCCCAGGGAACAGGATCAACTATTTTCTTTCCAATTAGTTCGTGAATAGTGTTTTAAATGGCTTGCATCCAGAACTTGAACAAACAGCTTTTAATTAAAATTAAAATTCTACTAATGAAAACTCTAGCAACAAATGAATTCACACCGAATTAAGTAATACATTCATTGACTCAAAAATATGCTTACAACAGAAACAAATCAGTTATGGTTACCGGCGACGAGCCATGCATAACCTCATTCCCTGTTATTTTTTCGATTGTTAGGATGACGCATCTCTAACTAATCTCCTAATTAACTAGTAACCTAGAGAGACGCTCTACTAGATTAACCAACTAACATCATTAAGAAATAAGGGAACCTGATTCTAGCCAAAGACTCTGACGCAGGACCATTCGACTACCCTATTATTCTCCCTACCTGAAGGTAGTTTTACCACTGATCGGACTCACAGAGGACGCCTCAATTTACCCGATTGGCTTCTCATTATTACAGTTTCACTTAAGTGTGATCAGTACCTGAGAAATCCTGTCATAATGCTTAATCTATCATAGAGAATAATAAGAACTTCTATTTGTAAACTGAAAACCCGTTTAGGTCTCACGTATAACTTACTTCAATGCTCATTACATCATTGCTAGAGAAAAGAATCTAGCCACTTACCACACTGACGAAGGCTGGAATTAAAAGAGTAATCATACTTGAAACACAATTACTAAAAAGAAGACAAAAGAAACTAGAATAAAACTTCAGAACCTGAAAAACGTAAATCAGAACATCATATGCACACTAGGTGCATCTACCGAAAAAATACTGAATGGAAATACAAGATACCCGTTTCGAAGTTCTGAACTCACTGCAATGCGAATTCACTTGCGGACATCTAAAAAATTACAGAAAAACACAAAGAGACTGTCTAAAGTCTTGACAGAAAAAGTACCCCCTTTCATCAAACTCTCTCCTCCTATTTATATCCGAAAGAAAAAACTGAAAAGCTAGCAAACTGCAACCATCATGGAACTGCATCATCCAACTCCTCCGACGCTTGTATCCGACAACTTCTTTCAACCGCCGGAGGTTTCTTTTCAAGCTTCAAAGTTGTTCCTTTGGCAACACCGAGACTCAACTTCTTATCAGCGATCCAAATCCTCCTTGATCGTATCTTGAACTGCTCCTTAGCAATTGCTTTTTAATTTCCCTTGAGTGAGAGGTAGACTCCCACTTCTGCTCCGAATCTGGCTCTTAAAGAAACCAATTTCAGCCAAACTGCTCCTCACGTGTTGACTTCCTCTTCATTATGTAACTGCAGAAAAACATATCACATAAGTGTAGAAAATGTCCAAAAAACCCTCAAGCTTCTACGAATTACAACACAAAATTCAGCCTTATCAGAAAGTGAAGTCGAGTTGTCAACTTCGCTTTCTGTACAAATTTTCGCTTCACCCAGTTTCAAAAGAAAGCGAAGTTGAAACCGTTGCTTTCTTCGAAACGTGTTGAAGGGGCAAAAGTCGAGTTTTTCCTCTGAAAGCGAAGTTGGCAACTGAGCTTTCTTTACAAATTTTCGCATCACCCAATTTCTAAAGAAAGCGAAGTTGTTAACTTCGCTTTCAGTACAAATTTTTGCTTCACCCTATTTCAAAAGAAAGCGAAGTTGAAACTTTCGCTTCCTTTGAAAAGTTGCCAAGGGGCTAAAGTCGAGTTTTTTCTCTGAAAGCGAAGTTGGCAACTGAGCTTTCTTTACAAATTTCCCCACCACCCAATTTCTAAAGAAAGCGAAGTTGTCAACTTTGCTTTCAGTACAAATTTCAGTCCGAAACTATTTTCAAGGAAAGCGAAGTTGCTAACTTCGACTTCATTAAATCTGAAATTCCCGAAAAATTGTCGCTATTTTTGAAATTTATGAATAAAAAAACATTTTTTATGGAAAAAATTCAGAAATTTTGCAAACTGACGGAAATGTAGGGTAGGACCATTTAAAGACAAAAAATGAAGTTAAGGGACCAAAGTGAATAATTTTGAAGATAGGGGACCAATTAAAACTGCAACCCCAAGTTAGAGGACCACAAAGGTCATTTACCTAGAAAAAAAACTGTAGGGATTTTGGAGAAGAAAATGGAGCATTTTTGGATTAGAAAGAAATCATCATATTTTCTTTAGTTTTGACCTTAGTCAAAGGATTAAGTGATCGATTATTTAAAAAATAGAGAGACAAAGTGTTAAAACCTTCTATCACAGGGAGTTGGAAGTAATTAAGCCAAAAAAAGAAGGATTTAAGAAGCATGAAAGTATTTTGACAAAAATACCCTCAAATAAATTGTCCCACTTGCCACTTAACTGACCAGTTTAACATAATGACCAAAAAGGTGCGTAAATAAAAGTAAAGTGAATAAAAAAATAATTAAAAAAATAAGGTGATTAAAACGTTAACTTTTTTCAAAGTAAGGTGATTATATTATCAATTTACCCTCTTTTTTTCTCTAATCTTTCTCCTCCTTAATCTTCTTCTCCTAGAATCAATCTTCTTTGGTTATCTATTTTCAAATTTTTTCCCTTTTCTCTCGCTATATCAATATTCATCCTCTTCATCGCTGGTGGGTCTGTGCGGGTGGTCGCGATGGATTTCCGATCTGGGCGAAGAAGATGAGCATTATGGTGTTCTTCCACCTTCCGTTTGTTGCTACTAAAAAAATTCCGAAGAGGGTGGTGGCAAAGGCAGTAAAAGTGGAGCAACACGGAAGCAAATTCTTCTAAATTACGGGTTGGCGGCGGTGACAAAGGGGGCTAGTGGTGATGGTGACGAAGGGGGTTAGGCAACCTAGTTGCTGGTTTCTTTTGGCAGTAAAATTAGAGCAATACGGAATCGGGTTCTTCTCAATTTCAGGTTGGCGGTGGTGACAAAGGGGGTTGGCTGTGGTACTGACGAGATACTAAATTTTTAAGGGGAATTGGGTAAATTAAGGGGAATGAGATACTGAATTTTTTCTTATTATGAAATTGCTGAATTCAAATGAGGAAGACAATGAACAGTTAATGGGTTGAGTTTTTTTTTTTTTTTTTTTGTTTCTCTGTGTTCTTTTTTTTTCATTTTATGAATTGTTCAATTGGAATTGTCAGTTGGATTGCTGCTACTTGGTCTTCAAGAAGAAGAATCTTTGCTATTTTTTTGTGGTGACTGGGGCATTTGCAGGCTCCGTCTTGGTCTATCATAGTGATTTATCGGGCATTTGCAGGTTCAAGAAGTATGCCATAGTTTTCTTAATCATTCTATTTTTGTATTTGGATGAAATCTTATAAATCCTTAGGAACTTTGATAAACCCAGTTGTTCGATGGTTTCAGAATGAAAAATCAGCGGTTATAATGAAAGAAGGTTTCTTCAGTACTGATTATGCTGTGTTTCCCCTAAATAGTCAAGAGGATTTGCCGATTGATTCTCTAAATCAGAAGGGGCCGGTTGAAGAACACCCCCCCAATCCCTCTCTCACCGCAATTCGGTGATGAAAATGGAAGACGGAATGGCCTTGCCAGTCTTGAGCTCTGCTGTTGGTAAAATTGCTTTCTGGCTGACATGGACACGAGGCTATGTTTTGAGAGCAAGCGTATGGAAGTTTGCTTCGACGGCGACTGGAGTGGGTGTTCAGGCGTTGGTGGTGGTGTTGTGGCGGAGAGCAAAGCGGTTGCGCCAGAGGTAAGTGCAGCCGAAGAGCAATCATTAGCTCATGCTTCTCATCAAATCAAAAGACCAGAAAATCAACGAGCTGTTGCTGTAAGTATCACAGTTTAATGATTTGTTAGGGGCATGATATTTGCAGTCGACGGAATCGATATTTGCAGCGACATTTTTGCGTGAAAAGACCGAAATGCCCTTGGGGTAAAAAAAAAATTTTAATTTTCCAATCTGCTGAAAAAATGAAAAAAAAAAAAAAAAAACCCAGAACCATCGCCCGCGACCGGCGATGGTTTTGTGTAAAACCATCGCCGGGCGATGGTTTTCTACACGGCGATGGTACCCCGCAAAACCATCGCCGGCGACCGGCGATGGTACCCCCCCCCCCCCCCCCTCCCTCCCCTTAAAGTTGAGATTTTTGATATTTGCAGCGACCACCGGGCGGATCTTCCCCATGCCGGTAACAAATTTCACAATTTTGACAAAACTACTAATAAATTCGGACATAATACAAGTAAATTAATTAATAAAACTACATAAAAAAAGGAAAAAAAAAAAACCAAAGAAAAAAACCAAAGTGTCGCCGGCGTGGTTTTTTTCTTTGGTTTTTTTTTTTTTTTCCTTTTTTTATGTAGTTTTATTAATTATTTTACTTGTATTATGTCCGAATTTAGTAGTAGTTTTGTCAAAATTGTGAAATTTTTTACCGGAATGGGGAAGATCCGCCCGGTGGTCGTTGCAAATATCAAAAATCTCAACTTTAAGGGGGGGGGGGGGGGGGTACCATCGCCGGTCGCCGGCGATGGTTTTGTGTAAAACCGGCGATGGTTTTCTACAAAACCATCGCCGTCGCCCGGCGATGGTTCTGGGTTTTTTTATTTTTATTTTTAATTTTTCCAGCAGATTGGAAATTTAAATTTTTTTTACCCCAAGGGCATTTCGGTCTTTTCACGCAAAAATGTCGCTGCAAATATCGATTCTGTCGCTGCAAATATCAATTCTGATTTGTTATTGGCATGAAGGTGAGTTTGTAGGATATAAAAATAATATATATTTAAAATAATATTAAAGAGATTAACGCACAGTGGAATAAATTTTTTTTTGTAATAACGAACAATAAACAAACCCACATGCACACAATCTGTGCGGTGCACCTAAGTCTAAGCTTGGTAGAGAAACAATCCGAAGGCTATTCAGTTTCTCTCTGTCTATCTCTATCTATCTCTGTTTATTTCTGTGATTACAATGATCACCCAATGCTTTTATTTAGACTAAACTATCTCTAAATCCTACCATAAATCTAATTTAGAACTATTTCCTAAAACAAATAGATTATCCAAAACAAACACTAAACCAAATAGGAAATAAACAAATAATAAATCTTACTACAAATATAATTACCTAATGAATACAAGTTTGGTTTAAATAATATTTTCCAACATAGCTTCCCTTAAACCAAACTTGGATCAAAGCAGCTCCAATGCCATCTCAAGCTTCAACCTCCATTGAAATCTCTTTTGCAGTGTAGACAACATACAACACCGCCTTGTAATAGTATTTCTTCAGCTCTATTTTCAAACTGATTGTAGAGACACTTTTGTATGTGCCATGGATCTTCTGTGGAAATTCATCCTTATCAAAGAACTTAGTCATGTCCACCCATTCTTCATCTAAACAAGTCTTCTCGTCAACCTTATAATCATCCTTGCAAATTTCAATAACAACCTCGCAAATTCGAGGTATTTCCTTCAAATTTGATTTGAATACAAACTTATATTTTGAGCACATCTTGTCAAAATTTTCAGCTTGATCAAAGAATTCACTGATATCTACCCATTCATCTTTAGAACAGAACTTTTCATCGACATTACTAATCTCATCAATGCCATCAAACATAACAATGTCCTTGCAAATCCAAGGCTCCACTGTCACATTTTTAACTTGGTCAGACTGTCCCTCAAATAAGGAGTCAACTTCACTGCAGTTGATCTACTCCAAATCAATAAGGCTTTCAACAATCCCGTGATCACTTTCATCTACGTGATCATCAATTTTAATATTTCGCTCTTGTTCTAAGACACGGACAATTTCTTCTTCTTTGACCAAATCAACACTTTTAATGTCTTCATCCTCCTCGGCATATTCTTGCTCAATGATATTTTGGCTCTCTGTATTGTTGCTGGAACATCCATTCTCCAAGCTTTCACCATCAACTTCAAGCAATACTTCATCAGACTCCTCATTTATTAACACGAATGCTTCAGCTTGAACATCACAAAAATTATCAACAACAGTTGCATGCTCTTTTATGTCTTCAAAACGTTTAGACCAACACTCTCTTTTGTAATCTATAATTTATTGGGTAAAAGACATCTCGTAAGTTTCCAGTTCACATTCAAAGTCGTCGTAACCAAACATAGAAAAATCCTTAGTGGCTTCTAAAACTAACTTCTTTTTGTGAAATTTCCAAGTCAACACGCAGAACTTTTGACACTATTTGTTCTTCTGTCATATTCTCATCTCACTAACGATAGATTTGACCCTGTCCATGTATTCTTGGACTATTTCATCGGGATTCATCTTTGCCAACTCGAATTGTCTCCTTAACTCCTGCAGTTTGTCTCTTTGAATGTTTTCGTTTCTTCGATTGGCAACTTTTAACTTTTTTCAAAACTCCTTAGCTATCTTTACATCCATTAAATTTCTGCATACGTCTAATCCAATATTCGTTCTTAAATAATACAAAGCCAATTGTTTCTGATATTGATTTATCTTTGATTCTCTGCTTTCTGCAAACTCTGACTCAAATCCTGTCTCAATCACGTGCCAGATTCCAATAACTCTAAAGAAATCTTTCATTTGTTGACTCCAAAGTTCATAATTATTTTTTCCATCAAAGACAAAAACATGACACTTCTCAATGATAGGTAAAGAAGACATCTTTAACTACTTCAATCATTCAAAAACTTTTAACACATTCTATTCCAAATGTAGGACCTAATTTAACCAGCCACGAACATCAAACTGATGTTGCGATTTGAGCCAACGAACAATTGCCGACCAATTAATTTAATCAAATCTAAAACTGATCAAAGATTAATTCCACCAACAACTCCGAGGTTCAGCCACGACACTCAAATCCACAATCAATCAATATTTTGATCGTAGATCAAAGAAAATAAACAAATCCTTGCTCAATTTAAACCAAACTAATGAAGACTTGGATCAAATAAATAGACCCCGTAAAATGAACAAAACTTGAAGCAATCAAATTATTGCTTACCAAAGTCGCAAGGTTTTTTCTCGGATGCCACAAACTACCCCATTCCAATATCTTTGTATTTTCTGATGACGTCGAATGCTGTTTTTAAAACACGATCGATAAACTTTTTCGAACTCCTTTTCTATTCTGGCTTCTTTATAATCGCCGAAACTCGAACCAATTTAATTTGAACAAAGTCTCAAATTACATCTTCACACAGGCCGATGAATCAATTGACTTCGATTAAGAAGACAAATTTATGTAGCAGCCGTCGGTGCCAAACTCACCAATTTGAATTGCACACAAACCGAGAGAGACAATCAAAGTGAGGAGAAAAACTTCTTAAAACACAATGGCCTTAAGTCTTAATAAAATTTAGAACTCAACCCAATCGCAACTTGACGGCGGAATTCTACTAACACATTGAAAGGCTTTGTTTCTATGTTTGACGCCGGCGCAAAAACTGCACAGAATCAACTTAGGCTTAGATACCACTTGTAGAATATAAAAATAATATATATTCAAAATATTATTAAAGAGATTAACGCACAGTGGAATAAAACTTCTTTGTAATAACGAACAATAAACAAACCCGCACGCACACAATTTGTGCGGCGCACCTAAGCCGAAGCTTGGTAGAGAAACAACCCGAAGGCTATTTAGTTTCTCTCTGTCTATCGCTATCTATATCTGTTTATCTCTGTGATAACAATGATCACCCAATGCCTTTATTTATAGACTAAACTATCCAAGAATCTACCATAAATCTAATTCAAAACTATTTCCTAAAACAAATAGATTACCCAAAACAAACACTAAACCAAATAAGAAATAGACAAATAATAAATCCTCTACAAGTATAATTACCTAATGAATACAAGTTTGGTTTAAATAATATTTTCCAACAGAGTTCTAGTTCTTCAAGCTGGTTGATTCGCCACGCTTCATCAGCACAACCAGTGAATCTGCCATTAATATATATCTGTTGCTCTGCTATGGTGGAATTGAATATCCAAAAATGATGATCCATAAGAAATGTGCTTATATATTTGTTCTGAGTAGTTGTTGTGATTCTTGAATGATGTTGATGATGAAGTTCAGCTATAAATGTTAGGATTTGGATTTCCTGTGTTGAATTGGAAATTATGAAACTTGAATTTTGTTTGAGTTTACAAGCAAAAAATAAAAATCCAATTGTTCATCTTCATATGAAATTGGGGAGAGATGGAGAAGAGGGAAATGAGTGGTTGGGAAATCGAGAAAATAGAAAAAAGTTGGTAAGAGAGATGGGTAATGGCATAGTGACCAAATTATGGGGGTGGGGCGGGGGGGGGGGGGAGGGGGGGGGAGATGGGGTGAGGGGCCGACTGAAAAAGTAAAAAGATGAAGGAGAGTGAGTGATTTTTTAAAATTTTATTTCATTATCTTTTAGCAATAAAGAATATAAAAAAAAAAAGGTGTTTGGACAAAAATGCCCTCGATAAAAATGATCCGTTGGTGGATTAACGGACTACTTTAACAGAATGACCAAAAAAGTATAAAAATAAAAGTATGGTGACTAAAAAAATAATAAAAAGTAAGGTGACTAAAACGTTAACTTTTCCAAATTAAGGCAACTAAATTATCAATTCATCAAAAATTGTCACTCTAATAAGAAATATTAGTCAGTTCTAATTTTTTTTTAATTTATACATTTTACACTTTTGGTCCTTATGTTTGAGTGTTTACACTTTTGGTCCCATAAAATCATTGACCACTTAGTTGACCAATAAAAACATGTTATAACATATTATTGGGACCAAAAGTGTTACAAAGTGTAACGTATTGTTAGTGTAGGCCTCCGTCTTTCGGTCTAACTGTGATTGGAAAATTTTATAACCAGCCGTCGGTACGTGGCGCCCGCAGGTTCTAAGCCGAAGGGCATAGTCACTAAATACATCCTTATTTTAGTAATAAATGACGTCTTCTCCTAATCGTCTGGATGAAGAAAGATATAGTGATACCCCATATAAGCATCAAGGAAGCAGAGGAACTTGAAACCAGCAATAGAGTCAACTCGGATGTTGATTCGTGTGACAGGGAACAAGTCTGTGGGGCATACCTTGTTCAAATCTGTGAAGTTGACACACATCCTCCATGTGACACCCACTCTCTCCATCCGCATACAAGGGATTGTCTTAACTGGATGCTTTCCTGGTTCGCACCAGGGTTCATTTATCGTTCAGAACGAACTAAAACATGCTTTACTATAACATACCAAATATTAATATACATATTTATGTCTCAATTATTCGTAAAATACAAACCAACAAAAACATTCTTGTTTTAAACACATATGGCTAATATAATAGTCTGATTAGCATGAAGTCTCCACCTAGTACTGGTAGTGAGCGAAGTCATCTTCGTACGGAGATCTGGAATAATTATAATTGACAATAGAAAACAAAACATGGAATGAGCTCTTGCCTTATGAGATCACACCGTTTTTGCAAACATTTATTGAGTTGCATAATTACTTATGAATACAATTCAGTCAATCCTAATATATAGCATTCATGACTCCAATGCATTATTCATTTACATATAAAATGAGGATGAAAGGCAGCTGTCAAAGCTCTATATGAACGATAAACGAACTGACCAATTCACCTCGGTGTTCATTCATGCCATACTTATTCCGTTCATTCATTCATTCATTCATTTCGGGCTCTATTGATTCATGAAATAATCTCAAAATTATGAACGCAAATAATTCGGACGACCAGGTCCAATACCGGCCCATGGAATCAAACCGGACCAAACAAGGGATCCGACTCACTTATGCACGATTAACAGTTCCAATGCACAAATAAATCACATCTGAATCTTTACATATATATATATATATATATATACACATACATACATATATGCATCACAATCTGTCATCATATAAAATATGTCATCACAATCATTTCAATGCAGATTCAGTTATTAATTGCATAAAAACGGTATCCATTTTAGTGACCAACTCACCTCGGTCTGTAGATGCTTGCTCACTAGTTCCCTAATGATCTGCAGTATATAAGTGTCGAGGTTTAGACTTTATTCCTAGATCTAGATAAATTCCTGCATTCTAGGGTTTTAAGAGTTCTACCTTTCAATCCGTATATTTCTAACTGTTTTCATAAATCCTAATTCATTATTAAATAAAGTGGTTTAAAGTTATAAAAAAAGTTGTAAGGATTTTAGTTTGAAATTTGAATCTTCAAAAATTCAAGTTTTAGGGGAAGCTCGATTATTCCCACAAAATAGTGGTAATAATCGATTAGAAAATTTCCTCTGGTCCGAAGACTAGTTTTAACTGCAATTACATCGGAAGTAGCCAATTTTCTCGAGCCTCAGTCAAGAAAATTGGTTATTCCCCAAAAAATTTTGCTAATAGCCAATTAAACTTTGTTCTAATTTTTGAAAAAGTGGTTATATTAGTTATCGCTACAAGAAAAATGGCAAGTGACATATGGTCACCAAAGGCCAAATTTTGGTCAGCAAAGGCAATTGGTGACCAAAAAATCGTGGTCACCGGGAGGTCACGTTGCCCCGTCACTAAAGGTATTGGTGACACCAGTTTGAGTTTAGTCACCATAGTGTGTAAATTGGTGACCAAATTATTGTTCGTCACAAAATTAGTGACCAGAAAAGTGGTCACCAAGCCGGTCTCCAAAAGTCTATGGTCACAATTGTGGTCACTGAAAGTACTCTGTTGTTAACGCCGTTTAACATGTTTGGTGACTAGAATAGTGTAGTCACCAAATGTAGCTGTGACATTAGTGACCATAATTTTGGTCACCTAATTAATTCAAGAAAAAGAGTATCCTATTTTGGTGAGTAAAATCCTAGTCACCTTTGTATTTGTAGTTACCGAATCCTGATTATTGTTGTTAATTTTGGTGACAATAATTGGTACTAATTCAAAATCAAAATAATCATTTGTTTAGTTACATTTATTGTTCCTAAAATAATACAAAACCTCATATACTATAATCTCAATAAATGAAATAATACAATATAACTTGTATGTTATAAATCGCACTTCACAGAAAATAAGTTTTAAACTTAGAAAAAAAAAGCCCAAACACTACATTGTACCAATATTCAAGAATGACATAAATAACAAAAGGAACCATAAAAGCAATGCTCAAAACTTGGCCAGCCTTTGCCTAAACAGGCAGACATCAACTTGATTCAATAATTCATCTTTAGCCATTAAACTTCTTTCAAGCTAGTAATGCTCTATATTTTCTCTCTCTCAAAGCAAGTCCACTTTGCATCTGGCTTCTCAGCAATCAGCAGCATAGATAGCGACCAACTAGGGAAAAAATGTCAATGATCAGCAAGTTTTCAACCTCAACGATGTGAATCATCAGTCACATTTTAAATTCTTTAAGTACAAATTCGAGGACAAGAGAGAAAAGTAGATAGGTACGCTAACTGAAACGTAAATTGATCACATTCCAGAACCAAATACTAAATTTAGACTAAGTTTAGTACATGCAATAAAAAATGAATTCATTTCCAAGACAAAATGAAGACTATAATTAAAGGAGTAAACATATAGTCAAACTTCTCTTTATAGTTTATAGATGCACAACTTATAATCAACCATCTCAAAAGCCTCTCATATTATCAAATCACATAATAATTTATTAATCTCATACTCCACAATAAGGAAAAGTTTGTAGCACAAAAAAAGTAGTACAAGTAGAAAATTTATAGGATATTAACCAATACTGCTCCTTGATACTGCCCAACAACAAAGAACTATCCATGTGCAAATTAACCAAATATCTTTCATGGATTCTTCCATTGAACCTTTCACATAAAACCAAGTTGTGATACTGCAAAATGATGTGCTTGGACTTAAATTTAGACCAATAACAATTTACAAAAATATAGTTAACCCAGAGTATTTAAGCATAAAATCGACTATAAAACATCAAATTCAAAACTAGATATTGGTCAAAATAGATACAACCACTATAATGATATAAAAATGTAGTAGTTTATATGATAGTTTACAACCAATAACTCTTTTGAGTCAAATAGGCACATCTATAACTTCTGTATAGAAAATTCAGACTTAACCTTACTGTTGGAAAGATTTATCACCTACCTATGAGTCTGAGCTAAGAAGGAAAATGAAAGTCATATCAGAAGATGCATAGAGCAGCAAATTTAGAGGGTTATTTTCATAAAAGATTTTGATTCTTATTAGAGCAGCTACCATGAAATAAAAGTGGACAATGAAACACCAATTTTTCAACAACAAATCTATCAAAAGAATAGAACATCCAATAAATACGAGTTTACCAAACAAACCTGGCAGTTAAAGAAGTTATAATTGTGATAAACAATGCAATACTATAAAGGTGCAATGTAATTGTTTCGTTCAAATCCCCAATCTGCAGCGTCACCAAGAAGTTCTCTTACATTTTTCCTATTAACTTTTGCAATCAATTGAGAAGAAAGACTAGAACTAGATATTAAGTGATATCATACAACCTAAACACTAATACATAGACACAGTGTGGGGGAATGAGAAGGAACCTGAGCAGATGTAACAGATGCCCACATAAAATGTGTAGCTAGAAACCATTAAAAGAAAAAGAAATCCTCTAAAATGATTCTCAATGAAAACAAAATAACCCATAATTAATCAAGTGATCTTAATTTCAAAAATTACCTTTGAAAACCCGTGTATAGCAAGGTTTAATAGCTTACTGACCCTTGATACCCAATGTATCCAAAGCTTTGACAAGAGATACAAGAAGAGCTCTCAATTCTAACAGATAAAGAAATAAATGGTGTGGAGTTCATTGGGTTTAGTAGCATAACTACATGATCATGAATAAATAAATAAATAAAACAAAAGCATATGCATTCAGTAACATAACCAAGTAGACAATTATCAACAAACTAACAAAAACTAAGCGATCAATTACATACTAACACTTGGAAAATACCAAGCTAATAATGAGCCTAAATGATTTGTTTTATTACAGAGCCATTTCAGTTAAACATTACAAAATTTTCAGGTGTCTTGATGTGATAAATATAAAAAGCACATTCCAAACTCTAATTTGCAATCAATAATCTATTCAAATCACCATTTTCCTAATTGAAGGCTGATTTTACACTGCTTTTCAAAACTATTTATAGGTACCCACTGAGCACATATTGAAATGTACATTTAACTTAAAGAACTTTCAGTAAAATATATCAAGCTCCACTCAAAGTAGGCATATATTACCAATTATTCATCAAGTTAGCCAACTGTGAGTAACCTTTTTACAACCATGATTGCCAAGCTCTGATAGCTTTTTAGAATCTGCAACAATACGTAATCGCTTTATTTATAGTAGCCTCTTGCTCATGTCCAAAATATGAGAAGAAAAAAAAAAAGCATTTTGCATAAAAATTTCCTATATCCTAATAAGGGGAGAAGTATGTCACTAGAGCACAGCCACCGAAAAACAGCTATTTTAAGCACTGAACCACTTCGTTTCTTTTTGTCCAAGTCACTTCTTTTTTTGTCCAAGTTGCTTTTCTTTTTGTCTAACTCACTTTCTTTTTTCTGTGTGAGTTTCGGGAATATCCCCATTCATAGGTCCGAGATCTACATCTATGAATTGAAAGGTCCGAATGATCAACTCTGCAATGAGTTGTTAGAATCAATAGGTCTTCAAATTGTTCATTTGAAAAAATGGAACCCTTCTTATTGGATGGTCATGATACTTCCCAAAAATCCAAATTTTTGATCAATGGAGGAACAATATCACCATTTTGGTTCAATAAGATACCAAAGTGGCTGAGTGACTCATTCCATACTAGAAATAATCGCAGGAAATCCTTTGATAACACGGATTCCTATTTCTCAACGATATTCCACGATCAAGACAATTGGCTGAATCCTGTGAAACCATTTCATAGAAGTTCATTGATATCTTCGTTTTATAAAGCAAATCGACTTCGATTCTTGAATAATCCACATCACTTTTGATTCATGGATTTCATTTTGATGATTAATTGAAAATTAATGCCAAATGAACGTAAGCAAACAGAAATATACACAAGAAAAGTTAAAGGTCACATGCTTTTCTCATCATTGGGACAACTGAAATTAAGTTCCAGATGTTCAGTAATTGATTTTCCAGCAAAAAGAAAAAGTACTGTAAATTTTCTCCATTTGAATAATAAAATTAGAAAAACCCACTTCACCGTAGCCTTCTTGATGAAGAAATCTCAATTTAAAACTAGTAATTTTTCTCACCATAGATTGGAAATAATCCTAAAGAACTCGCCCTCTGCAACGATAACATTTCATGACTGAGGAGATGAGAGATGGAAGGGAAAGGTGTAGTTTGGTAATAAAATTTTGGTTTCACTTTCTTTTTAGTTTCTACTCGCCTTGCTCATGCGTGCATTTCACTCGCCATTTATGTAATGATTTTCCATCCAATTGACACTTTAGTCTAGAAACATTAGGCGGTAATGTGGTATTTAAAAACACGGTGTAATTGTCACTCCACACATGCCACAAAGGGGTAATTGACATTTGCCCGAGAAACAACTTGGAAATGGTACATAGACTTTCTCCAATGCCTCTTTTAATGGCTTTCATCAAAGCTTGACCCATTAAAAGTAAAATATAATATATGTCTTGTCTTGGCTACCCTGGGTTTTATTGAAACATCTCGAGAATTACCTTTTTCTCCATCTACTTACAGATGTTTTATCTCAGGTTGTTGGTCTATAGGGGTCACAGATGACTCTCTTGATGTTCGCTGATGCTATAATAAGATTGTCATTCCTTTATAAAAATCAGAAATTTTAGCCTTCTTTTCTCAGGCATCCATTGCACTCTTCAAGGATTTGATCTAAAGCACTGTTCATAAATAGTAATATTGGACATTAGAAGCCTATGGCAAAAGCTATGATCACTTTCTGGTCTAAATGAAGGTGCAATCAGCAGTTGATACTTACCTTTTTCCTTTTTTTTTTTTTTTTTTTTTTTCCCCCTTCTTAGGTGCTCTCAGAAGTTGTGTTATTCTAGTGGCTACCTAAATGTAAGTCTATACTGCTTAGGGAAGTTATTGGGCAAGGGATTCCTGATAGGATTCTGAAATCCCAATTTTCAATAGCAACCTAAGATGAACCTAAGAGGGGGAGGGGGTGAATTAGGTTCTTGACACTTTTATAAATATTTTTTCTACAAAGAAGAACTTTGAAAAATTATTTTCAAAGACAAGTGTAAAAACAATTTTACAAAGTGATGTGTGTAATTAGTGTTTTACAAATCATGAAAGCAAAGTAAAGGAAAACAAAACACAACCGATTTATAGTGGTTCAGATTCCCCTTGAATCCTAATCCACTACCCAAGTTCTACAACTTGGGATTTTCTAACCCTCTCAAATGAATCACTTAAAGGTGTAATTCAAACCTTTACAAATGCCAAAATTCTACCTCTAGAATTTAGGACTTTTCACAAATGCCTAATCTAACTCTAGACTTAGGACTTCTTTGCT
Organism: Leptodermis oblonga; assembly: GCA_016801395.1. Lineage (NCBI taxonomy): Eukaryota > Viridiplantae > Streptophyta > Magnoliopsida > Gentianales > Rubiaceae > Leptodermis > Leptodermis oblonga. Next base: position 36,678,254 of record CM028750.1, read on the forward strand.
TAATCTAGCTCTAGACTAAGACTCCCTTACCTAATGGCTAACAATGAATCTTTTGCCCCCGCTCCTTCCTCAAGGACTTAGGGTCTTACTCAAGACTTCATTGCCTAGCTATTAGGACTTTTGCAATTGCCTCAACCAAACTCTTGGTTAGGACTTTTACAATTGCCTAAACTCAACCTCTTGAGCTAGGACTCTCCTTCTCTACTTGCTCCCCCTATCTTCTTGCCTAACTTTCTACTCAAGAGTTGGACTTTTCCTAAATACAAATTGCCTACACTCAAACTCTTGAGTTAGGACTTTTCTAGATGTGTTTACAATGAGAAAATACTCCACAATGGAGTTTACAACAACCTATGACAAATGGGCACAAAGGCCTCTTTCTAATCCTAACTCACAAGCTAATTTGACAATTAAATGTATGAAATAAAGCTCTTGAAAGATGTTTGAGTGTAGGAGACTTGTAGGGGATGATTTTACTTCATTTTGCAGCTTGGGGGTATTTATAGGAATGAAGAAATAGCTTCCAACGGCTTGCAACGGCTAGTTTTTCAATTTGAAATTCTGCTGTGAACAGGACCCAGCGACAGTCGAGATTGTCGCTGAAAAAGCGTCGCATGCGCGCAGGTGGCTGTCAGTCTGGAGCATACCTAGCGACAGTTTCTATTGTCGCTGAAAAAGCGTCGCATGCGCGCAGGTGGCTGTCAGCCAGTTGTCGGCCCAATTTGACATCTTTTTCATTTTGCTTCCCGTTTCTTCTTCGTTTTAGCTCCGTTTTCTTCGCCGTTTTTTTGTGTTAGTTCACCCGTGAACTCTTCTTTTCATTTGTTGACATGGAAATACAGCAGGTCCCACCTAGGGACGCGTTCGGTCGTATTTTTCTTCTTTCTTCATTTGCTTGCCGTTTCTTCGTTTTAGCTCATTTTTCATTGCCGTTTTTTGCGTCGGTTCTTCCGTAAACATTTCTCTACATTTTCTCACTTAGAAATAAAACCGTTAAATTAATTCTCATATTTGTTAACTCATCAATCAAAATAAGGATTAAGACCAACCGGGTCTAACAGATTCCATACTTTAGGTTGTTTAATCAACTATCATCTAGACCTGAATATAACATTTTTACTTTACAGTTGTTTTTCCTTTTTAAATTTTTTTTTCTATCCCTTCTCCTTTTAATATTGGTTAATGTATCTGTATTGTTTACCCCTCATTCCAGGGCATCTAAAGGTCTTATACAACAAAATTGTTCCAAATCATCTTAGGTGTGTTTTTCTATTTTTTTTTTCATCTATTGAAGCTACTCTTACTTTCTTTTTGATATTTTCTTTACATTATTCTATCTATCCTAATATGTCCACACACATCTATTTCAACATTCTCATTTCCGCTACTCTCATTTTTGTCCATGTTCATATTTAGTTGCCCAACAATCGGAACCGTAAAGCATTGCTTTTCTTATAGCTGTTTTATAAAATTTGCCTTTTAACTCCCCACCTATAACAATTCTTTTCAATTTGAGGATTTGCTTGGAGTCAAGTTTTGAAATCTTCCTAAAATTTGATTTTGTAGATTCATCTAATCCCACCAAGGCTGCGTATACACCGTATTATGATAGGTCCTATAATAATTTTACTGGCTATAACTCCAACCCCATTTCTAACTACTCAAACTACCTATTTTACTAATAACAAATCTACAATAATACATACCCCATTCCTGGTTACCCGTGTGCTATAGTTTAGACCCCGTGGTGTCTAAAACTTTAGCCTTTTTACCTACCCATTTAGTTTTCTGGACACAAAATGTATGCATCCCCGTCACAGTGTTGATTAACTCTATTGTTTTACCTGAAACTTTCAATACTCCAACAACTAATTCTATAAGGTTTAGCCTTCTTACATTTTCCCTTATTTTTCCTCCCATTAGTGTGCAAGGATTCTTACCTATTTTGCACTACACTCAAATCCTCATGGAGGTGCAACGGCCCTTACCAAGACGTTACAGTCGGACTTTGCGATGCACTCCTTAGAGCAGCTAGCATCATAGCATTTAGACGATATGATCCCCATAATGAGATTTGACAAAGTATTATGCTAACTGTGAGCTTAACACAACCCTCTATATTATATTTCAGTTTTAATCCGACAACTCTTGGCCTTGATAAGCAAGGCAAGCAGGCTGCCTATAGCTAGGCGGAGCTACATAACAGTTATCCTAAGCCTCTCTAAATCTGTTGGCATGTAATTGTTTGTTCTACATTAAAACATTTCCACTTTACTGGACCTTCCCCAATCATTTACTGTTTGCGGTCACTGTTAACAGAAACAACCATCCTATACTTCTGTAAGTCTGCTGGCCTATAAAGGTGAGATCCCTTCTTGTTCTCCACCAACATTTCATAAAGCTTTCTGCTTTAGTGGACCTTCTGCAGTCATTTTTATTCCTTTTAATGGACTACAGGTATATGTTGTTTATCATCAGTAATTTCTAGTCTAGGTCTTGAATCTCCCAGCTCCAGTAAGTTGTATGCAGAGAATCATAGCGGTTGAATAGATGTGTATAAACAATTTCACAATTTCATAATTGTAGAGGTTTTTGTACAACTTGCATAATCTATTCATTCTATGTATGAGAGTTGTTTTACTTAGAAGTTCTTGCATAAAAGGCCTTTTTTTCCATCCTGTGGAATTTGATGTCTACAAACAGTTTACATGTGTACTTTCAGATGGGAGTTGGTGGAAATGGAATTATTACTAGGCCAACTTTTAATATGTAATTTGAGATTTTTTTTTCTTAATCATTATTATTTTTTATAAGCTAAGACTATGTATATCAAGATTTAATGGCCTGAGCCTGCTCTAGACCCCTCACAGGCAAGAGTTTCTATGCACCGGGCTGCCATCTTTTGAATTATTATTTTTATATGATTTAGCTAAATTGTTTTATTTTTAACTGAGGATTAACAATCAAGGGCACATTGTAAATCAATATCTTTCATCTGTTCTTCATCAATCATTGTATGGCATTATTTCTAGTTATTCAAACACCCCTCCCTCCACGTGGGAGTCCGGGGTTATTCTTTAAGTTTGAACTGTTTGAAATTTTGTTTTAGCTGGCGACCTATCTTTGTTGCTTTACTGTTCTTTGCCTTAGAATTTCAGGCACAAATTTTTTGCAGTAATTGTCATCAGTATAGGACCTTATCCTTTGTAAAATGGAGACTGATATTCAAGACCCTGCCGATGATGATGTCAATGGCTAAATTTATATCTAATTTCAATCGAGTTTAATTTGTGATTGCCAAACATTGAGTACAATAGCTTGGTTGACCACATTTTTTAATAAAAACACAGTAAACATAATGGAAAAGCTAGGGTGGTTATCTCCCTTACATGATGAGATCAACCCATCAAATTGATTTGTTAGCCTTTTAAATAAGTCTCACCACATTCATTTAAAGTTTCTGAATCCTGCACTAAGGAATTCAAAGTGAGCTACTCTAGCTTACAATTTGGCTCCTTATATATTTTATTTGCAGTCTCCCTCACCGAATTTTTTCCCAAAATAATGTAAAAAATGGCGGAAATTCCAAAAATAGGGATGTTTTTTTGGAGTTTCCGGAAATCAAGAAATCGAGGTTGCTAACCTCGCTTTCTTTGGAAAATTTTTTTTTTGTTCATTTCCTGAAGAAAGCGAGGTTGCCAACCTCGCTTTCTGAGGAAATTTTTTTTTTCATCATTTCCTGAAGAAAGCGAGGTTGCGAACCTCGCTTTCTGAGGAAATTTTTTTTCCTCCTTTCCTGAAGAAAGCGAGGTTCGCAACCTCGCTTTCTTCAGGAAATGATGCAAGTTTAGCTGAGATGAATTTGATTGTGAATGCTGAACGACTAGGAGTGTTAAGAGTCTTTCAGAACCTGTGCCTGGTTTGAGCATACTACTGAATTTGGAATTCTTGTGTCCTTCCTCAAATAAGCATAATGGAAGTTCTTAAATCTTGGCCTGCAGGGATGTTAAATCTTAGAGGAGATACTAATCTGGAAGGGTTTGAAATATTTCAGTTCCAATACTTGCAAATTAGAGACTGTAGAATTCTTGAGCTGAACATTTTAGGCAAACTTGATGCAAAACCAAGTGCTGAAATGAGTTTCACAGGAAAAAGGCTTATCAAGATGATTAAAAAGTCTTGGGTGCTTGTAGCAACAAGTTTCAGAGGAGGTACTGTATGTTGTGTGAAGTTTTATGCAGCCATCATTGCTCTTCTCACATCAGATGTATCAAAGGTTCTTGAAGCCATTATTATTGATTCCCTTGCACCCTTGCATGGGTCCAGTCTTGAGGTATTTACTTTATGGTTTGTGGAGGAGATAGAAGTTGATGATGTTTACCTCAAAAATCAACATACTAAGCTCAGATCTTATGCTCCTCTGCTGCTTCCAAGAACTGTTGTGCATGTGACCTCAATGAACATTCTAATGTTTGACATGACTGGAAGATGTTTTGTTAGGGAATATGATTTTTGGATCAGTTACACTATGGCAAGTTGATTAGGATTTCTGGTAAATATTAGAATTAATGGTGGGGAATATTTTGGGATCTTAAGATCATTCAATGGTGATGTGGAGTTGAAGTACATTGAGGATGGAGGTGAGATCACTTTTGATACTCAAGTTTTTGCTTATCTGAGAACAAGGGGCAGCCTCACAAGATTGCAGAGATGGAAGCTCTTAAATCTTGGCCTGCAGGGATGAATTCTGTTATCATTAGCTGAGTATTGGATGAATTGCAGCAGAAAACGAGGTTGCGAACCTTACTTTCTTCAGGAAAGACGGAAAAAAAATTCCCTCAGAAAGCGAGGTTGGCAACCTCGCTTTCTTCAGGAAATGATGAAAAAAAAAATTTCCTCAGAAAGCGAGGTTGGCTCGCTTTCTTCAGGAAATGAGCAAAAAAAATTTTTCCAAAGAAAGCGAGGTTGGCAACCTCGCTTTCTTCAGGAAATGATGAAAAAAAAAATTTCCTCAGAAAGCGAGGTTGGCAACCTCGCTTTCTTCAGGAAATGAGCAAAAAAAATTTTTCCAAAGAAAGCGAGGTTAGCAACCTCGATTTCTTGATTTCCGGAAACTCCAAAAAAACATCCCTATTTTTGGAATTTCCGCCATTTTTTACATTATTTTGGGAAAAAATTCCTCCCTCACCTTAGTGACATTTGTTCTGCTATTTCAAAGGACAGTAGGCTGATATTTTCTTGCTCTTTAGTGATTGAGAGAGAAAAGGAAGGAAGGCAGTAGTCTTGCTTAGTATGTTGTTTGATTTTGTAAATTTCCAGAACAAAGTGGTTGAACTTTCAAATAAGATTTAGTTTGGATAGGATGGTTATGATAAGAAAGTAAAACTGATTCATCATTAGGACAAATACATGTAGAACTATTTCAACCAGTGTAACCTGGCTACTTTTCAGCGAACAAAGAAATCTACTCTATCTTACGGTTTTTTTAAATCAGTTCAAAATTTTACTTTTCTTTCTTCGATCCAAGGAGTTTGAACATCAATTGTTCATTTGCAAATTTTGATAAACTGGCTTTTTGTTATATTTCCTGAGATTTTCTGTTTTCTATATTTTTTTTTTTTGCTTGTTACGATAGCATATGAAAACAGGAACTTCTGAACCTAGGGGGTATAGATATCTACTGAATGAACAACTGTTGTGAAATTTATGTTGCATTTAGTGCTTTAGGAGAGTTTTCCTGCATTTGGGTTTGAGTATTAGTACTGTCATATGGTTTGTAACCAATTATTTGCACCAAATTATTTTCAGTAGGCCATTAACGTATTTGTCCCCGTTCAGAAATTAAGGACTTGGTGCAAATTGAGGGTATCACAGCGCAGGTAATGATTATTTCTTGCTCTCCTCCCTTGATATTGATCACTTTCCTGTACATAAGTCATATTTGCATCAAATTTCATTCAGCCCTCTCGTTTCTTGTACTAATTGTTTATAATTTTAATAAGTAATCTTCTGGATCAACAACACCACTTGGGCCATATTAAATTTCCCTTTGATATTACCACCCCTTTCACTAAGGACCAGCAGAAGCTGTGTCCTCTAATGAAATCCTATTTTAGTTTGGTGGTTGTTTATATTTTCCATTTTTTTTTTTTTTCCCAGTGGTTCCTGGGTTTCACCTCTTCTTGGCACCCTAAAATATTGATGAATGATTAATCAACTTGATGGTCACTGTGCCCTTCAAGGCATCATTCATCTAAATCCAAGGATAGAGACCTTCACTATAGTAGATAGATCGGCTTTGCTATTTTTATTTTAGCCACATCTGTGCTGCTTTTTAGGTTTTCCTTTTGCAACTTGACAGTGGACTATATGAAGTTTTGTGCCTGTTTGACGTCAAGGGCTTTTTGAATAGCAGTTAACTATATGAATGATAGTGCTTGCAACTTGACAAGGAGTCGAGGATGTCTGGAATAGTTAGCTTTATCAAGTCCTCTCTAAACCAGAACTTTTTCGGATGGCCACTTCCATTGAAATGTCAAGTAACTTCTGTTCTGACATCCCACACTGATATAAGCTTTTTAGATTATACTCTTTCTAAGTGCAGCCAAACTATTTGGAAATTTTCAACTGATGAGGAAGCCACTCTGATTTTTTGAAATTTCTAGATGGCCTGTTCTGACAGCATAGGTATTAAATATGGAATTATATTCGAAAAGTAACACAACACCTAATCCAAAATTTCACAAGTTGTATAATCCCAAGTCTAACAATTCCATCAAAGAAAAGATTACATATAAAAAACCTCCACTGAAAATCTTTGACCTGTACTTTTTACTTCTTGAATTTGAGTTTTAGTTTCAAGTAGCTACCCTCGAAGAAGCCTACTGAAGACACCTGGAGTTGTTCGAGGCGTTGGATGACTTGTTCAATTGGCATCCGGTAGTTCTTTGACATGTCTTCAGTATCTATCAAAGATCTTGTGATCTCTTTGACCAATTGTGTGAGGGATTGGGCATCCTCTTTTGAGCACCCTGTGAGTGTGAGCTGGTCATGAACAGTAACAGGGATTTCCCCATTCAGAAGGGCAGGGAGTTGATCCTTGTGCACTTTAGTCAATAAATGTAGGATAATGACCCCAAGAGCGTAAACATCGTCCCCTAGGTCCATTTCACTTGAAAAAAAAAAAAAATACTGTGTTAAAATAATATATCATGCTAACCAAATTAATTCTAATGAAATAATCAAGCTATTTAGACTAGTACATTTATATATATACCAACGATCCACAAACCCTGGGGTGTGGATATTTAGTTCGCGAAGCAGAATGTTGTAGCTGTCAGCTAGGTGGTCAAGGTGTAGCGTGGCCATGCTGCCAACATCGCCCACTTTAGGGATCAGATCCTATACACATCCAAAGGTTTCAAATTTAAACATGAAATGTTGGTAAATTCTAGTGTGTGTTGGCAAAATTTAACATACCTCAGTAAGAAGTATATTGGCTGTCTTCAAATCGCCATGGCGTATTTTCATACCGTGTAGATAACTAATGGCTGCAGCCACTCCTCTGATTATCTGTAGTGTTTGTTCCCAGTTAAGTTCTGCATAGTATTGAACAGATTTTTCAGTGACTGTAACGCTTGAAATGCATTTGATATATTGTGACAGGTTACCTTCGACTCTGTCCTCTAAATTCCCCCCTCTTGCAAATTCGTAGACAAGGTATCCATTGTCTTCAGTCTGACAGTGTCCAACTAAATTAATTATGTTGTCATGCGATAGATTTGAGAGCCAACGAGCTTCATTCTGAAAAAACAAAACAGAATGGTAGCTTGTAGGGGCTCTATCGCATGACAACATAATTAATTTAGTTGGACACTGTCAGACTGAAGACAATGGATACCTTGTCTACGAATTTGCAAGAGGGGGTAATTTAGAGGACAGAGTCGAAGGTAATCTGTCACAATATATCAAATGCATTTCAAGCGTTACAGTCACTAAAAAATATGTTCAATACTATGCAGAACTTAACTGGGAACAAACACTACAGATAATCAGAGGAGTGGCTGCAGCCATTAGTTATCTACACGGTATGAAAATACGCCATGGCGATTTGAAGACAACCAATATACTTCTTACTGAGGTATGTTAAATTTTGCCAACACACACTAGAATTTACCAACATTTCATGTTTAAATTTGAAACCTTTGGGTGTGTATAGGATCTGATCCCTAAAGTGGGCGATGTTGGCAGCATGGCCACGCTACACCCTGACCACCTAGCTGACAGCTACAACATTCTGCTTCGCGAACTAAATATCCACACCCCAGGGTTTGTGGATCGTTGGTATATATATAAGTGTACTAGTCTAAATAGCTTGATTATTTCATTAGAATTAATTTGGTTAGCATGATATATTATTTTAACACAGTATTTTTTTTTTTTTCAGGTGAAATGGACCTAGGGGATGATGTTTACGCTCTTGGGGTCATTATCCTACATTTACTGACTAAAGTGCACGAGGATCAACTCCCTGCCCTTCTGAATGGGGAAATCCCTGTTACTGTTCATGACCAGCTCACACTCACAGGGTGCTCAAAAGAGGATGCCCAATCCCTCACACAATTGGTCAAAGAGATCACAAGATCTTTGATAGATACTGAAGACTTGTCAAAGAACTACCGGATGCCAATTGAACAAGTCATCCAACGCCTCGAACAACTCCAGGTGTCTTCAGTAGGCTTCTTCGAGGGTAGCTACTTGAAACTGAAACTCAAATTCAAGAAGTAAAAAGTACAGGTCAAAGATTTTCAGTGGAGGTTTTTTATATGTAATCTTTTCTTTGATGGAATTGTTAGACTTGGGATTATACAACTTGTGAAATTTTGGATTAGGTGTTGTGTTACTTTTCGAATATAATTCCATATTTAATACCTATGCTGTCAGAACAGGCCATCTAGAAATTTCAAAAAATCAGAGTGGCTTCCTCATCAGTTGAAAATTTCCAAATAGTTTGGCTGCACTTAGAAAGAGTATAATCTAAAAAGCTTATATCAGTGTGGGATGTCAGAACAGAAGTTACTTGACATTTCAATGGAAGTGGCCATCCGAAAAAGTTCTGGTTTAGAGAGGACTTGATAAAGCTAACTATTCCAGACGTCCTCGACTCCTTGTCAAGTTGCAGGCACTATCATTCATATAGTTAACTGCTATTCAAAAAGCCCTTGACGTCAAACAGGCACAAAACTTCATATAGTCCACTGTCAAGTTACAAAAGGAAAACCGCAAGTTCATGGTTGTTTGTGTACCTGGAACTCCACAAGTGTGCCTTTTTCAACCTGTTTGGAAACCTTGATTGCGACTAACATGTCTCCCAATCCATGATTGTTCGAACTCGGGATGATGCCTTGATAAACTACACCATACCTTCCTGCCCCCAGTATTCTTGAATAGTCGATGAAGCCCTTAACTTGTTCCTCGATAAAGTCAACCATACTAATAGGAAAAAAATATTAAGGTGCTTTAGTATTAAACTTTATGAACTAAAAATAAATATTACAAGATACATTAATGTTGCAGTTCAAATCTACTAGGAAGAAAGGTGCTAATCCCAACATTATCAATTTAGCACTCAGAATGAAAAGTTACTATTGGGAAAATCAAGCAGTCCTATGAAAACAGGAAACATAACTTTACTTGCCAAGCCAAATCAAGCAGTTCAACATTGAACGAGAGCTAATAAAGCAATTCCACGACAGTAGCCTCCATATAATACTACCTAGCAACATATTCATGTGAAGTACTTAGGAACAAAACCATTCTAGAAAGGAAAATCAGTCTCCCCTGCCTTTCTGTGAGACATTAGTTAGGCAATACTAAGCATTCAGAATGAGTAGGAGGCAACAATAAATCAACAGCTGCATGGAACTTTGGAAGCAACAATCAGCAGCTGGGAGCATTGGAAGGTTAGCCAATTCAGCATTACTAAGGTCTTAGTGAAGAAAGACTGCCTCAACCTGGTTAACATTCTTAATAAAGCCCAGTCTACTATTAGAATTTATGTTATCGGTTATTCGGGACCTGTGTAATAGTTTAGGACAAGTAAAAGCTGATAAGGAAGAAGTTCGACAGTCACTCATGTTAGATATCCAGATGATGAATATTTAAGCTCTGTTTTTTTTTTCTTAAAATTAATCTACTCATGATGCCGTACCCAAGTCTCACTTTGCAACTCCTATCAAGATGTTCTACATAGAGTCTCTTTTCCAGAAAAAAATCATCACTTATTCCTTCAAAATTTTACATAAAAAAAAAAAAAAAAATCTCATTTTCTACTATATTCAAAATTTAAAATTCCTTCTAAATATTCATTCACCTAAATTCAAAAAATAACATAATTATTATACTTTTTCTTCTCTTTTTTACACAAGAATTTCCCAATTGGGTCATAATTTTACCATTTCAAATTTCTGTCACACAAATAATCAAATAAGTGACACTACCAAGTACAAAGATTATCTCTAAATCATTATTCTGCTAACTAATCTGCGGCGGCAGCACATTACTAACCAACTCAAACTTTGTGACGCAATGTCTGCAACTAGGCTATTCTACATCAAATGTTTATCTCACAGTGACAGTCCATTACCAAAGCGGAATATACAAACAATATAATGGTGTACAGGATCAAGAGAATTGCAAAAGAATCGAAATAGATTCGAGATTATCTATGAGTTGCAATAGAATTGAAAACAAGAACCTGATTGAATTGCTGCTTCGATTTGGGGAGAAAAGCTTCGGCGTTGGGGACTATACAGAACCCTCCTTTTTACAGTCGTATTATCCCATCCAGTTTTGCGTAAAATTTTATTATTTACCCTTCTCCCCCTTCTTTTTCTATAGTATTCTTTTGCTTTTGTCTCTTTTGTTTTTAAAATACATATTTTATCCCCTAGATTGTCACTAGTTTTACAAAAATTTATACTTTTGTCCACTAAACGTTTATTTTTGTCACTTTGGCCACTATGTTTTTAAAAACACTTATTGTTTGACCATTATGTTAAATTGGAATGTTAACTTTGACGGAAACTAAAACTTTTTCCTTAATATCAATTTGGCCACCATACTCTCTAAAACGTAACATTTTACCTCTTTATTTATTTATTTATTTAAATTATCTGGTTAACTTTAAAACTAAAAGATGGATGGATTGTCCATTAAACTTGCGAGAAATTTTTATTTTATTCATTGTCATTAAAAGTTTGATATATTCAAAGTTAAAAAATGTACAACTTATTACCTTGAAAGAAATAACATCTAAAATAAATAATTCGACATCACAATTTTCATTTTTATATCATTATTTTTTTATCTAAAGGTTAATTAATGACAATATATAATTATATTAGTAAGCGTATTCAATGTAAATAAAGTGAAGCTAGACTCTTTTAATGAGATACCCCCCTCCGTTCCAATTACGTTAGAAATGTTCACTTTGACAAATATATAATTTATTATGGATATTAAAGTATAACACCTAAAATACTAATTTGACATATTTTATTTTATATTTATATCTTTACTTTTTATGCATTGATTAATTGTACACTACACATAATTATATTAGAAATGTTCACTTTAAAATAAATTGGATGTGAAAGACTTTATTAATTTCATTTTACTTCTTACGAATGCTCATACCGTTTATTGTGTAAAAAAAAAAAAAAAAGTTATAATTTTTATAAATATTTTTCTACACTGACTTTGAGTTATCCTGTCTCGTATCTACACTGGCCTGTTCTCTTCACTTGGTTTCAAACCAAGTTTGAAACATTATTTTGGAGAAATAATTTTATAATCAGTTTTCATTATTTTTAATACAATTTTTTATTATTTATACACACTTTTTTATATTTTTAATATATTTTTATATTCAAACCAAGTGAAGAGAACAGGCCTTAGAAGTTGACAATTTGTGTCTTGTCTATGTTAGAGGGTGATTGACATGTTTTTGTGTCAATGGTCTCTCAAACTCTAAATTTGCATTTTTTTTATAATTATTCGTGTCAGCATTTTCAATTCTAAATGTACTTATTTAATTATTCGTGTTAACATTTTGAACTTTGACTTTATCCGTTTAATTATTCGTGTCGATATTTTCAACTTTGACTTTATCCGTTTAATTATTCGTGTCGATATTTTTAACTTTGACTTTTTCTGTTTAATTATTCGTGTCGACATTCTCAACCATAATCCATTTATATCATGTTGTAATCATGTCATATTTTGGTATTGTATTGAAAAGTACCCGTGTTCACATTTACGGGTTCGAGTTGGTAGGTTTACGTATCGACATTCCTAACTTTGACCTTACCCGTTTAATTATTTGTGTCAACCCAGTTGAAAAGTGATCTCGCAAATATTCAATTCTAACCCATTTATATTGTGTCAAATTCGTGTTGTATTTTCGTTTTATGTATGAATTGCCCGTCGGCCCTGTCCTAGTCTACACAGGGAAGGGAAAAAGAAGAAAGAAAAAAGAGAAAAAAATCCTTTTCGCACGTGCGCGTTAGATTGCATAATTACGTTATAAAGTCGTACAGTACTGCGAAAGCGTAACTACGCTTTCGCTGTCCAAAACAAACGCTTTCATTACTCTTTCTTTCTTTTCTCTCTCAGCGACTGAAATACTATACTACTAAGTACTAGCCACTCTGTTCTCTCTTCCATCTCTCGACGGCATATGTAGCTGTTGACTCGACGCCATTGAAGATCGCCAAGCTTGCTCTGAACATCGAATTTTGCTTCAATTCATCTGGCAATCCCTAAAAGATTCATATGGCGAACTCATTTTGAGGAGGTGCGTGACAGGAGATCTATTCCTCTGTTTACGGTGTTATTTGCTTTGATGAATCAATACCTTGATGTTACGGTTTTTGGTGAATCTGTTCTCCTATTAGCTTGGATGAATTTGGGTGGTTGTTATTTGATGTTGTGTTTATCGTGTTTGATTATACCTCTGTATCTGCTGAATCTGTTATGTCAATTTTGAAAATATGATGTTGTGTTTTTGGCATTTTATACCTTTGTCTCTGGTGGATCTGTTCTGTTATTGGAAATTAGGGTTTTTGGCATTTTATAGCTTTGTTTCTTGTGCATCTTTGTCCGAATTGATTCCTTTGTTTCTGTTGATTGCTCTCTTGGTTTAATACCCTATTTTTGGCACCAAAAAGTTAGCCTTTCTTGTCGAGAGTTTCTACTCTCTGTAAGTTTTTTAACAAAGTAAGTGACACTACTGTTGTTAGTGTAATTAAAACAACAAGTATTTTGTCTATCTGTAGAAAATCTCAAAGACAAAAAATTGAACAGTTGGAAGACATTGTACAACTCCTATCCCATGTACATTATGTTGTAATAACTAAAGGGATTAAGAAGAGCATCATTAGCATCAACATCTTGCCATCTTCAAGCTTCATTGCCACATTATTCTAATCCTTTTCATAAATGGAAGGTGCAGGGAACTAGGGATATGATTGAAACATTTCCATCACATTACACTATTACATGGTTGGCATTTTACTCCCTGCAAGTGGAAAAGTCAAGGGTGGTTTTTAAGACTCCATTTTTGCATACAAAGAGTCACACGAGCTGCGCCTAATTTTTATTTCTAGATTGATTCTGTAGCTATGATGTGCTGATTTATGCATAATTTAGTAGAGGAAACTAAGGCCATTTCTGATTTGACCATCCAAGACTAGGGGATGAGATTCAAGGGGCGTTTGGTTAATTGCTGGGAATGGGAATGGGAATGGATTTGATAGTAGAGTGGAATAGGAATGGGTTTGGTCATTCCAAATATGTTGTTTGGTTAAGAAGTCGAGATTGGATATCATTACCAATAATGCTGTTTGGTTTCTCTGTCTTTGGGTTTAGGAATGGTTTAAAATACCAAAATTGTCTTGAATGATAACCTTCTACATTTTATGTACTGTACATGTATTTAAACATTTTAAATTCTTTAATCTTTTTTTTTAAAAATTATTCAAACCCGAATAAAAGTTTAAAAAAAAAAAAAAAAAAAGATTATAAGTTTGGAATTGTAAGTTTAGTTGCATTTTTTAGTTGCAAATCTAGGAAAAACAGCAGTTTTGGGAAATTTTCAATTTTTTTTTCCTTCTTACCACATTAACTATTCATCTTCTTCCCCAAATTCTTCCCCCTTCCCTCCTTCAACTCCCTTTCCCCCTTCAACTCCCTTCCCCCTCCTCCTTCGTCCTCCACCACCGGCCGCCTCCCCTCCCCCTCCCTCCTCCAAGCTCATAAAAACATCACCCACAAACATAAAATCACCACCCACAAGCATTTTTCCATAATCTTTATGATTGATTCACTGATCTTGTTGCAAAAAACAAAAATTCCTTTTGGGCAAAATAAGAAAGGATTTCCAAAATTTGAATGAAAAAGTTGCTGATATGGCTACTCCCGCCATAGATAAAGCTTTATGAAGCCAAGGATGGTGGTGGGTTTTATGGAAAAATGCTTTTATGGTGGAATAAGGGAATAAGGGAGGAAGGAATAAGGTGGATCGATTTTTCTTTTATGGAAAAATGCTTTTATGGTGGTGGGTTTGAGGAGCTGAAATGGTGGTGGTGATTTTATGAGCTTGGAGGAGGGAGGGGGAGGGGGAGGGGGAGGGGAAAGGGATTCGAAGCAGGGAAATGGAGAAGAAGAGTCCTGTGGAGGCTAAAGTGGGCAGAAAAATAATGGCCAGGGAATGGGAATCCAAACCCAACGGGGGGTGGGTTTCACCCAAATCCAATTATTTGGATTTTGATTCCATTACTCCATTGCCATACCCACCAACCAAACAACTGATTTTTTTATGATTCCATTACTCCATTGCCAAACCCACCAACCAAACACCCCTCAGATCTTTCGAGCAGTTCCAGATTTGGAATGCCCATGTTGTGTTGATGTGGTCAAGAAGTGTTATCTTGGTGGCAGTGGTGGTGTTTCTGGGGTTGCTCAGTGGTGTTTGTGGCCAGAAAGACTGGTGTCCATGATCATCGTCATCATTCGCCGCAGGCGCCGTGGAGGATCCACACTCTGTTCTCAGTAGAATGCCAGAACTATTTCGATTGGCAAACAGTGGGGTTCATGCACAGCTTCAGGAAGTCCCGCCAGCCTGGCCCAGTTACCCGGCTGCTCAGCTGCACCGATGAGGAGAAGAAGACCTATAGAGGCATGCACTTGGCTCCCACCTTTGAGGCTCCCTCCATGAGCAGACACCCAAAGACTGGTGATTGGTATCAATCCTCTTGTCCTAGTATTTTGTTCCACATTATTGTTTGTTAGTTTGATGACAATAAATAATATACAATATGGGATTCAGTTACGCCTATTATGTTTCTATTTATATTGGTTTGATGTTCAATGTGGTTGATGCTTCGTAAGATTACCTTTTCCAAAAAGATGAGATTGCTTTCGTTTGCTTATAACTCACAGGTATCCTGCAATTGACAAACCAGCTGGAATAGTCCACTGGCTTGAACACAGTAAAGATGCGGCAAACGTTGATTGGGTTGTAATTTTAGATACAGACATGATCATATGAGGTCCAATAGTACCCTGGGTACTTGGCGCTGAGAAGGGCAGGCCAGTAGCTGCATATTACGGGTACACTTATTCACTCTTATAGCTGATGCATAATCATTCAATTTATATACAGTTCCTTGTTTTCCAGGATGTTTGCTGAGAGCATCAAGTTAAAAGTGATTCTTGTTCATTTTTCATTACAGTTTGGGTAACTCTAATCCTAAATTTACATGGAAAGGCTCGAAAGCCTTAATTTTCTAGAGTTTCTCTCCTGCCCATACTGCAGAACCAACCTACTATCAGTTTTCAATGGCCTTGAATAGTGAAGTGAACTATTTTGTTTTGAATTTTTTTGTGAAAATACGGAGTAGTCCTGACCAATTCCTAAAGCTGAGCAGTATAGAATTTAAATTTATTTGGAACCTAATGCAGTGAATTAAAAATTGCAATGTTGACTCTTTTAACTCATATCTTGAAATTCTTTCTTTAACAAATCATTCTAGAGGGCACTGTAATAAAACTTTTTCCATTTTTTGGATTTGCTACATTACATTTTTTTCATCCATAAGTACGCATTTCCTTACTAGGTATTTGGTTGGTTGTGACAATGTTCTTGCTAAATTGCATACAAAGCACCCGGAACTTTGTGACAAGTTTGGTGGGCTTTTAGTCATGCATATAGATGATCATCGTGCTACATTTTCATCTCAACCATACAAACCATCTGCACCATTTTCTATGATTCACAGTGATGTTTGGGGACCCTCTAGAGTATCCACCCTATCTGGGAAACGTTGGTTTGTCACTTTTATTGATGACCATACTAGAGTATCTTGGGTGTTCTTATTGAAAGACAAATCTAATGTTGCACTAGTGTTTAAACACTTTTATGCCATGATCCTAACTCAATTTCAAACTCCCATAAAGATTTTTAGAAGTGACAATGGGAAAGAATTCTTTAATCATGTGTTAGGGCAGTTCTTCTCTACCAATGGCATTGTGCATCAAAGTTCTTGTAGTTATACACCTCAACAAAATGGGGTAGCAGAACGGAAGAACCGCCATCTTCTTGAAACAGCTCAGGCCTTAATTCTTACAACTAAGGTCCCAAAATTTTTGTGGGGGGAAGCTGTATTAAATGCAGCATATCTAATAAATAGGTTGCCTACTCGTAACTTAAAATTCAGTACTCCCATTCAACAGCTCAATACACTATTCCCCAACTCTCGGTTAACCACCGATCTCCCTTTAAAAATCTTTGGCTGTGTTGCTTTTGTCCACAACTTCCATCCCCACAAATCCAAACTTGACCCTCAGGCACACCGTTGTATATTTGTAGGATACTCAGCCCATCAAAAGGGATACAAATGCTATGACCCTACTTCTAAGAAAATGTATGTGTCTATGGATGTTACCTTTCTTGAAGGTACATCTTCCCACAGTCCCCCTCATCTTCAGGGGGAGAATCAAAGTCAAGATGAGGTTTTCTGGCCACCAAAACTTCTGATCCCTGAACCAACCACTGTCACACAGCCTGAAAGCTTTAAACCTAAACCACAAAAAATGCCATCCCAGCAACACCAGTTAGAGGTAGAACTACCAACAACTGATCAGAACAGATTCAAAGGTCTGGTCTACTCCAGGAGAAAGAGCACCAATCCTCAGCATCATCAATCATCTCCGCCAAGGTTGGATCCTGAACTCCAAGGTCATGACATTGACTCGCAAAGTCCTGCAACTACTCCTTCAGAAAATTCAGGTTCTTCTAATCACTTGGAGCTTCCTATTGCACTTAGAAAAGGAGTAAGATCATGCCCACAGCATCCACTATCTAATTTTGTGTCTTATGAGAACATTTCACCTCACCATTGCTCATTTATTTCACAATTGTCTAGTGTGTACATTCCTAACACTATTCAGGAGGCCCTACATGATAAAAATTGGAGGGAAGCTGTGTTCGAAGAGATGAGTGCTTTGGAAAAGAATTATACTTGGGAGACAGTGGACCTACCCCATGGGAAGAAGCCAGTTGGATGCAAGTGGGTATTCGCGGTGAAATACCACTCGGATGGATCCTTAGAAAGATACAAGGCTCGCCTTGTAGCAAAAGGATTTACTCAAACTTATGGTGTGGACTATTCTGAAACTTTCTCACCAGTAGCTAAGGTAAACTCAATTCGGGTATTACTATCTGTGGCTGCTAATCTTGATTGGCCATTGTTCCAGCTAGATGTCAAAAATGCTTTCCTAAATGGTGATTTGCAAGAAGAGGTATATATGGAACCACCGCCTGGGTTCGTTGAGAAGTTTGGGAAGAAAGTGTGCAAGCTGAAAAGGTCCATTTATGGACTGAAACAATCCCCCCGAGCTTGGTTCGACAGAGTCACCAAATTTGTTAAAGGTCAAGGATATAAACAGGGGCACTCAGATGATACCTTGTTTACAAAACATTCCAAAGGGAGAGTTTCAGTCCTGATTGTTTACGTGGATGCCATAATCTTAACTGGTGATGATTTTGAAGAAATGGGGAGACTAAAGCAGAATCTGGCTACAGAATTTGAGATCAAAGATCTGGGACAATTGAAATACTTCCTTGGAATGGAGGTCGCTAGGTCCAAGAAAGGTATCACAGTATCTCAAAGAAAATACATTCTAGATCTCTTGAAAGAGACTGGAATGAGTGGCTGCAAACCTTCAGACACTCCAGTTGATGTGAGCATCAAACTAGGAGATATCAAGGATGGAGTTTCCACTGAGAAGGGAAGATATCAAATGTTGGTGGGAAAATTAATTTACTTGTCCCACACTCGACCTGACATTGCATTTGCTGTGAGTTTGGTTTCACGATTCATGCATTCTCCTTATGAAGAACACCTAGAAGCTGCTTATAGGATTCTGAGATATCTGAAAGGGAGCCCCGGGAAAGGACTGTTTTTTGGTAAAGGTGAGAAGAGGGGCATTGAGGTGTTTACAGATGCTGATTGGGCTGGTTCTGTCTCAGATAGGAGATCTACCACAGGCTATTGTACCTTTCTCTGGGGCAATTTGGTGTCTTGGAAAAGTAAGAAGCAAAAAGTGGTAGCAACTAGTAGTGCAGAAGCTGAATTTCGGGCAATGAGCCATGGAATTAAAGAAGTTTTATGGCTCAAGATGTTGATGCAAGACCTGAACAGACCTGTTCTTCTACCTATGAAGTTGTATTGTGATAACCAGGCGGCTATTAGCATTGCTCAAAATCCTGTTCAACATGAGAGGACCAAGCATGTTGAAATTGATAAGCATTTCATAAGGGAGAAGCTAGAGAAGGGAATAATTTGCACCCCGTTTGTACCTTCAACTCAACAAGTGGCAGATGTCCTAACCAAGGGGCTACTACGACTACCATTTGATCGTCATATAAGCAAGTTGGGCATGTTAGACATTTTTGCTCCAACTTGAGGGGGAGTGTTGAAAGTTAAAGGATAAGGATTGATTCTTGATTAGTTGCTAATTACAATAATTACCTGAGTTACTATAATTGAGAAGGGTCTATTATGGTAGGAAACTAGAATATGTTCTCTATTTAATCTAGTCTCCTCCTAGTTGAACGTAAGAAATAAAAGGATCAGTTTTTCCCTTAAAGTTCTACAGGTTGGTTGTGACAATGTTCTTGCTAAATTGCATACAAAGCACCCGGAACTTTGTGACAAGGTTGGTGGGCTTTTAGTCATGCATATAGATGATCTTCGAGCTTTGGCGCCCTTGTGGCTTTCAAAAACTGAAGAAGTACGAGAAGATAGAGCTCACTGGGCAACCAATTACACTGGAGATATATACGGAACAGGATGGATCAGTGAAATGTGTGGATATTCCTTTGGTGCTGCTGAGGTATTTAATTTAGTCATTCTGCCTTTGCATTGCTCGCTTTCTTGAATGTATAATTCATTGCAATAGATAACTTATGATTTGTTTGGATCCTCAGGTTGGCCTTCGACACAAAATAAACAATAACTTGATGATCTATCTGGGATATACACCACAAGAGGGTGTTGAGCCCATTCTCATGCATTATGGATTGCCTTTTAAGGTTGGCAATTGGTCATTCAGTAGATTAGTGCACCATGAGGACGACATTGTGTATGCATGTGGACAGCTATTTCCTGAACCTCCGTATCCAAGAGAGGTAATACAGTGACAGATAGAAACTCTCTATGCATTTAAGCATCAAGCTCACGTGATATATTATTTCCCTTTATTGGCATAACAGAACAAGAAGTGAAGCTTATGGTGGCCTTATTTACTTCCAGTTATGTTGTGTTGATTGGATTAACCAGAATCTTCTTTGCTATTTTAAATTTAGATGTTGGGGCATAAAGACAAGTATTCTTTTGAATATTGAGCCCACCTACATGATAAGTCCTAGATTACCCAATACATTACTATGGTATAAAATCATGAAAGCTTTGGAGGCACTACTTCCAGATTATCATCACAATCACAAATAGAAGCTGTAGCAGTTCTAAATCAGAAATAAAACTATAAGAAAAAGTTGGCTTTGTTTTGTTTCTGCATCACCATGATTTAGTTAATGGATGAAGAGTTGTTCCGAGAAATTTCCATTGACTTATAGTTTCTTGTACTATGTAGGTTAATCAAATTGAAACAGTTCCAGACAAGAGGAGGGCGCTCTTCCTGAATATAGAATGTATCAATACCCTCAATGAAGGTCTTTTGCAGCAGCATGTGGCCAATGGCTGCCCCAAACCAAAGTGGCCAAAGTATTTGAGCTTCTTAAGGAGCAAAGCATTTGCAGAACTTACTAGACCAAAACTTTTGACTCCCAGAACTATTCAGATGATGTGTGAAGAACCTCATGTTCAGGAGGTTGACAAACCTAATGTTCAGGTTATTGAAAAGACTGGTGTTCACGTGGTCAACGACCCTCATGTCCAGGTTGTTGAAGAACCTCCAAAGCCATATCCCAAGATCCACACCATATTCTCCACTGAACGTTAATCCTACTTCAATTGGCAGACTGTGGGTTTAGTCCATAGTTTCCACATGAGTGGCCAGCCTGGAAACATAACACAGCTACTCAGCTGCACAGATGAAGATTTAAAAAAATTATAAAGGACATCATTTAGCTCCAACTCATTATGTGCCGTCCATGAGCAGGCATCCATTAACAGGAGATTGGTACGGTCTCCTACTTTTTACATATTTTATGTCAATTATATCTGAAGTTCATCCAAATCACTCTGGTCTTTAGAGGCATTCTAAAAACATGGAATGTGCTAATTGTGAATTCACCTTGTTGATGAACATGATTGTTTGGAGGTAAAATAGAGTAAATCCAGAAAATTGTTTTTCTAACTACAGGTACCCTGCTATAAATAAACCTGCAGAAGTTCTTCATTGGCTTAATCATGTATAGACTGATGCAGAGTACATAGTAATCCTCGATGCTGACATGATTATGAGAGGACCAATAACACCTTGGGAGTTCAAGGCAGCAAAAGGCAGACCAGTTTCAACTCCCTATGGGTAATATATATATTTAGTATGATTTTTGTTAGTTTGGGAACCACAAATGGTGTTGGAAAATCATTCACTTTCTCATTGTTTGCACATTTTATGTTGTATAATCTTGCAAAGTCTTA
This sequence comes from Leptodermis oblonga, assembly GCA_016801395.1. Classification (NCBI taxonomy): domain Eukaryota; kingdom Viridiplantae; phylum Streptophyta; class Magnoliopsida; order Gentianales; family Rubiaceae; genus Leptodermis; species Leptodermis oblonga. Next base: position 36,699,484 of record CM028750.1, read on the forward strand.
ATGAAGTGTCTTCTGCTTTACATTTCACGTCAGCTACCTGATTGGATGCGATAACGAGCTTGCAAAGCTCCACGCCCGCCATCCTGAAGCTTGTGACAAGGTTGGAGGTGTGATCATTATGCATATAAATGATCTTCAAAAATTTGCGCTGCTGTGGCTCCATAAAACTGAGGAGGATCGAGCAGACAGATCTCACTGGTCTAGAAACATAACTGGGGATGTTTACGAGTCTGGATGGATAAGTGAAATGTATGGTTACTCTTTTGGTGCAGCAGAGGTAACTCCATATGGACTTATTCTAGGAACTATTCTTTTTGTTTGCATTTTATGTTCATCTGCCGGAAAAATCATGAAGATTTGTTTTTTCAGCTTCTTGTTACATATCTAAGTATCTACAAGAACTTCATGCTGTGAAAAGCATTTGAAGACATTAACGATCCTTATTATTGTCATGCTATTGTTTCTTGTGCAGTTAAATCTGAGGCATAACATAAACAATGAGCTATTGATATACCCAGGGTATGTTCCTGTACCTGGTGTTAAGTACAGGATATTCCACTATGGATTGGAATTCAGAGTTGGCCAGTGGAGCTTTGATAAAGCAAATTGGATCCATACTGATATGGTAAATAACTGTGGGGCTACGTTTCCAGACCCTCCTGATCCGTCAACACTGGACCAATCAGACAATGATTCCCGAGAGCGTGACTTGCGTAGCATAGAATGTATTAGGACTTTGAATGAAGCTCTTCGAGTGCACCATGAAAGGAGCAGATGCGGTGATTCCAACGCAGTGACAACTTCAAAACAAGATACTGTTACTACCAAAGTATCAAGGAAAATTGGAAAGCTCGAGGAGAATCATGACATCCATGAATCAACACCTAACACCACAGCAAGGAACGAGTCTTGGGAGTTATCACCGCCTGTAGGAGCAAGCCAAACCTTCAGCTCCATGAGGTTTTGGATAATAGCTTTATGGGCTTTTGCAATGCTGGGGTTTGCTATCATAATGTTTGTGATGCTTTCAGGGCGGAAAGGGCAGAAAAAAAGAGGCAAGGGATTCAAGACCAAAAGAAGATCCTCATATTCGGGATTTGGGGATATTAATGGCCATGATAGGCCGCTTTGAAATGCTGAAATATCATGAACTGAAGGTTCTGGAGAGGGTGTCTAAAATACGACAGTTTGCTACACACGGTATCATCGCTGGTCCACGTCGGAGTAGGATTTTTGGCTTGTCAGATTCGGTTTCCGGTCAAGTGCCCAACTGAAGTTCCAAAATCTTTTTGAAGATCATGCCTGAGTTTAGGTTTAGCAGTGAGACTGGGTAGTAGTATCAATTTAGACTGAGATTCTTCACGCTGAGCACAGGTTCCTATAGTTGAAAAATGGTAGTGTATTTAAAGGAGAGAAAATAAATTCTTGAATAGAATTTTTGGTCCTTTTTTTAAAAAATTTTGCTATTGTAATATCATTCTGATGTTTGCTAATATTCATCTATGGTTTTGTGAAATCTGCAGCTGTACAAAACATAGTGTAAACTGTAATCACAGGAGCATTTGAAATTAGGAAAAATTAGTAATTTCACTTTTGCTAACACTTGCGTTTGATATCCACAATTCCATTATTTAAAACATTTTCTTTGGGACAAATTTGCAACAAAAAGAGTTGTACACACGTACCAGATCAAAGAAATAGCTATAGAGGACAAACGCAACACTAATTGCACCAGCATCTAATGGTTTCTACCTACCACATTAATCACATTTAGTTTGCAAAGGTTCAAGTTGCATAGATCTGCTGCTCAAGCAGTGAACATTTCGAGATGATTTCTCACAACATGAAGCTCCTCCAACCGCTTCACAACTTTCTGTATACTCGGCCGGATTTCTGGATCTGTATCCACACAGAGTCTTGCCAACTTGGATATTTTAGGTCCATCACGAGCATTGAAACCAGCATCTCCTTCAAAACTCTTGTCAACAAAGGAATATTCTCTCTTCTTGAAGGAAAATTTTGATTTCTTCAAGGGATAAAGTTCCCGGGCTTCATTGTAAACAAAATGGGATCCAGTGTAAATGCGTTTGTAATCAACCTGGCGTTTGAAGAGAAGCTCACAAAGAATGACGCCGAAAGCAAAGACATCTGAATGTTCTCTGTAAAGACCTGGGGAGTAAGAAAAATATAACTCAGATGTTAGCAAAGAACTAGGTACCCTAAATAGGAGACACATATTCACCCGTACCGAGGAACAAACATCACCATCTAAGTGACATTTGGACTTCTAAAACATGCAAACGATAACATTTTCTGGTTTAAAGGGGTGTCTCATGATATTGCAATAAAATCTCAAGACCTTCATTTGAATTTGAACAGATAAGTCAAATTTGGTCATTGTCAAGTGTTAGAAATTCATCAAGTCCACTATATACATATAATGGAGACTAATGTCACCATGAAAAATCTTACTAGGTGTCCCATTCAAAATAGAGTGCACATACTAACTTCACATTATTGCTATGATTACCTTATAGGGAAAAACTACAGTTGTGTTAATGAACTATTCTGTCATTGGATTTGGCGGCCTTGGATGCATTTATTAATACCATAGTGCACACAATTGCATAGGTCATTATCCAATGACATAATAATTCTTTAATGGTACTGTAGTCTTATTCTGAAAAATATATAGCACTGACATAGTAACACTCGACTATATTATGAAATCTATCATAAATTTTAACTCACCGTTTGTACCTAAACATCAAAATTTATACCTGTATAGCAATGATCCAAATCAAAATAGCCCATTTCTCCAAACTGAACTCGGTCAAGATTTTCAGCTTTATGTGGCTCCACCATCACTCTAGTTGCCAGCATGAAATAGTTGAATTGTATAGGGTTCCATTCCTATATACAGGAACAAGGAATGCAACCTCAGCACAACAACTAACAAATCAAAAGCCTCAAGGTATTGACCATACTTAACCTTGTCAAGCATTATGTTGCTAGCAGAAAGGTCGCGGATCAAATATCCCGGCTCATCGCAAATCAGAAACCTAAGAAGTCGAGCAAGTCCAACAGCTACCTTGATTCTGTCGAGCCATTTAAATTCCGCTGGTTACACGTGTAATATATACAATTATATCAGCTACAAGGGTTGGAGATGGTACCAAAAAGAAAAAATATGAATCAATATCCAGTGCACATATGACAATAGATATCAGTTACATTATCTTAATTGCAACAAATATGCAATTTCTGCGCAATTCTTTGTACTATCATAAATTGATGACAAGGTCTTTAAGTTTTTCAAATTTTAAACACCAAAAACCCATCATCTAAATAGATGATGACAAAAGATCTCAAAATTTTCACTTGAAAGATATTATTCACCAATTCCTAAAAACACAAACCCTTTTCAACAAAGTTGCGCAGATTATTTGATGACTGAAGATCATAAACAACACCCAAAAACTCATTTTCATCCTCACGAGCATGTGCAATCAACTTTGGCAGATAGACGATTTAATTCCCACAATATTCATTTTGGGGGGTATAATTACCAAACTAATCAAAAAAAAAATTTAATTCCTCTTTTATAGAAAACGAATTCTGCAGATTCGTTTTCAAATTGAACACGAATCTGCAGACTTCATTTTCTCAAAAAAAAAAATTTAAAATAAAAAATAAAAAAATTAAGTAGAAACGAATTAGGTGAATTCGTTTCTCCTAAACGAATTCACCTAATTCGTTTCTCATTTTATTATTATTATTTTTTTAAAAATAATTTTAAAATTGAAAATGAATTTGGTGAATTCGTTTCTATAAGAAATTATATTTATTTTCATTTTTTAAAGATTTTTTTTAAGAAAACAAAGTTCAGAGATTCGTTTTCAGATGAAAAAATATTCATTTTATTATTATTTTTTAACGAATTTCCAAATTCGTTTTCTTAAAAAAAAAAAATCGAGTCAAGCTCAAGCTCATATTTTGGGCTCGAGAGCTCGAGCTTGAACATATAATCGACGAGTCGAACTCAAGCTTACATGCACATTGCGAGCTTGAGCATATAATCGAATCGAGCTCGAGCTCGAGCTTGAGCATATAATCGAGCTCGAGCTCATATTTTGGGCTTGAGAGCTCGACCTTGAGCATATAATCGAGTCGAGCTCGAGCTTACATGCACATAGCAAGCTGGAGCTCGAGCTCACATTTTGGGCTCGAGCTCGAGCTGAGGTGTAATGGGTTGAGCCGAGCTCGAACATAAGGGTGTTCAAATTATTTTAAAATTTTAAAAATAAAAACTTTAAAATGAATTCAAAAAATTAATAAAAATTGAAAACTTGAAAATTTTAAAAAAAATAAGAATTAAAATAATTTTAGGAAGAAACGAATTTGGTAAATGCATTTAAATTGAAAACGAATTTGCTCCGATTCGTTTCTAGGCAAATTTAATATTTTTTTAAAAAAAATTAATTAATTTTTTTTTTGGGTTCGTTTTCATGAAAACGAATCTGCGGGATTCGTTTTCTACATAATGGGAAGAATTTTTTTTTTTTTGCTTATTTTAGTAATTAGATCCCTTCAAAATGAATATTAAGGGAAAAAATTCGCAGACTGACACAAGAAGTTGCTTTATGAGACTGCAGAAAACCTATTTCAAACTGAAACAAGCAGCGAAATAGGAAGTTGTCAGAGACACATATTCCAACAAATATATATAAAAAAAAAGTTCATTGCAAATGAAATAGGATACCAACATTGAAATTTTCCACAAGCTGCTTGTAATTTCTTTGCAGGTTGTGTTTCGGGGTCAGGGTCGCTACCAATTTCTTCACCCACACCTTCACCATCACCTCTCGGCCCTCAAGCCCTTTCCAACCATCAGGGATCTTTCCATGATAAAGATTGCAAAACTGAGCCTGGAACATGAAGTTTTCATCGCTAAAGTTGTTTGTGAAACTTTGCAAATCTTCCTTCAGAATTTCCATAACTCCAGTTTGATCCTCACTAGCAGATGCCATAGCCCTATTCTAGGGTTTCAATACATTCTTGAAGCGAAAGCCAACCCCCGAATTTTAGAACTCAATTGTTTATTTTAGAGTTAATTGCAAATAACCCCTATGTGTTACACTAATCGCAAATAACAACCTAAAGTTTTAATTTTTGCAGTTAACCCCTAAAGTTTCAATTTCTTGTAATATCAGTTTGAGTTTTAAAAAACCTTTAGTAAAAAGACAAAAAAGTCCAATTAATATGTTGACATTCACCGGAACGTGCTCCACCTTTGGTTCCTCACACGCACTTTAGCACAGACTACCCATATTCTCTCATTTTCACTCACACGCACTTCAGCACAGACACAGTGTATTAATTGTTTAGTGTAAAATTAAATGTCAAATTTTTTATTTATAAACTAAGTAATATGTACCATCTTGATGGTAATGATAATCATTATGCATCACAAACCAAAAAACATAATTATAGTGATATATTTATACAAAAAAACTTGTATTCAACTTATTATATCGTCCGATGCAAATTTTTGTTATACGCAGAGTGCTAAATTTTAATTTTTTATTTTCCTAGAAATATATAACAAAGTGCTAAATTTTAATTTTTTATTTTCCTAGAAATAGGTTATACCCTTTTTATATATTAAAAAAAAACGAAGTATTAAGTTGAACTTCAAAGTGTTTCATGCATGTTAGGAAAAATCACATTTTTTGTTATTGATGAGGCCGAGTTTGCCGGCGAGGGTCTTCGGGTCGGATCTGCTCCAATCTATCATCTCCAACACCTGTACTAGCGGGGGAAGTCCCCCGGTTAAGCTCCGATGCTAAAATCAGTATTTTAGACATAGGAGGAATATAGTAAAACTGGAGAGAAAAGTAGTACCAAGAAAAGAGGTCCCCTTTCAATGGTGATGAAGGCTCCTATTTATAGGTGAGGGAGCCGGTCATTGCCCACCGGTCCGTGTGTAAACAGTCCAACGTTGGTGGGCGAACTTGGGCCGGATCGTAAACTTAGTAATTGGGCCTTAGGTTGGGCCGAAGGGCAAACCGGACACACTAGGAGGTATACAATAGGGATAAAAAAAAATGCAATTTTACAAAGAAGGGACTCAAATTTTTAAAATTTGAGACCATACCCCAGATGACTAGTCAGCCGTTTCGCAGCCAGTAAGAGGGACCAAGCAGCGACTACATGAAAGAAGAGTGATCAAAGCTGCAACTCAAGATAGAAGAAACCGAAAGTGTAACGAGGGCATAGAAGAGGGACTAAAACTGCAATTTTCCCATTTAAGAAATGTAGCATATTTTTATAATTCTATAACCTCCACAATCCTTTTTAAATATTTTCTCATACTTTTTATTATGACACTAAAAATTAAAGAGTGAACTGCTCAAAATGTCACCTTACTTTCTCACTATGTTCGCTTTGGTAGCTAAACTTTTTATTTCCCACAAATGTCACCATATATACTTATTAAAACGGAGAAAAAATGTCATATTCGCGTTTTTTCCGCTAGTCTTAACGGAAGAAACCTCATGCGAGTTTCACATGCCATTCATTATCAAAATAATTTTTAACACTTCTATTATCTCCTCTCTTCTTCCCCTCCCTCCTTCAAACCTCATTTCAATCAGATTAAACCATGAAAGACCCATAATTCAGATCCAAGAAACAAAAAAAATGTCAACACCCAAACTGATTCACTATAAATAGAAACAAACAAACAAAAACTACCCTATTCAACATCCCTTCTGATGAGGACATTCCTAGCGACACTGTACATACAAGCCAGCAGGATCAATCCGAGAGCAGGGAGCCACGAGTTCTACATTGCGGCCTGACATTCCTAAAGGACCCAAGTCCTTATCAAAGAGATCCTCTGATTGACATTGTGGGCCCAATGACCAGAAAGGGACAAAAAGCTGTAGATAAAGCTCTTCGGAACCTTATCATCTCCAGCTCCCATCAAGCCCACAAAATAGAAGAAGGCCATATGCTAGATCCGCGATACAAGAAGGAAAAAGTGGTCCACGTCTTTTCAATCCTTAAAGAAACGCAACCCCTAGTCCTGCGACAAGAATGGCGGCCTGTTTCGTAGAATCTGTTGACTCTGTTAAACCTCTCATCCACAACTCATGTGCCATCTTATTTTGGGTCAAACCATACAGTAGCCACGCTATACAAGTTGGCCCAGCAGATATCAGAAGCAGACTGCGAAGAAGCTTGTAGCGCAAGATTGCAAATCGCAAGCCCATGCCGCGGCCTATCGCAACCCGCCTCCTCGCGGATTGCGCGCGGGCAAGCCCCCAGGCTTCTTGCGAATTTTGCAAGTTGCCTTGCTTTAGAATCCGAGAAGGATTTGGAAATTTCATGTTTTCCTATTCCTTTTCTAATAATAATTATAATTAAATTAAGTTACCTTAACTGGTTACAACTTGACTTAATTATTAGTTTCCTTTTCCAAGTAGATTTTCTTTCCAATTTAATTATTGATGGTAATGATAATCATTATGCATCACAAACCAAAAAACATAATTATAGTGATATATTTATACGCAGAGCGCAATTTTTTATTTTCCTAGAAATAGGTTATGCCCTTTTATATATTAAAAAAAAATGAAGTATTAAGTTGAACTTCAAAGTGTTTCATGCATGTTAGGAAAAATCACATTTTTTGTTATTGATGAAGCCGAGTTACATTTTGAGTGAACTGCGTAAAACATCACACAACTATGGGTTTTTGCATAAAATTACATTTTGTTTTAAATTTTTTTTTTATATCACGCAACTATCATGTTTGCTCGAAACATACCACTCCATCAATTTTGTCCGTTAACTCACTAAAAGCTAAAATGTAAATAATTAAAACTCGAGGATATGTAATTTTCATAAACTTCACAATTAAGTTCAAATCAAACTAATAGTGGCATCTATATAGTTAATGACACAAATTTTAATGTTGAATACATGAAAGACATGGAAGTGAGATCTCATAAACCTTAAGAACCAAGATGTAAATATTGAAAAGTTCAGGAACTTGAATGCAAACTTTATAAAATATATAAGTGAAACCTAAAATACACTTTATCAACTAAATTTATAAAATAAATGTTAATCATGAAATGAAACACCTCAAAAAGTGAAATTTTGTGCTTTAGGGGCTAAAATGTAAATTTTACAAAGTAAAGACTTAATTGCAATTTAATAAATTAAGAAAATCAAGATGAATGATATCATAAATCTAAAGCTTATTGTTAAAATCATAAATGGATATAATCAATAAACTCACAAGATAAACTTACAAGTTATAGGGACTACGTTGTAATTTTACAAAATACAAGAATTTAATACAAATTTCTTGGATATTGATTGCAGAACCATCGTTGACTGAATTTGACTCGTAAGGTGAGTGTTCTCACTAAAACTACTTTCACTATCAAATTATTTTCAAAAAAATACGTGCTACGTGAAATTGTTTGATTGTTATACACACACACACACACACACACATATATACATATACTTGTTCATCTTTGTGAAATTATTTCTAGAAGTCTTGGAATAGAAATAAAAAGGAGCGAGTGACTACTTTTCACTCAACTAAGGTAAATTTGAATACACGATATATAATCTTGATATGCGAGATGTATCATTGATGCTCAGTATGATGATGTGAGAGATATAATATGATTTGTTGAATATGATGATGATATGTGATACATGAACTGTAAAGATTTGTGTAGTGCGTTGAAATAAAAATTAAATGTTTAATGATGATGGATGTAATTTATTATCCTGACTTGAATTATATTGTTATGATATACATGATGATTGATGTTCTAGTTGCGTTGTTGCGCTTGATTATGATTGAAATATTGTTGCATTGCTGCGCTTGAATTATAATATTGTTGGGATCCCACAAAGCCATGATCTACGGTATCGAACGTGCCAGTTAGGGCGTGGGCGTTTGATAAGTGGTGATGTGGTTAGAGTCGGGCAACTCATGAGACCCAGTAGTGGTGGGTCGCCATCTTGCTTGTCATTGCATCAATTATGGGCGTTGTTGCCAAAGCACTGTGTGTGCGTGAAAATTTCGGGGAATAAGTGATCTATGTATTAATAGAGTTACCTCTATAGTCCCTATAGACTGCTGCGTATCCTTTATGACTTGCTTGACAGCTTTCCAACTTGTGTTTTATTATATAACTTGTGTGCTATGTGTTCTTTGTTGTGATATCTTGATTGATTTGATGCTTTAATTGTTTTAAATGGAGAACATCACTGGGAGAGCTCATTTTGTGTATATATATTTTTCCTAGTAGTGATAGGATGTATGCTAGGAGACAAAGTAAAAGAGCCGATTCAAGAAATAAAAAGTAGTGATCATACTAGCGGTGCTAATCTCAGACAAGATGATAAAATGCTAGCTACAGTTACAACCCCCCATCAGACTAGAAGGATTGTGTTTTAGACTACGGTTCTGGAATAGAAAAGATGTATTTATTGTAATGTAAATATTTAATTTACGTTTATTGCCTATATTTTTATGATATTGCACTTGAGTCCTGGCAAGAGACAGGCAGGCCTCCGGCCTGATCCCTATATCAGATAGGGGGTCGGGTTGGGGCGTCACACTAGTGAGCATAATCATCTTCGTACCAAAGATCTGTAATAAAATTTTGAAAACAGGAAACAGGAAAATGGAATGAGCCCTTGCCCAGTGAGAGTCCACCATTTTCGCAAACATTTACCGAGTTGTAAATATTACCCATGCATACAATTCAAACATATCCTAACATATAGCATTCATGACTCATGCGGGATTCATAAAACATATAATGAGAATGAAGGGCAGTCGCTTAAAGCTCTACATGAACATTAAACGAACTAGCTAGTTCATCTCGAGAATGAGGGGCGATCGCTAGCGTGTACACGTACGCTCAAGATGGCCAGCTCATCTCGTCATACATAAAGAGAATGAGGGGCGTTCGCCAACGTGTACATGTACGATGAACGAAAGGCTAGCTCACTTCGGCATAATCATAAACGTGCATATATGTACCATATTCTCCATACCACTAATACTTGAGTTAGAAATGATAATCTTGAGATTATGAACGCAAATGATCAAATAGCACCAAGCCCGATGCTGGCTCGTGGGATCAAACCATATCAACATAATGGATCCGACACAACTCATGTTCATATAGCAAATTCAGTGCACAAAGAAAGTAAGTGAAACATAACAAGTACATATGTATTACAGCCGGTAAGTAAACACAACTGGCAATTTTAAAATCAAAAAGCATTTCAAACATTTTTCGAAAGCGTTTAAAACATGTCAAACAATACAGGTCAATGCATATTCAATTTATTAATTGCATTAAAAGGTATCCATTTTTAGTGATAAACTCACCTCGGTCCGAAGATCTAAGGACACGTACTAGCTATCTAGCAGATCTGCATATATTTCAAATTCTGGCCATTTAGTAACTACTTCTAATTAATAGAATTCTAATTTCTGACTTATTCCAGAATTTTTTTTTTCTAAATATGGGCATAATGGTAATTTGCCTATTTTTCCATTTAAAACATATATATATTTGGAAAATAAGTATTCCAAAAATTATCTAATTTGAAAATAAAATTTTTTAAATATATATTATAAAATTATATATAAAGCTTGGCTCGAACTCGGCTAATTTACACCCTTACTTACAACTTTACAGTTTCTATCCTTCCTGCCCTTCTGGTTTTAGCAAGTTTGACAGCCATTTTTTTTTTTCTCTGTGAGGATAATGGCATCTCCTGAGACAGCTGACTAGTAGGGTCAGCCTTGTGGGCGCACCACATGCGCGATCGCTCAGAGGCCCATGATATTTTATTAATAATTATATATTTTTTAAAATTCACCTAATTATTTAAATAATGTATATAAATAAGAAAAAAATTATAGTCCATTCAAAGGATTATTCAATCATTGAATTTGACCTATGCAATCGTATAATTAATTTATACAATGTCAAATTGAAGGGTTGAATGATTCCTTTGAAGGGACTATTGTCTCACCCTATCAAATATAATGGTAGATTTTAGAGCCCAAATATTATACACTAGTTTCATATATTTGATCAAATACTGTACAAAATTTATTAATACATTTTAGAGGTCAAATAATGTTATATTTACTAACTCAGTATATTTATTAAAAGCCACATTTTTATGAAACACTACAAAAATTTTATTAATTCATTTGACCGACTAAATATGATAGTACTACCTCTACATATTTATCAAGACCCACATATTCTATGATACCACACAAAAGTTTACTGATTTATTAACTAACACGATTACATTGATTTTATTTTTATTTTATTGAAACCTTACACATTCATCGTGTTTTTTTCTCCTTACATTGAAATTCCAAATAATTACATTTTGATATGGATGAAAGATACTTTCGAAGTGTGTATTGTGGGTCTATGACTTGCACGCACAAATAGTAAAAAAAATTATTAAGTTATTGTGATGTTCAAAGTGAATTTAAATTTTTTTATATTAAATGGTTTATTTTATAATGTTAATTATAGTTAGAATGGTAATGAATAGTGTTTCATTTTCATGACCGTAATTTCTAGTACATTACATTTGTGAAAAAAGTACATGAAATTGTTTGTGTTGCAATAAATGTTGAAAATTTTGACAACTATTCTATTGAATATGCAATTTTGAAACAAAATAATATTATATTATAAATAATTTTTAGTCTAAAAAAGTTTTAAAATATCATTCTTAAAAAAAAAAAATTAAAAGGGAAGCCTCTTTTATTGTATTGTTCCGGGCCCCTATTTTTAAGGACCCACCCTGCTGACTAGCAGAATTAGTCTTCACCCTCTACTACCACTTCAATTGAAGTCTGAGGATGAATATTTTGACTGTTTCAACAAGTTAAGCAGTGACTCTGGATTGGAGGAAACTGAGAATGAACAAGGAGGTGGTGCAAGGGTGGGGAATGCTGTGCCCATGCCTGTGCCTGAAACAACTGTGCCTATGCCTGTGCCCGAGAACAAGGAGGCGATGCAAGGATGGGGAATGCTGGCCCTGAAACAACTGTGCCCGTGCCTTAGAACAATGAGGGGGTGCTGGCTGGGGAATGCTGGCCCTGAAACTGTTTGAAAAATTAAGTATTTCAAAAGATATAATTACTGGTTTACTGAGATAAATATAATTGGTTTGTACTAAGTCAACAGCTAACTCCTTCAAACCGGTCAGTTGTTAACGTGAAGATAATTAGACAGATCTGAAATAGTCAAAAACTACTCTACCTTGTTTACTGAACTTTGGTAGAAAGTTTCTTCACATGATTTTCTGACTACATTTATTTTTTCCATCTATAAATACTCTATTAAAACCTTATTATTTTCTTATTCACAATTGTTCCTTCAATCTCTGTTGGGTTTTTGGTTTGTTGTTCCTGATCTCTCTGTTAAGAGGAAGAATTTGTTTAATCCTAAAGAATTATTCATATACCTAGAAATAATTTTTTGAAGGCAGTGCTTACAAGCACGACTTGAATTGTATATCGTATTTGTATTGTTTAGGCCTCTTTCTCCAACAGAAACAACTGTGCCCGTGCCTGAGAAAGATAGGCTACAACATCAACAAATTCCAAGTTTGTATTGTTTTCTTAATTTATTTAGTGTGACAAAATACTCAAATTATTATTAGTGCTTTACAAAATACTCAAATGTTTTGTCTTTGAAATTGTAAATTTGATGTTACTGAGAGTCCAGCTTATTCTTTCTCATACGTTAACTCAGTAAACAATGCAGAGATAATTTAAATTTTTTTTTTTAAGACTTATGAGAGAATGGAATAAGCTAATTACAAAAAAAAATTAGGACCCGTTTGACAAAAATTAATGCTTATATCAGAATGCTTAATGTTGAAACCATAATGCTGAATTGATTAAACACTTAACATCTTAATGCTGAAATATAATTTCTAAACATCTGAATCAAAATGCTCTTGTTTGATAAATATGTTGATCTTAATGCTGAAATCTAGAAAATGTACATTTTATCCTTATGTTGAATTTTTTTATATTTTCATATGCAAAATATCAAATTTTATAATAAAATATAAATTATGATTAATGAAAAACAAAAGGAGACAAAATAAGATAAAATTCATTAAAGTGAATGATTACAATACAAAAACAAAAAATTATTATGATTTATTAAAACCCTAAAAATGAAAAATGAATTCATTATTGTAGTCTAAAAAAATTACAATAAAACTCATATATAATTAATAAAATTATATAAGTAATATAAAACATATCGCATGAATGAGATTATAAAAGCGGGTAATGATATAATTTATTACATAAATTTTTAATACCAAAATATAATAATAAAAATGATTTAAAAGTTTAAAATACGTGGTATGCTAATGAAGAAAAGCATAAAATAATAATTATTGTTAAATTAGTATGAATAAAATAAAAGGGATAGTTTTGAAAATCAAATATGAATTATTTAAAAAATTGCTACGTAGAGCATTAAGATATAAACAATAAGCTGACTTTTTCCGTTTTAATTTTTGTAAAGGAAATAAGCAGTGCTTAAACGATTAAGAGTTTTGAAATGTCGTTATTAAACACACTAAAAGTTGTTATCTATTAATTAAATAATATTAAACATTAAGGGATGTTATCAAATAGGGCCTTAGTGTGTCACTTAAACACTTTAAAATCGAACCTGGCATAGGAAAACCAATAGTCCATGGACAAAGGACTAGTGGAACAAAAAATACTTTTGAAATTAATTCTTCTAATAAAAAGGAGAGAGTATTTGTATATATTTTTTTTCTAACACCAACAATAGTCCATGGACAAATGAAATACGAGTAATTTATTTATTATCTTTCGGGAAAATTACCTACCAGGGTATTCAACTATTAGATTAGTTCGCGTTTGCCCACTGAATTTGTATATATAGTTCCACAAATTAGCCTCTCAATTTTTACAAAAACGGTCACTTTCACTCAGCGGCGGAGACAGGGCGGGGCGTTCCTCCTGGATCTAATTAAGGTTAGTAGTATTACTAGTCCTTAGCTCCGCCCCTCTGCCGCCACTGCTGAAATAGAAGGTCTGGTCTGCGCCTCGCCCGCGGCTGATGCGAAGAAGAAGAACGGTTCTTCTTTCTTCTTCTTTTTTTTTCCCCCCCTTAAGTAAAACGACGTCATTCTACTTAAGGGGAAAAAAGAAAAACAAAGACTTAAAGGGCCAATTTGAAAATACCCTGAATCACAAATCAGACCCCCAATTTGTTTTTCTATTGCTTAACGCCCTTTCTGTTTTTGCTGCTATGCGAATATAAGCGAAAAAAAAAAAAAAAAAACCTTCCCTCTCCCCTTCCAGTCAACCACCGTCGAACGAACAGCATCCGCTGTGGTACTAAAACATCCCACTCATTTCCTTCCACGTACTTGGCAGTTTCTCAGAGATTTGATGTAACGACTGATGATTACCAAAACAAAAAAAAAACATTAGTGCGAAAATGATAACTAAAACAGCCAAATTTTTTTTTTTTTTTTTTTTTTTACTTTTGAACCCACCAGTTCACATGCTAAGCTTCATAATTTCCAGCTCATAGGTGTATGTACATATGTAGATACACACAAACTTCGGGATTGAAAATTATTTCATACATTTGCTGTTTTCATTTTTTTAGTGCAACAAATCAATGAGAATAAAGTATTAATTATAACAAACTTCATCCCCTATTTATCTACACTTTTACAAAATAATTACACCATTGTATTAAATTAATACATGCTACTTATCTTATTTTTATACCACGATTGTATGGAATAATATCTTGGATCCTTAATTTAGGGGATCTCCTATGGTAATCTACCCCCACTTCACAAAGTGAAAGTGAAAACGTAAATTCAGATTACTAAGGCTCCGTTCTTTTTGCGACCGGATTGGGGAAAATTTTATTTTAGGGAAGAAATATTTTTTTTGTGGGAATTTTTTTTAGGGATTTGTGTAGGAAAGGCAATAAAAAGTGTAATGATTATGTTATTTTTAGAATTTATATGACTTAAGATTTAGAGGGAATTTTAAAATTTGAATTTTAAATTGGGTTGAAAATGAAGTTTTTTTTTTTAGGGTAAAATTTTGGATGAAAAAGTGATGATTTTGTGGAATGGAATGCAAAAGAACAAAGAGTTACCTAAAGAAACAACCTTATTTTTTACTAAATTTTAAATTCAAAATTTAAAATTTTCTCTAAATATTCACTCACACAAATTCAAAAAATAATATAATTATTACATTTTTCTTCTCTTTCCTATACAAATCTCCAAAAGAAATTCCCTCCATAAAAATATTTCTTTCTCAAACCAAAATTTCTCCAATTCGGTCACTAAAATAACAAAGGCTTAAGGGATACTTTAATAGTCTCGTGAAGATAAAAGTTAGGAAAAACATGAACAGTTTTTTTAGGACATATATCATCGTAGTTTTTTTGATATTTTAGTAGTATGTATCTCATTTAATGACAAAAAAAAAAAAAAAACTAAAGTAGCCCTCTGATATTTTGTTTTGCGTTCGCCGCTGCTTTCACTTTAGTCACTCAATAAATTTCAACCCTTAGATATGCAAAAATTCCTGTTCTTTTCGTTTTCATTTTTGTTTTAGTTTTGGTTTTAGTTTCAACAGTAAATTTAATATGTTATAATAATTTTTTATTATTTATAATACAACTTTTTACTATTTAATTATATATTTTTACATTTTTTGTGTGCATAAAATTGAACTTCCATTGGGCCTGACCCAAAGGACTAAAGCAAAGATAAACAGTAAATATAAAAAGATGCATAAGAAGTCCATAACCCTGTTTAGGTCGGATAGATCCTCAAAACCGAGCCAAGTAGTATATCGGTCAAAGGCTTAGGTCGGATAGATCCTTAAAACCGAGCCAGATAGTATATCAATCAAAGGTTTAGGTCGGACAATGACTTCGGTATGGCTTGTTAGTTTCCCTCATATCTATATCATGATAATCGGCCTAACCGAGCTAAGACAGTTAGGTCGGATTAAGCTATTTCACTGACACAGTAGGTAAAGATCATTATAGGGTTAGGTATATATTTTGAAATATATGCAGAGATTTCCCAGATCTTCAGTTACGGTTTTCTTCATCATTCGTGCTGATCCGAGCTACCCAGCTTGGTCTCCAGTTCGGCTGTCTCCCTTTTCAGTGAAGCTTTTACAAATTTGGGCCTCGCAGATCAAGACATCTTTTTTTTGGCCGGAAAGAAGCGTCCATATAACGAGCATTTTTGCGTCACATCAATTTTCAATGCACTTTTTATATTATAAAACTATTTTCCAACAACATGTTTTCAAAATCATTTTTAAAACAATTAAAAAAACACGCCTAGGGAGCCCAACCGAAGGTCCTCCCTTTGATCTAGTATACACATTAAATTAAATCAAATCAACAAACATATATTTCTCAAATAGTTAATGACCATTATTATTTGTGGCAGAACTCATCTAAGACAAAATCTTTCCACAAAAGTCCCACCTAGTACAGGCTGTACTGTTCTGGTCCGTACCATCCCCTTGATGAGTTTTCTTTTTCTTTTTCTTAGTATGGATCCCCCAGTGGGTTCCTTCTCTTAATTCCACCTCCATTTCGCCTTAGATAGGGTTTGAGATCTCAACCTCTGTAATTAGTTCGTTTGTTACTAATCACTGAACCACACGAATTCTTGATGCGTTTACTCGATCGACACTTTCGTTCCCACCATTTTTGTAAACAAAGTAGAGAATCATTTGAGCTACTCCAAATATGAACCCAAATAAATTTGGCAACTGCACGAACCAGATAATTCAATAAACTAAAGATCGATGATATATAGACTCTAGAAATTAGAAATCAATGAAATATTATTTAGGATAGATTAGTTTTGGACTACATATTAGCATATGTATATATACTAACAGAAAAGTAGTAATCCTTGACCAAAAATCCATAGAAGAACCACGTTGTGGCGCAGACTGTGAGGAAAAATGATAGAGCGAGCGGCATAAACTCTGCGCTCTTGGTTCTTATCACTCGATTCTACACAAATTACAACCAAAAAGAAAAGAAAATGTTAGTTAATTTTATACATATATATATATATATATAAAACGTTTTAATTAGAACAATTACTAATTAATGAATTAATTACCATGATGCTCAAAGGAGAAGCAAACACTACGAGTTTATGGCACCGCAGGTCCATCGTATAATTGCGACTCGCTTGGAACCTTTTGTGCGTAAAAGGGAAACAAGCACGATAACACCCAAGCATCCCACGTTAAAGAGAAGTATCAACTTTATCATGAAAATCTACACGTAGCGAAATGGTCTGAAAATCAAATTTTGACTGAGCAAACTATATTAATGATAAAATAATTAGCTTAAATATACCTTAGTCCTCCTTGAGGCATATATGATGAATAAAATGAGATATTGTTTCGATGACACATCCAAAGGCGTTGATGCTAACGATCAAATAGACATTGGTCTTTAGCAACGCATAATACAGCAATAATGACGCAGTAAAAAGTGTCGCTACATAAGGAATGGATTGAAACCCTGCAGAAGTTTTCCTCTTCCAAATCGAGTAAAACGTTGGCCTGCAATTAATTAACCACCAAGTTAATGAAATTCCAGTTTAATTAGCAACTTTAACCTTTAGTGACAAAAACTTTTAGTGGCAAATTTTGGTTTCTTCATAGTTTGTGGAGTTAGCTAGCTTACACTGGGGCAAGGAACACCATGAATGATATAATGTTACCTGTATAAATTGAAAGAGAAACCTCAAGTTAGAAAAATTAACTAAATTATTGATTTAGTCATGAAATGAACAGTTAATTGTGCTTACCCAACAAGCCAAAAATTGAAGCCAAGTCTTGAACGCTTAAAATTGCCATATTTCTATTGAGTGAAGTTCTTTCTAAAGAGAATTGAGACTAGAATCCTATTTATAAACTCAGGTGGAAGAAAAAATTGGGGTAGAGTACTGATATCAAAGTAGTAGTACTGGACTCGTGGCCAATGTTTGGCTATAATACTGCTATTAAAATTTCCAAAAAAAATTTTAATTAAATTTGCGGGTTGATATTCTTTTATAAAAAATTTTAATTTTCCCAAACGTCTGAAAATGTCATCACCGATGATGCATGTGTACGAGGAACCCAACATATGCATGCAAATAATTGACATAGCGGGAAATCAACGGTCTCACTATACTAAAGAAACTTACGACGACGTTTCCCAGGTTCTTGCAGCCATTTCTCACTTTATCTTGAAATTTTCCTATAAAACTAGATACTATAGAGTTGCTACATTTCTAGCATATATAAAAGTACTCATTCTGTCTTTACTTGTAACCATGTTTCAGACGTCAAAACAAATTCATCTCATATATATTCAACACTGATTAGTACCTCCCTTTTTATTTACTTTAAGAAGCATACTCTTACTCGATTGGTGGGAGTGGATACCCTTTTATTGAGAAAAAAAGGATGAAATACAAAAACAACCCCGAGTTTTGACATAAGAACAAAATCAACCTTGTGGTTTCAAAAAATACAAAACAAACATTGAGGTTTAGAAAACAAACTCCTCCTGTGAATAACTATTAAAAATTTGGTAAAATGACCACTAAGTCCAACAAACCATTAGTAATTTTTCTCTATCTCAGCCCAAAAACTAGTCCTCTTCTCCCTTACCCTCTTCCTCCGAATCGTTCATAGCAGCGCTGAATTTCAGCAACTTGTTGCTGCTGTGTTGATATCAAAATAAAAAATGGTAATTAGCTAAGTCCATCAACCATTCTCTATAGGCAGTAGTAGCATATGCATCAAAATTAGTCTCTTTTGGATAGTAAAATGGGAGGCTATGCAGCCATCATTGTCATCACCCCAATGGCCCAGTTAAAAAAAGAGCAGAAATTGAGTCTTACAATTGTGTGGAATAGCAACTAAAGATCTTTAAATCAATCTACAGAGCTTTAAAGCAACTGAAGACAAAGCTTTTGGATATAACTTATAGATTATGAACGGCCTGATTCAATTGGTTTTCAACCGTGTGAACTACAACCACATTTATACAGATACCAAAAACTACAAAATTTGGAGCATTGAAGAACCCAGGTAGATAGCAACAGTCACGATAAAATAAGCAATGAATCTGGTCCGCTATTGGCCGTTACGTCGCCACCTCCTCTGCCTGGTCCACAATTGATCTCTGTTCTACCACCCTCGACGTCTACATCAC
Source organism: Leptodermis oblonga (assembly GCA_016801395.1). Taxonomy (NCBI): domain Eukaryota; kingdom Viridiplantae; phylum Streptophyta; class Magnoliopsida; order Gentianales; family Rubiaceae; genus Leptodermis; species Leptodermis oblonga. The sequence goes on from CM028750.1 coordinate 36,718,860, forward strand.
TTGCGGCCGTCCTTAATGATGTTTCTAAACGTGACAAGGCCTTTGAACAAAGCCGCTGTCGTGACTTTGCATGTTATCTGAGGACGACGAAGCGACAGACTCCTCTGCGCCGCCGCGCCTACCACTGTTGATCCATCATGCGTGCGTCTCAACCACACCAAAATCAAGTGGCTGGCTTCTTCAGCCGCCACGCGACCAGCAGCCGCGCCTCTGCTTCTCATAAGAATGGCGAGTTTTGGACAGAATCAACGAAAGGTCACGGAGGAGAAGTGCTTGCAAACCCCATCTTTTGAGGGATATAGTTACTAACTTATTAGAGTTATATAGAGAGTATTTTGGGATTTTTAGAAAAAAAAATAACTCTGATTTGTTAGTTGACTATTAGGAGGGTTGATTTTGTTTCTACACCCTTAACCACAGGGTTTATTTGTATTTTTTTAAAACACGAGGTTGATTTTGTACATATGTGAAACCTCGGGGTTATTTTTGTATTTCGTCCAAAAAAAAATTAGTAAATTTTGCAAGAAAGAGGGACGCTTACGCACCTTGTATTGAAAAAAGCATCAGGTACGTACAATATGGCATGTGTGTGGTGATGCAGCATGATGCTGTTACAAAATGTTAACCTTGCATAAGTAAGTAGCAGTGAGCGTAGAATAAAATATGAGAATGTGTGATTTTAGTTGCAAATTTTTTTGGTGTCATTAAATAAGACACATACTATCAAAGTATCAGAAAATCAGCAGGGATACCAGAACAAAATATGAGAAGGGTTGAATTTAATGTCAGAAAATATTTTCGATGTCATTTATAAGATACAAAACTACTAACATAACAAATAACCATAATTATTTGTCAAAAAAAATTTTAAGGGTAAAAATAAAAGTAAATACATATTAGTAAAACAACTATTTTTTTTTATGCTTGAACAATCAGTACCGGGAAAGCCACGAGTCAATCCCGGTCTACCAACGGTCAAGTATCAGTCAACGGCCACTGTCGGAAAAAACTGTCTGTCGAGCATATTATCGGCCAATCACAATAGCAGATGTCTGTCCCTCATCCACTATCGAATATCATCGCATATGGCGGTCAACTACTACATAGTCAACTTTTGGGCGTTTTATTTTTCGTATCCAAAATCAAGTGGTTCTACCACGTTGAGTTTGAAGGGGATTGTTAGAATAATTACCTTATATAGTGTTGCCTTATTTAGAATCTATTTCCTAGTTTAAGTCTATTGCCTATTATAGGTATGTAGCCTATATATACGCTATATGTCACTCAATATTATACACAATTCATAATATTATCATTATAATATTTCTAACAATTTTTTGTTGGCAAAGTGATGGAAGAAATAAGGATGGGTTAACTTATATTTTTATCGTGATTGGCTTACGGAACTAAAATTAACGATGCAGCTGATGTATAGTAGAGGCGGGCAGCAGATGTACAAGAGAGATGCAACACAAGCTTCTGATCAAAGACATCCCTTATAAGCTGGGAGGAAACATTTTCAGTTGTTGGCTTTGATTATAAGCTGGTTTTTGTGTTCCTTTATTTAAAGTAGAATCTGAGAATCAAATATAAGTAACATGAATGAGAATAGTTTGTCTCACATGTGAGTGGTGGGTCTAGCTCTTGTGATATTTTTTCCTTCCACGTCTCTCGTCTTCGTCTTCGTCTTGGTTTTGATATATAGAGGTCTAGGTAGGGTTTCCTAAGAGATGAATTTTTTTGGCTAATCATCTCATTTTCAGATTAATTTGTTAGTGTTCGTTGGTTTTATTACAATCTCTTCATTTTGAGCACGAAGATTGAATATGGTGCTGTCCAAGTTTGGATACTCTCTCATTCTGGGTTTCTATCTCAAGCTTAGATTCTGCCGCCTCCGTGGCTTGGTGGAGACGGTCTCCTTAGAATTTTATCACAGTGCGGCGGCGCGAGAGGCGGAGTTAGTGTGGGATAAACTTTTTCCGGCCACTTGGATTCCAATTTCAGATGATATATATGATACAGATGTTATGAATCTGTCGTCCTGCTCATCGGATGAGGGCACACTTGAAGAAGGATCTGAGGTCCGTTTGGTGAAATGGAATTAGAATTGAATTGGAATTGGATTTCTATAGAATTGAATTATTGAATCCCTAACTCCGGAATTTTTTTTCTTTTCAGCCATCAAAGGAGAAAAATCCCTAACTCCGGAATTTTTTCTACAACGTTTAATTTTAATTTTCTAGTTTCAAAAATTATAAATAAACTTGTTTTAATTATTTTATTTAATAAAATATAAATTATCATTATTTTACATATATTAAAATATAATTTTAGATAATTACATGTATTATAAAAAAACTAAAAAAATATTTTTTATGAAATACGAGTTAAAATACTTTTTAAATATTTTTTTAAAAAAATACTTATTCAAACGCAATGGTAAAAAAAATTATTACTAATATATACATATTTCCTATGAAAAAATTCAAATAAAAAAAAGATTTATTAAAAAGATTAAAAAAAAACACAATTATATATATATATATATATATGAGTAATGATAGACTCAACAACAAATCGTAACAATTTTTTTATAACAACTCATGTGGCATGTATTAATTGGCCAATTATGTGATATTAATAAAAATATAGCCAATGAATGCATGCCACATGAGATATTATAAAAAAGCTACTATAATTTGTTGTTAAGTCTATCATTACTCTATATCCATTACTATATATATATATAACTCTCTCTCTCTCTCCCACACACACAAACACAACACAGCCCATCCACACATACACAACACAGCACACACGCTCTCTGGGCCGGTCCTTACACTTATAAACATTTATAAGGCCCCAGGGCAAAACAATAAAAAGAGGCCCCTACAAAAATAAAAAGGTTCAGTAAATTTCATACGAGGAAAAAAATAATAATTGTGGGCTCTCATTTGAAAATAAAAATAAAAATGCCCACTTTTACATTAATATTTATCAGTTTTCACATAAAAAAGCTAAAATTTAAAAAAATTAAACCAATTAATACATATTAGTATATTATAATAATTTTGGGCTCTAGACGATCGCCCGTGCTGCCCCTCCCTTTGGGCTGGCCTTGCATGCTCTGTCTCTCACACACACTCACACACTTACACGCACACAAAAAAAGAAACACATAGAATAGAATTAGAATTAAAATTCTAAGGTCTAGCCAAAGAATTAAAATTGTGGAATTCAAGGTATTTGGAATTAGAATTCAATTCCATTTCTTACAATTATTATACAAACAAACACAAGAATTGGAATTGAGGGTCCAATTCCATTTCCATACCTCAATTCCATAAGAATCAAACAGAGCCTGCGGGTTTTTTGGGGTTGATTTGCATCGGTTGTGTTTGATCATTTTCGTAATTGGTTGGGAGAACTAATGATGTATGATCTCTTTTGTTAACTTCATAGTACTCATCATGTGTTGTGCGGTATTGTTCATGTTATTCTTTCCTCACTTTTTTTTTTTTTTTGGTTATCTTTTGACTCCAGGTTAGACGGAAAGAATAATAAGTATGATAACTGAAATACCTAGCATATACTTTGTTAGTTTGCTTTGCTTTTTTTTATAACAATAAATTGTAATATTGCATTGACCAGAGCGTTAGTTTGTCTTTGATTCCAGCGCTAATTGGGCAAGTTAGTCCATTTCTGTCAATATTTAGCTAAATCACTAAGCATGAAAATAAAAATTTAATCTGTAGGGCCGCATTATGCTAAATGTGGCCCATCACATTCTGGCGAATGGCCTCATGAATAAGTGTCATGCTTTAAAGAATTAAGAGAAATTGGGGGAAATTATTAGGGCTCAATCAGGGCAAAATCGAGGTTCTGATTTGGGAGAAATTGGAGTAAGTATGATGACGCCGTTTTGGCTCCTTAAGGCAGAGGGCTTGTTTGCTGATTTGGGAAACTTCGGTGATGACTCGGGAAGAAGACAAAAAAGGCCTTTGTGCAATTAAACTTTTTTAGAGGATTCCTTTGTGATTTGCTAGCAGATTCTCTTTTTGGTGTTTTGTTTCTTTTAGCACAAGAACGTGTAGCTGGCTATATATTGTACCATGCACGCTTTCTTTTTGGTTCATGTTTTTGATGTGTCATCTTTATTTTCAATATACTCTTCTTCCTTTCCTAATCTATTTCTTCACTTTTTCTGTTTTTTCTATCCCCCATTCTGTTGTTTTCTCATTTTGTTTGTGGCTTAAATTCATCAAGGGGTGACATTGGTATCAAAGCAAGTTATTCTAGAACTGTGAGCTATGGTAGAAAACACCAGGTTCAAATTGTTGGAAGATCATATTAAGAAACAAGATGTCAGGACTGAAAATCTGGCTACTTCAGTAGATTCCATATTTGAAATGATGATGCTGCAGTTGGAGGGACAAGGAAAGGTGCTAGAAATACAGAGCAAGACACTGGAGAACCAGAGTTTGCTTATGGCACAGATCAGTAGTAAACTAAATGCTGAAGATAGGAACAAAAACAAGAATCCTATGTCTATAGGGAGTTCAGCACAGGCATCAGGTCCTATTCTTCCTAGTCCTTTGGGAATGCCTAAATTCAACACTGAAGGAATATCAAAGTTGAATCTGGAAGGAGAAGGATCAACTGATTGGAGAGAAAAGCTGGGTAATGTCTCATAGACCTGTCAATCTCACATTGAACTCAGTATCTTTACAGGTGAGAAACCTGAGGAGTGTATCTGAAAGTGTCACAAGATTTTCAATCTGTATCAAATAGTTGATTGTCACAAGGTGGAAGCTGTAGAGATCTATATGGAGGGGAAGGCTGAGGTTTGGCTGAATAGCCTTAAGAAGGTAAAGGAGAATCTTACCTGTTCTGAGCTAAAAAAGGCTAGGATACAAAGGCTTACTGAGGTAGGGGGCTAGAGATGAAGTAGAAGAGTTCATCAAGCTAGTTCAGGAAGGATCTGTGAGGAGTTATTAGGAATCATTTGAGGAGTTGAGATCTCTGATGCTGTTTAAGGATGCCAGGTTATCAGAGAATTATTTCATTTCTAGTTTTGTGAGTGGTCTTAAGGAAGAGTTGAAACTTATGGTTAAGATGTTGAAGCCTAGAACCTTGAATGAAGCCATCGAAAGTGCCTTGATCCAAGAAAAATGGAATTCGAAGAAGGAAGGGGGAATAAGTATTAAGGTGTTTGACAAGTTTGACAAATCTGCTGCAAGTAAGGCCCCATTGAAGAAGGAAGGGGGAAAATGGAATTCGAAGAAGATTACACCGAAAGAGCTTCAATATAGGAAGAATAATAACCTATGTTTCAGGTGTGGGAAGAAATATCACCTCTTGGTCCCAATGTAAGTTTAAGTAAGTCAACTGTTGTGGCTGATGAGAAGGAAGCGGAGGTTCTGGCTATTGGAGGGGATTTTGGAGGAGGAAAGGATGTAGAACTTACAGAAGCGGTGGAAGAGCTATTTGTCAATTCCCTATCCAATAGAGGCAATGGTAACACCATTGCTTTGCAGGGAAAGATGTATGGAAAGTATATCAAGATTTTGGTGATCACTAGGGCTTCTGATAGCTTTATTCATGCAAGGGTAGCAGATGATTTGGCACTTAATCAAGTGGCTACTACCCCTCCATCTCCAATATTCTAAAATCACGAGGGACGTGATCCTTAGGGTTGACTGGATGGAAAATTTTAGTCCGATTCTATTTGACTTTAAACAACTCAATATTACAGTACCTTAAGAAGGGAGGTTGGCTTACCTGCAAGGAGACAATGACCATGCTGTTATGAGGCTAATAAGGGGAAAAGAGGCAAAGTAGATAGCAGAATGCAGGAAAATAAGTTGTCAGTTACTGCAGCTACCAAAAAAGGGAAGCAATGTGGAGGAGGGTGAACAGAAGAAGCTGAAGAGATACCAGTAGTGATACAGGAAGTCCTTGGAAATTTCTCCAAAGTCTTTGACAAGCCTGTAACCTTGCCACCAGTAAGACCGGTGGATCACCAAATTCCTTTGAAAGAAGGAGCTGAAGCCTTCAAGCTCAAATCATACAGGACCATAAGAATGAAATTGAAAGATGGATTGATGAAATGTTGGAAAAAAAGATAATTTGGCACAGCAATAGCCCTTTTGCTTCATCTGTGTTACTAGTTAAGAAGAAGGATTGTAGTTGGAGGCTGTGCATTGATTATAGGAAGTTAAACGAGTTGACTATTAAGGACAGGTTTCCCATTCCTGTGATTGATGAGTAGCTAGATGAACTTCAAGGGGCTAGGTTCTTTTCTAAGCTAGATTTAAGATCAGGGTACCACCAGATTAGGGTTATGCCTCAGGACATCCCTAAAATAACTTTTAAGACACATCATAGTCTTTTTAAATTCTTAGTAATTGTTAAGTTTTGAGATTTTTACTGCAAGAATAAAATCAATTTAGGAAAATCTGAGACTTAGTCTTTTCAGTTAAATTGTTTGTTTGTTGAATTAGTCTTTTAGTCCATCTTTTATCTTCTGAGATATTTAAGAGATTTTTATGATTTCTTGTTACCTGTACTCTACTTAAAAAGATAGTTGCTGCAGAATGAAATAAACCTAGTTAAAGCTTCTGCACTCTTTTTTGTGTATTTTTTTGCTAAGTTTCTAACAGTGGTATCAGAGCCCTCATGATCTTAAGGGCCTATGTCATAAAAAAGAGTGAGGTAGAAGAATATTTTCATTCCATAAACTATATTTCTAGCATAATGCCTAGCAATTTTCTTGCCAATCCTCCGCCTTTCAATGGCCAAAATCATTAAATCTGGGCTGTAAAAATGAAAACCGTTTTAGAAGCTAGTGACCTTTGGGAGATGCTTGTTACCAATCAAGTACAACTTCCTGAAGATCCCACTATAGCTCAGTTGAGAGAACATAGAGCTGAGAAAAAGAAGAGAAGCAAGGCTTTGACCTGCATTCATACTGCAATCTCAGATGAAGTATTCACAAGAATCATGACTTGGGAGACTCCAAAAGAGAGTTGGGATACTCTGAAACATGCGTTCCAGGGCAATGACAGAACTCGTCAAATGCAAGTATTGAACTTGAGGCGACAGTTTGACTACTGAGGATGAAAGAAAGTGAAAACATTCAAGAGTATTGGAATAGACTCTTGAATGTAGTCAACAAAATCAAGTTGATTGGTGAAGAACTCTCAGATCAGATGGTGGTGCAAAAGGTTCTTGTTAGCTTACCTAAAAGATTTGAGGCAAATATATCTTCTCTTGAAGATTCAAAGGATCTTTCTCAAATTACCTTGGAGGAGTTGGTGAATACATTGCAAGCACAAGAATAAAGAAGAGCTATCCACAAGGAGGAGATAGCTGAAGGGGCTTTGCAAGCAAAAGAAAAATACCAAAATGAAGACGATGATGATTGGGAGAGTGCTTACAATGGTAAATGGAAAAAAAATGGCATTTTCTATGTGTCAATATTGTAAGAAAAATAATCATTTGGAAAAATATTGCTGGTTTAGGCCTGATATTCAATGCAGAGCATGCAATCAATTTGGTCATATGGAGAGAGTGTGCAGAAAGAAGCAAGATAGACAACAAGCTCAGGTGGTGAATCAACAAGAAGAAGAAGAATTATTTGTGTCATCTTGTTTTGCAGAAAATTCAACCAATGAAGCTTGGCTAATTGACAGCGGTTGTACCCACCACATGACGAACAATGAGTCATTTTTTAAGGAACTTGACAAGACATATACTTCCAAGGTGAGAATCGGAAATGGAAGGTATATTGAAGTCAAAGGAAAAGGTAATTGGCTATTAAATGTGATTCAGGAATAAAGGTTATTCCTGATGTTTTATATGTGCCTGAAATCGATAAAAATCTTTTAAGTGTTGGGCAGTTACTTGAGAAAAACTATTCTGTAATGTTCAAGAATAAGGCATGCTTGATTTATGATCCAAAAGAGTTCAACTTTTTTCAATTGAAATGAAAGAAAAAGTGTTTATCTGGAGTTATTACAAGTTGGTGCAGGAACAAGTTCAGATACCATGATGGATAAGATGGAAAATATTGAAATCACCCCAACAAGTGGACTAGCAATTGTCAGAACAAATGAAGATATCAAGAGCCTTTCTGAAAATGTTAAATATGATGTTCCAGTGCTCGAGTTAACAGGTTATGAGGAAGTCAACAAAGACTTGAAATGGATTGCAAAATCGGAGGAGGTGGATATTTCTATAAATGACAAAACTAAGATGCATATACATGAACACAATCCTAAAAAGTATGCAGGAGTTGAAGGTGATATGCTTTTTTGAAGGATTATTGCAGTGAAAATCCCAAGGAGGAGTGTTAAGTTTTGAGATTTTTACTACAAGAATAAAATCAATTTAGGAAAATCTAAGACTTAGTCTTTTCAGTTAAATTGTTTGTTTGTTGAATAAGTCTTTTAGTCTATCTTTTATCTTCTCAGATATTTAGGAGATTTTTATGATTTCTTGTTACCTGTACTTTATTTAAAGAGATAGTTGCTGCAGAATGAAATAAGCCAAGTTAAAGCTTCTCCACTCTTTTTTCTGTATTTTTCTGCTAAGTTTCTAACAGTAATGCCTTTCGGGGTTGACTAATGCTCCTGCAACATTTCAGGCTTTAATGAATCAAGTTTTTCAGCAACAATTGAGGAAATTTGTTTTATTATTTTTTTGATGACATTTTGGTCTATTCTGAATCATTGGAAGAGCATGTGGATCATCTAAGACAAGTTCTGTAAATTTTGGTTGATAATAATATTTTTGCAGAGAAGTCCAAATGTGTTTTTGCGCAGAAAATTATTGAATATTTGGGGCATATAATTGGGGAAAATGGAGTTGGTATGAATCTCCAGAAGATCAACAACATTGTGTAGTGACCTAAACCACATAACATAAGGGATTTCAGAGGTTTTTTGGTATTGACAGGTTACTACAGAAGGCTTATTGAGGGGTATGGTACCATTTGCAAGCCATTGACAAATTTGCTCAAGAAAGGGGCCTATGAGTGGAATTCAAAAGCTGATAGAGCTTTTGAGAAACTAAAATGGATCATCACCACTACATCATTCTTAAGGCTGCCAGATTTCAATAAAACTTTCATAATTGAGATAGATGCTAATGATGTGGGTATGGGGGCAGTCTTGATGCAGGAGGGCAGACCAATTTCTTACCTCAGCAAGGCATTATATCATAGGAACAAGGGATTTTCAGCTTATGAAAACCAGTTGTTAGCTCTTGTCATGGCTGTGGATAAGTGGAAGATTACCTCATGGGAAATCATTTTGTGAGCAAAACAGACCATCAGTCACTCAAATTTTTGTTGGAGTAGAAAATTACTAATAGTTTGTAACACATGTGGTTAATAAAACTAATGAGACTAAGCTATGAGATACAGTATAAAAAAAGGTTCTGATAATAGGGTTGCTGATACCCTATCTAGCAAGCCCTTACAGATAGAAGGGGTGGAATCCAGTTATAAACCAGAGGCTGAGGAGATGGCAATCATAGCTGTATCTACAGTGCAACCCTTGTGGCTAAAACAGGTGGAGGGAAGTCACAATGGTGATGAGTTCATACAGGGCATTATTACATAAACCATTTTAGCAAGAGGTTCTCAAAGGGATTTTCAGGTGATACAAGGGGTGCTGAAAAGAGGGGAATATTGTGGTGGGAAAAAATAGAGGTGTAAGGGAACTAATCTTGAATGTTGTCCACTCTATTACTTTGGGGGGTCACTCTGGACAGAAGGCAACACTTAAGAGGGTGGGGGATTTCTTCTACTGGCCACAGATGAAACAGGAAGTGGAGGAGTTTGTGAGAAATTGTGAAGTCTGTTAAAGAAGCAAACCTAAGCATCAACACCCTTTTGGTCTTCTTCAACCCTTACCTATTCCACAACAAGCTTGGAAGCACATTGCTATGGATTGTATTGAACAATTACCTAACTCTGAGGGATACACGCTATACTAGTGGTGGTTGACATGGCTCACCAAGTGTGGTTATTTCTTGCCCCTTGCTCACCCATACAATGCACCACAGGTTGCTAGACTTTTCATGGATGAGATTTTCAGGTTACATGGTCTTCCAGAAGCTACTATGAGTGACAATGATAGGCTCTTTACCAGCAAGTTCTGGCAATCTCTCTTCAGAATGTTGGACATTAAGCCGAATCTTAGCACCTCTTATTATCTTCAGTCAGATGGATAAACAGAAACGTTAAATCAGCTATTGGAAACCTATTTGAGGTGTTTTTGCAGTGACAAGTGAAGTTTCTGGAGGTGGTTAGGATTGGCAGAATGGTGATATAACTCAACTCACCACAGTAGCATCAACATGTACCCTTTTGAAGCACTGTATGGAGTCAAGCCAACAGGGTTGCCTTTGGGATCTTTTTTTTGGAAGTCATGGTTCCAGCAATTGGAGATATGTTGAGGCAAAAAAGTGATGTCATAAGGCTAGTACAAAACCATCTCAAAAGAGCACAGGAAAGGATGAAATTTTTTGCAGACAAGAAGAGGACAGAGAGGATCTTGGAAGTAGGTGATTAGGTGTATCTAAAATTGTAGCCCTATAAACAGTCATCTGTAACTCACAAAATTCGTCACAAATTGGCTCCTAAGTATTTTGGTCCCTATAAGATCTTGGAAAGAGTTGGGGAGGTATCTTATAAGTTGAAGCTGCCAAATCAAAGCAAAATCCACTCAACTTTTCATGTGTCCATTCTCAAGAAGCATGTTGGGAAAGAACCGGTTAGCAGCTCACCTTTACCTGAAGGGAATGACTATGAAGAGAGTAATTTGAAACCTAAATCTGTTCTACGAAGAAAGAAGATTCAGAAAGAGAACTATATGACTATACAATGGCTAGTGGAATGGGAAGGAATGCCAGTTTAGGAAGCTTCTTGGGAGGGAGCTGATGTAATGAAGAAGGAATTTCCTCATTTCAAAGCTTGAGGACAAGCTTTAAGTTTTGCAGGAGGTATTGTCATGCCTTAAAGAATTAAGAGGAATTGGGGAAAAGTATTAGGGCTCAATTAGGGCAAAATCGAGGTTCTGATTTGGGAGAAATTGGAGTAAGTAAGGCGACGCCGTTTTAGCTCCTTAACACGGAGGACTTGTTTGCTGATTTGGGAAACTTCGGTGATGACTCAGGAAGAAGACAAAAAGGGCTTTTGCACAATTAAACCTTTTTTGAGGATTCCGTAGTGATTTGCTGGAAGATTTTCTTTTTGGTTGTTTTGTTTCTTTTGGCACAAGAACGTGTAGTTGGCTATATAATGTACCATGCACACTTCTTTTTTGGTTAATGTTTTTGATGTGTCATATTTATCCTCAATATACTCTTCCTCCTTGCCTAATCTATTTCTTCACTCTTTTTGTTTTTTCTATCCCCCATTATGTTTTTTTCTCATTTTGTTTGTGACTTAAATTCATCAAGGAGTGACAATAAGTTAGTAAGCCTAGGGGAAAATTGGGCCAATCAAGTGATCATAATTATTCATTGGACAAGGCCCAATTATTTACATCAGTTTTCCAGAGAAAATAAAATTAAGGAAGCCCAAATTATTGAACAAGTAGGCCTCATCATAAACTTATGCCCGCAGTTATATTTTCAGTGGTCATTATTGGTCCGAATGTATATTCTTTTGGGCCGTCAATGGGACGAAATTAATGTTTGGGGAATTAATTGGGCTAAAAATATATTTTTGGGTAGTTACTGGGCCTATTTAAACTTTTGGGTGCCATCATCGAGCCGGGTATAATTCTTTTGGGTCCTTATTGGGCCTACTTTATATTTTGGGCCTCATTAAATTCTTTTTGGCCTTCATTGGGCTTGACATTAATTATTTTGAGCCTTTACTGAGCCGGATTACATTATTTTGGCTTCTGTTGGGCTTTTTTTTTTTTTTTTTATAGTCAACTTTTTTTTTTTTTTCGTAGAGCATATTCCAAAAAAAAATCTCTGATTTTCAATCTTTTATTGTTGGGACTGCATGTAGTGGCTTTTGTCCTCATTTGAAATTTCTTCCTAGGGGCCATACTCCGGTTCTTGAAAATCGAAATGGTCATCATCACTGCATGGAGATTGTGGCACTAAAGATGTCATTGGAATATGTGGTCGATTCAGCATTCTTTGTATTAGTTGGGCATCTGTTTGCACATTCTGGCTTAGTATCGGGGTAAAGAATATTTTGAGCTGCTTCAACTTTGGCACCGGTGCTGATTTAACCTGTCATAGAGAATTCTCTAAGGTTGCTTAAGGAGAGTTTGACCGCCAAGATTGTAGCTGACTGAAAGTTGTCTTTGTATGTTGCCAAGAAGCCACTGGAGTATACTTCACTACTACAAAATGGACTTTTTACGGCAGTGCTTTAACGGCGGAAAGACCAAAACCGCCATTAAAAAGAAAGTACGGACTTTCTACGGCGGTTCTATATAAAACCGTCGTAGAAACTGCCGTAGAAAGTCACCTTTCTACGGCGGTTTTATTTCTAACCGCCGTAGAAAGTCCCCTTTCTACGGCGGTTTTCCTTTCTAGACGGTTGTATTTTTAACCGCCGTATAATTAATAAATATGATGAATTTTACTATAAAAATTGATAAATAGTAAAATACATATTTATTATTAAATTTAAAAAAATTTGGGGGTTAATTTACAAAAATAGAAAAACTAGAAATTAATAGGAATAGAGAAACGGGCGGGAATTCACAATTACGGGCTTTCTACGGCGGATTTATTAAAACCGCCGTAGAAATGGACTTTCTACGGCGGTTGTAATTAAAATCACCATAGAAAGTTACTTTCTATGGCGGTTTTCTTCATAACCGCCATAGAAAGTTACTTTCTATGGCGGTTTTAATAAAAACCGCCATAGAAACTTGATTTTGTTTGAATTTTAAGGGTTTCCCTTTGTTTCCATCTCCAACCAGCCGCAGCTTCCCCCTGTTTCCATCTCCAGCAAACCGAAGCGTTCTCTCGTTGCCGATGCCCATCCTCTCTCCGTCGGTTTTTTCTCTTGTCTTCCCCCGAAGTCGTTCTTCCGGCAGCGTTGATAACAAGATCCGCCGTCACCCAACTTCGGATATGGTTTCTTAATCAGTCATCACCCACCACTTGGAGTTAATCCCCTATCATAATTTCACCACAGTCGGTCCTTGTTGTGGGCTTCAAATCATAAAAAAGGTAATATAGAATAGTTTCAACTTTATTTAAGGTTTACAAATTTTATTGTTACTTGATTATTGTGATTGGCCTAGGGTTTATTAGTAGTGTTAAATTCGGGTTTGGTGAGATGATGAATGATTAAATTCGGGTTTGATTAGTGTTATATCGGTGATTATTGTATTGTTCTTGCTGTTAATGATTAAATTAATTAGAATTTGATGGATGCACGCAAAAATTTTGTGAAGTTTGGTGGTTGTTCGGTTTATTAGCATGGAAGTTTTTGACATATATATTTTGAATAAAGTTGAAATATATATATATATATATATATATCAAAACCTTTCTAAGGCTGTTCTTGCTGTTTTTGATATATATTTTTTGAATGTAGAGAAAAAAATGAAATATTAAATTTTTTTTTACAAATTTGGTACTTTCTACGGCGGTTCCTAAGCGAACCGCCGTAGAACCGCCGTAGAAAGTAGACATTCTACGGCGATTTTTTTCGGCGGTTCGCATAGAAAGTTTGGACTTTCTACGGCGGTTTTGAGCCATAGAAAGTTCGGACTTTCTACGGCGATTTTAACCGCCGTAGAAAGTCCGAACTTTCTATGGCGGTTCACAACCGCCGTAGAAAGTCCGTAAACTTTCTACGGCTGCCGGATAGATGGCGGTTCAAAAATGCCGAAAACCACCGTTAAATGTCCTAAAAAACCGCCATTAAAAGTCATTTTTGTAGTAGTGCTTGGCTACCCTTATCTCTTCCGCTGTGGATGTATTTTTTAGTGCCAATGTATCTTGGTCTGGGGTGGCCTGTATCGAATCCGCGTCATTTGTGGGTGTCTTGGTTGTTGGTATTGTCTCAAGGACTAGCTATCGAGAATGATCATCATCGTGGTGAGGGCTGTTTGGCATCATAGGGCTAATATAGGGCTCGACAGCAAGTGATCGCTGTCGAACTTCTTAGGCTAAAGGTCCTTATTGCTCATTTGGTTCTTAATGTTCTTGAGGGGAGGCTGGGAATTTGTTGTGTGCTATTTGGGGGTGTTCAAACATGATCTCTTCAATGTCATTGTCTGATTTTGTGGTGGCCTCATGCTCTTTTTTCAGACTCACAATGCTCACCAATGCTGATTAAAGTACCCGAAGACGGCTCACCCTTGTGGGATTCATGAGTTTTTCTATTTAGGTGAAAGACTTGAGGGGGAGAGTTATGTGTACAAATGTGAACTTCTTGCTATTCCATGCTTTTGAGCCTTGAGATTGAGGCATGTGCATGTTCGTTTATAATAACAACCTCAGAAGATTTTGAAATCTGCTCTTTGGGTTTATCCTGTGACTCAGGAATTTTGTCAAACACCTTGGGTGCATGCTAATCCATCTTCTCTTGGTGCATCTCCTGCAATTTATGAGGTTCTGCAGCTATTCCTATGTCCTCTATGGTAGGGTTCTTGACTTTCGAAACCATCCGATGGTGCTTTGGCTAATAAATTTGTAGATATTTATGTGGCTTATAAAAACTAGAATAGTCTATGGCGACCCGAACTTTATCACCCAACTCAATAGAAAGATCAATCTCAACACAGACTCTTGAAAAGTTTGGTCTTGCCCAATCGATCGTTGTTGCATCCACCTTTAAAGGTCGACCTAATTTACTAGCTAAGGACAGCAGTGGACCCTTTTGGTGTAGGTGAATCGGGAGCTGTGGGAGGGAGACCTGAACATGTGCGACTATTATTTACTGATTAAAATCAAAATATGGGGACCATTTCTAAATCCTTATTGGAAAACCTTCAAAATTTCATATACCTTTGAGCAAGCAACGACAGTATGCATCTTCCAAAGAGAAATATATGAGAACATGTCGTTGGTCCATCCAACCCACCGTCAAATCACCTTTGAAATTAGCTTTCTCCATCTCTTTCCTGAGATTTTTCATCGTTGGACTGCCGTGGCTAAATCTGCCAACAAGAGAGTGAAGAAGCGGTTGTGCAAGGCTCTCATATTGCTCTTTAGTAAAGAAAATAGTAGGCAATCCTTGGTGAGTTCCAGTTCAATATGTATTAGTACATGTGCAAAAGATCTAGAGGCATGGGTTGGTGGAGCAGCATAGAGTACTGAGAAAAAATATGGTTTTGCCGGCTGGCAAGAGACTTCCCCGCCGGCGAGATTGCATTTGTGGATCCAAAGGCTGCAAGTTAATATTCATCTTCAATGCGAGTCAGGACATTAGTCGAACACTTTTCTAGACCTTAAATATATTTGTGGACCAAAATTATATTAGTTGGGGTTGTTATTGGGTGAAAATCAGTTTATAGTTTGTGGGGTCCAACTCAGATTGAAAATGGATTGTGTAGAATTAAGCTTGGGCTGGGATTTTTATGTCTAGACAATTATTGGGCTTTAGCATATATATTTGGGCCACAAACAATCTCTGTAGAACAAGTTTTGTCTATTTGGGCTGTTAATGGGTCGAAGTTGTTTAACACTGGGTCATTTTCAATTAATTATATTTTTTTAAAAGTGAGATTGAGTACCTATTTTATATATATAAATAAATAAATGAAAAGCTAAAAAAGTTTCAAAGACAGAAAGCAAGCATAAACTGTGTCTTTAAACATCACAAGTGCCAACGGGTGATCCTTTTATAGTCTATCCGAACTTGTTTTCTAAGCGTATAATCGTAAAAAGCCTTAGAAGTTGTACATACTGATCCTCATCTTCCTCCAACGCTACTTCTTCCACCAAGGATCCATATTTTCTATCACCATCCTGATCTTCATCTTCAGTCAATTAGGGTATGTGGTACCATCAAAATTATTGAGAAATTCGGGCATTGAGGCATACGCTCAAGGTGTTAAGCATCAGTTTGTAATGGTCGGGAAGATTACGAGATGAAACACCAAGTCAAAAGTTCCAATTTAGGTACTGGGACAAAGAAAGCATGGCGGCGCTCTACCGCCGATTGAATTGTGGCTACCCAACATGGGGATGGAAACTCCTTGGATAAATTAATCCGTATGGGAGTTGCTTGTTAGGATGTGACTTTTGCAGGAGCAAGGTCCGCCATAATATCCTCCGATGTTGTTTACTGCAGCACCTAATTCAAAAGAATTATGTGTGGATGGTTGCTCCTGAGGTGTTTTCCGTGGTGTCAATACAGTTTGCGTGGCTTTGTGCGTAGCTTTCGCAGCGAGCTGCTCTCCCTTTTATTGTCCTTGCATAGCCTCTGGGTTGTCTAGTTTATTTTCCAAAGCCTTATTCCAGGCCGAGCTCTGTTGACGGCTTGGGACTTTGCTGGTTGCGGCGTAGGCTGCAGCACAAATATAGCATATATTATTTAATTATAGTTTAAATCCAAAGACATAAATAACATTATATACCCCCCCACCCCCTGGTGAAAGGGGGGGCGAAAAAGTATCCATTTGATAAATTCATGGGGCAAATTGAAGTCCAAAATTCAAGGGAAAAAATAATTAAACCCTTAAGAGAGACCAAAAACGTGAAGTCGAAGGAACAGGGACCAAAATTACAAATTGACATAGAAGAGGGACCAAAATCGTAAAAAGGGCATAGAAAAGGGACTAAAAATGCAATTTTCCCATGTTATTAATATAAGGCAGAATGCCTTATTTCGGTGTGAGGCAAGTTTGATAATTTTTCCATTCTCTTTTTTCTTTTGTTCACCACAAAATAAATATTAATTTCATTAGTTGAAAGAATTGTGAAGTGAATTATGCTAAAAATTATATTCTCTTCTTTGTTTAAATCCTTTGAATTAATTGGGTTTACGGAGGAGGACTTTGGGATTTGTTTAATGGATCTAAGTGTTGATCAAAAACTTTTTAGAGAAATGATTGGTAGCTTAATGTACTTAACGGTAAGTACGCCGGACATTATGCATGATGTTTGCTTATGTGCTAGATTTCAAGTTTCTCCAAAATAAATCCTATTTATGTGCTATAAAAAAAATTCTTAAATACTTGCAAAACACTCTTATTATCTATTGTGGTATTCTAAGTCTAAATCCTTTGAATTAATTGGGTTTACGGATGCGGACTTTGGGAATTGTTTAATTTTTCTAGTGGAATGCAGAAAATGCAGAAAAACATTCACTGGAAGTTATACTATATGGCGTGCGAGTCGCATAGCAAATCGCACTCAATAAGTGTGCTCAACACTTAGAAGAATTTTTCGCCGATTATCGACGTCCAACCGAATGATGTCTCGTACGAATCGCACCGGGCATCGCTCAAAAGGAAAGCCTCCGCAACACTTAGAATAATTCTCGCTGAATTGCGACTGTCAACTGCACGATCATCTGTACAAGTTGTACGGCCCTGCGTACGCCTAAAAGACGAAGTAATTAATGCAAGTCAAAAGGAGCCTCTCTACCTTTGTCCGAGAAGCTCGTGAAGTCTGAATCACATACGACATCCCCTATGAGTTGCACAGTATTTCGCTCAGACTACAGACGAATAAATTAAATGCAAGTTAGAAGGAGCGTCTGTCCTTTGAACAAGAAGCACACGAAGAATGTCTCGTGTATGCAACCATGTGCAAGTCGCACATGCCTTCGCACAACTAGCATACGAGCGCATTAAATATGATAGACCAAAAGAGGGAATGAAGGGATAGGAATCGCATGCGAAGAAGTAGTTGGCCTTTGAAGAATTCAAACGGAAAAGCTCTCTGCGAGACCTTGTGCAAGTTGCACACCCCGCCGCACAACACCTAACGAGTTGAAATTAAAGTTGCTTCACCAACCACCAAGGGGACTTGAATGTTTCTATAAATACAACTTTAAAAAGAACATTTATGCATCTCTCTCCATCTAAGCATTCTCATTGTGAAGTTCTAAGCATTCAAGTATTTAATTTGTCAGTTAATTGCTAGACTAAAAAGATTACTAGAGTTATATGGTACAATAGCGTTTTTTTTTTATATTGTAAATGGGAGTTGGGGAAAAGACTTACAGATATCTTGCCTAAACTTATCTTGGAAAATTCTGGATAAGTATAGAAAACTTGAAATTAAAATTTCACTTAAATTTGAGGAAGATAAATGTAACTCGTAAGTGGCACTCTAATAATAGCTAAGGAAAGGATAAATAAGAGCAAAACACGAAACATATAGAAATGGCATGCATGGGTTTATTTCCATTGGGGGTTAGATTCTGATTTCTAACGATTTTTCGCATTCTTTTAATTGGTAATTTACGGACAGTTGAAAATTAATTCTTCTCTAAATTATAGGAAAATGTCTAGCGACCTAGATTACGGATTGGAGGTGAACCCACATAAAGGGTTCCCCCCCAATATTTTTTACTAAAAAAACGTATAAAAATATATTAATAGCACTGAAAATCGTCCGGTAACGATGAGAAACAAAGTAAGGAGTGATCCATATAATTAAGGTTTTAAGTTTAACAAACTTGTAATTAATGGCAATCCAACACATTCTTATAAAAATTCAAATTATTCCATCTATATTCTAATAAACATTTTTTAAAAAAAATTTATAAATATTCTGAAACAACTGTTGTATTATAAATTTAATACAAAATATTCCAACTTTTTCCGTCGTATTGTATGTTCCAAAACTAGCTACTAAGTATTCTTAATCATCTTTCTTCATTTTATCAAATGGTAACTTTTTATCTTCACAAGGGAGTAAAAATAAACATTTATATTTGAATTATGTGATTTTCTTAATAATTATGAATTTTAAACGACACTTATTAAATAACAGAATTAATGACTCATTGTGTTATGAATAATTTTATGTATGTCCATATTCACCACATTTCATTCCGTAACATAAGAAATGATGTACACACACCCCATCTATTACGTTGTAAGCCATTGGTATAAGATAAGATAACCATAATGCTAGTTCATAAATATGTCTATTTAGTAGTAATTCATAAATATGACCATTTAATATAGATTAATAAATATGATATATTTATTAGTAGATTTTATTGCTTAAACATTGAAGGAATGTTGTACGACTTTAGCTTAAGCCTATATATATATATATATATATATATGTATAGGGCAAAAGAGGAAAGAGAAGGGAAAAAGGGCGAAAATATCGGGAAAAAAAAAGAAAAGAAAGAAATTGAGAAAGAGCATTATTTTGGTTTTCCATTCTTATTGTCTTTAATTTATAACGAAAAATGTGTAACTTTTTTTTGGTGAGTCTAAATAAACGTTTTAAAAATTAAATTAGAGAAATGATTCTTTATATCGAACCGAAGAAATACTATTAGTCTCAATTAAATACCATATGTTACTAGTCTCGATTATTTGGACACGTTTTAATATAATTAAGTAAATAATAAATTAAAAAAAAGGTAATGTTCCATGCATGCATGAAATTTTTTTAATTTAGGGTATCCATAAAATTTCTGACTAGCTAGTGACTCCTCATCTCTGTTGTAAGCTTCTAAATTGCCATTACACTATCAATTCCTTTATTTTTAATATATATATATATATATATATATATTTCCATATATTTGGTTACTCATTTCCATTATAAAGCCATAACGTTTGCTTCATATTTTCTCATATTTGCAGGGCTTCAATTAGCAAATAATTAATCAAGTAACAATGGCTTCTGCTTCTTCTTGTTCTTGTTTTTCTTCTGCTAAATTCGTCATAATTCTTTTGTGCTTGTGGTCGGTATCGTCATCCCCATCGCCATCGCTATCGCCATGGTCATCCCCATCGCCATCACCATCATCATCAAAAATATCACCATCCCCATCGCTATCACCATGGTCATCGCCATCCCCATCCCCATCGCCGTCAGCCAATCCAGATTATCTGAGGGTGCCCGTTGATGATTTTGTGACAACGTTAAAGTCTGCAATTGAAAATGTTGGGAAGGTGACGTCACTCATGTCCAATTTCACCGATGGCGTCAGCAGGAAGTACCCCATGAATGGCGGCCTCTCTGATTGCCTTGATTTTCTTGAGGGTTCTGCTGAGGAGTTGGGCTGGTCTCTTCAGGCTGCACTCGACCCTAATGGTATATACACTATACCTATATCTTTAATTTTTGCTTTTTTTATTTTTCGAGAAACGGGAAAAAAGAGGGAGGTTGCCGCTTTTTTCTGCGACAACTCTTAACTTTTATGATGAACGCATGCATTAATTCGTTTATTGCGTTTTGGTTAATTTAGTAGCTCATGAAGTTTGACGTTACCAAAATTCAACATGCTAATTTATGGAACATGAGAAACTTAATTAAACTATTAAATAATTAATTAAAGGCTCCACTTACAGACTGTTGAATTTAGAAAAATTACGGTTATTTTTGGAAGTCAATCTTGAAAATTTACCGTTGGCTTTTTAATGGACTACAAATTCTTGCTTTTTTATTTTAGACATTGCCCGAGATTAAATTTCCTAGGAATAAAATTGTTACTGATTTACATGATTTTCCTTTTAAAAACTAACTTAAAAGCTACTACTTTTTATTTCAAAAAATAATAATAAAAATTTCCAAATAAATTTTAAAATTAAGAAAGACACCAGTTTTTTTTCCCTTAAATTTTATGTTTCAATTTACATAAATTACTTTTCCCATCCAAATTAATTGTATTGATATCTAGAATTGACATGACATATACACATTATTTCTTCGATCCGACCAAAAATTCTAGTTTCTAATACTGAAACAAGCCGTGGTAAATTAATTAAGCGCAATAGTAATGTATAAAATCACCACATATAATTTTCTTTATTTTTAATTATAAATGAACATTATTGTCTTTTGTAACAGAGACAAATATGGGCACGGGTGATACAAGTTCCGATTTAAGGACATGGTTGAGCAGCGTCCTAATAAACAGCGACACATGCTTGGAAGCACTTGATGACGTCATCAATGGCGGCCGCGACAAAAAAGCCATGATCAAAACCTTATTGGAAAAAAGACTCAAGGAAATAGCCACATCAATCTGCGACGCTCTTGCCATGGTACGCCCAATCTCCTCTTCCCCCGATCGAAAGCCGAAAATTCCCACTTGGCTTCGGGTCCGAGGCGAGGAACTAGTCGGAGCCACCAAGGAAACCGCCGATGCGGTGGTGGCGCCGGACGGTTCCGGCAACTTTTCGAGCATCTACGAGGCGGTGATCGCCGCCCCGGAGCGTTCCTGGGTGCCGTTTATTATTTACGTGAAGGAAGGGATTTACAATGAGTACGTCGTAATTGGGAAGAATAAATGGAACATAGTTTTGATTGGGGATGGCATGGATGCTACAATTATCAGAGGCAGCCGAAACAATGCCGATGGCTTCAAAACCTTAAATTCTGGCACCTTCTGTAAGAATGCCTCCTTCAATTCATCTTTTTATTGGCTTACTTTAAAAAAGTTTTTAGTGTTTTATAAGTGAAAAAAATGTTTACACAAAAAAATTTAATACTATAATTTTATTTTTACAAAAATGTATTCTTAAAATTCAATTTTTTTACACAAATTATGAAGTAATTAGTTTTGTCTAAGAGTAATGATACATAATATCACAACTTCAAAGGAAGTGATGTGACATACATATGTTTTGTTCGCCACATTTTTAATATTACATTATTGACTAATGAATGCATGCCACATAACTTACTTACTATTAAAAGGTTGGAGTGATTACTTGAGATATATATATCATTACTCTTTGTCTAATAGTTCATCTCCACTCCCATTGTAAGGATGGTTTAAGGTCAGAATTTGAATTGAGTATTTTCATTCCCTTTTTTTTTTTTTTTCCTTCCTCAAATTTAAATTTAAATGCATATCTTTTTCTTTTTTATTTTTTCCTAAATTGCAAATAAAATTTTCTCAAGTTTTTCTTTACCAAGACAATATTGATTCATCCTATTTTGAGTTTATCACTACATAAATTAATTTATTATATAATTACCTTCATTAGTAAATATTTTATCTAACTATTTATAAACTAAAACACTTTTTTAATCAAGAATTGTTTTACAAAATACTAATTCCTGTCACTTTACAACAAAAGTATTTTTATTAAACACTTATTTCAAATGAAAATATGTTCGATTAAAAAACCTAAAACACTTTTATAAAAAATGTTTTTTAAATCTGGATCATAGAATTTTCCCTGACCATCTGAGATTTGCAGCTGTACGGGGCCGGGGATTCATCGGGAAAGAAATGACGTTTGAGAACACCGCCGGAGCCAAAAAGCACCAAGCCGTGGCATTCTTCTCCGGCGCCGACTACACACTTCTGTATAGATGTGGCGTCAGAGGCTACCAAGACTCTCTCTATGCCCAGCAAGGCCGCCATTTCTACAAACAATGCGTGATCGAAGGGACCGTAGATTTCATATGCGGCCGCTCCACCGCCGTTTTCCAGGACTGCCAAATCATTGCCCGGAAAGGCATGGACGGTCAGAAGAACACCATCACCGCACAATCCCGCTCGGATTCGTACGAATATTCGGGCTTCTCTATACAATTATGCAACATCAGTGCATGGCCGGACGTCGTGGCTTCGTCGGTCCAGACGTACCTCGGAAGGCCCTGGAGACCGTACTCGACGACTGTGGTCATGCAGTCGGAGATTAGCGGCGCGATATCCCCTGCAGGGTGGCTGGAGTGGTCCGGGGATGATGCGGTTGATAAGCTGTATTACGGGGAGTATATGAATCAGGGGCCCGGGGCGGATGTGAGCAACCGGGTCAGGTGGCCCGGTTACCACGTGATCACTGATCGGGCGGTGGCGGAGGAATTTACCGTGGCGAACTTGATTGCCGGAAATGCGTGGTTGCCCTCCTCAAGGATAGACTACAAACCAGGGCTATAGGTTTTCCTTGTTTATTATTATTATTATTTAAAACCTTTTTTTTCTTTTTTTTTTTTTCTTTTTTTGAATTTGAGCCTCACTGACCTCACCCCTAGCCTATTACATTTTTTCCACTCCAGATGAGTTTTAAACTCGCAACATGCGAAAAATCAACTTACAATACTAACCGTTAAGATGTGGCTTCGAACCGTTTAAAACCTTATTTATGTGAGTTTTGTAGTGTTGAGTATAGCGGTATGCATGAGCTTATTATTTTAATAATACACATAATTGTTATCATTTAAATATAAATGAAATATTGAATGAAATATTGAGTGTAATATTGTTACACATGCATATATAATAAAATGTAATTTGGGTACTAAGATTGAATTTCTCGATATTTGTAGAAACTACTAAACAAGAGTTTGCGAAACTATCAGTACTCATTTGAATGTAATTCAAATTTGTTTTCAAGTAATACACAAACGTTTATGAGCTTTGTGTGTGTGTGTGTGTGTGTTTTTTTTTTTTTTTTTTTTTTTTTGTTCAACTTTGGACTTATAAGAGGGCAACTTTAATTTTATCAAATCAGAAAGAGATAATTCATAATTGTTATGTTATAATCCGAAAATTAGTTCCCCGTTTGTTTAGTAAGTTTAGGCTAAGGGACTCTTTGAGGACAAAGCCAAACTTTTAAGGTTAATTAATTAATATGTTTTTGTTGCAAAAGAATTTATAAAGTATATAAAAATAATTAAGAGTAGCTGCCCAACTCATAGCTCAGGATCATCTGTTACATATCTAAATAACTCATCGTAATATTATTTTTTTATATTAATTTTTTTACCAATAATATTCATTAGCGTTATAATAAAGTTTTTAACTAAGGATTCACCCATTTTGGTGTAGCACTAGTACAGAAATAATCAAAGAATGCGCCCCTTTGGAGGCGGGTGTATAAAAACCCGCCTCCAAAGGGGCCGAAAAAGTCTTTGGAAGCGGATGCAACATCCACCCGCCTCCAATAATTATTGGAGGCGGGTGGATGTTGCATCCGCCTCCAAAGAGATTTGGAGGATGCGGGTGCATGTTGCACCCGCCTCCAAATCTCTTTGGAGATTATTGGATGCGGGTGCATGTTGCACCCGCCTCCAAATCTCTTTGGAGGCGGGTGCAATATCCACCCGCCTCCAATAATTAGTTATTGGAGGCGGGTGGATATTGCACCCGCCTCCAAATCTTTTTTAGATAGCTCAATGGAGGCGGGTGAAGCCAAAACCCGCCTCCAAAGTGTTTTGCAAATTTTCCAATTTCATTATATGAAAAGGAGGCGGGTGCATTTTTGCAAAATTTTTAATAGTAGTTCAAAAAAAAAAAAAATTTTGGATTGTTGAAAATAAATTTAAAAATTTTTCGGGATTCTAGTGAGGCGAAAAATTAGTAAGTAATAAAAATTACAATTTTTAGAAGGAAATATAGAAATATATATTTTCTATTTTAATATTAAATACATAAATATATGTAGCCTAGTGGTAAATTTAATATGCAAGAGTCAAGTGAATCTGAAGGCGCGAGTTCAATTCCTATCAAAGCCATAAAGTGCAAAAAAAGAAATAAATTTTGCACCCGCCTCCAGTAATCCTTACTGCACCCGCCTCCAATAACCCCCTAAAGGGTGGCGGGTGCGGGCACCTCCAAAGGGAGGCGCCCGCATCGGAGGCGGGTGCTGCCATGCAGCGCCCGCAGCGGAGGCGGGTGCTGAAGGGGCATTTTGTGGTAGTGTAGGGTATATTTATTTTAATTTATTGAGATCAAAAATTAAAAAAATACTATAAAATTATATTAAAATACAAAATTGATGTAAAAAATAAAATAATTATATTAAAATTAAGTAGAATACAAATGAAAATCATTAATAATTGAAAATTTAATATAGAAAATAATATTTATAATTAGTTATTAAAATGTATAACATGAAAGTGCATGTAATAGATGACCCTGAGACCCAACTCGTGCATGCTGAGATTCAGTTTTATTCTCTTGCTTTTATGAATTTTATCCACGGGACTAATTACAATTACCTCCCCAAGTTTTATAATTTATTACAACTGACCCTGATTTGTTAACAAAAAAATTCAGACTAATAAATAGGTACACAAAAATCAATTCTTAATTTTTATTTTCTTGGTGCCTCAAATAGAGGTATTTATAGTTTTACTAAAAGTTGCGGAAAATAAATGTAATTATAGGAAAATTTGAGATAGTAATAATAATTTCACAAAAATTTGGGGAAGATTAATGAAGTTCATCCTTGTCCATTTAACGCCGACATTGCATAATAACGATTTTGTCAATGTTTGATTTTCTGTAAGGGTTATTAATAGCATTTGATAGTTTAGACTTATAGTAAAATGATATAAAGTGTTTTAAACTGTTAACTCATGCAGCAAAATTCTCAATTTCGTAAGAAAAAAGATTAAAATTTTAACATCGTCAAATATAGTGTATCAAAAGTGAAATTTTTAGTTTTACAATTCATGTTTTTACCCAAAATCTATAAATTTTGTAAACAAGCCCCAAGGGACATGTTCAAACTTCAATTACCTATAAAAATGTCATAACTGCCAAAGTGGCAAACAAAAGGGATAAGGGCTTTTTTCTCATGTTTTTGTTTATAGTTTTAGAAACACGTTTTTAAAAAATAGTTTTAATGTAAAATGTGTATTGAAAAATGTATAATTAAATAGTAAAAAAATTATATTATAAAAATAATTGTAATATATTAAACTTAATGTAGAGCCAAAAACCAAAATAATGAAGAGAAACAGACCATAAAACTACCACAGAAAAACAAAATGAGCTAAAACTACAACATGTCCAAACATAAGGGACCGAAATTACCTTTTTTTTGCTTAATTAAAAACAAGGATCTTCTTTAAAACCCTTGTGAACAAAGGTATACTTGCTCTATTTACACCAGTCCACTCCTATATTCTCTTAGCCACTTCCTACTGTTTGTAGGTTAAATTTAGCGGAAGTTTTACTAGCGAACATTGCTTGCCATACAGTTAGGCTTTTGGTGATTCAAAAAAGTGATCCATGACAGTTCTTCCTTCTATTAGAAGAGTTAAGTTTTGAATATATAAGACTTATTATGGCAATCAAGGAACACTGCTCACTATTTTTAATTTTTTTTTACTTATGTTTTTACTTTTCAAAAGTGGTTTAATTATATGTTACACATATTTAAATTAATAAGAAAATGAGAAATCAAACAATTGAAATTGAACTCTTCGGTCTATCAATGGAATCATTTTCTTAAAAAAATTTTATATATTCTTAACAGAGAGAGCAATTTTTTTATCATTTCAAAGAGTCGTATGCTTATTGTTTGGGCAATATCAAATTTTGAGGGATATTGCATTGCATTCATGCTTATGTAGAAGTAATGACATCTCAAGTGTCAAACAGGTACAACCATTAATGAATCACAAAAAACGACATAAAGCATGACTCTTTATATTTATATGAGATGAATTTATGGGGACGAAAGGAAAATTAATTATGGGGGCCTCGTGGAGGATTGCCTTATCGTGCCCAAAGATTGCATTGTTTTTCTTTCTTTCTTTTTTTTCCTTATACAAATTTCAATTTAATTTAATTAAAATTATTTTATACACAAAACTTACTAATAATACTTTCAAGAGTATGACCCTGTTTTTTTGGTGAGTAGGAGCATCCTTTATATATTAAAAAAAAAAAAGTTTTCTCTATACATACTACAAAAAAAAAAAAAAAACTGCTAGAACTCTTTTGAAACTTTTTTAGTATATATTAAAGTATGATTTTTCTAAGTAAATCTATGAAATTTTAATGTATACGGAAGTATGACATTTTGACTTGTAAGTGTCTATTAATAGTATAAAACATAACTTTTCTATGCAAAATCAAGGGTGGATTATTTCTTTACATAATTCTTAATATAAGGGCCATATTATTAGCACATAAAAATGTTACTGTCAACAAAATATTTTTATACATAAAAACTTTAGATTAGAAGCCGGATCATTAGAGACTCACATTTATTTTAGATTGAAATGGATTGGTGCAAGAGTGGGTCAAAATCAAGACCCAATCATTTTAGAGGCCTAACTTTATACTAATATATTATAATATAGCAACAATTTGTACTAATCAAAATTTTAGAACAATCATTTTTGTACATAAAAATTTTAGAACAATATTTTTTTGTCCATAATAATTTAATAACAGTAATTTTTGCTCATAAAAGCTATAGATCAAAACTCATATTTAATTTTGTTTAAAATGAACGGGGCAAGCGTATATATATATTTTTTAGTTCAAGGCTTAATAATTTTAAAAGTAATGAAGGATTCAGCAACAAATCATAGCAACTTGCTAATAGCAACTCATGTGGCATGCATTCATTGGTTACATTTTTATTAATATCACATAATTGGCTAATGAATGCATGCCACATGAGTTGCTATCAAAAAGTTGCTATGATTTGTTGCTGAGTCTATCATTACTCTTTTAAATAATTTTAATGGCCCAAGTTTGTACTGATATGTTATAATATAGTATTTTCTCTGTTCCATTAGAAGAGTCCATTTTGAAAAATATTTTTTGTTCCAATCGAAAAGTTCACTTCAAAATTTTTGCTCCCCTTACCTTTACCAATATAATCATATGTTATCCACAATTACCTCATACTTAATAAGCAAGAATATAAATGGAATAAATTGTGGCAAATTAGTCATTTTAGGTGTTGTACCTTGACAATCATAATAAATTGTACATTGGTCAAAGTGGACCCTTCTAATGGAACGGATGGAGTAGTAATTTATGCACATCAAATTACATAAGAGTAACTTTACACTTTAAAATTTTAGAACAGTAATATTTGCACATACCAAATTTTAGATTAATGCCACAATTATTTTTATTTGTTTTTGTTTGAAATGGACTAACATAGGAGTGTGGCTCTTTTTTTGTATTCTTTTTTCAAGTTAAGGCACACATTATTATTATTATTATTATTATTATTATTATTATTATTATTATTATTATATAATGAAATTTATTGAATTCTCACATCTTTACTCTGTGTCTTTTTTTATATATAATTTTGAATTTAAAATAAAATTCAAAAGAGACGTTATAAATAATTTTTACATTATTATAATTCATTTGGGACCTTTTCTATTATTAACTACGGGGCCTCATAAAGTTAAGAATCGGGGCTGCTTTTGGTGGAGGATCTCGAATGTGCCCTATAAAGGAGTACGCTCCAATAGAAATCCTTGTATAATTTGTTTACAATGTTAAGAAGATTCAAATTGGAAAACTGAAACAGGATGAAAAAGTTATATTTCTTTTGTCTACTGTCCCTCAAAATGGTCTTCCTCTCCGTTTCATACTGCATATATAGAAAGTAAATCACTAGCATTGCAAGTATACATAGACTGAGATAGGTTTATGTAACATAGAATCAGTGCCGACCCAATGCTTATAATCGAGCTATGAGAGGAAAATTGAGCTCCAACATAGAAATGTTGCAGAGGGTTTTGATTTCTTATCCATCGTATATGCTTCTCAAAACTGATGAAAATGGACGTTTCATCCCTGAAATGGAGATCGGAAATATTATTTTGGGACTTCTGGTTGCTAGCTATGATACAACGAGTTCTGCACTAACCTTTGCGTTGAAATATCTTGCTGAACTTCAAAACATATATGACAATGTGGAGATCAGATCTTCTATATGCTTTATCCATATCTTACATGTTTATCCTGTCACAATGGAGAATGAGATCCGGCCACATGTCAAATCATGGGGCTCACTTCTTCATTTTGAGATAAGAATAGAGTAGACAGAATATCCCGTGGGAACAATGTGTACCAAGAAATTATGGAGATTGCTAAGACTAAAGGTCCTCAAGATGTTTTGAATTGGAATGACATTCGTGAGATGTACAGTTGGAATGTAGTATGTGAGGCATTAAGATTAACTCCTCCAGCCCAAGGAGCTTTTAAAGTTGATTTCACGTATGCTGAGGGTTTAGAGCTCAACACATAAAAATCCTAAATATTTTTCAGATCG
The DNA here is from genome assembly GCA_016801395.1 of Leptodermis oblonga. Classification (NCBI taxonomy): domain Eukaryota; kingdom Viridiplantae; phylum Streptophyta; class Magnoliopsida; order Gentianales; family Rubiaceae; genus Leptodermis; species Leptodermis oblonga. The sequence goes on from CM028750.1 coordinate 36,748,001, forward strand.
TGAGAAATTCGACCCCTCTAGATTCGAAGGAAGTGGACCGGCTCCATATACTTTTGCGCGCCTTTTGGTCACTTTTATTTTGGTTAAAATTGTCTAAGTACAAAAACGAGTATATCTCCTTCATTTTTTATTTTATTTTTACAACTCAAGGCCTAATAATTTTAGGGGCCCAAGTTTGACCAATATATAATAATACAGCAATCATTTTTGCACATATAAAATGTTAAGATAATAAATTTTGCACATAACAATTTTAGATTAGAACCAGATCATTAGAGACTCACATTTATTTTTGTTTGAAATGAAATGTGCAAGAGTGGATCAAACTAAAGACTCAATCATTTTACAGGCGTAACTTTATACTAATACTTAGAATAATAATTGCACATAAAAATTTTAAAACAATAATTTTTGCAGATAATAATTTAAGAACAATAACTTTTTTTTTTCTCATAAAATCTATAGATTGAAACTCATATTTAGTTTTGTTTAAATTAATGAACGGGTGCAAAAGTATATACTGTATATATTTTTCTAGTTCAATGCCCAATAATTTTAGTGGCCAAAGTTTGTACTAATATGTTATAATATAGTAGTAATTTATGCACATCAAATTACAGTAACTTTACACGTTAAAATTTTAGTGCAGTAATATTTGCACATAATTTTGCTTTTTAGAAAAAATTCAAACAAATTAAACATTATAAATAAATTTTATAATATTATAATTTTAGTTGGGACATTTTTTATTTTTTTGCCCTACGGCTTCATGAAGTTAAGAGCTGGGGCTGCTTTTAGTGGAGGATCTCGAATGTGCCTTGGAAAGGAGCACACGCGAATAGAAATCCTTGTATTAGTTTACAATTTAAACATTTTTAGTTATATATATATATATATATATATTTTAAATGTATGAAATATATATAATTTGAAATTAAAAGAGAAGAACAAGAAAAATAAGTCGGAAAATTGGGGATGGGAGGGGTCGGGGGTGGGGGTGTGCGTGGGTGGGGGGATTAGGGAAAGAGAGCTGGGGTAATTTTTTTTTTTTTTTTTTATTTATTGGGGGCTTGCTGGGACGTGAGAGGGGGAGGGGAATTTTTTATTTTATTTTTTTCTTCTTTGGTGGGTTGAAAAGACAAAAATTTTAAGTGATAATAATTTTAAAAGTTATATAAACATGTCTTATTGTACTTAAGTACATTTTTCTTAAAATTAATTTTTAAAAATATTTCACAATTTTGTCCAAACACCCTTTTAAAGTTTTCTTCACTCATAAAACACTAAAACGCTTTTAAAATACTCATCTAAACAAAATCTGGATTATTAAATTATTTACTCTTATTATTTTTAATTTTCCAACACTCATAGTGTAGCTTTGACTTGGCCCCTTCAAATTTTTTTAGTGTCTCTGCCCCCACAAATACGAGCTCGATCAACCCATTTAATTATTCTTCTTATTTGGGTCAACACATTTTAACCATCAAATACATTAAAAATTATGATTGACAATATCTGACACGATACGAAAATACGACACGATATAAGCGGGTTCGTGGGTTATATGGGTTGACCCGAATAACACGAATAATTAAATGGATAAGGTTGGATTGAGAAAGTCGACACGTAAACCCACCAACCCGAATCAGACACGAGAAATTTATACTACAATACGAAAATACGAATCCAACGAACACGAAATGTTTATGGGTTAAATGAGTCGACACGAATAACACGAATAATTAAACTGTTAAGGTTAGGGTTGAGGAATATCGACACAGGAACTCGCCAACCCGAACACGACACGAATTGCCACCCTTTATTAAAAATCAAACCTTACACCTGAGAATTTTATAGTTTTCGATTCATATTGTGTTTTTATATAGTATTAGATATTGTTCATGATGAGTTTCTTGATTCGTTGGTAAACAAGAACTATTTCACTTGCCTACTTACGGGTGCACATGGCCGAATTGAATGACCTGTCGGGCTTTCGTCTAAGGTACATTCATGATATTATACACTCCCTCTGTTCCACTTATTAGGAGACACTACACCATAATCTCCCTTAGGAGGTGGGTCCTAAGGGAGATTGGAGGCGGGTGCTGCATGGAGTGCGGGCGCCTCCCTTTGGAGGTGCCCGCACCCGCCTCCCCTTTTGGGGGATGCACCCGCTTCCAATAACATTTATTGGAGTTGCACCCGCCTCCAATAACCATTAAACATGCACCCGCCTCCATTAATTGTTATTCGAGCTGCACCCGCCTCCAATAACCCCTCGTAAAAAAATTTTAATTTCTTTTTTTTTTCACTTTATGGCTTTAGTAGGAATCGAACTCGCGCCTGGAGTTTCACTTGACTCTTGCACATTAAATTTACCACTACGCTACATATACTTATGTATTTAATATTAAAATCGAAAGTATATATTTCTTCTAAAACTTGTGATTTTTATTATTTACTAATTTTTCGCTTCGCTAGAATCTCAATAAATTTTCAAAATTATTTTCAACAATCCAAAACAAAGACAATTTTTGATCTAGTATTGAAAATTAAAAAAAAATCGTTTTCATGTTTTGAAATTGGAGGCGGGTTTTGGGTTCACCCGCCTCCAATTAGGGAGACAATTGGAGGCGGGTGAAGCCAAAACCCGCCTCCAGTAAGCTGTTACCTTACTGGAGGCGGGTGAACGTATCACCCGCCTCCAATTAGGGAGGTAATTGGAGGCGGGTGACCCCTTCACCTGCCTCCAAATTCTATGTAGCCACTTTTGGAGGCGGGTATTTGTACACCCGCCTCCAAAAGAGCGCCTCCTTTGAGCCTTTCTGTAGTAGTGAGAGTCCGATTTTAGAAATGTACGACATATTATGGATATCAAGGTACAACACTTTAAATAACTAATTTGACACCATATATTATATAATAAGGGTAAATTATAAACTACACATTATTATATAATAAGAGTAATAAAAGTAAAAAAATGGACTCCCCTATTAGAACTAAAATAAATTTTAAAAGTGGACTCTTCTAAGTGGGTATGTTATTATGGTCTACTATCATATATCATTTTAATTTGCTTTTACGAACTAAGCGCACCCTTACGGCCATGTTCCTATTCCTAAGCTACATTCCTAAGCTGTGATTCTATCCAATTCCAATTTAGTTAGATATCATTTTGTTCTAATATATTTATAAGTTAAATTCCTACGCTATGATTCTATCCATATTCCAATTTTAAAGTCCAAATCTCCGCACTTAGAACAAACAATTTACCTGCAAACGAATTGACGGGAACTAGTTGACTTTGTCCTAACATTATAAACGATAAAATTGCCAAAAGAACCCGCACACCTAATGTTACAAACAATTTTCTCTGAGACACGTATATTACCAATAAATTCGCAATGACTTATTACGCACCAGTACCAAAATCAAAGAAATATGTAGTTGTCTCAACTTGATCATTAATGTTTGTTAGAAGAAAGAGACTTTTAAAATGCTCTAAACAAAAGGGTGAAATTAAAACAAAGAGCAAAAAAACACTAATTTGAACCACGAAGTTGCAACAACCACCAAATCTAGCAAATTTTTTACCTCCTCTCCCACATAATTTATCTCCTTTGGTTTGCAATGGTTGTTCAAGTTGCATATATATATATGCTCATCATGCTGCAGCAAACATCATCTTCTTCTTCAACGTCATGATCTCTAACAACATCCAGGTCGGCCAACAAATTCACAACCTCCGGCATCTCGGGGCGGGCTTCCCACTCTTCGTCCACACAAAGCCTCGCCAACTTGGAGACTTTGGTTCCATCAAGAGCATTATAACCAGGGTGTTTTTCCAAAATCTTATGAACAAAACAATATTCTTTCTGATTTAAGGGATGGAGTTCTCGAGCTTCAAGATAAGCATGCGCAGGAAACCCCTTAGCATCTCGTTTCTCATCAATGTTGCGTTGCGTTTTAACAGAAGCTCACAGAGTATGACGCCGTAAGCAAAGACATCTGAATATTCTCTCGGATGACCTGTGAAATAATTACGAACAAAACCATTAATTAAATGAAATGAATCTAAAAGTTTTAAATATTTAAAATCTATCATTTATGAAAAAGGAAATGTGCGTGTCTATCATTTACGAAATGCGTGTCTCTCCATATCCCCCTGACTGTAAAGTACCGCAAAATTTGAAAGGAAAATATTATAAAAATAGCTGTAAGACCATCGATGCTTTATGATTCCTAGTGTTTGCCAACTAGATATGAAAATCTACAAATTTGAGAATGTTGAAATAAATGTGTGGACACACCAGGTTAAATGTATAGGATAAGTAATTGATTCAATAGAAGAATAAGTAGGGGTAGCTCCAATGAATAATAAATAAATAAATAATGAGAAACAAGTCTAAAATAGTTTAGATGTGTGAGTACAAAGGGAAGAGGACTACTGAAAGGGGAAGAGAAAGACCTAAAAAAAAAAAATTGGGTGAATTACATCTACCTCCCCCGAGGTTTGGTGATCTTGCAAATTCCTGTGGTACTAAAAATTACAAATACATTCTTGAACTATTCAAAAGTTTTTTTGTATTGTGTTTATTTTTCACAAACAGTAAAGGTGATATCAAATTGATTCACGCTAAGATTTGGAGTGCTCAAACTGTGATCATTTACTAAATAATGGAATCTAAAAATTTTTATATTCGTTAATTTATTGAATAACTAAGTTTGAGCTCAACTTTTACCAAACTGATCATGAACTCGTTTAGGAAAATTTGAGTTCGCTCGCAACCATAATTAATAGGGAACAATTTTGTAACTATGATCAACCAAGAGGGAGGTATTTGTAATTTTACCAAACCTCGAGAGGGAGGTAGATGTAAATCGCCCCAAAAAATTTGGAATACAACCATTGCAATTACGGAGAGATAGTTATTCAATTATTAACACTTATAAATTCTGTTGTAAATTTAAATTAACAGTTGGTGCCAAAACATTAAAGAAAGAAACATACCTGTCCTGCAATAAACAAGGTCAACGTAGCCCAAAGATATATACAGAAGGCGTATGATTCGTGATTCTAGCTTCTTATAGTCCATAGCTTTAGAAGCCATCATGAAATAGTTAAACAAGACAGGATTCCAATCCTAAATAGGTAATAAATACAGCATCAGCACATCTAGGGCTGAGAACGAACACGAACGTTCATGAACAAGCTCGAGCTCGGCTTGATAAAAAGTTCATGAACATGATTTTTATGCTCGATAATAAACGAACACAAACAAAGTGTTGAAAGCTCGTTAATGTTCGTGAACAGGCTCTATTAAAATATTAACTATATAATATAAATAAAATAAGTATATACAATATTAAAATTTTAAATAATACAAATTATTGAATCTTTATATATTTATATGTACATAGATATCAATATATGAGTTTAAATTGAATTTTGATTTTTATGTAAGTTGAAATAATATATTAAAGTAACTAAACATTACGATTTTCTGTTAGTTAATGCGAGATAGAACGTACACGAATGTTCACGAACAAGCTCGTCTCGGCTCGATTAATAAATAAACGAACACGAACAAGATTTTAATCTCGATAAATAAATGAACACGTCAAAGCTCGGCTCGGCTCGTTATCACCCCTAAGCACATCCAAGGGTTGCCCCTACAAAAAAATAATAATATATATATATATATAAATGTGGAAATATTATAGTCTTTTCACGGGACTATTCCTTCCGTGGATAATGACCTATGATGCATTACTCATACAATTGCATAAGTCGTTGCATAGGCCATTATCCCTTGAAAGAATTGTCCCGTGAAGGATCTTACTCTATATATATACCTATTTAGCCCCTACAAAAAGATAAAAATAAAATAGATCCTTTCAATAATTATATTCAAACTTTGTGACTTACGGAATTCATCATACTAAACCTTGTCAAGCATTATGTGTAGAGGAGAAAAATCCCTGACCAAATATCTGGGCTTATCACAATGCACAAAATTGCACAATCCTCACTGATTGCCAACAAATCCTCAATTGCGTAAGGTTAGCATCAGACGCTAGGTTGGATACCCAGCAAATTATGCAGGATATAAAAATGATTATGCAGAAATTTGTGTATTGTTGCATTTGTAAGGTACCTAGAACAAAAGTCGAGATAGCTCATGTGAGTGCTAGACTTTTGAATAGGGAATCTAGTTGTATGTAACGTTTTATATTAATCTATATCTATATTTGGTTACAAAAAAAAAAAAAAAAAAAATGCACAAGCCTAAGATGACGAGCAAGTCCAACAGCTACCTAATTCTTTCAACCCATTTGAAATCCTCTGTTTCCACATGTAAAAATGAGTTATATAATCGTAGTTGTGTATATATGTTATTTTAAAAGGAGAAATATTCTGCCCGAAGATTTTAACTCTTAAATTCGATATTTTTCCTCACAAACGTGTCCAAGTATTCTCAAGAATATATATATATATATATATATAAACTTTTATTAATAAAGTGGCTCAACATGTGATATATATATATATATATATATATATATAAACCTTTATTAATAAAGTGGCACAACGTGTGATATCACTTAAGATCATATACAACACCCAAAAACTCATTTACATCATCACGGCAATGCGCAATCAACCTTGGCAAGTACACGCAGAAAGTTGCTTTATATCAGACTCAGAAAATTTGTTTTGAACTGAAACAAATAATACAATTAAACATGATCAAATTAGTAAATTAAGACAAATTTTCCAACAAACAAAATAAGTTAATGGTCGACGATATAGGGGAATACAACAGTCCCTCCACGAAACTATTTTTCATTAATAATGGTTTATGATACATTACTAACGCAATCCCATATAAGTCATTATTCACTGAAAGAATAGCTCTGTGAAGGGACTGTAGCCTTGCCCAATGATATATATATATATATATATATATATATGTTACCAACTTTGAAATTATCCACAAGCTCCTTGTAGCAAAGTTGAAGATATATTGAAGGAGGGACAAACACAACCTTCGTCACCCAAACCTTGACTGTCACAACTCGGCCTTGGAGCCCTTTCCAACCTTGAGGAATCTTTCCATCATAAAGTTGGCAAAATTGAGCAGTGCAAATATAATTTTCACGACAAAAATTGTTTGTCAAAATTTCCAAATCATGTTTAGTAACCTCCAGAACACCCAATTAAGATGCCATACCACGAATAGAATGATAAATTCACAAACAAAAGTTGTCCAAAATTTTATTTTGTTTGGATTTTGTTTTATGAGGAAAATACAAAGGTTTAGGTTTGGGTTTGGGTTTGGCTGCAATTATCAAATAACAAGCCTGAGTTTGCGAAACTATTGTTATCTTTTGACGCGTTAAAAGTGTTAATCTCCTAACTGCATTTCTGAGCGAAAATGACGGTGTAATTTTAAGTTAGGGGTGGTAAAAAAATTTGAATCCCATTGAGCACTCTTAGTTTCCATTGGGAGGATTAAACAGATATGGGAATTTATGAGATGAAAATAAATGGTTGGAACTTTGAGGCTACCATTGAGTCCTAATGGATGAGAAACTAATATTGGGTAATTAGATGTGTATTTCCTTAAGAGCCAATATTAGCAATGTTTTCAAAATCAAACCGGACATCGACTCGGAAGAGCTATGGGTTATGGAATTAATGGTTCGAACCGGTTAAATCGAGGGTTGAACCGGTGACGTCATTATGATGTCATAAATATATTTATTATAACTTAAATACTATATATAATTTTATAAATTTAAAAGAAAGAATTTTTAAAATAGTAAGATCAATCTCTAATTTTTTTTTATTGTTTCAAGTACAAAAGAAAATGAAATAAGCATATAATAATAATGAGTAAGACAACAAAGAAAGAAAATGAAAAGAAAAGGTAAAAATAAAAATAGTTTAAAAGTCAAATAAATAAGAATAATGATTTAATTAATAAAATATACTATAAACACTAGCATTTGACCTAATCTCTACTACCCTTTTTTTTTTTCCCGCCGCCCCCATTCCTCACACTCTCTCAAATACTGCAATCTTCATCTTCTTCTTCAATCTTCTTCTTTTATATATATATATATATATATATATATATATATATATATATTCTTTATCCGGGGATGGTATTCTTTTATATGTATTTTTGTTTCATTTTCTCAACTCCTTTTTATTCAGTTTTCTTTTTTTTTTTTGAAATAAAAATATTATATTTAGCAAAAACAACAAGGTATTCATGTCACTATATGAGATTTGTTGATTTACAGGTAAAAGTTTTAATGCTCTACTAAAAAACGGATAGAAAAAAGAAAGAAAATAGAAAATTGGAAGGGAAAAAAAAAAAAAGAAAAAGAAGACAACACTGGGAAAAAAGGAAAAGGAAAAACTGGAGTTTGTGGGTTCAACCCGGTTTCCGGGTTCAATCCGGTTTTGACCAATTTTTTAAAGTTCCGAGTCTAAATAAGTGGTCGGACCGGCAACACGACCGGTTCGCTGTCGAACCAGTTCAACCGGTCGGTTCGAGTGGATTTTCAAAACACTGAATAATAGATCATGGGGATTGGGAATCCAATAATAATAAGACAAAAACTTGTATTTGATGGGTCGAATGGTTCAACATACATCTTTTATATATATATATATATATATATATTAGAAATAGGCCACATTTCTTTTGAAGACACGAGTATCGAATTTTAGTCTCACAATTAACGTAGAAAGCACTACTTTCGACTTTCGGGGTATAACTTATAATGTATGGTGTATTACTTATAAGATCTTATTTATCGAGTTTAACTAGTGATGTATTGTATATTTATAATAAAAACAAAAACAAAAAGTATTACGTATACCCCTTGATGTATTACGTTTAGTTGCTGATGTATTTTATGTTCTTAAAAAAAATCTAAAACATCACTAATAGTGGAAACGAAATTTACCAATTTTAAGAGTTGAAATAGTGCATGCTTCTAACAAAATAAATAAATATCGCCCGTAATGAATAAACCAGCATATCAACGACTTTAAGGTCGAAAGTATTGCATGTCGGATCGTCAGACAGTCTAACATGAGACTCCCTCTCGTAATAATATAATAATAATATGTGATGAATATTTCTTATAACAATTTTATTCTCATCTATCTACGTACTAGTCTAGTCTCTCTGTCATTTTATACTTTATTGGCTCAATTGAGGAATGAGCCAATGAGTACAGATAGGGGCTAATGTCCCAATGAGTATTACAAAGGGAGGTCTAGAAAAATCATCATTTTTTTCTTAAAAATTTTATACAAAGAAACAACATCATTTTTTACTAAATTCACAATTCAAATTTTAAAATTCCTTCTAAATCCCCACTCACATCAATGCAAATGATAGCATAATCATTACACTTTTTCTTCTCTTTTCTACACAAATTCCCACAAGAAATTCCCTCCAAAACAAAAATCTTCCCTAAACAAAAAATTTCCCATTCATGTCACTGAAAGAACAGATAGTGTCCTTTATAACAACAAAAAAATTGTTAAAAGCCACATTTTAAGTCAACTACAAAGCATTGAACTGTGTTTCTATCTATATAGTTATTCAATTCCAAACATTATTATTCTAAGCTACATATATATATTCATTCAATTCCCAACATTATTCCATGTATTCCCACCATGTTTTTTAACATTCCTAAGGGCCTTCCAAACAGCACTGTTGCATTTGAATCCTGAACCAAAAGCAATTTGCTAAACTTTATCCCCACTTTTGATCTTCCTGTTTGACTCCAAGTAAGCCAGTTCAATCCAAACACTACTACTTGAAGAGTTCCCAAACCTCTCCAGTGTCTTCCTTGATGCTTCCATGTACTCATCAGTGAGGCCTAAGTTCTTCTGTATCTCATCAAGAACTTCCCTACTTGTGGCGAGAATGCACGCGGCCCGCTTGGAATCCGGGATGTAAGGCTTGTTGGACTTCTTCCTGAACAGCAGTGATGAGAAGAAATGGATTTGTTCTGAAACTGGAAGGACCAAAGGGCCAAGAGTTGTTATGTTTGCTTTCAGGGCATGGCCTCCAACTTCAATGACTTCCTTTTTCACTGATAGGACTTTCTTACCTTCTGCATCTTCCCTGAGATATATGCTTTTGAAACTTCTGTTGTCCATTCCTTTGTAAGTTCTACCCAACTGCAAAAATCAGCAATTTTTCAGCATCTTTTAAAGTAAGCAGGGTTAAAAAGAGGACAAAATGTGATGAGCAACTGACGGAAAAGTTAATGTTATTGTCAGAGCAAAAGTTTTATACATGGGTGGTTGTGAGAGCAAATTTACATGTTTATGTATAAATTTGTTTTGTGTTTGGTGAACTATTGCTTTGGCAATAACATCACTGTGATGGTGATGGAAATCTGTGGTTTATTTGCAGATTTGGTCACTAAAAGCAGCCCTTAGAATGAATTAGGCTACTACAGGAAACACTAATACCTGCTAAAGCTCATACTCGGCGAGCCATCTGTCAGTCCGGCGATTTGAGAGCAAAATGGCAGCAGATCCCATCCTGAAGAAGCAATTAGGCAGAAGTATGTCAAGTTCTTTTCCAGCATACCAAGTGAAGGTCACTGCTTCAAGACTCACAACCAATGCATATGTACCTGGATAGGCACTGAGGAGGTCTTTCGCGAGACCCACAGTTTTGTGCATGTATTTGTACATTTAAGTACAAGTTTTGTGCCTCACTCACGAGTGCATGTATTTGTACATTTAAGTACAAGTTTTGTGCCTCACTCACGCGTGCATGTATTTGTACATTTGAGTACGTAATGTGTTTGTATTTGGTTTAGAAAAGCTCTTCTAAAAACTGTTTAAAAAAGAGGCAAAAATATTGACCATTCAAGAAACCAATTAAGCCCTTCTAAAAGCCCATTGCTCCATCGGCAGCAACACAGAGGAAGCGGACAAGAGGTCTTAAATTTAAACTAAAGTGACTAACCAAGGAATGTCCCTTTGGGGACATCCAATAGAATTAAAACGATACAGAGAAGACTAACCAAGGAATGAATTTAAACATCACTGAAATTAGATTCACTAAAGATCACACTGCAGAAAAGACACTCCCAAAATCCCAGTAAATTCAAACACGAAGCAAGGATAAACGACCGAATCAACAAAACGAATGAGCTATACAGTTCTTCTCACATCAAGCCATTCGAAATTCCAAAATATTTGAACAAGGATTTGGAGCATCACTAGAGCCTAGAGGCTAGAGAGTATAACACCATCTACAATTCTATATGGAAAGAAATGTCATGTGTTCTAACATAGATCCAGATCCAGATCCAGACAAAGAAAAACTGCAATTAAGACATGTCAAAGAGAATGTATTTGCTACTCCTATGCACATCAGACAAATCCAAAGAACTGTTCTAAGGAAGTTGAGAAAAACACATTGGAGGCCGGCCGCTCAGGCTTGGTTGGTGAAATCTGAAGTTGATACTTAATGAATCTCTGAAACGATACGACACCAAAGTCAGCAAAAAATGGGCAACAAACATGTTCAACCAGAATTACAAAACTAAATATCTACAAAATTAAAGGCACTAAGTTTCGGATTTGAAAGTGCACTCTTTTGCAAACCAATCCAGAACAAAGATCTTGAGAAGTATGGATATTGAGGTAATATGTTATAGTCATACCGCTAATTGAGTAATGATTTCAGGGTTTGTGTCAATGTGCCAATCTGGTTCCAGTTGCCGCACAAAAGATGTACGTCCAGTCTCCGTGCTGCAAAATAGAACCTGCACGTCAAAAGCACAAGTTGTAAGACAAGTCAATTATATCATAAACCAAAGATATTATATTTCTACCATATTGGCAATCGACACGATAACAGAGATTTAGCAAACTCCCAAAATCCAATCAGAACAACTTATATGGGGACAAGTGAAGACACTTCAGATATTGAAAGTACAAAATTCAGCATCCTAGGCCCATGTTACTCAAGGCCACCACTTCTACTCCAACCCAAAAGGAACAAAGTGGGGAAATCAAGTTTAGGTGACTAAAAGAAGAAAAGAACAACTGCAACACCCTACCCAAGCAAATATATGAAAAAGCGGGAGGGAACACACAAGTTTGTTAATGAACCTTGAGCTATCACTCCATCAGAACATTTAGATGGGAACAATTTTATGATGCACCAAGAGCATCAAAAGATAGTGGCTCAAAATCAAATCAAATCAAATTCGAGTAGTATATTTTTAGAGTTGTAGAGGTTACAGAGGTTTTCAAGCTGGAACAATAAAAAATATTCAACCATTTGCCATTTCAATTTTCAACACAAGTATCCTAAGCTCACAACTAAAGAGTAATTCAGGAAGAGAATATTAACAAAAAAATTTGTAATGGGTAAAGGCCCTCAAATCATTTCAAGAATTCAATGGTATGGTATACCATTTCAAGATACTTTGTAAAGGAAATCAGTTCAAGAATTCAATGGATAGAATAGTTTTCAACAGGTCTCACAAAATAATGGTATGGTATATCATGTACTACACCTATTACCTTGTCTTTAACCAAGCCACCAGATGTAAAAACCCCAGCTTCTTCAAGAGCAATGATAACTTTTTTCTGCATAAATTCAATCAACAAATCAATGGGGAGGGAAAAAATTTTCTAATTAATGATAGAAAAACTACACTACTAACATTGCAACATCATGATGTGCAATAAACTTATCTAAGCCACCACAACAACTTCCTACACCATGATTGCAAATCATGTTGCACAAGATTAGAACACTTGCCACGAATAAACAGAAACAGATGTATACACTGGTACTACTGGCCATGCAAGTGCAATATCAAATCAATCATATGAAAGTCAAATTTCCTATAAATCAATCAAGCCTAATCAACAGTTCAAAACCACTCCTCTCAGGATAGTTACCATAACAAGAAATCATAGGAATGGTAGAAATGGTAGAGGGGGAAATAAGAATGGCAAATTTAGCTAGTCATAATGTGCACAGCCATCAAGCACAAGTGCGCCCGGAAAAAGTAGTGAGAATAAACAATTTCTTGGCCACATTCCAGAATTGAATGTTCATGCATATGACAAGCGAAATGAGTAGTAAGAAAATGATTTAAACAACTGCAGAGGACACTCACTTCAGTTTCATCATCCAGTACTCTTTCCATTAGATAAAGATCGCAGAATTTTGTGATCTCAAGTAGCACTTCCAGTACAGAGGATCTGACTGTAACTTGGTTCTGCTAAAAAGAAAGCAAGAGGGATGTCAAAAAAGATCAGAATTTTCTCTTTTCTGCGGAATACTAAAAGGAGTAACAACCTGAAGCTCCTCTGGAGACGTCTCCTCAAGGATTACACCAAGCAACCTACATGTAACCTAAAAAAAAGAACAAAGAAATCTGAAATTAGTGACAAATTTGAAGTAACACAAGCAAATGTCAACTTCTAAGTGTTTCCAAAGAAATACAGAGCTATAAGATAGCATATCTAGATGTATTCACTCAGCATATTTTGTGTAGGCTAAAGAAATATCACTGTTTGAAATTTGAGAACTCATCAAAATTAGATCTACAACAAACCAATGAAACAGCAAGTGGAAATTTATCTAGGAATCAACCCCAAAACAAAGTAATGAATTTTTCTTTCCTTCTGTCTATTACAAATGCTAACTCATTAAAGTTTCATCCGTCGCTAACAAATGCCAGTCTAATTTTCTGCTTAACTTGCATATGAACCTGAAAAGAGTCAAAACAATACCTTTCTCCCTTCACTTAATCTGTGTCTCACTATTTGCCCTAGAGTTGGCTGCAAGGAATAGATAAAGTTAAACTATACTGTTGCATACAAATTTTCCCAAACAGTAGTATACTGATTTTGATGCAAGAATTAAAATAATTTATTTCCGACCTTTACATGAAAGAATTCATCAATTGCATTTTGTGCTCTAGAATCTTCTGAAGAAGTAGGAACCACAGATGATGTTGACTCTGCATTTGCATGACTAACACCAGAACTACTTGGCGAATTAGCTTGTCGTTTAGGTAACCTTCGTTGGGGTCCAGTAGGAGACCTCAATATTCTCCAAGTAAAAACTAGAGCAAAAGCAAGCCCAGCCAAAGCTCCAACAGATCGCGAATCCTAAACAACCCAAGAATGACATTAATATAAGTACTTTCTAATGTAAAACAAATTCCATATCGTACTCCTCTCTTTCTATTGACACTATAATTGTTTCCTTTATTTCATGTCCCATTATTGCTGTTGCATAAAATGAAAAGCAATAGATTTCCAATTCTCTCCGTTGCTTTTACTACTTTGGTCCAAGTGGTGGGCCCAATAATTTTTGCATATGTACAATTGCATAATTCCTTCATGTGCATGGAATACATAAACTTAATACACACAAGAAGAGGGCGAGCTAGGAAACTAAGTAGGGGCGAATTTAATATGACAACTTATTTTATATATAACACAAAAGTATTGATGCACATGTAATAAAGAGATAAATTTGTAACATTTATATGCAAACTTGTAACAAACCATTTGAACATAGTAATTATTAAATATAACGAATATTCACATATAGAAATTGAGTAAAATCTCATCGCAATTGTTTTCCGGTTCTAACTAATAATAATACAATTACCTTATACTTAGATTGAAACGTTTTCACTATATCCCAAATCACAGGTTACACAGATTAATCATACATTTTCTTCAGAAAAATTACTTGACGGACGAAACCATCAGCATATGATAAATGCATAGATACTTTAAAATATTTAAGGGCTGCAGGGAAATACTCTGGGGGCTACTCGCTCCGCCCCTGCATGTACAGATTTAATTACAGAGCACAAACATTCCTAATGTGACCATATAGCCCTTGTAACCCTCCCTCCTCCCAAAAAATACTCCCTCCAGGATTTAATTCCATAGCTCAACCTTTTATCGTATGACCATATAGCCCTAACAGCTCCCTCCAACCTTGCACACAAAGATTTAATTCCATACACAACCATTCATAAAGCGACAATTTCATAATTACACGTGCATCACAATTTATCAAAGAATTCACTCAGTATTGGATGGAAATCAAAGTTCACTTCTTGTACTTGCATAAAGATGAGGAAACCAAATACGACAAGAAAAAGGAGCGCGGGATGCATAAATGCAAACAAAATTCTTGTTCTTTCCCATCTTAGATTCATTTGCATTGAACGTTCTACAGAGGAAGTCCAGCAAGAACCAACCTTTTCCCTGACATCATCCACATTTCAAAAGCGAATATATATTTACTTTCATACAAACATTTATTAAGAACTTCCCTAAAAACTTTAGTATTTA
Source organism: Leptodermis oblonga (assembly GCA_016801395.1). Lineage (NCBI taxonomy): Eukaryota > Viridiplantae > Streptophyta > Magnoliopsida > Gentianales > Rubiaceae > Leptodermis > Leptodermis oblonga. Next base: position 36,763,404 of record CM028750.1, read on the forward strand.
GGTTGTTTTTGATACAGGACTGTTCTAGGGTACATTGAATTTGTACCTCCCAAATAATTAATGCATTTCCCTTTCTTTCTTTTTTCCCAAGTTGTGAGATTGAGCTTAACTCCACCATTTCCTCAATGAAATGAGTCTCCTGTCCGCATATCAACATGGAACTTTCATGTAAATCCAACTCATTCCACAACTAATTTGTGATTTTCAAGCTTTCTTTCACTAAATTATAATCACAGAAATCATATTCAACCAAACAAAAAGAAGGAAAAAACCTAAAATATTGCCAATCGACAATGTCCAACTCCAAAAGCCTAATTCAGTACAAATAAATTCACAATTCCACATACTTTCCAAGTGAAAACATAGCACGCACTGGAATCCACAACTAGTAATAAAATCATCAAGCCAATCACATAATCAATCAAATAAATAAACATCAGAATCAACTAAAATGCTAAAACGAGTCATTAAAAGTGAAAAAGAAGATTTTAAAAAAAAAAACAAATTTTACAGAAATTACCATTCTTTGGAACATGTTGGTAATCTTGAGGGTAAGGAAAGCCCCAAATCGCTTGACTAGCTGAATGAATTCTTCCTTGGAGTTATCAGCCATGGTCGGTTACTTTGCGCCCTCCGAGGAAACAGCTGTACAAAGTAAAGCGCGGAAGGCGGCGGATAGTGAAGCCCGAAAACTTCCGCCTCCTCCTCGTCCTCCGCCTCACTCCGGCGAAAAAAAACAGTGCGTGACAGCTTGTTGTAGGGAGGTTTTGGAATTGATTGAGATCTTTTTCTACCGTCAAAACTCAAAACAAGAACAGAATCGGAAGCTAATCGATGACCATGACGATGACGAGAGAGTGTGGGTAGAGAGAGAGTAAAAGAGAAAGGCCGCGAAAGAATTATTTATTTATCGGGTAGTAAATTTCAAAAAAACCCCTCTATAATTACCAAATTCGAAAAATACCCCTTCGGTCTTTTATAGTATATTCGTTTTTTTTTTTTTTTCTTTTATATATTTTGATTTGGATTATATGAGTATATATTTTGAGGAAGAATAACACATTTGGTCTCTAATGTTTGGGATGTGATACTTTTGGTCCCTAATGTATCAACTTTGACATTTTGGGTCCCTAAAGTTTTGTTTCAGTGACACTTTTGATCAATTTACCTGCTTTATAGGTAATTTAGGGTTAAAATATTGGGTTCAATCAAAAATTTTGAAAAAATCACCTCTTAAACCAAAAAATAGAAACTTCTCGTCTCTGGATAATGGAATTTAGCATACTAGTATTGTAGCTATAACTATAAAATGTTTTGATGTTACTCCCTTTGTTCTCTAAAAAATGTCCACTAAGAAATTTGCACATAAATTAAGAAAGTGGAAAAAATTCTTCTTTTACAGCTATTATATTATCTTGTTTAACTACAAACTTAATGGCAATTGTGTAATGTATGTTCATTTGGAAAGAGAGTGTAATGAATAGATCTATTAAATTAGGGATTAAAAAGGGAAGATTTTAAATTTTTGCATTGAAGTTTGAAAGTGGACACTCTTTAAGGAACAAGAAAAAAATCCTTAAGGGGACGCTCTTTAGAGAACAGAGAAAGTATGTGGGAATAGGAAAACCAGTACTAAAGTTCTCTCGGGATTTTTTTAATCAAAGTTGGCATAATTGGTTGGTGAATAACTTTGGAATCTTGATAGGAAAGTGAATGACACATGAGTTCTGTGAGATGCTAAAAAAGAAAGTGTTATATTAACTAGAATCTCCTTTTAGCAAAGAAAAATTGCAAACACTTCAAAAATTTTACTGTTAGAATAAAAAGAAAATTTTCAACATAAACAGACTAATTATCATTGCATTCACACATAAAAATTATGCCAACTTTGATAAAAAAAAAATTTTGACATAACTTTGGTACTAGTTTTTCTATTCCCACATAACATCAAAGCATTTTATAACTATAGTTATAGTACTAGTATGCTAAATTTCATTATATAGAGACAACAACAGTTTTATTTTAGAAAATATTCGCTATGTTTTTGTTTTAATAAGTGGTGAATTTTTTTAAAATTTTTTATTGTACCCAAAATTTTTGACAATTTATATTTTGATCCCAAATTACCTATAAAACAAGTAATAGTAGGTAAATTGACCAAAAGTGTCACTAGAACAAAACTTTAGGGACCAAAAGCATCAAAGTTGATACATTAAGGACCAAAAGTGTCACACCCCCAAACATTAGGCACCAAAAGTGATATTTGTCCTTTTTAGAAATATTAAAAGTAAAAGTAAAAACAGAAAAGTCTATTAAGGTTTTAAAAAGATGCTTATAAAACAAGGTGAGTTACATTTAACCCTTATACTTTGGGTTTAATTATAGTCTAAGATCACATATTTGTATATGTCAATGTTTTTTGTTAAGAAAACATGTGTATAATGCGGCTCTGGGTCTTTTGTTACACTTTCTATTACACATCATATATTTATGCCATGTGTCCACCTTTCTAACCTAACTTAACCCATTTAAACTCTAGTTAATTATTTTTATATTAATTTTAAAAAATAGTATTTTTCTTTTCCTATTTGACAAAAAGAAGAAACTGTCCACGAATCCAACTCCTCCCCGAGTCTTCTTCTTCTTTGCCGATGGCTCATCACCCAGTAGATCAGACAGCCACTGCACACTCCATTGTTTAATGGAAATGAATGGATTGACGGAAATTTTATCATTATCATCATCGTTTAATGAAATTTTTACATTTCTCCTTACATTGTTTAATATAAATACATCTTTGAAATTTTTACAATTCTGTTCGTCTAAATTGGATGGCTTGGATTGTTCTCCAATTCCAACATCGATATCGAAATGAATAAGGAGTCTGGAAGGTCCTTGGCTGCACATGAATTTAGGACTAAATCTGAACTTACAACACAAGTCCGTCGTTACTTTCGACGCTAACTCGTCGAGGTTGTCCGGCGATCGAAGAAGGTGGGATTGTCTTAGAGCGAAGGCCAACAATTTTTCAGTGGTTTCAAAACTGTAGAGATACTGCTGGTGGGATTGCGAGAGCAAAAGGAAGACGTATTCTTCCTCGTATTTTGAGTTTCGAAAACTAACGAAGAAAATAAACATGCCGACGAAGGGACGATGGCTCCGAGATTCTCTTCCAATGGAACGGGAAGCTCTTTGATTGTGAAGGACCGGTCTTACTGGGGATGGATGAACAAATTATTGGAACCGTCACACAAAGAAGAAGAATGAGATTCACTGACACCGGCGCCAATGAGAAGGTGGTGCCGGCAAGGATGGGAGGGGAGAAAATGAAGGGGAGAAGATAGAAAGGAGTCGTGGGAGCTTATCTTTTCCTAAAAAACTATTATTACCATTATTTGTTTGAATTAATTAATTATTTTAATTATAGTTTAAATGGTTAAGTAAGAGGACACATGGTGACAATATAAGCAGTGTAACAAGAAGTATAACACAATTGTGCAACAGAGAATCCGGTGCCGTATAATGCCGTGTTTCTTGCAATATTACACTGAGTTTCCTTGTTGATTGATTTCTTTTTTAAGTCCATATTTGGTGCCAAGGGTTTGTAATCTGTTGGTTTTTTTCCCAGTTTTGAGTCCTTAAAAAATTTTATTAAATGCTTAGTCTTTTTTTTTTTCCTTTATTTGGGGGGGGGGGGGGGGGGGGGGGGGAAGGGGGGATATTATTTTTATTTGCAGATATTTTTTTGAGTAACAAAGGTGCGTTCTTTTATTCAGTTTGCGGTACATAGTTTCATTAGGCGTAACTACTTTTATTGACTTTGTTTCAACTTGATGTTAAGTTACACTATGAAAAGAGAGTAAAATTGAAAGGCATTGACTCAAACAAGCACTCACAATGATTGACGTGACAACCACATGAAAATATATTATTAGATAGTTAAAATTATAACTGTCAAGTGGTTCAACCAAAATAATGACAAATCATTCAATGAGCTTTCTCACGTTATATTTTCATTCTCCCAATTATTTTCCATAATTTTATATTATTAAATATTTCCTCAATGATACAAATGGATGGAAAACCATTAAGTTGCATGTTACACTATTTGATGCCACATCATTCAATGAGTTTTTTCACGCTATTATTGAAAATTTTCTCACTGATACAAATAGATGGAAAACCATTGAGTTGCATGTTACACTATCTGATGATGTTCCTAGGGGTTTCAACTAGAATGGTTTTGGATTCTATGAAGATGTTAAAATATCATGGAAATCATCGAATGTCATTCAAATTGTTAATTACCAAAGTATTGCCTATTTATCGGTCATGAGGACGAATCCCAATAGTATTGCCAAGATTGAATTTTCTTTGCCATTAGACTCAAGCATTTCTTTTGTGTGAAAGATTGCTTTATTGGCTTTGATGCACTTAGGTTTTGACAAGGGTGCAAGCCTTCTTAGGGGTTCGATGGGTATCACCTGTCGTTTTTACTATTTTGTGTACATAATATTTTATGGATGTCACTTCTTACCTCATATAATGTAACTATCGACACAGAGATTACCAACCGAGAAATGTGCTTCTCGTCGATGAGGTAAGGTGGAAATCTAAAAGATACTATAATTATTACCAGAGTTTGATACCACATTTATAACTTTTCTATATTTTTAATAGGTAGGATAAGACACCAAAAGTAAGGGACCTTGGAGCTGAGGAACTAATTACTCCTCAAAATCCCAAATCTAGTATTGTTTACACATGAGGTTTTATTTACTCTCATTCCATTGTGACAAGTACTAGTCTTTTCTATGGGTTTTACCTTTCCCTGAATCACTCATCAAGCTGGCTTACTAATCTAATAGTAAATTTTCCAGGCAGAACGCTCATGTTTAATGACATCTATAGCTTGGGAAGGATAACGCTAGACCTAGGGCATTTCAAAATGGCCTGCAGGTCTGGGCATGCCAATTGACCCAAACCAAACCGACTTAAATTTTTGGTTCGGGGCAGAACGGGTTGCATCATATTTTAGACTCAAAGCAAGAAGCAATATTGTGCCAAGAAAAGAATCTCTTGGCCTGAAGGATGCACTTGGTGTTCAAATTGTTGTTCAAACTTTCACTTTTGGGGAGCTTGCTAATGCTACAAGTAATTTCAAGCAAGATTCTCTTTTAAGTGGAGGATTTGGATGCATATTTAGGTTTTGAAATGGTAGATTAATCAAGTTATCGGTGTTACTAAGTTCATGAAAATTTAGCCATTTTAACATTTTAATAAAATAACGAGTAGTCACAAGAGTGTGTCAAAAGTAACTCTAAAGTTTCAAAACAGGCCAATTCTGGTCACGACCCACACCCAACCAAACCGGACCAAATCACAGCATGTGGGGCAGGTGTACCATTTTGAGCCCCCTAGCTAGACCTATTCACAAAAGTAGATAAGGAAGCACTGGCAAAGGAACAATTTGTGAAGGATCTTTAGAAATAATCTGAGGATGAACATATATGTAATTGTCCACGAAAATCTTAGACAAGCTGGCTATAGCGATGAGATTGCTAGGAAAATCACAAAACTGGCTACAACAATATTCAAATAAATACATAACTGATTAAATTTGCATAGCGATCATTAGAGGAATGTCATAACGGATAATAGGTTTAAATCTTGGGATCATCTCATATCGGATTATAGGTCCAAGCCTTCAGTGATTCCATATCGATACAAATTCTCCTCAAAAACCAACCAACCTCAATTGGGTAGAGTCTTGTGTTGATAACGTGTTATGAAATTACTACTAAGAGTAGTAGTATAATAACAATATAAGGTAAAAGTACAATTATATAATAAGAAGACAAGACAAAATAGTAGAGAGAAAAATAATAATAAGCATTTTCTTCCTTTCATTCCTCATCATTTCATTTTACATATGTGTCTTTATATATAGGCAAGTACATAGTAATTCATGAATACAAATCACTCCAAGAGTTATACTATTTATATGGGTAATTAAGGGGTGATGAATAGTCGTAAGATAATTAGAGGTAGTGGAAGAGTTAAAGAGAATGAAGGGATATTCACATTATTATATTCACAACACTCCCTCTTGAATGTCCACTATTAAGATAAGTGTCTCGTTAAAACTTTACTAGGAAAATCTAGTGGGAAAAAACCTAGTGAAGGAAAAAGAGTACATTTTCTTAGTACAAAACTGCCTCATTAAAAAACCGTACCTATAAAAACTCAGTGGGAAAAAATTTTGGTTAAGGAAAAAGAGTACAGACGGTAACTCCCGCTCTTGAGCACATCATTTGACATCGTTAAATTGTCGCCTTCTGATCGTGTATCTCAACTTTTCAAAATGTTTAGTTTAATAGTGAATAATTCTTTGAAGTATCGTTTATGCAACTGAGCAATCCATTTAATATCATCTTCAAACAAAGTAGTGGGCATTCTTTGAAAATTTGAGAGTAAACTACCTGATTTTCAAATTTAATGGATTACTGATATTAGCTAAACATGCTCTCAACGTGCATTATAAGAAGTAGCAGCTATAATTTCTTTCATGAATTTAGCGTCCAAAAATAGTTGTACCACTGCATGAAAGCACATAGCTGGTTTAATCTAGCATTATAAAGGATCAGTAAAATATCCAACATGGGATTGATATTGATTTCGTAAAAAATGAGATCAGTAAAAGTGAATTCACTCTGCATAACCTGTAAAATCAGACTTGTGTATGACTTGCAAGATACAATATTGTTTCGATAGTCTTAAAAATATGGTACTTCTGGACCAAGCAAATTTTCATCATCCTCACTATGATGAAGTGATTTTACGATCATAACTTTGCTTAAAGTATATACATTATTCATGGGGTTGAGATATGTTGTCTTATTCATATAGAAGTGTTTCAGCACTTTAGCAGTATAAGAAAATTGTTGCAAAGAGATGTTATTTTCTAAGTGCTCAATTTTGAAAACAATACAAATGTTATCTTTTCATAATGTTTCCTTTCAAACTTGTGTTTCAATTCAGTAACATTTTGAATTTCTTCAGAAGTTCCAATTTAACATTATACTTTAAATAATCAATAATGGTTTGATACTCTTCAAGAGGTCTAACTAAAAGTTATCAATATATATTGGGATCCGGATCTCTCAATAAAACATCTATATAAAACTCTACACAATTTAATATAATAAATATCGCGATAAACTGTATCATGCCTTCAGGACAATTTAAATCTTTCAGAGATTTCATTAGCCATTATAATAGGCTATCATGACATTCATAAGACACATTTTAAATTGTTCACTTGTTGCCAGATTAAGCAAATAATAAAAAATTGTTGCATCCACCACAGGAGAATAAGTCTCCTTATAATCAATTATTGGTCTTTGAAAATTGTACGACAAGCTGTATATTATAAGAATTCATTTTTCATTCAACTTTCGCACCCATTTATGACCCGCAAGTTACACACTTCATGTGTGTAAATTATTCGACCAAAAACTTCTCTTTTAAGCATTGAATTTAATTCTGCTAGAATTGCGTCTTTTCATTTCTTTTATTTTTCTTGGGCAGTCATTTCTATGTCGAAATTTATTGACAGGCCCATATTGTTGATTCTCATTTTCTTTCATAATGACAACTGCTGCAGCATAAGCAATTTTATTATCGACGTCAATTGTTCATAGCTAGGTTCCATATGTAGCAGTCAGACATGGCATAGTTGAGATTTCATTATTAACAAAATTTTTAAGTACCTGAGCTTCTTCTAGAAGCTTATTATCTGTCATAGTGAAAAACTCTTCAAGAGTGTTTAATCATGAAAATTCTTCTGAAATATCTAACATCTCGATTTTGCAATTTTTATCACTTGCTCCTTTTTCTCGAGGATTTAAATCTTGGAACCGATTAGACTACCACATTTTGGTGTTGTCTTAAATTCTTTATTAGTGGTAGAATGTCCTTCAGAGACATCAAATATAGTTGGAGCATTAGCAGCCAAATTGTAAATGCAAATTGTCACACTTTTCAATGTCAGAAAATATCTGGCAAATGCAAATTGTAAATGAATTATTTTTTGAACTTCAGGTTCATATAATTTTATACGAAGATCATTGCTAATTCACTCAACGTAATTTTCTTAATTGGCTACATACTTTTCTCCCCTTGATGTTAGAAAAACTGACTTATCAAAATAACAATCAATAAAATGAGTAGTGTATAAATTTCCAATTTTATTCTCAAGATATTTTATAGTGGAGATTCATGCCCAACATTTATTTCTAACCTCCTTTGAGGTTTCATCTTTGTGCATTGTGGTGAAGCAATCATAATATAAATCGCACATTCAGAAAATTATCAGATGAGAAATATTTTGGTTTATGACCAAAACCATTTGTTGGGGAGAGAATTCACTAAAATTTATTGGCCTGATACGAACAAATGTTGCAACATGCAATATAGCATGCCCCCAAATATATATTGGGAGTTTCATTCTGAAAAATAATGGTCATGTAAATAAGTTAATGCATATAATGAAATGATTCTACTAGACCATTTCTTGTGCGAATAGAAACAGTAGGATATTCGACACTTATTCCAAAGACATGCTATAATAATTTAAATAGTAAGAAAACTCATAACCGAATTACCTCTGGAAGTAATTTTGCAAACTTTAGGTTGCGATTTCTAATAATAAACGTAATGTGACCATTTAGTTGATGCATCAATCAAAATTATAAAATACCAAAATGATCTACACGGTGTGTGAAAAAAGCCCACAAATATATCACCATATATATGTTTTATTACTGCAAGAGATTGGGTACGAATTTTCACAAATAATGACTTTATAATCAGTTTGCCTTGAGAACATTCATTGCACAAGAATTAATTGGATTGAAGAATCTTCAAACCCTTCCATGAATGATTATGGGAATTCTCTTTTTTATTCGCATCATTATAGAACATTGATGGCCTAACCGGTCGTGTTATAATAAACTCATTAGTAATCTTCTGATTTACTATTGCACAAATTTTAATTGTAGTAATATATGTATAATACAACCTGGAGGATTAATAATATAACTTTTTTAGAAGTTTCTTTACAGAAATAGTACTTGTAATGTATAATTATTTATTGTCACATTCATTTTTATTTTCAATACGATATCCATTTCGGCAAATATCATTGGAAAATTCTATAAATTTTATAGAAAATTTGGAAAAATAATGCATCACCAGGTGCAATATTTTGTTCCTCCGAATGAAACGATAGATACTCTTCTAGAGTTTTCAATCATTTGTACTATCAATATAGTACTCGCAATAGTTTATGTCATTATTAGATAAGAATATTATTTCTTATCCCTATCTGCAATATATTTTAGTACTTTCTTTTCGACATAATGTTTTGTGATTGACCATTGAAATGTCTATTTTCATCATAAAATTAAAATTTCAAATGATGTATATATTTCAATACAATATTTATAAATCATAAGAAATATTAAAACTATGAATTAACGACAAATATTATTTTTGAAAACATCCAATTAAAATTAACTACATCAAAAATAATCAAGGAAGAAATTTTTTTATTAGACATTCTTAATAGAATCACCTTCAGGGTGCATGACTCACAAATAACTCAACAACATATCACTATAGATAAAATATGGCTCTATCTTTATTCTTTATTCTTCTATGATTCTTGATAGAGAATAGCGGAATATTTTGGTGTACAACAAGTATATGACCAATGGTCTTTCTTGCCACAACGTTAACATTTCTTTTTCCATTTTTCTTTTTCACTTTTATCTTTCTTGTCCCAACTCTCCCACTTCTAGTGGTGATTTATAATTTTGAATTACATGAGTTTCTCCCACTTCTGATGGTGAATTCAACATATTTGTATAATTGTAATTACAACAATTAATAGAAAGAAGACCCCACGACTGCGATTTTGTGCAGTTTATGAATGCATAATTATAACATTTACTTTTGGAAATGGAACCTTTATGTATTATAGGAATTCATGATTTTTCCCATTTACTTCGGGAAATGGAATTTTTACGCAAAACATGGGAGCATAGCTGTCGCATTTACTTCAGAAAATGGAGAAACTTTATTGAATGAGGCTCGTGAGTTTTCAACAAATCTCATTATATGATTCGTGACAGAAAGAAAGTAAATTAAATATATAATACTTTAATTAACTAACCGTTTGTTTACCAATTATATATATCTTTCAAATTTGTCAACGGGATATATTACAATCAAGTGATCATATATCGATTTTAAATTTGTCAATGGGACAAATTAATATTTTGCATTCAAGTGCCCAAATTTCAGCACTTGTGTATTACCTCCACCATTTCAATTAGATTTTTCAATTATGTGAAAAATATATATGGATGTAAAGTATCAAAATATGCATTATAATATGGGTCAGGGAATAATGCAATCAGAAAAGAACATAGGTCCAAGCCTTCAGTGATTCCATATTGGTATAAATTCTCCTCAACGACCAATCAACCTCAATTGGGTAGAGTCTCGTGCTGATAAAGTGTTATGAAATTACTACTAAGAGTAGTAGTATAATAACAATATAAGGTAAAAGTACCAATTATATAATAACAATTATATAATAAGAAGACAAGACCAAAGTGTAGAGAGAAAAATAGTGATAAGCATTTTCTTCCTTTCATTCCTCATCATTTCATTTTACATATATGCCTCTATATATAGGCAAGTACATAGTAATTAATGAATAAAAATCACTCCAAGAGTCATACTATTTATATGGGTAATTAAGGGGTGATGGGGTGATGAATAGTCTTAAGATAATTAGGGGGAGTGGAAGAGTTAAAGAGAATGAAGGGACATTCACATTATTATATTCATAATAGTTTAGACTTTTTCCGTAAATCTAGATGAATCTTTAGATTCTCGGTTTCTATATGTTTTTAGCTTTCAATTTCTATAACCCCAAGTGTTTCTAAATCCTAGTTACATATTTAAGTAAAATGGTTTAATTAACTAAAAGAATTGTGAAAGATTTAAAGTTAATTTTGCAAAAATATTTTCACAATAATTAAGAATTGTGTCATTCCTACAGTACTTATACAACATTCCTATCAATCCATAACACCTAATCGATGTTAAATCATAAAGATCTGGATCAAAATTCCTTAAGAAAACTAAAAACCTCATTTTCCATTTTCATGCATTTTTTCTATAAATCCTAATATGAAAGTGAGAAAACTAATTTACCTTAAAGTTCTTGAGGTTCCTTAGCATGACATCAACGTTGTGGAATCCGAATTGTTGCTCCAAACACTTCATTTCCTAGCTTTCCTTCTTCTTCCTCTTTCCTTTCCTTTCTCTCCCTTTCTCCCTATTTTTGGCTTGTAATTTCGGTTGTTGTGCTGAATTATGAGGCTGAGACGGGTCCTATTTATAGGCATAATCCGCCTAATAGCCAAAACTTTTGTAGTTATTTTGAGAACATTTTTTTTTTATTTTCCATTTACAGCTCACAATCGATTTTACCCGTCCAAGATCAGGTAAAACCGCTCGGAGGATTTTTGTCATTTCCAGGATCGGTTTTACCTGCTCTAGAATCAAGTAAAACCACCCCTTCAGGCGGTGAGATATTTTTTCTTACCGTCGGATCAGTTTTACCCATTCCAGGACTGGGTAAAATCGCTCTGTGAAGCGGTGGAATCGGTTTTACCCGCCCTAGGACCGGGTAAAACAGCTCCGTCAGGCGGTCGGATCGGTTTTACCTGCTCAAAGACTGGGTAAAACCGATTGACCTTTATTTTTTACTATTTTTTATTTATTTTCTAATTTCCTTATTTTTATTACTTAATTACTTTATCACATATTACTTAAACATAATTATAACCTTATTTCTAATATCTTATTCTTAATCTAAACATTAAAATTTTATGCTTCAAAAATAATTCTTCATTTATTAAAATTTTAAAGAAAATCATACAAGTCCATAACTATACATATTTTAAAGATTTTCTCATTTTTTTCATCTATTTTCTACATTTCTTATTTTTCATTCCAAAATTTCCAAAATTAAACTAATATATCTATTTTCATATATCCTTAAACATAATCTTACACTTAAATTAACACCTTAACTTTAATTTAAACATCATAATTCTTAAATTAAAATCCAAAAACATTTAAGATTTAAACCTTACGATTTCATAATCAAAATACTTAAGAAAATTCACAAAACTTTATAATTATACCTAATTGAGTTTAAAACTAAACGTACGATAAAATATAAATTATAAATGTTAAGTTAGGGTGAGAAACTACATGGTCTTACATATATATAGGGAAAATTGTACTTTTGTGTCCCTGTTCTTTCATATTTTTGTAGTTTTTGTCCCCATTGCCTGCAATTGGAGGTTTTTGTTGACCAAACCACAAAGTCAACCATAATTTGGACCATTTTGAATAAATAAAAAATGTCTGGGACAAAAAAATAATTAAGCAAATATTTCTTTATTTTATCTTTCCTCTAGGTTTCCTTTCCATCTTCATCACGTCACCCCACCAAATGTTGATCCAAATTCAATCACCATCGACAACCAAATTTTCGATCCAAATTCATTCACTATCGCCACCAAATTAAATCACTTTTCCTTTCTATCTTCTTCATCACCATCGCCAGCAAATTCATAGCTCCAAGCGAGCTCCCTCCGACGACCCAAGCAGTTCCCGTTGCCGCTCAAGCACGAGCCACAGACAGCGACGTCTGCTTCTCGGCCTCAACGGGTTCTTCCATCGCCAATCGCCGCTATTCCGATAGGTTCCTTCGCTGTTGAGAACGAACCGCTATAGCGATTTCTAATCGCAAACCACTGGCGACCGCCTTCCCCTTCTTTCTCCCTTTACCCCTTTTCAAATTTTAGTTGCATAGTCTCAATTTTAAGTTTTTTTTTTCCATGTTTTACCTACGGTGTGGGTTATGTTCTTCTTTTGCTGATTTGGCATTCCTGATTGCAGCAATAATTGGTTAATTTGGCATTCTCGATTTTTCATTGCTCTTCAATTGTTGATTTATATTTTTATTTTGGGCTTTTGGGTGTAAGCTATGGGAAGAAACCTACAATTTTTGGTCAATTTGGAGAGAATATACTGTGTTCTGTTTTTGGAAAAGAAGATTCAAGTGTGCTTTGGCTGCTATAGTCTTGAACGCTCTTGGGAGCCTTTTTTGTGTTCTTGGTAACTCTCTTGGAGCGTATACTCTGCATCAGTCAATTGCCACCTCTCTGTTGTATGATTCCTGCAATTATGATGCTGACAAGAAAGAGTTTGCTCAATTCTTTGTCAAGTTTACCGAGAATTTGCGTTTGCTCGGTGCATTGCTTTTGATAAGGGCATTCCCAGCCCGTCCACATGTCCAAGCATTGCTCCGCTACAGGACTCGAGCATGTGCCAAAGAGATCTATTAGTGGATATTGTTGGGCTAACTGGATATTGTTGGGCTAATGACACAGAGAAGGACAAGGAAACTCAAATCCACCCTTGATATCCTAGTCCAAGAATGTTTTCGGCAATCCTAGATGGTATCCGACACAAACTCTAGAAGATAGAGCTTAGAAAGGCAAATTAGTCATTTTACTCCAAGTTTCGGAGAAAGAGTTTTCAAATGACAAATCAAAGTCAATGTTGCCGAGCTAGAGTAAATGGGCCAAGAGATATTAAATTATGAAGGCCACAACTGAGAGCCCATGAAATTTAGGCCCACTAGTCCAAACATATGCACCATGTTCACGGATTTAGTGCATGGGCTAGTTTACAGTGTGATCCATTCGTGGATTGCATTTATTTGATCCAAACATTAGATGCTAACGAGTTCCAGATGATGGAGACTTTGATTGCATCCAATTCGATAAAGTCGGCAAGGTTACGTAATATTTTATTGAAATTCTATCTTTTAAACATTCCTAGTTCCTTTAGATTTGTTTCCTTTTAAGAGATCAACCTCTTGATTGATTTTTACTTCTTAGTTTTGATTCATTTCTACTTTTTAATTAAGTCATGAATTCGGCTAGGTTCATTCTAGTAAAAATCAAATTCTCATCTTCAACTAAACCTAGTTCATTTAGGTTTTAGTTTGTAAGGAATCAATCTCTTGATTGAGTTCCAATTTTAGTTGATTACCTACTTGTAATGAGAATTTCGGCTGCCTATATAACTATAAATAGGTGTCCTATTCTCCACTAGTGAACACACAATTTTGATTCAAATAATATAATAGTATAGTTTATACTTTTTTGATCACTCTCTTATTTTAAACTTTTGTAGTTTGCATGTTTTGTGAATTACTATAGGTTTAGAAACTATAGCTTATAGGTAATTGCTCTGCTTATTTGCATGCTTTGTTTCGACTCTTTTATTCTTATTCTCGGGTCGATTTGGGTGTTTAAAATTAGTTTAGGTTAATTTTAGTAGTCTGCCGAATCCAAATTAGGGATTCTAGAGGTTTAAGAGCTGTGTCTCGCAATTTTTAGACTTTCCTTGGCAAGTTTTCCGCATCTTGAACTCCGGTCCAGATCAGCTTTTCTTTGTTGGCATAAGAAACTCTATGCCCCAGAGATCATTGAAGAAGAAGGGAGAAGGGTTTCTGAGATTCATTTTTGGTTGGTGGAGAAGACATCTTTGTTACAAAGCCTCTTGAGCTTCAAAATAGTGATCAAGGCATGACCAATGGTTGATGCTATTTTAGCGCGAAATGCTAAAAACTTTTGGTGTTAAAATAGCACCCATGGAGGGGAGAGATCAATGGTTGATGCCATTTTAGAATGCCATTTATAAATATTATTATTTAATACTTTAAAATTTTTTTAATACTTTAAAACTATTTATGTAATTATAAAACTATTGGAAAATAAAATTATAAAAAAATTTAACAATTAAAATTACTTAATTATCATAATTTAATTAATATATTCAACTAATTACAGAAACTAAAAAAACCAATTTTTAAAGTTAAAAAATAATAAAATAATAATAAACAATACTTTAGCCATTTCTGGCGTGAGAAACTCCTCCGCAGCTAAAATAGCTATGGAGAATAGCATCCGGATCCCCAGCCGTTAGACACAGCGGATGCCATTTTGGCATCCTCTGGAGAAATGGCATCCTCTGGAGATGGTCTCAGAACGATTTGGTCGATTGTAATTTTGCAGCTGTACTTCATCTACATTCACTTGATCTTTTTACTCTTCTTTGCTCCCTTACCCATATTGAGCATTTTGGTTTGTAGGTTATTTTCAGATTGGAATGTTGTGATTAATCTGAATTCCCAAAATTTTGATTTCAAATGAAGTTATTAGTGTTATTGTTAAAAAAATAAAAATAAAATTCAAGTGTGCTTGTGGGTAGGGGTGTCAAACAGGCGGGTTGAGCGGGTATTGGGCGGGTATTAAATGGGTGTTAAGTTAATGGGTAATGGGTACCCATTATCCACTCAATTAATAGTTTTAACTCAAATGGGGAATGGGTAGCTATGAGTACCCATGGGTACCCATAATACCCATTATACAAAAATGTAAGGCTTATTTAATAGTTTATTAATAAAAAAAATTAAAAAATTTTTTTATTTCATTTTAATTTTTTTTAAAGTGAATTTTAATTCTTTGAATATATTCTAAAATTTGAAATATTAATTTTATATACTTTTATATTTAATTGTATGTAATTTTTTTGTCGAAACACAATTTTTAATTTTTTTATATTTATATAAACCCGTGCATGCACCGACACCGAAACTGGGCCCAAGGCCCGAAACTAGGCCCGGGCCAAAACTGGGCCCAAGGCCCAAAACTGGTCCCAAGGCCCAAAACTGGTCCCAAGGCCCAAAATTGGGCCCGGGCTAAAACTGGGCCCGCCCTGAAATCGGTAAAAAACTGAGCCCGAACTGGCCAGGCCCGGCCCAAACCCAAACCCGGCCCTAAACCCGAACGAATTTTGAATTAGTATTATAATAAGGTAATTTAAAAATATTATAAAAAAATAAATGAGAAAAAAAGTAAAGTAATTGTAGGACACGAAAAATAAAGAAAAAGAAAAAATAAGTTTGAAGAAAAAAATAAAATGGGCACACTTAAGTATGTGAGTTGTTGGTTTTTTTTGTTTTTGTTTTTTTTTATACTTTTAAGGGTAATTTTGGATGGGTATTTTTTATACCCATGATGGGCGAGTTTTAGGGTACCCAATGGGCTACCCTAAATTCGCTCATTACATATTTAGCCCAAGCCCACCCAGCCCATTATTTTTTAAAGTAGGTTTTATTGGGTTAATACCCAATGAATTTGGGCAGTTTTTGGGTTAGTGGGTTTTTTTGTCACCCCTACTTGTGGGCTTCATTTGGACGAGGGAGAAGATAAAAAATTTTGATTTCTGGACAAAAATTGAAAAAGAGGTGTGTGAGGTTCTAGCAGTGGAGAAGAGGCGGAGCGGCACGGCGGCATCAATGGAGATGGTGGTGGCGGTGGATTTTCTTCCGCCAACGGGCGGAAGGGTGAAGAAGGAGAGATGGTTGTTGGGAAAAGGGGAAGTAAGGAGGAAGACACAAAAAAATTGCACTATCGGTCCTAATTTTTTAAAATTATATTTTGACCCCGAATGACTGGTAACACTCTTGATTATCTGTAATGGGGACCAAAAGTGTAACGAGAGTAAAGAAAATGGATCAAAAATATAAATTTTCATATATATATATATATATATATATTGTTAGGCCGCGCAAGGCGCGGTGATGGCCCAATTTATTGTTTACTTTAATTTTTATTGTTCATTGTTGAATTTATTTGTTCTCAATCAATCTGCCTATTCAATCTACAGAAAGCAGAGAAGCGAACATAACTACAAACAATGAAGAAACACTGAAACTTGAAGCGAAACATCATCAATACTTAGTACTTCTGAATACAAGTACTAATTCTGCGATGAAAGCAACATCAAGGAGTCCTGCTCCGAAGTACCAGATCATGATACCTCTAGGAAAAAGATTTGGAATACTTAATTCTAATTACTTGTTAGCATGGGCAAGCAATTCATGTGTAAAACTTGAATCCAAAACAAATTTCATTGTATGATAGTTTAATAATGAAACCTTTATCATATACAAACTTGAAAGGACTGAATCACAAACTTTTAGTGGTAAGAGGAAAGGATGCAAATATAAATAAATAAATAAATATATATAAAGGATGCAAATATAAATAAATATATATATATATATATATATGGCTAGTGTTATTGCCAGATCACTTTTTAGCATACAGAGCAAAAAAAATATTTTCTTACCAAATTACCCTTATTTATTTTAGTTAAGTTAAGTTTTTTTTTTTGTTTTTTTGTTTTTTTCCTTTTTCCTTCCCCGTTTCTTTCTCCCTCAATCTCTCAAAGGCACAGCAGTGTTCTTGGATCCGGATCGGTTTTGGATTGCTGTTGTTATTATTTCTCTCAGTCGCAGTAGCAACACGGGGAAAAAAAATTGATTCTCACTAGGAGCACAGAATTAATTAACATTCATATCAATGGCAACAAAAAAAAAAAATCAGCAAATGTAATAGTAGCACAAAACTATTTCAATAGCAGCAACAAGCAGTGCTGCACCAAAAAGAATCAACAAAACCAAACCAGTAGAAGTAATGTTAAAGCATGCAGAATCAATATTCAACTGCAACCAAAAAAGGAAGGAAAAGCCTATGAAAGTAAGAAACCAATCAATTGACCATGAAGATCAAAGAAAGTATGACTGAAAGTAAGAAAGCATGATTATTTCATTCGATTGAGTACAAGAATGCTTTATTCTCCATCAAGATTTTCTTCTCCAGAAATAAAGCCTAATTATTCGCCAGTCCCAGAATGAAATTTTTGCACAGAGTGTCGTATTTCAATGTCGGAATTTACCCTTTCACCACTGTTTTCTTCCGGGGTTAATGCCTTCTTCCAGCTCTCTCTTTATTATCAGGGCAATTCATCGTTCAATCCTTTAATGTCACGCTTTTGGTGTTCCTGATGGCAATTACTCTCTCATTATGTGTATGCTTGCGTTGCTTGAGATCAATGGTCCGGAATCACTCTTCACGACTGGTGGAGGAACGAGCAATTATGGCTGATCGGAGGAACAAGTGCGTATCCTGCGGAGGTGGTTCAGGGGTTGTTGAAGGTGATCGCCGAGTTTGACATTTCGTTCCCGTATGTTGACCTCAAAATCGGCAGCTACCAGTGATGAAGAAGATGAGTACGCAGAGCTGTACGAGTTCAGGGGGACGGCTTTGATGGTTCCGACGATTATGATTATACTGATCAACATGGTGGCGATCGGAGTGGTGGTGTCGAGAACTCCCTACAGTACCAGAAACGGGGAGGGAAAAAGGCAAAAAGAAGAAGAAAACTTAACTAAAATAAATAGGGGTAATTTAGTAAGAAAAGAAATTTTTTGCTCTGTATACTAAAAAGTGCTCTGACAATAACATTAGCATATTTATATAAGAGAGATGAGAAAGCAATAAATAAATAAACAAAAGAAGTCACTCTGCTTACTCTGCACTAGGAATAAAAATAAAGTTTTAATCATCTACTGCTTTCAGTTCATTGAGTGGATTCAAATAATATGTGGAGTTAAAGCCAATTGAGTCTATTTCCAAACTACTACTCTTCTAATAAACTACAACTCATAAATTTTTTTCTTTTTGGTTACACAGAAAAAGATAACTATTGGATGAGAGTTGGTGACTTGCTTTCATATCCTTGTATTTCTCTGCAGCAAGGGATGGAACCTATTCTCCAAATAGAGTAAGAGTCAAGTATTAAACAAACGAAGAAGAAATCATAAATTAAAAAGCTCCAAACTTGACATTTAATTAATATGGGCATTTGAATCAGTTTTCTCCAGCAATTCCTGGCTGGGAAAATAGAAATAAAAAAAGTCATTGGTAGAATGCATATTGATGATAACCTGCAGAATCATTGATTAATGAGAAAGGAAAAGGGAGATGAATAACTTACAATTATACACATGAAAATTCCAGCAATTGCATAACGAAGACAGCAGTTACAGGCAGCACAAAGGGTCAAAATGACATAATATTAATGTAAAATTCACCCCATTTTGAGCCAGAATGAAAAACTTCACAAATTCAATTACAAAATGAATTAAAATAAAATACTCACCCTTGTGGTTTTGGAGGGACTTGAGGACAGTCTTGCTCTTGCACCCCCAAGGTATATTTATGGCTTTTCATTCTAGAGCAAGCGTACTGTTAATGCTCTCATCTTCTGCATCAGAAAACACACAGAGAAAAAGCTTACTTTATCTGTCAACCTAAATTTGTTGAAATTGCAATCTAAAAACTAACAATATGGAATAACATAGTTATGGAATGAAAGATGCATCCCTGTTTCTGTTTTTTTTTTTTTTTTTTTTTTGGCCAAAGTCATTTCCTAATTTTTGTTTTCTTCATCTAAAACTAATCCTTAAAATCTAATCACTAATATGAACTAAAAATCTGCAGTAAACTATCAGTTTTAGTTCGTCAAATAAACTCAAACGACAACTATAGAAGACAAGAAAAACAGAAGCCTAATTGACAGTACTTGCCTACAGAGTCCTCCTAAAGTGTACACAAATATCATTTTGAATACGAATATATAAGTTAAGGTGCACACCAACTTAGTAACAAAATATCGTCCAAATTCAAAGGTTGTAAGAGCGGCTCTGGGATGAATCACATGCTCTCCACACTTGATTTCAAGGTAGCATCCAAACCAATCAAATTCAATCGTTTGCAAATATAAATTGATCCTGTAAAATTGGAAACCAAGACATAATTGATCCAAACGGGGTTGCTAGTGACAAAGCTGCAGACTCGGTGCGAACCATAAGGAACTGAGCACCCACAAACAATCAAAACTCAAAAATAGCAGATGAACCTGAAAAAATCTGATAAAATTGTTATCCTTAACCCACTTCATATATATGTTCCGTCATAGAAGCAGGCAAAATTTTTTTGTTAATCACCCCTCAACTTTCAATTGCTATCTGAGTTTTAAGCACAAATTACAAGCAAGCCTTGATGCGATAAAAGGTTGTACGAGGAAGAAAAGAAGCCTTACCTTCAACTGCAATCAACCTTGCTTTGATCAGTAATTGGACTAATAGAACTTCACTAAATTTGGGAGCTAAGATTTGATGGCTTGAGATTGGATGCAGAGCAAGGCAGAGGAGTTCAAGAGGAAAGATAAATGCGGAGAAATCGAAAGAAAAAAAAAAGAAGAAAATAAAAAACCTAGGAAGATGAAAAGGAACGTAGAGGAGATGGAGATGATCAGACATTTGAAAGTGATTATGGTAGTAAATAAGGAGGAGAGAATTATGGTAGTAAGGGATAAGAATTTTAAAGGTCCAACAATTTTAATTCATAATTATGGTATAAAGCCATGAAGGAAAACTAAGTGTCTAACCTTTAAGGAAAAAATATTGTTTGCTTGTAATTATAATGTTTATTAGTATTGTTTATTTAATTTTTGCCAATGTGGCATCTACATGGCATATGATTGGGATGCATAGTCACATGCCGTATGGCATCATTTTACCTAGTTATATTAGAAGTGTGTGTCTTTTTATATATAGATATAGATAGATAGATAGATAGATATTTATAATTATTTAGCTCCTACAAAAGATAAAAATAAAATTGATCTTTCCAATAATTATATTCATCATACTAAACCTCGTCAAGCATTATGTGTAGAGGAGAAAAATAGTTGACCACTTTTCAAACTTGGTTTTAAAAAAAAGTTTGAAACTTTTTTGGTTTTAAACATTTTGCAAGAAACATGAGTTTGAAAATTATTTTTAAAAAAAAAAGTTTTGGGGAAGATAATTTGACATGGGTTTGAAGATGAAGAAGAGGAAGGAGGAGGAGAAGAAGGAAGAGGAAGAAGAAGAAGGAAGAAGAAGAAGATGAGTCGTTGGCGACGGCGGCGGTGGGTGGCGGTGGGTGGCGGTGGGAGAGAAGAAGAAGGAGAAGAGGAGAGATGAAGAAGAAGAGGAAGAAGGAAGAACAAGAAGGAGAAGAAGAAGGAAGAAGAAGGAGAATAAGATGGAAGAAGATGAGAGTGATGAAGATGAAGAGGAAGAAGGAGGAGGAGAAGGAGGAAGGAGAAGACGGGTGAAGAAGAAGAAGAAGAAGAAGAAAAAGGAAGGAGAAAAAAAAAAAAGTTGGAAACTTTTTTGGTTTTAAAATGTATGAAAAAGAACACACGTTTTGTAAGTTTTGTTGGTTTAAAACTAAACTTGGACAAAACTTAGTTTTAAAAGGAGGAGAAGAACAGGCCCCAAATATCTAGGCTTATTACAATCAAGAAACCTAAGAAGACGGGCAAGTCCAAGTCCAACAGCTACCTTAATTCTTTCAAGCCATTTAAACTCCGTTGTTTTCACATGTAAAAGGAGTTACATAATCGTAGTTGCAGTATATAATTTTAAAAGGAGAAATCCTCTGTCTGACGATTTTAACTCTTAAATTTGATATGTTTCTTCACAAATGTGTCCAAGTATTCTACACTTCCAACAACTTATATATGCAAACCTTTATTAATAAAGTGACGCAGTGTGTGATATGACTTAAAGATCATAAACAACACCTAAAAACTCATTTGCATTATCAAGTGTTGGAACATTTTAACAAAAGGCATTTTTATTGATCAAATTGTAGCTTTAATTTTGCGTTAAAAATTCAGTTACAAGTTTGATAGTTTACAAAAATCATTTAAGAAATAATCTTTAGCATTTGTGATAATGCTTAATTTTTGGTAACCGAAGCTTTAAAAGTGCTATTGAACTGATTATTTTTTGATTCATGAGTTTTGATAAGCATTAAAATATCATAATCGATTCATCGGTTTTCCATCAATCAATTTTATGAATCAATATTTTATCATATTAGTGCATCCGTTTCTAGTAGTATCAATGCACTGATAAATTATATCTGCTTTTTATTTCTTTTAGTAAACTGTTTCTTATCATCCATTTAGCATTAATATGCTCAATGGCTTGGAGATGCAAAAGTTTAGCAAAAACGTTTATGGCTTTAAATCCTTTCTAATGCTATATATATACACAGTGGTGTATGCTAGGAGATATACAATCTGATATATTATGTTTTTCATGTTCTTTACAACCCCTAAAAATATAGCTTTGGCAAGATAGAAAAAATGTGTTAGTAAAAGTTGACAAATCCTAATAGTTGTGTAGATTGTTAGGAAACACAACTTGTGTGTTGAGCTGTTGTATCCGTTGATCTATTGCACCGAAGTTGATACTTTGTAGAGGGCTTGAATCATCCAAAGAGTGAAATATACGCACCTCAGCCTGTCTAACGATTAACCATTTGTTCTTTGTGTTTGTTTTTGTTATTTTGCAGGTTACTTAGACTGTTGGGAACAGCAATTTTAGATGATTCAACACTCTCTCTAAAGTCTATTCCAACAGTGGCGC
The DNA here is from genome assembly GCA_016801395.1 of Leptodermis oblonga. Lineage (NCBI taxonomy): Eukaryota > Viridiplantae > Streptophyta > Magnoliopsida > Gentianales > Rubiaceae > Leptodermis > Leptodermis oblonga. Next base: position 36,785,968 of record CM028750.1, read on the forward strand.
AAGTGATTTGAACAAGCCATTCCGAATCCATGCTACAGAGGCTTTCTTAACAGAATCAAAAATCATATCTATGAGATTTTCTAGCAACTTTGAGGTATGTGTTTATTTGAAAACAAAATACATATCGTGAGAACATGAGTAAGATGTTTATGCATGAGAATGTTTTGGTGACATTGAAAATCTCTTATGTGTTCACGAGGTATGCATATAGAGAATATCATGAGTCATGAGACATTGCAATCATCTTTCTTAATCTAATGGATTTTATTGTTCTTACAATATTTTACAATCTAGTGGAGTCAAAACTTATGATTTTCAATCAGGTTTAATTATATAAAGCTTTTGATGTTATTATAAATTTTAGATCATGGAAAAATAATGATAATAAAATATTATTAGATTAATGAGATGAATTTTTATGTTTGGAGATCATTTTGTAAAATACTAATTTTTGAGAAATTCAAATGAATTTTAGTCTTAAAGTGATTCGCTAGAAGTTTGCTACCTATTTACATCGGTTACAAAAGTATGAGTTATGACTTTATAGCTATCATTTTAATACTATTGCAGAATTTGAAACGAAAACTGAACAATGAAAACCGAATGCATTCAAGGTTTATCGGTTTCAATTTTAATATTTATTTGTGTGTTTTGAAATAAATATTAAATTTTATAGTCATTCATCATTTTTGCAATCAAAGGTAATTCTGCTAATAGTCATACATTGGAAATTATATTGCAAAATTGATTCTATGCAAATACCATTTTATACTCTTCACATGCAAGGTTTTGAGTTTTTAATTGGTGGTTAGAAAATAAGTGTATATGTGTTTAAATTATTCTCCATACCACTCTTACAACTCTTACAAATAACTTAAGTTCGAAGTTTTAAATTGTGGTGAAATATGATAAATAGTAGGGGTATATTTTAGCACATCGTAATATTTTTCATGAAAAAAATATGATGGATACAAATCCAATTATTTATATGATTAAGTTATGTTTATTTATAGGGTGAAATACAGTTTCCCCCCTGTGGTTTCGTGTTTTGGACAGTTTCCCCCCTATGCTTTCAAAACTGACAGTTTCCCCCTCATGGTTTTGGACTGAAGTGTCCACTTAACGGAAAATGCCTTCTCTAACGGCGCGTGAAGCGAACGCGCTCAAGACGAGAGTGGGGGTAAACAAATTGATGATGTCATTAATTTTGTTCCCAAAATAACCCTAACTTAAAAAAAAAAAAGAAAAAAAAAAGAAAAGAAGAGAGGTTGCGGGAGGCTCTCCCGCAACAGAAAGGCTCTCCCGCAAAACCCATTTCTGTTGCAGCTTGCTGCAACAGAAATGGAACCCATTTTGATGGGTTCCATTTCTGTCTGCAATGCTGCAACAGAAATGGAACCCATCAAAATGGGTTCCATTTCTGTCTGCAACAGAAATGGAACCCATTTGGGTTCCATTTCTGTTGCAGCTAGGTTTAGGAGAAAAAAAAAAAAAAAAAAAAAGTAAAGGAAGAAGGAAGAAGACGATGAACAGTGCCACCGTCTTCTTCCTTCTTTCAATTTTTTTTTTTTAAGTTTTTTTTAAGAGGGGTAATTTAGTCATTTTTTTTAACACCGTTAGAGAAGGCATTTTCCGTTAAGTGGACACTTCAGTCCAAAACCATGAGGGGGAAACTGTCAGTTTTGAAAGCATAGGGGGGAAACTGTCCAAAACACGAAACCACAGGGGGGAAATTGTATTTCACCCTTATTTATATAACTAAAACAAATCTCCTCTGCCTAGCCCTAGCCGCCTTCTCTCCTTTGCCTTCTCTCTACCGCTCCTCTATTTTCCGTTCTCCCCCTTCTAATAAATCTCTCCTTGTCGAGAGTTTTCTTATCTCCCCTAGTTGAGAGTTTTCTGTTCCTTTTTTTAAGAGAGTTTTGTCCGTTCCATTTTTTGAGTTGTGTTCTTCACTTATTTTTGAAGTCTTTAACTTCAGATCTGTGGGATGAAGTTGTTGATGAAAAAGATGGTGAAAATAAAGCCGACAGTGGTTGAGTTTGTCAGTTGTTTGTCATGGATCCCTTCTATCATGGATCAATTTTGGAGGTATATCAGAACTCAGTAGCAGTCATGTGCCACCGGTCAGATGATCTGCTCAGCTATGCGAAATTTTGCTACTCTTTGCTTAGCTATAGGCTAGATTTGCAGTTTGTAGATTTGATTTTCAGATATACTTTGATTCTAAATTGTAGATCTGATTTTCATATCTACTTAAATTCTAGATTGTATTGTTTGGCTCATGGCCTACAGTCAAATCGCTGCTGGACGATATTTCCAGCCCGTTAATTTAAGTATTTCTTTTGTTTCAAATATATATATATATATATATAACTAAAACAAATCACAAAAATATGATTTTTTAATTGAGTTAAAAAATGAGAAACAGTGGGGGTACATTTAGTATTTATAAATGTTATTTATTTCTCACGTGGATAATATTATATTTTGCATAGGTTGTAGTATATGAAATTATTTGAGATTTCATGAAATTATTATGATATTTAATTATGTCATGAGTTTGCTATATATTCATATTTTATATGATTTAAAGTTGTCACTTTATGAGAAAGTAAAAACAAAAATAATAATTTTTTAGTTGGTCAATGTGAAAATTTTGAGATATTGATTAACTATATTTCAAGTATTATATGTGTATTTTACTTGAGAAATTTTATTATTTATTACTATATGGTAGTGGAGTATGAAAATAACGTGGGTCATACTTTTTGCATTAAATTTTTGCAAATTATTTTATAACTACCATGATCAAATTTTTGAGAAATTTGTGAATACTGTGAATTTATAATTTTAATTATTATTTTAGAATTATTTTTTCAATTACTATATATTTGATTCACTTAATTTTTCAAGTGCTTATATAATGAATATTTTATGAAAAAATATCTTTTATATGCACTTAGTTGTTTTGTGAAACTATTCTTGCAATATAAATTTTTGTTGAAATTGACTAAATGGTTCCTAGTAGTAAAAAGACTACTGGCCATGGAACAAAATTTAGAAATGTAAGAAAATACAGTAGCTCATAGTAGTAGCGACTACCGGTCATCTTTATGATGGTTCCTAGTAGTGAGATTACTAACTACTTATATACCAATTAATATTGGTATGTGGATCAAATATGTAGAGATATATAACTTTTATATGTCTTGAGCTGATGATAAAAATTTTATGAGATATTTTCACCAACTGCAACTTAAGTGATCATTGGTGAAATATTATTGCTTATGCAAAGGTTGAGCTTTTCATAATGTATGGATTTGTCTTAAATCTTAAATGCCAAATATTCATGTCTTTGCCAATATGTGAATGCACAATAAATCTAGCTGGTGCAATGACATGAATGTGTACCTTGAGGGGGATGAGACTGAAGTCCGCTTAAAAAATACAAAAATCATGTGTAAGGATACCCAACCTAATTATTGGAGATTCCAAGAGTTAGGTTCAAACGGAAAAACAAATTACATGGTGATTGTAACAGTATGCACAATTATATTTAATTGTCCATCCCTATGGTACTTGTGCATACATCCTGTAATGACAACTTGAGGGTTGTGGCATAAAATACCCTTAATGAAATCTATATCTCTTATGAGTGGAGTGTCAGAATTACAGGAGCACCTTTGATGAATTTCACCTACATGTGTGTGAGGGTGGGGCCGCCCTGAAGGGAGGGACTAGGAACTTAGTTGCTTATACACACATGGAAAACTGGGATAAGCACATGGCCGAAATGTGTCAGTTTAAACAACTCGTGGAGTACACCTAAATTATAGTGTGTGTAGTACAATCTTTTATATATTTATAGAAGTCATAGTTCAAGATCGAAGTTCACTACTGGCTCTGGTATAAGAAATTGTCCTAACACTAAATAAAGGTTTAAGGCATTGCTACCTATATGAAGCACTATGGTTGTTTTCTTGCTATAAAACAAAGTTATATTTTATTAAAATGAGTGGGGGATTGTTGGAACATTTTAACAAAATACATTTTTATTGATCAAATTTTAGCTTTAATTTTGTGTTAAAATTCCGTTACAAGTTTATAGGTTACAAAAATGATTTAAGAAATAAACTCTAGCATTTGTGATAATGCTTAATTTTTGGTAACTACAGAGCTGTCGTGTACCTCTGCAAACACAGTGATTATACTGCTTTTAACCTGCAACAAATGATTAAATAAATCTAATGCAATGGTAGTCAGGATCGATCCACAGGGACGGATATTCTTAATTTCTTTTTATTTATTAATGCTTTAGTAACTATTTTGACAAGTCGTCACCTTTGTGACCCTTAAGAGACCTTTAGTTTGTCACGAACACTTAAGAGAAACAGAAATAACAATTAACTTGTATAAATTATACGGAAAGTATTATAGTAATATGTAATACACATTCATCACATGCATGCAATCATGGACACTTAAGTTGTCTAATTATCCTATACCGGTTAGTTATAGATTGTCGCGAGCACCCGCTAGTCATAACCCAATTTCTCCTTAACTTCTCTGTAATCCCCACTAGTCAAGATTACTTCTCTAACCAACTAATTAATTAAGCCACGAGTCCCCGCTAGTCACCTAATTAATTATTTAGAAGCACTAAGATCTAGAGAAACCTAACACTAACAACTCCTATCGTCGTAAATCAAGGAATTATTACTCAATTAATAGTACCTCACGGCCGAAGGTTGTGCCACTTGAAGGCTCTACCAGATTAAACTAAGGTGATCATTCTTAATAAAATCTTAGTAATTAGACTTATGGATACTGATTAATTTAAGAACATAGTTAATTAGACTTAAATTAATTCAAGTTTCATATATGCATGGATTACGGTTTCAATACATAACACTAGAACAATATATTTAGGTAGTCATAATTTGATAATCAAAGCAATAACTTGGAATCGAAATCATGAGGAAAATACGAAATACTTTACTGGAATAAAGTGCCGGTGTCGTTTGGACTTTGAACCGACTAACAGAATGCAGCAAAGATTAAGTGTCTTCAAAAACCAAATCAATTAACTACTGTGCTCCCGAATTCTCAGGGAAAACCGAAGCAAAAACTAAATATGATACGAAAACTGTGTAAAAGAAAGGTTTCTGAGTATTAACTCAAGTTGCCTATTTATAGGACTTATGCAACTAGTAATTGGAAATAAAATCTATCTCCTAATCAAATAAGGAGTTTAGTCAACGAGCACTTCAGATTTGGGAAGAAGATCTTTTGCACATGGGATTTCCTTCTTGGATTCTCCTTCCTTTTCTGCTTTCTTGTTTCACATGGAATTACTTATTTCCGTTTCTTCTTTGCTCTCTAGTTTCTTGACCCGCAAGACAGCTTTGTTGGATCCCAACTTAACACCGAGCTGGCGTGGCTTTGGTCTCCACCTTCTACATCAGTGACTCTGGACTGCAGGTCGGTCGCGGCCGAGGTCAACATCTCAGGTCGTCCTGGGTCCGTTTGGATACCTTTATGCTCCTAAACTCCATCTTTTAGAACTTCTCTTCTGCAATTGGGCTACTCTCTTAAATCTGCACAATTAATACAAACTTTGGGCAAAAAGCCCGAGAGAACTGCCAAATACTCTCTAAATTATTAGGTACAATATCGACGGATCAAATATCCCCACACTTGAATCATGCTTGCCCTCAAGCATGGCATGAAAAATCAAACTAAGCATAGATCCGCAAAAGACTTCATTCACACAAAGGATTTATTTTCAAAACTTAGGAACCCAGTCACTTGGCAAAACATCAGACTGACTACTTATATTCAGCACACAAAATAGGACAAAAGACTGACTCAAAAACAAACAGAACAAAAGACTCTACTAGAAGTAGACATAAGACTCAAAAAATTAAAACAAAACAAATTCTATAATCTTGCCCCAACTCTTGTTCCAAGCCTTACTCACATCACAGATTTAGTTTTCCTCAAAGTATATGCAAGCCATTCCTTCCAAGCAAACCAATCCTTCCCTTATCAATTTAGCACAAGTATACGAAAATTCCCATGCAGACACTCTTTGGACAGTTATTCACACAAAACTCACAATTTTCAGAAAAAATTGGGACATTTATAAGCACCTAGTCTAGTCAGAATCACAAAAGCTTGAAAACCGACCATCGCCATAGTATGAAAAAGGATAATGCACAAGTGTTAAGAAATAACCCTCGAAATTATGGACGCAATGGAGGCTAAGGTTTTCTGAACTAGGAATGTTCCTATGGGTTCTATGCTACCTGTGAAATGGGAATCCAGTGTGATGTATCAAAATAGAACATTAAAAATAAAAAAAATAAAACTTTGGTGAATTTACCACCCTCTATTGTGGGCAACTGGGTGTTGTCCTGTTCTTCACTCTTCAAAAAATATAAGATATTTCAACAAATTCCATCACATAGCTCAACTTTTAAAACATATCGCCCTATTCTTTTGACCCCTGCATCAAGTCCTTGTCTTTTTCTATTGAGGGACTGACTTTTCCTTTTGTGTTGCAGGTCAACATATTTTCGGGCATTCACAAAACAGATTCTGCTTCTTTCTTTTCCAAATACTTTACTTATGCAAAAACTTAAAGCAACCATCTACAAACCCACTTAGAACATAACAGACCCTTCTGTATAATTACAATTCAGCACCGAAATAGCATATTAGTATCACACTAGGGGGAAAAGGGATTAACGCAAAGCCTTGGCTAACTTCAAGATTTTATTTGTAACTCAGAAGAATTTCAAATTAGGCTCAACTTGGCTCATAAATGAAAATTTAGGTAGGCTTTTTGCTCCAGTCAAAAGAGTTAATCTACTAAAGGGTCCCCCATCATCCACAAGTGCAAACACCTATACCATCTTGACAGTCAGGTCGGCGAACAATTATTTCTCAGGGAAAAATCTCCATGAAAGGCTCAGAGAACTTGATCATTTTAAGCTTTAAGAAAGAGAACACATGCATAATTATGCTAAATCAACAGGGCATTCACAATCCACAAGCCAATTAGCATGCATATCCACAGAGTATTTATTTCATCTATGATGTTTATTTCAAACTCAGCTTCAGAAATTCGGGCAGAACTACACATAACTAACATACAGAAAAACCTCCCCACACTTAAACTGTTGCTTGTCCTCAAGGAACCAGAGTGTGTAGAGAAATTTACCAATGGACTCGAAACAGAAAACAGAAAGACCGACTCTAAAAACATTCAAGCCAAAAGAAATTACTAACGAAAACAGACATTCAAACTGACAACTAAAATTTAGACATAGCAACTGAGAAAAACTAAGAAAAATAGAAAAATAGAAAAGAGGGAAAGAGAACTTACATTAGCACTTACCCAAACTTGTCCATAAATGAGGTAAAACCCGCAGCGACCTCGGCAACCTGTTACGTGACAGAAGCAAAACCAGTATCCCTTTGACAGTCAGGTCTATTGAGAAACTTTTGAGTACGGTTTAAGCCCTTAGTCTTGGCCTTCGTGGCCGTGGTATAAAACTCCTGCAGCATTTCCTCAAAACAAGGGTTTCAGGAATGTCTAAAAACCAATCCCAGCCAATTACCTCAAATAATTGGAGACCTGTTGTCTAATAAGCAATTGTTCTAAAACAGAAGTATCCAAATGATACAAAGGAAGAAAAGTTCTGGAACAAACCTGTTTGTACCTTTCAACGTGGTCCTCTGTGGAGAATTACAGGTTCCTCTGTACCTGAGCCCTGGTGGCAGTGGGGGCACGAACCGGTGAGGAGGACTGTCCTACCTCAGTTCCTCCTCTATACGAAGGAGGGCAACAGAAGTCCTCGCCCTTTACTTCGTGGGACGAAGCCTGCTTGACGACGTGGATGGCTGGGCCGAGGCAGTAGAAGTACTCACCTCGACTGCGGCGTGGGCTGCTGTGCTAGTTGAAGGAGAAGGCGTAGAAGTACGTGCCTCCTCTGCTTGGGATGTCATCGCCTTAGGTGTCGGGGTAGGGGCAGTAGAAGTACTCGCCCTATGGTCGTCGCCAGCTTGGGCGGAGGCCGAAGAAGTATGAGCCTCTGTTTCAGGAGAAGTGCAGACCTAAGTAGTGGTGGTCGGCCTGTCTAACGATTAACCATTTGTTCTTTGTGTTTGTTTTTGTTATTTTGCAGGTCACTTAGACTGTTGGGAACAGCAATTTTAGATGATTCAACACTCTCTCTAAAGTCTATTCCAACAGTGGCGCAAGTGATTTGAACAAGCCATTCCGAATCCATGCTACAGAGGCTTTCTTAACAGAATCAAAAATCATATCTATGAGATTTTCTAGCAACTTTGAGGTATGTGTTTATTTGAAAACAAAATACATATCGTGAGAACATGAGTAAGATGTTTATGCATGAGAATGTTTTGGTGACATTGAAAATCTCTTATGTGTTCACGAGGTATGCATATAGAGAATATCATGAGTCATGAGACATTGCAATCATCTTTCTTAATCTAATGGATTTTATTGTTCTTACAATATTTTACAATCTAGTGGAGTCAAAACTTATGATTTTCAATCAGGTTTAATTATATAAAGCTTTTGATGTTATTATAAATTTTAGATCATGGAAAAATAATGATAATAAAATATTATTAGATTAATGAGATGAATTTTTATGTTTGGAGATCATTTTGTAAAATACTAATTTTTGAGAAATTCAAATGAATTTTAGTCTTAAAGTGATTCGCTAGAAGTTTGCTACCTATTTACATCGGTTACAAAAGTATGAGTTATGACTTTATAGCTATCATTTTAATACTATTGCAGAATTTGAAACGAAAACTGAACAATGAAAACCGAATGCATTCAAGGTTTATCGGTTTCAATTTTAATATTTATTTGTGTGTTTTGAAATAAATATTAAATTTTATAGTCATTCATCATTTTTGCAATCAAAGGTAATTCTGCTAATAGTCATACATTGGAAATTATATTGCAAAATTGATTCTATGCAAAAACCATTTTATACTCTTCACATGCAAGGTTTTGAGTTTTTAATTGGTGGTTAGAAAATAAGTGTATATGTGTTTAAATTATTCTCCATACCACTCTTACAACTCTTACAAATAACTTAAGTTCGAAGTTTTAAATTGTGGTGAAATATGATAAATAGTAGGGGTATATTTTAGCACATCGTAATATTTTTCATGAAAAAAATATGATGGATACAAATCCAATTATTTATATGATTAAGTTATTTTATTTATAGGGTGAAATACAGTTTCCCCCCTGTGGTTTCGTGTTTTGAACAGTTTCCCCCCTATGCTTTCAAAACTGACAGTTTCCCCCTCATGGTTTTGGACTGAAGTGTCCACTTAACGGAAAATGCCTTCTCTAACGGCGCGTGAAGCGAACGCGCTCAAGACGAGAGTGGGGGTAAACAAATTGATGATGTCATTAATTTTGTTCCCAAAATAACCCTAACTTAAAAAAAAAAAAAAAAAAAAAAAGAAAAGAAGAGAGGTTGCGGGAGGCTCTCCCGCAACAGAAAGGCTCTCCCGCAAAACCCATTTCTGTTGCAGCTTGCTGCAACAGAAATGGAACCCATTTTGATGGGTTCCATTTCTGTTGCAGCAAGCTGCAACTGAAATGGAACCCATCAAAATGGGTTCCATTTCTGTCTGCAATGCTGCAACAGAAATGGAACCCATCAAAATGGGTTCCATTTCTGTCTGCAACAGAAATGGAACCCATTTGGGTTCCATTTCTGTTGCAGCTAGGTTTAGGAGAAAAAAAAAAAAAAAAAAAAGTAAAGGAAGAAGGAAGAAGACGATGAACAGTGCCACCGTCTTCTTCCTTCTTTCAATTTTTTTTTTTTAAGTTTTTTTTAAGAGGGGTAATTTAGTCATTTTTTTTAACACCGTTAGAGAAGGCATTTTCCGTTAAGTGGACACTTCAGTCCAAAACCATGAGGGGGAAACTGTCAGTTTTGAAAGCATAGGGGGGAAACTGTCCAAAACACGAAACCACAGGGGGGAAATTGTATTTCACCCTTATTTATATAACTAAAACAAATCTCCTCTGCCTAGCCCTAGCCGCCTTCTCTCCTTTGCCTTCTCTCTACCGCTCCTCTATTTTCCGTTCTCCCCCTTCTAATAAATCTCTCCTTGTCGAGAGTTTTCTTATCTCCCCTAGTTGAGAGTTTTCTGTTCCTTTTTTTAAGAGAGTTTTGTCCGTTCCATTTTTTGAGTTGTGTTCTTCACTTATTTTTGAAGTCTTTAACTTCAGATCTGTGGGATGAAGTTGTTGATGAAAAAGATGGTGAAAATAAAGCCGACAGTGGTTGAGTTTGTCAGTTGTTTTTCATGGATCCCTTCTATCATGGATCAATTTTGGAGGTATATCAGAACTCAGTAGCAGTCATGTGCCACCGGTCAGATGATCTGCTCAGCTATGCGAAATTTTGCTACTCTTTGCTTAGCTATAGGCTAGATTTGCAGTTTGTAGATTTGATTTTCAGATATACTTTGATTCTAAATTGTAGATCTGATTTTCATATCTACTTAAATTCTAGATTGTATTGTTTGGCTCATGGCCTACAGTCAAATCGCTGCTGGACGATATTTCCAGCCCGTTAATTTAAGTATTTCTTTTGTTTCAAATATATATATATATATATATATACTAAAACAAATCACAAAATATGATTTTTTAATTGAGTTAAAAAATGAGAAACAGTGGGGGTACATTTAGTATTTATAAATGTTATTTATTTCTCACGTGGATAATATTATATTTTGCATAGGTTGTAGTATATGAAATTATTTGAGATTTCATGAAATTATTATGATATTTAATTATGTCATGAGTTTGCTATATATTCATATTTTATATGATTTAAAGTTGTCACTTTATGAGAAAGTAAAAACAAAAATAATAATTTTTTAGTTGGTCAATGTGAAAATTTTGAGATATTGATTAACTATATTTCAAGTATTATATGTGTATTTTACTTGAGAAATTTTATTATTTATTACTATATGGTAGTGGAGTATGAAAATAACGTGGGTCATACTTTTTGCATTAAATTTTTGCAAATTATTTTATAACTACCATGATCAAATTTTTGAGAAATTTGTGAATACTGTGAATTTATAATTTTAATTATTATTTTAGAATTATTTTTTCAATTACTATATATTTGATTCACTTAATTTTTCAAGTGCTTATATAATGAATATTTTATGAAAAAATATCTTTTATATGCACTTAGTTGTTTTGTGAAACTATTCTTGCAATATAAATTTTTGTTGAAATTGACTAAATGGTTCCTAGTAGTAAAAAGACTACTGGCCATGGAACAAAATTTAGAAATGTAAGAAAATACAGTAGCTCATAGTAGTAGCGACTACCGGTCATCTTTATGATGGTTCCTAGTAGTGAGATTACTAACTACTTATATACCAATTAATATTGGTATGTGGATCAAATATGTAGAGATATATAACTTTTATATGTCTTGAGCTGATGATAAAAATTTTATGAGATATTTTCACCAACTGCAACTTAAGTGATCATTGGTGAAATATTATTGCTTATGCAAAGGTTGAGCTTTTCATAATGTATGGATTTGTCTTAAATCTTAAATGCCAAATATTCATGTCTTTGCCAATATGTGAATGCACAATAAATCTAGCTGGTGCAATGACATGAATGTGTACCTTGAGGGGGATGAGACTGAAGTCCGCTTAAAAAATACAAAAATCATGTGTAAGGATACCCAACCTAATTATTGGAGATTCCAAGAGTTAGGTTCAAACGGAAAAACAAATTACATGGTGATTGTAACAGTATGCACAATTATATTTAATTGTCCATCCCTATGGTACTTGTGCATACATCCTGTAATGACAACTTGAGGGTTGTGGCATAAAATACCCTTAATGAAATCTATATCTCTTATGAGTGGAGTGTCAGAATTACAGGAGCACCTTTGATGAATTTCACCTACATGTGTGTGAGGGTGGGGCCGCCCTGAAGGGAGGGACTAGGAACTTAGTTGCTTATACACACATGGAAAACTGGGATAAGCACATGGCCGAAATGTGTCAGTTTAAACAACTCGTGGAGTACACCTAAATTATAGTGTGTGTAGTACAATCTTTTATATATTTATAGAAGTCATAGTTCAAGATCGAAGTTCACTACTGGCTCTGGTATAAGAAATTGTCCTAACACTAAATAAAGGTTTAAGGCATTGCTACCTATATGAAGCACTATGGTTGTTTTCTTGCTATAAAACAAAGTTATATTTTATTAAAATGAGTGGGGGATTGTTGGAACATTTTAACAAAATACATTTTTATTGATCAAATTTTAGCTTTAATTTTGTGTTAAAATTCCGTTACAAGTTTATAGGTTACAAAAATGATTTAAGAAATAAACTCTAGCATTTGTGATAATGCTTAATTTTTGGTAACTACAGAGCTGTCGTGTACCTCTGCAAACACAGTGATTATACTGCTTTTAACCTGCAACAAATGATTAAATAAATCTAATGCAATGGTAGTCAGGATCGATCCACAGGGACGGATATTCTTAATTTCTTTTTATTTATTAATGCTTTAGTAACTATTTTGACAAGTCGTCACCTTTGTGACCCTTAAGAGACCTTTAGTTTGTCACGAACACTTAAGAGAAACAGAAATAACAATTAACTTGTATAAATTATACGGAAAGTATTATAGTAATATGTAATACACATTCATCACATGCATGCAATCATGGACACTTAAGTTGTCTAATTATCCTATACCGGTTAGTTATAGATTGTCGCGAGCACCCGCTAGTCATAACCCAATTTCTCCTTAACTTCTCTGTAATCCCCACTAGTCAAGATTACTTCTCTAACCAACTAATTAATTAAGCCACGAGTCCCCGCTAGTCACCTAATTAATTATTTAGAAGCACTAAGATCTAGAGAAACCTAACACTAACAACTCCTATCGTCGTAAATCAAGGAATTATTACTCAATTAATAGTACCTCACGGCCGAAGGTTGTGCCACTTGAAGGCTCTACCAGATTAAACTAAGGTGATCATTCTTAATAAAATCTTAGTAATTAGACTTATGGATACTGATTAATTTAAGAACATAGTTAATTAGACTTAAATTAATTCAAGTTTCATATATGCATGGATTACGGTTTCAATACATAACACTAGAACAATATATTTAGGTAGTCATAATTTGATAATCAAAGCAATAACTTGGAATCGAAATCATGAGGAAAATACGAAATACTTTACTGGAATAAAGTGCCGGTGTCGTTTGGACTTTGAACCGACTAACAGAATGCAGCAAAGATTAAGTGTCTTCAAAAACCAAATCAATTAACTACTGTGCTCCCGAATTCTCAGGGAAAACCGAAGCAAAAACTAAATATGATACGAAAACTGTGTAAAAGAAAGGTTTCTGAGTATTAACTCAAGTTGCCTATTTATAGGACTTATGCAACTAGTAATTGGAAATAAAATCTATCTCCTAATCAAATAAGGAGTTTAGTCAACGAGCACTTCAGATTTGGGAAGAAGATCTTTTGCACATGGGATTTCCTTCTTGGATTCTCCTTCCTTTTCTGCTTTCTTGTTTCACATGGAATTACTTATTTCCGTTTCTTCTTTGCTCTCTAGTTTCTTGACCCGCAAGACAGCTTTGTTGGATCCCAACTTAACACCGAGCTGGCGTGGCTTTGGTCTCCACCTTCTACATCAGTGACTCTGGACTGCAGGTCGGTCGCGGCCGAGGTCAACATCTCAGGTCGTCCTGGGTCCGTTTGGATACCTTTATGCTCCTAAACTCCATCTTTTAGAACTTCTCTTCTGCAATTGGGCTACTCTCTTAAATCTGCACAATTAATACAAACTTTGGGCAAAAAGCCCGAGAGAACTGCCAAATACTCTCTAAATTATTAGGTACAATATCGACGGATCAAATATCCCCACACTTGAATCATGCTTGCCCTCAAGCATGGCATGAAAAATCAAACTAAGCATAGATCCGCAAAAGACTTCATTCACACAAAGGATTTATTTTCAAAACTTAGGAACCCAGTCACTTGGCAAAACATCAGACTGACTACTTATATTCAGCACACAAAATAGGACAAAAGACTGACTCAAAAACAAACAGAACAAAAGACTCTACTAGAAGTAGACATAAGACTCAAAAAATTAAAACAAAACAAATTCTATAATCTTGCCCCAACTCTTGTTCCAAGCCTTACTCACATCACAGATTTAGTTTTCCTCAAAGTATATGCAAGCCATTCCTTCCAAGCAAACCAATCCTTCCCTTATCAATTTAGCACAAGTATACGAAAATTCCCATGCAGACACTCTTTGGACAGTTATTCACACAAAACTCACAATTTTCAGAAAAAATTGGGACATTTATAAGCACCTAGTCTAGTCAGAATCACAAAAGCTTGAAAACCGACCATCGCCATAGTATGAAAAAGGATAATGCACAAGTGTTAAGAAATAACCCTCGAAATTATGGACGCAATGGAGGCTAAGGTTTTCTGAACTAGGAATGTTCCTATGGGTTCTATGCTACCTGTGAAATGGGAATCCAGTGTGATGTATCAAAATAGAACATTAAAAATAAAAAAAAATAAAACTTTGGTGAATTTACCACCCTCTATTGTGGGCAACTGGGTGTTGTCCTGTTCTTCACTCTTCAAAAAATATAAGATATTTCAACAAATTCCATCACATAGCTCAACTTTTAAAACATATCGCCCAATTCTTTTGACCCCTGCATCAAGTCCTTGTCTTTTTCTATTGAGGGACTGACTTTTCCTTTTGTGTTGCAGGTCAACATATTTTCGGGCATTCACAAAACAGATTCTGCTTCTTTCTTTTCCAAATACTTTACTTATGCAAAAACTTAAAGCAACCATCTACAAACCCACTTAGAACATAACAGACCCTTCTGTATAATTACAATTCAGCACCGAAATAGCATATTAGTATCACACTAGGGGGAAAAGGGATTAACGCAAAGCCTTGGCTAACTTCAAGATTTTATTTGTAACTCAGAAGAATTTCAAATTAGGCTCAACTTGGCTCATAAATGAAAATTTAGGTAGGCTTTTTGCTCCAGTCAAAAGAGTTAATCTACTAAAGGGTCCCCCATCATCCACAAGTGCAAACACCTATACCATCTTGACAGTCAGGTCGGCGAACAATTATTTCTCAGGGAAAAATCTCCATGAAAGGCTCAGAGAACTTGATCATTTTAAGCTTTAAGAAAGAGAACACATGCATAATTATGCTAAATCAACAGGGCATTCACAATCCACAAGCCAATTAGCATGCATATCCACAGAGTATTTATTTCATCTATGATGTTTATTTCAAACTCAGCTTCAGAAATTCGGGCAGAACTACACATAACTAACATACAGAAAAACCTCCCCACACTTAAACTGTTGCTTGTCCTCAAGGAACCAGAGTGTGTAGAGAAATTTACCAATGGACTCGAAACAGAAAACAGAAAGACCGACTCTAAAAACATTCAAGCCAAAAGAAATTACTAACGAAAACAGACATTCAAACTGACAACTAAAATTTAGACATAGCAACTGAGAAAAACTAAGAAAAATAGAAAAATAGAAAAGAGGGAAAGAGAACTTACATTAGCACTTACCCAAACTTGTCCATAAATGAGGTAAAACCCGCAGCGACCTCGGCAACCTGTTACGTGACAGAAGCAAAACCAGTATCCCTTTGACAGTCAGGTCTATTGAGAAACTTTTGAGT
Organism: Leptodermis oblonga; assembly: GCA_016801395.1. Classification (NCBI taxonomy): domain Eukaryota; kingdom Viridiplantae; phylum Streptophyta; class Magnoliopsida; order Gentianales; family Rubiaceae; genus Leptodermis; species Leptodermis oblonga. The sequence goes on from CM028750.1 coordinate 36,801,806, forward strand.
ACGGTTTAAGCCCTTAGTCTTGGCCTTCGTGGCCGTGGTATAAAACTCCTGCAGCATTTCCTCAAAACAAGGGTTTCAGGAATGTCTAAAAACCAATCCCAGCCAATTACCTCAAAATAATTGGAGACCTGTTGTCTAATAAGCAATTGTTCTAAAACAGAAGTATCCAAATGATACAAAGGAAGAAAAGTTCTGGAACAAACCTGTTTGTACCTTTCAACGTGGTCCTCTGTGGAGAATTACAGGTTCCTCTGTACCTGAGCCCTGGTGGCAGTGGGGGCACGAACCGGTGAGGAGGACTGTCCTACCTCAGTTCCTCCTCTATACGAAGGAGGGCAACAGAAGTCCTCGCCCTTTACTTCGTGGGACGAAGCCTGCTTGACGACGTGGATGGCTGGGCCGAGGCAGTAGAAGTACTCACCTCGACTGCGGCGTGGGCTGCTGTGCTAGTTGAAGGAGAAGGCGTAGAAGTACGTGCCTCCTCTGCTTGGGATGTCATCGCCTTAGGTGTCGGGGTAGGGGCAGTAGAAGTACTCGCCCTATGGTCGTCGCCAGCTTGGGCGGAGGCCGAAGAAGTATGAGCCTCTGTTTCAGGAGGAGTGCAGACCTAAGTAGTGGTGGTCGGCGTGGAATTAGGGGCGGCGGTAGAAGTACGCGCCACAGATGTGGGCCTGGACGTGCTGCGGCGAGCCTTCTTCTGAGCAGAACCCCTTTGGTTCGTGGGAGTCTCTATTTCATCGTTGGAGATAAGCACTGGAACAGCGGCCTTCATCGCTCAGCGAAGGTTGGCAGAGGCGACGTGGGAGGCCTGGCGGTTGGAGCGCCAAACCGTTGGCTTCACCGAGATAGCGATTTCATCATCGACCGTCGCTGGGAACCGTTGGCCTTGGTCCCAGTGGTGGATGCTGCCCTAGTACACTTGACCGCAGCAAACTTGATATAGGTCCCAGGTGGGTTGATGGCGGTGTTTTTGGTGGCCATAGCGTGATCGGACAAGACGAAGGTCTGGCTTGAGGAAGAGGAAATTGGGGAAACTTTGGCTCCTAATTTGGGGAAAATTTGGCCTGGCCGCGGACGAGCTCTGACGATGTCTACATGCATCTCCAGTGGACGGGCTCGCACGACATCTATATTCATCTCCAGTGGACGACGTCTCAGACATGCTTGGACGACTTCGACATGCAGCTTCAGTGGTCGGGCTCGGACGACGTCTACATATGAAAATTCAAGAGAAAAATTATAAATAAAATATAAATGAAAAGTAAAATAAAATTGAATGAAAATAAAAGAGGGAAAAACACTAGGTTGCCTCCTAGTAGCGCTTTTCTTTAACGTCTTAACCAGACGGTATAAAGTCCTTCAGTGGTTTGGACAAAGAAATAGGTGAAACGCATCCACCTCCTGCACTTGGGAAGAATTGTAGAATTGCTTCAACCTATGCCTATTAACCTTGAACTGCTTCCCGGACTCAGGATCACGTACTTCCACTGCTCCACTGGGCCAAATGGTGACGACCTCCAAGGGGCCATCCCATTTACTTGATAATTTGCCACCTCCAAATTTTCTCAACCTAGATTTGTATAATAGCACTAGTTGGCCCACTCGGAACTCCTTCTGGCGAATGAGCATATCATGTCTCAACTTCGTCCGATCCTTGTACTAATTGGCCACATCATAGGCTTCTAATCGCAGCTCCTCATGTTCTTGAAGTTGATATTGCCTCTCTTCCCCAACAGTTTCGGTATCTATGTTCATCTTTTGTACTTCCCAATAAGACTTTTGTTCCAGCTCGACAGGAAGGTGGCGCATCTTCCCAAACACTAACCGATATGGTGACATCCCTATGGGAGTTTTGAAAGCTGTTCGATAAGCCCAAAGAGCATCTTCCAACTTAGTACTCCAATCCTTCCTCGATGTATTCACTGTTCTTTCTAGAATTCTCTTGATTTCTCTATTGGAGATTTCTGCTTGACCATTCGACTGGGGGTGATAAGGTGTAACAAGTCGGTACTGTACCCCATATTTGCTCATGAGTGCGGCAATGGTCCGATTGCAAAAGTGGGTACCTTGATCACTTATAATAGCCTTAGGGACACCAAACCGAGAAAAAATATGTGTCTTAAGAAGCAGCTTGACTGCTTAAGCATCATTGTTGGATGTGGCTTTGGCTTCCACCCATTTGGACACATAGTCCACAGGTAATAAATATAAGCTTGGCCTTTGGACATTGGAAAAGGCCCCATGAAATCCATGCCCCAAAAATCAAATATTTCATACACCTTGATCGACAATTGCAGCATCTCGTCTCGAACTCCGATCTCCCCAAACCACTGACATCGTTAACATTTTTGGGTGAAGATATAGGCATCCTTGCTCCCAAAGTGACCTCCACATGTAGCTGAATGGCAGTGACGAAGTACTCTTGCTTCCATTCGGGAACATATCTTCTTATGATTTGATTAGCTCCACATTTTCACAAAGTTGGATCGTCCCATATGTATTGCTTGCTATTCTGGACTAGCTATATTCTCTGTCTTTGAGTGAATTCCAAAGGCAGCAATGACGTAGATAAGTAATTCACCAGATGTGAATACCATGGATCAGGATTCTGATCACGATCAGCTTGAACTGCCATTTTCTCGCTTCAGATTATGGAAGTGAGGGAATATAAGTACTCCTCTGGGAATTCTTCCTTGATCGTCCATCGTCAAGCAGCTCCAACCTGCTCAAGTGGTCGGCAACCTGGTTATTCACCCCTTTCTTATCTGTGAGTTCCCAATCAAACTCTTGTAGAAGCAGAATCCATCTGATTGATCGCGGCTTGAACTCTTTCTTGCTCAATCGGTGCTTTAAGGCAACATGATCTATATAGACAATTTCCTTAGAATCAAGCAAATATTGTCTGAATTTGTCAAATCAGAACATAACGGCCAGAAGCTCATTCTCTGTAGTAGTGTAATTACACTGAGCAGGGTTCAGAGTCTTCGATGCATAGTATACTACATGCGTTCCTTTCCCGATCTTCTGACCTAGAACCACTCCCATTGCATCATCACTCGCATCACACATTAGCTCGAAAGGCTTTTCCCAGTCCGGTGGTTGAATGATAGGTGCTGAGGTCAGGCTACCCTTAAGACTATTTAATGCAGCCTTGCACTGGGCCTACATGGCAAACAAGACATCGGTCTTTAACAAATTAGTCAGTGGTTGAGCTATCTTTGCGAAGTCCTTGATGAATCTTCTATAAAATCCAGCATGACCTAGAAAACCACGAACTTCCTTCAAAGTAGTGGGGTATGACAACTTCGCAATCAATTCTACCTTAGCCTTATCAACTTCGAGTCCTTCTTCACTGACCTTATAACCCAGTACTATGCCTTCTCTCACCATAAAGTGGCATTTTTCATAGTTAAGGACTAAGTTCTTTTCAACACATCGAGCTAGCACAGTGCCCAAGTTCTCTAGACATTCATCAAAGGAGTCTCCATATACCGTGAAATCATCCATAAAAATCTCAATGCACCTCTCAATCATGTCTGAAAAAATACTCATCATGCACTTTTGAAACGTTCCGGGTGTAATGCACAGCCCGAAAGGCATTCTTCTGTAAGCATATGTTCTGAATGGGCAAGTGAATGTTGTATTTTCCTGGTCATCCTTGTTAACGCATATCTGAAAGTATCCACTCTATCCATCCAGAAAACAGAAAAACATTTTTTCGGCCAACCTTTCTAACATCTCATCAATAAAAGGAAGAGGAAAATGATCCTTCCTCGTTGTTGCATTCAATTTCCTGAAATCAATACACATCCTCCACCCAATAAGCAGCCTCATAGGAACCAATTCATTCTTCTCGTTGGTAACAACTTCAAATCCTCCTTTCTTGGGAACTACATGAACCGGGCTCACCCACTTACTGTCTGAAATAGGATAGATAATTCCCATGGCCAACAACTTCAGAATTTATTTTAGCACAACTTCCCTCATGTTCGAGTTCAGCTTCCTCTAAGGATCACGAACTGGCTTAGCATCTGGTTCCAGAAACATGTAGTGTTGGCAGACGTCGGGACTAATTCCAGTGACATCGACTAAGGTCCACCCGATGGCCTTAATGTTCTCTCTAAGCACTCTTAGCAATCTTTCCTCTTGAGCTGATGATAGTTCTTTGTTGACAATAACTAGCAAAGTCTCATCCTCTCCCAAGTAAGCATACTTCAGATTGTTAGGGATAGGTTTTAACTCCAGCTTTGGTGCCTTTATCAGGGATGGAACTGGTCGATCAGTAGTCACTGGCTTGGGGTAGCTATTGGTTGCACCTCGGCTGCATAGAGGGTTTTTATTGCTTGACGGACTTCTTCATCGCTTAATTCCGCTGTGTCAAGCTCTGTCAAACTCTGAGTAAGTACAGCCTCCAGCTTATCCTGCATGAAAGAAGTCTTAAGAAAGTCTTGGACTAGGGGGTCAATCAAATCAATTCCATACACATTCTCAACATCAGCAGGTTGTCTCATACCAAAATCGATATTGAAATTAAACTTCTCCCCACAATAATCCAAACAAATCGAACCATTAGACACATCAATCATAGCTTTAGACATCTTTAAGAATGAACGACCTAATAAAACTCCAGTAGATTCCTTAGCAGGATCAGTATTCATTCTAATCACATAAAAATCAGCAGGATAAACAAAAGAGTTAACCTGCACTAATATATTCTCAAGTACCCCCTCAGGATGCACACATGATCTATCTAGTAATTGAATAACAACTTTAGTCTCAGCTAATTCCACACCAGATAGATTCATGTAAGCAGATAATGGCATCGCATTTATAGAAGTGCCTAAATCACACATAGCATGCTCAATTTTCTGATTTCCAATAATACAATATAAGGAGAACATACCTAGATCCTTGCACTTTGGTGGTAGCTTCTTCTGGATCACTGTCGAAATAGTCTCCCCAAGAATTACCTTGCTAACTCCTCTCGACTTACCTGCCATGAATTCCTTCAAGAACTTCCCAATGAGGGAAATTCGGATGGCCTTCAAGAAAGGTATGTTGACATCCATCTTCTCGAATATGGCTAGAGAGTCAATACATTCCTCCTTCATCTGTTTGGCCCTTGGTTTCAGGTTGTTTGGAAAAGGTGGAATAGGTTTGAAAACATCTCCCCTTTTTGTGAGAGGGGCAGAACTCGTCTCTGTAACTGGGCTAGGTTCAGCTTGCACAGTCTCAGGATCATTTTCTTTAATGACTTCTAGCTGCTCAACATTTTCTTCAATGTCCACCTTTCACTTGGGCACGTTGCCCCTTACGGGTATTACTGGTTCCAGAATCTTACCACTTCTGAGGTAACGGCATCAATAGCATTAATATTCTCCTTGGTGGGTACCTGGACTTGCGAAGGTATTTTACCCTGATTGCCCTTGATCTCCTGCATGGATGCCGACAGCTGGGAGAGGACCTGAGCGATCCTGTCCATGGTGATGTGGGGTCTTTTTTTGTTGCTCCAGTAGTCCTCTCTGAACATCGAACAATTCTCCAATTACATCTTCCACGGTTCTTCCACTTTTTGCTTGCTGAATTGGTCCCTCGTTTTGGTACTGGCGCTGCTGCGGTGGCCTGTAAGGATTACCCTAAGGTTGGTAACCTCCGACCTGGGACGTCGGCTGGTTGCTTGTGCCCTGAATCGCCAATTGCTGCCCTGTTTCGGACTTAAACAGGACTTGTAATCCTTCCTCTGGATTCTTCCACCTGAATGCGGGATTATCCTTCCATCCTGGATTATACGTGTTGGAGTAAGGATCTCGGCGCTGATTACTTCGATTCCAATTGTTGTTGGAATTGCTCCATCCGATATCGTTTGCTTCAGCAATGGTTTCCTCTAGTGCAAAATTGCACTGGTTGGTTGTATGGTCTCTATGTCCACAACTCGCATAAATTACCTCTTCTTTACTGGAACCAGGTGACATAGCTAATTTAGCAACTACCATAGTTAACCTGTCCATATTAGTAGCCAGCTATTTCATCGTTTCATGACTGACGTCGTCTGCCACTTTAACTTCAACCTGTCATTTGCCAGGCGGACGGGATCGCCGAATTCTGCTCTGGACTCAATGAGGTCTTCAATTACCATTGTGGCCGACGTCACCGTATTATTCTGAAAAGCTCCTCCGATTGCCGAATCCATCAGGTTCCTTTCTTCTCTGGTCATTCCCTGGTAGAAGTACTGGATCAATTGAGCAGGCGAGTATTTGTGATTAGGACAACTGTCTACTAATTCATGAAATCGCAACCATTAGCAGCTCAATGACTCATCAATATCTTGTTGGATGCTACTTATCTCCTTCATAATCGCATTCGTTTTGGTAGATGGAAAGTACTTTTTCAGAAACAACTCCTTCATCTGTCCCCATTCAGTAATCGAATTTGGAGGCAAGGATGCGAACCATCTGTACACTTGCCCTGTAAGCACATATGGGAAAGCCACTAACTTGAGTTGCTCTAGTGTAGCTCTAGTTGGAATCCTCCCCACATGACAGTTACAAATTGATAGGACCGTCGTTAGCCCTATCAAATACAGTAAAAGTACTGTATAAACCTGCAATAATTAGCTATAAGTAGCACAATGATAACAGGGTCGATCCCACAGGGAACGGACTGCTTAAAATCACAAAAACTATTAATTCCTAAAAAGTTTGGTTCGCAACCACCTTTATTGCTCAGAGAGACTTTGTAAAAGATTATTGAAAACTAAATAACAAACTTAAATTAAGAAAAACAAATTAATCAATGAAATAAAGTATTCCAGCAATATGTAAATCACAATAATCACGTGCATGTTAATCATCAACGCAATAATACATTAAATAGCATGTCATCAATCAGTTATAGGTTACCGTGAATCCGCATCAGACATAACCCAATCTCCCCTTACTTTATCGGCAATTACCGTGAATCCGCATCAGACATAATTGCTACTCTAATTAACAAGGAACAGGCCGTAAGGCATCGACACCTATTAACCAAGTTAACAGCCTTAAGATCTAGGGAAACCCGATTTTAGTTATTCTTATTGAATTAACATCTAAGAATTACCAACCCTTTATTCTCTATTACCTGAAGGTAACTTTGCCACTACTTAATCTTGCCCAATAAATATTATGTTATTTAACTGGAAATTAATTGGCTCTACCTAATTCAACTAAGGTGATCAGTCTTAATTAAATATCAGTAATCAAAGTTATGAGCAGAGAATAAGAAGGAACACATGCAATTTAATTTAAGCACAATTTGGTTTCATAACATGCCCGGATTAATTGCTATTACATTATGCCGGAATAAATAATTTAGCTACTCATAATTAAACTAACTACGAACATGATTATCATATGAATCATACTGAAAATAGTTGAAAAGAATAAAATAACTAAGAAAGAAATACTTGATTAGCGATCTGAAAAATAGTCTCAGTGTATGCAACGTCCCGTTTGGGCAAACGGGACCTCTGCCGACAGAAATTCTCCAAACGCCAGAAACGAAAACTACTGCTCTAAAATCTGAACTAGCTATGAAAATATGGAATAATATTCTGCTTCCTACGTATGTACTCTTCTCCTCTCCCTTCTATCCCTTTATATAGGTGTAGAATGGAAAGAAGAATTAATAGTAAACTACTACAATTTGTTCCATGTAGGATACTACCAAAAATAATTTCCAAAATAAAGAAGGATAAATAAATTAGGAAATAATTCCATGCGCAGCATCATGCTGATAAGAATTCAGATTCCATCCAATTTCTTCCTGCGCATCCTTGATAATTAAAGAATCCAAATTCCATTCCAATTGCTTCACACGATTGATCAATTAATTGCTTCATTGGGCCTTCTTCAATTTCTTTGGGCTGCTTGTTCCATCTTTGGGCTGCTTCAACTTTGGCCCACTTGCTCCTTTTTGCATGCATGATATTAATAATTCCTCCCTTCATTGCTTCTTTGAACTGGATTGCTCTTTTCTTCCTCTTTTTGCATCTGCTTCCTTTAATTATTCTTCTTCCTAAAACCTGCATTTATCTCACAAAAACTTGCACATACCCGTGAGATTTGCCACAATTATGCTCTAAAATTCAGCAGCTAAAGGACATCTATCACAAATGTATTTGTCTAGAAAATGGTGGGGGTCTTCTCCTCTGTTCCCATGAAATTTCGACATAGAATTCAGCCATCCAAATTTCAGGGAAAATCCATTAACCAAGTTAGGTTCACAATTGCCGACGGCTTATCGGTACTCGCATGACTACATAGCTCCTTCAACGTCGACTCAGCGGGTACTGCCTACCTCTCTTCTTCTCTTTCTTCTCTGTCCGCCATTTTGTTCATCGCTGAATCAGGAACAGTTGACCTAGTGCGGGAGGAAACGTCCGTTTCTTCATGTGGTACCTCGGCAGATTTCACCTCAGCAGAGTTCGGCTGTGCTAAGTTCAGCTTGGCTTGCTCTGCCAACTTACGCTACCGTGCTTCTCGATCTCAGGATCATTGGGTTCGACGACCTGCTCATACACTGCACAGAAACACACCAGTGCACATTAATAAGAAAAAGAAATCACAAATTGGACACCGTCCCCTGCAACAGCGCCATTTTAACAGAGCTGTCGTGTACCTTTGCAAAGACAGTGATTATACTGCTCTTAACCTGCAATCACAGGATTAAATAAATCTAATACAATGGTAGTCATGATTGATTCACACGGACGGATATTCTTAATTTCTTTTTATTTATTAATGCTTTAGTAACTATTTTGACGAGTCGTCACATTTGTGTCCCTTAAGAGACCTTTAGTTTGTCACGGACATTTAATAGAAACAGAAATAACAATTAACTTGTATAAATTATACAGAAAGCATTCTGGTATTATGTAATCCACCTTCATCACATGCATGCAATCATGAATACTTAAGTTGTCTAATTACCCTATACCGGTTAGTTATAGATTGCCGCGAGCACCAGCTAGTCATAACCCAATTTCTCCTTAACTTCTCGGTAATCCCCGCGAGTCCCCGCTAGTCAAGATTACTTCTCTAACCAACTAATTAATTAAGCTGCGAGTCCTCGCTAGTCATCTAATTAATTATTTAGCAGCATTAAAATCTAGAGAAACCTAACACTAACAACTCCTATCGTCGTAATTCAAGGAATTATTACTCAATTAATAGTACCTCACGGCCGAAGATTGTGCCACTCGAAGGCTCTACCAGATTAAACTAAGGTGATCAGTCTTAATAAAATCTTAGTAGTTAGACTTATGAAAACTGATTAATTTAAGAACATAGTTAATTAGATTTAAATTAAATCAAGTTTCATATGTGCATGGATTACAGTTTCAATACATAACACTAGAACAATATATTTAGCTACTCATAATTTGATAATCAAAGCAATAACTTGGAATAGAAATCATGAGAAAAATATGAAATACTTTACTAGAATAAAGTGCCGATGCCGTTTGGATTTTGAAATACTTTACTAGAATAAAGTGCCGATGCCCTAGAAAAATATGAAATACTCTATCCCCACTTTTGTTCTTATTATTTGCTTCCAAATAAGCCAGTTCATACCAAACACTACTACTTGGAAGTGTTCCCAAATCTCTCTCTTGTCTTCCTTGATGCTTCCATGTACTCATCAGTGAGGCCTAAGTTCTTCTGTATCTCATCAAGAACTTCTCTGCTTGTAGCCAGAATGCACGCGTGCTCGAAAGCTTGCTTGTAGTCCGGGATGTAAGCCTTATTGGACTTTGTCCTGAACAGCAGTGATGAGAAGAAATGGATTTGTTCTGAAACATGAAGGACTAAAGGGCCAAGAGTTGTTATGTTTGCTTTCAGGGCATGGCCTCCAACTTCAATAACTTCCTTGTTCACTGATAGGCCTTTCTTACCTTCTGCATCTTCCTTGCATCTTCCCTGAGATATATGCTTTTTGAAACTTTTGTTGTCCACTCCTTTGTAGTTCTAACCAACTGCAAAATCAGCAATTTTTGGAATATTATAAACTAAGTAGGGTTAAAAAGAGGACAAAGTGTGATTTGCAACTGACGAGAAGGTTAATGTTACTGTCAGAGCAGAAGTTTTCCAAATGGCTTATTGCGAGAGCAAATTTACATGGTTTTATGTATAAATTTGTTTTGTGTTTGGTGAACTATTGCTCTGGCAATAACATCACCGTGATGGTGATGAAAATATGTGGTTTATTTGCACATTTGGACACTAAAAATAGCCCTTAGAATGAAACTTGTACTTTCTCATACTTCAGAAATGCCATTTCATGCAGGAAGCACTAATATGCCTTAATTTGAGGTAAGAAAAAAAGGGGATCAAAACTAGGGTTACCTTTCATGAAGAGCTTTGAACTGTATTACCGGCTTTAGTTCATACTTGACGCGCCATCTGTGAGTCCGGCGATTTGAGAGCAAAATGGCAGCAGATCCCATCCTGAAGAAGCAATTAGGCAGAAGCATGTCAAGTTCTTTTTCCAACATACCAACTGAAGGTCACTGCTTCAAGGATGACAACCAATGCATATGAGCCTGGATAGGCACTGAGGAGGTCTTTCATGAGATCCACAGCCGTGATCTCTGCAACGCAGCCCATCCCGCAGAGCTTGAAGTTGTGGATCTTGTAACTCAGCTTGTAATGGTTTATTATCATGTCTGAGAGATGGGGTGGGATCAAAAACCCCACAGTTGACCACAAGGATCTTGATGTCCTTCGGCGAAATCCCTGTTTTTGCTAGGAGATCATCCACAGCACCAAACATCACCATTGCTGCTTCTTCCCTCCCATCCTTCATTGTTGTTACATGATCAGGTTGGAACATTATTCTAGGAAGATAAGTCTCATCTCCTAAGCCAGAATTCTTGAGCACATTTTGCTGAAATTCAATGGCTGCATCCCTGAACTTCCCTGATTTTTTCGCCAGCTCCACGTATTCCTCCTTCGATAACTGTTTCTCAATAACAAGAAGTAAGAGAATGATACTAATGAAAACAAATGGTCTGAGGAAGATAGAAAGATCAGAAGATTACCTTAAATTCGCCTGGCGGGCGATAACAGGCAAAATCAATCAGATAAGTTGAAGGAGGGCTCAAATCAAGATACGCATAAAGAATCAAGCACAAGAATCCCAACATAGCACTAAAGTTCATTAAGGTATACAAATCCAGGCCTGAATTCTTCCAGGAGAATTTCCCAATTTGCGTGCCTAAAGCAGCCAAGAGAACAGGAGCAGCTAGAAAGTAAAAGCCATGGTTTATGAGATAGCCATAGCCAAGCTTCACATACTTCAAGTTCACAGAATTCAGAAAGTCAGGCAAACCCCTCCTGACTTTCACCACAAAACTCGGAGAGCTTGCATATGGATCGGAATCTTCAACGCCCCGCTCCACGATTTTAGGTGAAAGATACTCTCTTGAATCCCTTGATTCTCTTCCCCTACTAGCCATAAGGTACTAAGGCAGAGAAAAAAATGTAGAATTCCAGAGTTAAAGGAGTACTTGAATAGGATTCATCAAAGTTGCGTTTAAGGTTAACATTTCCGAAGTAACTGAAAAATGAGAGTTTCTGCATGAACAAGACTTTTGCAGCATTTTCATGAAACCTTTTTTCAACTTTGTCTTGACTCGTCCTTAGTGAGTAGATAATCTCATGACACTGGGCATAATTCTCATGGATAACTAAAATCGTCTAGAAATGAAGTTCTCGTTTTTCTTTCCTTTTCAGTTACAAATACGGATCATTCATTCCTTTTTTGTCTGCCTTTCGTCCCATTTTCAGTAAAATCGTAATTAGAGACAAGTACGTAAAGCCAATGCTTACAAAATCACATTGACCATCCTAGAGAAGAAAAACCACCAAAAAAAAGAAAAAACGCTGAAAAATATTGTTTTTCAAGGCTTTCTACAACCAATCGAGCCCTAAATGTATGCAAAAGGCCAAAAAATGAATACGTTCATTTTAAAGCACCCTAGGTCCTCAACTCCTGCAAGTACAAACTATACCACATTATTTTATCTCCAAACATGATAAAAGACTCGTTTCAACGAGGAAAACCCAAATTATGGTGTATGTATAGAGAATCTGGACCCCGTTTTTAAAGCTTGCAATGTATATCAAAATTAACCAACAGTGCAAATCCCAATCCCCTGCACACGGATCCCCTGTGGCTAGGGGTGATATCGAACCAAGCCGAGCCCGAACACACCTATGTTCGAGCTCGGCTCGGCTTTCATTATCTTGGGCTCGAGCTCGAGTCAAGCCTGGAAATGGAGCTCCAGCTCGGTAGGCATAAAAGCCATGCTCAAATTCTTTCTCCACTTTGCTAAAACAAATTTAGCCTTCTGAAGATTCGAACCCAAGTTCCCTTGCTTCTCCTTCTAATGTCTTACCACTACACCAAATTTAGTTTCATATTAATATGTATGAATGATAAATTATATATCTATTTTATCCTTTGTACAAATTGTTTTTTCTTATCAAGTTGTTCACGAACGTAATCGAGCCGAGCTCCCTTTTGTTCATTTATTGTCCGTTTATTAATCGAGCCTAAAATTTTGTTCGTGTTCGTTTATTAATAAATAAACGATCTCGAACCGAGCTTTTAACGAGTCGATCTCGAGCTTGTTCGTGAACGTTCGTGTTCGTTCTCAGCCCTACCTGTGGCACTCTAGCCCCTCACAAAGTTGTGGACAAAGATGTAAATTTTGAAAATTTACATCTCTACCCCCATTTTGATAGGGGGGCCAAAGTAGACAGGAGAAGCCCTCTAGATAGTAACCCTTGTAGGTATCCATAAGCCAAAGCATAGCAAATGTGAACTTATTAAGACTATTAAGATCTGAAACAGCAATCTTTTCAGAAAAGCATGGGAAAGATGAAGTCGATGGTTTCAAGTGAAAAGTTCTCTTAAGAGGATACAATTCTAAGGTTATAGTAAAGCAAAGCAAAATAGGAGAAAGTAAAAAGTAAATGAAGATACAAAAAGCAAATTCCTCACCAAGCTAAGGAAGAAATCTAAGCACTGATGAACTCATCAGTAAGGTGTACAAAACCTTCACAAGGCGGAAGAGAAAAATGAATGATGCTAAACTCATTTCATGACTCGGAACCCATCCGGACCGACTTTTATCAGGATGGTTCAGCTCCAAAATTCAAGTCATTAGAGCCATACTTGGCAATGTATCATCAGACAAAATGACCAAAGATAGCGTTTATCGCACAGAAGACAACTAGAAGAAACCTTATTCGGGGTACTGCAACTTCTGATAAATGCAAACATTTGCATTTAGAGTGCAAAAATGCTAATCTTCCATCAGTGTCATCATCTCCCTAGAAGTTTAAGTAAGAGCAGCAAAGATTTAGAGCTCACTGGTTTGTCCACAAAACCATAAGTAGGCAAAGAATCAAAGAAAGTGTTGTTTGAATGGAGCTAAATCTCTCTGCAGCACCACCATAGTATGGCTGAATCTGGACGTTGAACTTGCAAGTTCCCACCGAGGGATCTGATCTCGTGACTGTTGCAAGGCCCGAGAATTTGCAGGCACTGTCTTGCTGATCATGTATCTGGTAATAGCTGTTATATGCATATGAAATGTTTCCTTGAGCATCCAAATTTCCACAGGATGTCCCGTACCCAAGGCTCGTGCAATCCCCAAGCGCACAAGCATAGCTCACAGTAGGAGCTACTTGTGCATCAGTGAGCTTTGCATCTGGCTTGAATATGCACCATTTCTTTTCCAATTTCTGTACACCCTTTGCAGGCACCAAGCCTGAATTAGTAGTCCCAAGGTTAAGATTGTACTTCGGTGTACCATCATAGTAAAATATACCCCAGTGACGCTCAAAATTCCCAGGTTGAATGCTCTTAGCATCCTCATCAATCAAACTAAAGAGATAGGCATCAATGGGTCCAGGCCTCATTGGGGTTCCTTTTCCACCTGATATACGAGACATGAAACCTTGGTTGAATCGTTGTGCATAATCTAGATTGGCATTCCGATCTCCATCAGTTGGCCAACCCATTTCCCCAACTATTATAGGGAGGTTGGTAAACCCATTCTTCTGTAAAGCCCACACAAGAGTGTCATAATTTGCATCAAACATGTTGTAGTAAGTTGTCCCGCCATCATTCACAGGTGATGAATTTCCATCAAAGAATGCATATTCAACTGGGAAGTTCGAGTCCAGGTAAAGGCTGATGAATGGATAAATGTTCACAGTAAAGGGGGCACCATTATCATTTAACAACTTGACTATCGGAAGCATATAATCATGGATGTCAGCTCGAAAATCACCACCAGAAGGCAAGCTTTGAGTCTCGTATACATCAGCATTGAGGGGAACTGTAACCTTCACTTGATTGCTAACGCCTGCTTTTATCAGGGCAGCTTGGATATTCTGTAGAGCTGGATAAGTTGTCCGAAGGAAGCTTCCATTGTATGTTGACAGGAAAGGCTCATTTCCAACAGCGACGTACCTATAAAATTATCACTATTTGTGAGAAGCTCAGAATAATAAGCATCATGTGCAAATGAAAAGATGAAACAACAACATTTTCGACGATTAACAAGTAAATCAGATATGTAAGGAAAATCAATAGAGGACAAGCATAAAAATATTAAGCACAATATCCGGACAAGGTTCTTTGAGTTCAATAATAAGTTAGCATAATCTTGATGCTTCATTGTCGTGCATGTCTTTCTGCATCCAACGATATAGCTTACAGCTTAAGTCCCTCGTAAATTCGTAATATTATTTTTGTTTAGAACCTGCTCAAGATACAAAAAATTTCCAATAACATCACATATTTGAAGTTTCTCCCTTTAATTTCAACTCCACAAGGCTTTATAGAATGGACATAACTGAATATTTCAAGGGAGAGAGAACAAAAATTGAGCTCTTATCCTGCAAGCATTATCATAGCTTGACGAAATCATTATTACTCAGCATACTAACAAGCTGTTTCTCTTTCCTTCTTCACGACGAACTCTGCTTAAAAATAAGTATTTGAGGAACAGGCAAATGCAAGACTAGCTCTCAATTGCAAAATGACATTCACAAGACCAACATTTTCTTTCATTCAAGATGTTCACTTCATTAACCACTAAGTGAAAAAGCATATTGCTTAAGCATACAACTTTCATAATCTTATTTGTTATCACATACTAGCAACTGAAGCAGTAAGAAACTCTCTCACTGGTATGGATCCTGAGGCATACACTATTGCATAGCAGTCGAAACAATGAAAGCCTTATTACATTACCAGATTAGATTAAGCCTACGTTTGATGTTCATAAAATAAAAACTTGAGAGCATTAAGCTGGAGTAACTTACTGATGTAGCACTTACATTGTTATTCTTCATGATGAATTTGAAGGTCTTCGGACTAACACAAAATGCTACATATCGTTTACTTAATGCATATACTTTTGCCTCTGGGTTCTTTTCTTTTGTTTACGTTGTGGTGCAAATATTTCAAAATCCTACTATGTTGATTGTTGAGCTATGTCTAAAGAGAAGCCCATAACCATCATACATCTATAAGAAGCTAAAGTAGTCATACATAGAATAAAACATGCAACGAATATACCACTAATCCACTAACCTTTCTAAAAAGGTGAAGAAAGGTTATAAATAATTGACTTAAATCTAGTTATAGGACTATACCACCTTCAGATGACCGAATACTTCTTCCAAACACACCTAGGACAAAGATATCAACAAAAATGATGCTATAGTTTCATTTGCTCATACAGGCTTTTGAACACCAGGATTATTTTCCATGCAAAATCTCCTTTTATGTAGAGACTTTTTGTTTCTGATTCACTGAAACAAGAGGGGAACGCGGTGACTAACACTGTAGTAGATATTCTACTAAAAGAAAAAAAGGAAAAAAAAAAATCCCCTATATCATCCATCTGAAATCATTTCCAAACCTGAAGCCAGTTGTCTTCTTCTAGGTCTTTTTTGAACCCAAAGATGATGCCTAAAAACCATGGTTGCTCCCTGAAGGGCGAGAAGGCAAACAGCTGAACCAGTCTATGCTGTCTTTAATTTTTGTATGGAGAAGGAACAAAAACCGGCTAAGATATGGAGAATCTATCCACAAGACAGATTTCAGAAGGAACCAAGACAAATATTAATTCCAAAAGAATACAATTGACTTCTTTCAATATATTTCAGTTAGTGTTACATGCATCCTGTCCTATAGAGCCTACATTTTGGTTTGTGGAATCTGAATCTCCTCCTAAGAACACTAGTTGTAAAGCTACTACTCAAAAACTTTAACGTTCAACTCTTCTGAATAACTAAACACTAGCATTCCTATCCATCAACTTCTGATATGAAGTTAAATTTCAATATAATGATCTGTGTCAAAGTCGGGGATTACAAGGCCTCATCTCTATGACTCTATTCCTCTATATTAGCTTCTTTTCTTTCTTTCTTTCTTTCAATTTGTGCTGTCTACAATAGCTTAATTCAGAGGGAATAATATATATTATAAAAGAAAGAGAGAAAGAAAAAATCGCATTCTATCCAGTGCAGTGAGTCCAGAGAAAATCACACAGAATGACTATGTCCAGCTATTTGCAAATATGAAATCAACAAACATCTAAACAACTCAATGAAAAAGAAACTAATCAAAGCACATTAGTACTGCCAAACAGAATGGCTAATCTCCAATTAGGACAGACCGAGTCAGAGGACGAGCTATAATTTTCTGTATCACTTTACATCATGATTTTCTGAAATGGGACACAATACTCCAGGTAAAAATTGGCTGACAATGTGTCACAGGTCGCATCGCTTGCCACACGGCGCGCGTCTTTTGGCTTTTGGTGGCTCAAAAGTGCGCCCCGTGACAATATGTTAGTACACACACTATTTCTGCCACACTAAGAAAATGAGTATCTGAATTATACTCTATCAGATATGCAAAAGGAGAAGTACCGTGCCCAAATTTTCACCACTTTTAACTTAATACACGAAAGCCCAAACTAATTAAGGCCATGTTCGTTTCCATATTTTGAAAAACATGTTTTTTGAGTTTTGAATTTTATACTAATTTTACATCATTCCCTATCAACTTTTTTACTTTTCAACTACACATTTTTATATTTCAAATCCACTTTTCATATTAAAAATGATTTCCAAAATTAAATTTTGAAAACATGTTTTCAAAACTATCCAAAACGAACATGGCCTAAATTGAGCAAAAAGTAGCAAAGGAAATTCAATTCTGAATCCTGATATGTCTTAATTGAAAAATAGAGAAAAGAAGGCCACATCTAACACAATTTCGTAGCTAATATTACAAACCAACATGTAGTGGAAGAATAGAGAAAACCATGGGAAAGAAAATCCAAGACACTTTTATATGAGCAAATTTGATTTCCAGCTACCACATCATTTTCTCAACATTAGAGTTCCTATACAGCACCTGGAGCGTTCAAAGAAGGCCACATCTAACACAATTTCGTAGCTAATATTACAAAATCCAACTCTCCAGGAGCATTTACTTCAACCTATGTCAGCAAATATTTAACTGTGGCTACAAATGGGAGTTGGTTTCAGCATAACTCAACCGGAACTTCTCAAAAGAAGCATTTTAGTATAATAATAAAAAAACTCATTGTTATCGCAAAAGCCTCAGCAGTTTACCTGATGTTAACGTTATTCGAGTTGAGATGAGCCGAGACATTCTGGGAAACCCATTTTTCAGCAGCCTTTAAATTACCAAGTGTTGCAAGCATGTCATTGGGAATCCCAACCATGACCTCAATTCCAGACTTGCCAAGAGCTTTCAGCGTATCATAATCTGCATCAAAAAGCTTCACCTTTTGGATTCCATTTTCCCGTAGCATCCTCACTACTATGTCAGGAGGCAATTTGTGAGTTGACTGTGTCCCCCAATTAGCACCAATCCCGCTTCCCAAAAGGGCCAGTGAAAGCAATGAAACTAGCAATAGTAACGCCACAAATGCCTTTGACAGTGACCCCATTATGGGGTTTTTTTTTTTTTTTTTTTTTCCCCAAAGGAAACAACTTCTAACAAAACTATGACAGGGAGAAAAACTATAAAAAAAAAAAAAAATTTATTTAAAAATGCTGCTCTTTTATTCAGAGGGATTAAAAGAACTAACTGAGCTCAGTTTACAGAGAGAGAAAGAAAAAGATCAAATCTTGGCAACTAATGGAATGTGCCCAGATGGAGAAAATCACCAAATAATGGCAAGAAAGGGTACTATGCAATTACTAATCTGAAATTACTGTAAATTATAAACTAGCAAAGCCTAAAAAGAGAAAACGAAATACTACCATAAACAACAAGGTGTGGTGAAAAACAAGAAGAAAAAACAGAAATCAAAAAGCAAGTTTAAAAGGTGAGACGTGAAGCAGGAAAGAGCTGAAGCAGCAACAACCAGATTCAGCACAGCAGCAACTTCAGCCGGGCCAAGATGTGAACTTTCTCAAAATTCAGAAGAAGCGAAGAAAAGGGTTTCAAGTAGAAGAACCCAAAAAGCATAACAGAACCATTTCAAGACACCAAAACTGGGGGAAAAAAAAGGGGAAATTCCCCTGCTAACTATTAGTGCTCCAACAAAGGAAAGTTCAATACACAGAGAAAGCAACAAAAGAATAGTAGCTAGCGCAGGAGTGTAAAGAAGAAGCTAATAAGGCTCAGTTATGGAGTACAACATGAGCTCAAGAATCTATCTGTGTCTGTGTGAATGAATTCTTGCTGCCGTTATTTACTCTGGAAAGGTCTTGGACAAGTGAGTAAAGGGTAGTCTATTTGCTGTCTTTTGGCCCACAAATGGCAAAACAAACAAACAAACGAGAGCTGAGCTGAGAGACAAACCACTCGCAGGGGTTATGGACTCCGCAGGATTAGGATTTAGTAGCATTGTTTATCCTTGTAAGTTGTGTAAAATCATTATTTTTATTTTATTTTTTATTTTTTTGCGTTTCTTTTCTTTTTGCAGTTCCAAGATAAGTATCAGATATTTGTTTATTATTAACCGTAAAAAATCTGGTCTGCGGAAATGTTTGTCATCAAGATCCGTGAATAATGCCCAACGAGTCCTTTTGCAAATGACCACACTGTCATTTTAACTCTTTCTTTCACACTTCTTAATAAAAGTAAAAAAATTTTAACTATAATCTTGTACACCATTGGTTCATGCAAATAATAAATACACAAATTTTAAAAATTTTATTTTTACAAAAATCAATTAGTGTATTGTATACATATATTACACAATATTTTTTACTTAAACTAGTGGGTGCGTAACGATAATGCACTTTTTGTGCAGCACCCAATAACGAGGATACAAGATTTTTAATCTAACATTTCTCCCCAACGGGTGGTCTTAAATTTAAAAAATTCAAAACTATAAGTAGTAGTAGCTATTGTATTAAATAATGGGAATGATTATGAAATGTATGAGTTTAACAGTAGAACATGATGGAATTAGAAACAAACCAAAATATACCACCCTGTACAAGTTTGATTAATTCTCAATTATGGTGTATAATTTCTAATTTCTCTAACTCACAAATCAAAAAACACTTATGCTTTATATATATATATATATAGGCTTAAATATTATTAACCCCCTGTGTTTATAGGGGAGTGTGACATTTGCCCCCCTGTGTTTTTCTAATTCGTCTTTGGCCCTCTATGACCATAAGTCAAACATTTATATATAATGCAATGACTTTCATAAACCCTCCTCTATTAAGCATTATTTTCTTTGATAAAAAAGTACCCTCAACTAATTAAACATTAACAGTAAAAAGATAAATTAATTATTAAAACTTGAAATAATTTTGGTGAGTGGCGTGAGATTATCAATAAAATTACGAAATAAAGTTATTTAGAGGGAAAAAACCTCATGATGTTGCTCAAATAAAAACATGCTTATGTAATGAAGGCTCTGTTTGGACAATTATTTCAAAAATATTTTGATAAAAGTGTTTTTCAAAAACATTTTATAAAATATGTTTCTAAAATTTTTTTAATGAAATATGTGTTTCGAAATGAATTTTATAAAAATATTTTTTGAGTTAAAAATAGTTTAAAAGATATTTGATAAAGTATTTTAAAAAAATATTTTTAAATTATGTTTGATATGGGAAATTATATAAACATTTAGTTTATTGTATATAAATCATTTTCTTTTTCTTTTGGGTGGGCAAGGGTCGGGTTCGGGTTGCGCTGGGTTCAGGATCCGGGTCGGGGTTGCGTAGAGGTCAGGATCGAGCTCGAGTCTAGGTCAAGGGTCGGGGTCGGGTCTGGGGTCAAGGTCAGGGTCAGGCCCGAGTCCAGGGTCGGGGTCGGGTCTAGGTCCGGGGTTGAGGTCAGGGTTGGGTCCAGGGTCAGGTCCAGGTCCGTGGTCGAGGTCGGGTCTAGGTCCAGGGTCGGGGTCGGGTCTGGGGTCAAGGTCGGGGTCAGGTCCGGGGATGAGGTCAGGGTTGGGTCCGGGGTAGGGTCCAGGTCCGTGGTCAGGGTCGGGTCCGGGTTCGGGTCCGGGTCCAGGTCCTAGGTGGGGTCGGGGTCGGGGTCAGGGTAGGGGTCCGGGGTCTAGGTCAGTCCAGGTCCGGGGTCAGGTCTGGGTCCAGGGTTAAGGTCGGGGTCAGGTCTAGGGTCGTGGTCAGGTCCGGGTTCAGGTCCGTGCGATCTTGTAATAGCTAAATTTGATACGTATGATTTATTATAACCCCAATATTTGTTGCTTAACATAATCATGATATATTAGAGGTTAAACTCAATATGTGATATAACAGAAGCTAAAACTTTATACGCGATATTTCAACAACTCATTACCACAGTACATTAGAGGCTAAACTCAATACTGAATATGCTATACTTCATCATCTAAACTCATACATGTGATAAATTAGAGGCTAAACCAAATACATGATATATCATCGCTAAATCTGATGCTCAACATTTCAATAGTTAAACTCATAACTGCAATACATCGGTAGCTTAATTTGATACACTATATGTTAAACTCAATACATCATATACTTTAGGCTAAACTTGATACACGTAATTTCACAGCATAATAACCCTAATACACTCGTGAGTTTTCATAATATAAACATTTATGTGCTAACTTTATAAGCTTGGAATCTGTTTTTTTATTGATCAAAACACAAAATTTGTTTATGTACTTTTTATTAAACTTTAAAGCAACTTGTAATTCACCCTATCATTTTCATCAACCAAAGAGAATAACAAGGTTAATTAGTATGGGTCTATTACCCACCTGTATCAATAAGGAAATGTTGTGGCAGATAGTCTAGCTCAAACTGCCAGCTTGACGGGTTTGGTTATCCTAGATGCTAGGAGTTTCTCTTATCTGAGAGGGTAATGGTTTTAAAAATAAGTTTAAACATGTACATTTTTCATCTGCATTCTTGCATCTTTGTACCTCTAAGGTAAGGCTCATTACGTCCCATTAGAATATTTTTTAGGCATTTTGCCTTTAAATTTTAATAAAGGGTCCCAAGCCCCCTAAACCACTTAATCGGCTGTTACCAAAAAAAAATGTTAAATAACAAAAAATCAAATGGTAAAATACGAAATATGGGTTTAAACCAGGCATAATGTGGGCACTAATCATTGAATAATAAATATGTATACACAAAAATTTCAATTTGTATTTTTACCTTTGTGAGGTAAGAAGTTACAATCAAAATGTAAATTTGTATTTTGGAAATATCAAAAATTTATAAAAAAAAAACATAAACTATTGATTTGAAAAGTACATAAATATATATAAATTATATGAATATATAGTTAACAACCAAATATTTTGATAATGTAAAATCAATAAGAAATAAAGTGATACTTTTTTAGTACATATTATGATTTTGATTAACCTTTTCAAGAATTAAGAAATCTTTTGTAGTCACATTTGATGTTTTTTTTTTTCATCTGAGAAAACTTATCTTTTTGATTGAAATATATATTTTTGGTAAATTTATATTTGGGGGGAGGGGGGGAATGATTGGGCGGAATTTTATTTTATTTTTTAAACTTAAATAGAACTTTGAAGGGAATATAATGGTTAAATTTTAAATTTGGGTAAAAATGAGTGACTGTTTAAATACTGTGTGAAAAAAGTTTTATTGGAGAAAAGGATAAAACTATTGATAACTTTTTCTCTTAACTTTTCAATTTTTATGCGTTGTAATCAAGCTACATGGTCAATCTCACGTATCCACTAAATGCTCATTCAAAGTTGAAAGTAGGAATATGTGTTGTGTCAGCAGGGTCTGTTTGTTTTGATACTCTTTTAGAAAATTTTCATCTTTTTTTTTTTTTAAAAAAAAACTTTATAAACAAACATTCTTATTTTTTAAATTTTATATTCACATTATTTCAAAAATAACATCATCGTTACTTATTTTTTTTTACATAATTTTTCATAAAATTATTTCCCTCCAAAAAAATTCTCCTATTTGAGTTACAATCCAAACAGAGCGGAAGACATCTCTTCATCAAAATTTTATTATCAATGAGATTATGCATTAAGTTAGAATGATGCTTTTTTTTTCACATTCTTATTAATATAATTACGTATGGTCACAATTAACTTATAAAATTATTTTCCTCCAAAAAAATTCTCCTATTTGAGTTACAATCCAAACAGAGCGGAAGGCATCTTTTCATCAAAATTTTATTATCAATGAGATTATGCATTAAGTTAGAATGACGCTTTTTTTTTTTTCACATTCTTATTAATATAATTACGTATGGTCACAATTAACTTATATATAAAAATTAAATTATAGTATAAAAATATGACAAATTACTTATTTAGGTGTTTCTACCTTGAAATTTAAATAAATTTGTACGCTTTAAAAAATAGTTTCTTCTAATGTAGCAGAGAGAGTATAATATTATCTTTATCTCACTAAAAGAGTCCAGTTTATAAAATGTTAAAATATTTGTGAGTTTTAAAATACGACACATAATATAAGTAATTTGACACAATTTTATATGCTTATTTCGAGAATTAATTAATTATGAATCACGCATTATTATCTTAGAAATGGTATAAGATACAAAAAAAAATTAAAAACATAACTTTTTTTATTAAGACAAAAACCAATTTAGAAAGTTGAGTTTTAATATGTAGCAGATGAGGTACTGTATAATTTAGATATGTAAGTACACCTTATTAAATTGTATCTTTAAAAAATATTACAATTGATAATTAAAATTTTGTGTGTGTTAAACTTAAATTATTCACTAAAGTCATCTAGTGATATAACCCGATATATACCTAAAAAGTCTATTTTGTAATAAAGATAATAATAAGTTTCAAAATTATTCTGAAAATGTCGATAATCTAGGGCTTGTTCTTTATGATGTTTTAAAATTAGTTTTGAAAATATATTTTTGGAAAATAATTTTTTAGTGTAAAAAGTATATTGAAAATATGAAAAGGTATGGAATAGTAAAAAGTTGTATTGAAAATGTTGAAAATTTTTTATAATATATTAAATTTACTGTTGAAACAAAAAATAAAACAAAACCAAAACGAAAAGAACAAGCCCTTAACCAATGTTAGAAGATGAACTAAAAATATTAAAATGAGTAAAATAAAATTTTAAATGAAAAATATGTTTCAAATGATATCACACTGTTTCTATTTTTATTTTTATTTTCTTAAGGTTATATATATAAAAATAAAAATAGAAACAGTAAAAAATGAAATTGGAAATGCTTATGTTCACGTGTGTACCTGTCACCGGAGGATATGGGAATGGGAAGCAGGAGATTTTGAGAAGATATGTGTTGCTCAACAAAAGGACCGTTATTTTTGTACTTTTTGCATTTTCATTCATGTGAGAGAAGAAGGACATATCATCATCAAGATGTCCACTTGACATCACATCATTCCCGAATCTTTGCATTCCAAGTTAACCAATTGGATTACGACTAGACTCCCCCTTTTAAGACCCAATCTAGGTTATTATCATCAAATTATTCCCTTCCTCTTTCTAATAAAATAGGATAAATAATTAAGGGCAAATTACAATTACCTTCCCAATGTTTGGTCAAATTATAAATATTTGGTCAAATTATAAATAAGTTCTTGTAATTTTAATAATTACAAATACCTCATTGTTTGTGATTGTTCAAGAAAAAATGAATATTGCGCCATTTTTTTTGAGTAATATATCTGGAAATGCCCGCCTTGGTGGTGAAATGGTAGACACGCATTTGCTCGTTGCTACTACGGGAATTGCTTTTACTCGTATATGAAGGAGTGCGTTTTGTTCAAGAAATTCCTACTTGGCTTGTTCCCTTTAATCACATTTTATCGTAAGAATTTTGATTCTACCTTCTCCGGGAGGAAAGTCCGTTTAAATTCTTCCGACATATTTTTTAGTAATCTACTTCTTTTATTATGTATGAACTATTCACAAATAAATTTAAATTCTTCTGATAGAATTTTGTGTGTATTTTTTCTCTAACAATAAGGGTAATATCGAGTTATGTTAAGATATAGAGCTTCAAACTGTGATTGTTTATTAAATAATCGGTTCTAAAATTCTGTTAATGTTCGTTTATTTATTGAATAAAAAAGCTCGAATTGAACTTTTACAGAGTCAATCTTGAATTTTAGTAAATAAAGTTTGTGTTTGTTCAAGTCATAACCAACAGAGATCGATTTTGTAATTATGACCTAACCATAGGAAAATATTTGTAATTTCCATAAGTGCAAGGACTTATATAAAATTTGATCAAATTAAGGGGAGAGGGAAATGTAACTCGCCTAGATTATTAAGTAAACGATAAGTCTCCTCTAAAAACATATTCATATGTGAGACAACTTGGAGAGGCGCACGCATGATTATTTTCTTTTATGATAACTCCATGCATTTTCAAATATCAAATTTTGAATCAAGAGTAACACTATTAAATTTGAAAAGTACTAGTCTTGTTACTAATGAGTATCAGTTTCTGTTCAAAAAAAACATTATGTAAAATTTAAAAATTATCAATCTTGTTATTGATGGATATTAACATTGAATCAAATTTGAAGAATATTAGCATTGTTACTTATGAGTATTAGTTTGGTTCAAAAGAATACCAATTTTTGTTCAAGAGTAAAATTATACAAAATTTGAAAAGCATCAACGTTGTTACATATAAAAATCAAGTTTGGTTCAAAAATAAAATTGTATAAAACTTTAATGCCCGTGAACCAAACATGCTCGGATATCATTATAGTTACTTATATATATAATATATTATATATATATATATATTATATAAATATATATATTATATAATATATATATATATATGAGAGAGTAGTATTTGTCAAGATGATCCTGATATAAGCTATATGAGGACTCATCAGGCATCCACACACAAACAAGGAATTAGCTAATTTGGAAAGCAAGAACAGTAAGGGATAGGATCATAGGAGAACTGGGGTTGCTTATCATGTAATAGTAATGGAAAGCAAGAAGAGTAAAAGATTGAAGGATTGGAGCTCTGCTTATTATGTAACAGTAATAGGCTGTTAATATTTTGAGTGAATTTCTCATTTCATCACGAACTTTTGGTCATGTTACCCGATTCGACACAAACATTCCAAAATTAGTTTTTTCAGCACAAACTTTTAAAAAATGTAACAAAACATGACATTCCATCCACCCTCTCCGTTAAGTCACTAACGTCTCCACTATTTCGTGGTAAAAAGTTTAATAATTTTAGTAAATATAAAAAGTGATTTCACATGATAAGTATATAATAATTAGAATATATCAATTTAGAAAAGATTAGGTGGCTGCATGTGAGTATATGATAGTCCCGATATAGCTTATATCACGATTATCCTGACAAATATATTAAACTTTATATATATATATGTATATATTTGTATATATATATATATAATTTAGTTAAAAATAAACATTGTGTCAAACTTGAAGAGTATTGGCATTCGTATTTCCTGGTACAAGTTTTTGTTCAATAGTAACATTGTATCAAATTTGAAAAGTATTTACGTTATTACCTTATAGGTATTAGTTATAGTTCATCGTATAAATATCAATAAAATACCATTGCCAATAAGTATCACCATGTAATTATATGAGCAAACATGAGCTTACATGTGTGTGGGCATTCGTCTGACTTCCGTCATATATAAGAACCCATTTTATATTGTTTTTTTTTTGTGATTTTGAGATAGAATAATGATAAACATTTCAACTAATCCATCACAACAGTTTAACTAATTGAAAAAAAAATGATGAAAAAGCCCAAGTGGAGAATTACGGTCTTGTAAAACATATCTTGAAATGCATGTTGGGTAAAATATAGTGGGCTCTATGCTCAAATATTGTGCGAAATGCATTTTTAGTTTTGCCATTTTATAATGCATTTTGGGAGCATGTATTAATTGTGTTTTTTGAATTGTGTTTCAAAACAAGTCCAAAAATACATTTCAGATTCATCCACATTCTCTCGCATTGCTAATCCAACTCTCCTCACATTCTTGAAAAGACATTTATTTTAAGAACAGAAAAATTATGTAAAATAAATGAAAATTTATATATTGAAAAATAAATTTGTATACAATGCAAAATAAGACAAACAAAGTTTCTTAAAATAAAATAGGGTGAATTGATAATTTGGTCACCTTATTTTGTAATGTTCACATTTTAGTTACCTTACTTTTTAAATTATTTTCGTAGTCGCAATACTTTCATTTTTGCATTTTTTGGGTCATTCCGTCAGATGGCTCCGTTAAGTCACTAGCGGGAGACTTTTTGTAGGGTAATTTTGTCAAAACATCCCCAAATTTCTTAAATCAATTTTCTCTTTTCTTTTCTTTTCCACCAGCCGTTCAGCTTTCTCAGATCTAAGTCTTTCTTCTCCCTCTTCATTTTCCTCTTTCTCTTTCTCCTCTTTCCATTTTCCCAATTCGGAATCACTTCTCTCTAATGCTCAATTTAGTCTTCAATCGTCATCATCATCTTCCTTCATCATGGAGGTGGTGGAGATTTTAGTCATCATCTTTACCTTCCTCTACCGTTGCGTACGTGAGTATCTCTGCCTCTCCCTCTTTTCGAAAGACACGGCTTTTGAAGTCTCCTTTTGGTTCGCTCCTTCATTCCCTGTTTTCTCACCACCCATGCCAGGCCCATGTTGATAAATCTGTTACAGTTGAGGCTATTGCTTCTCTTCACTTGGTGGCGGCGACGAAGATAGAACTTGTGTGGTGGGGGCTTGAAAGTTCTTTTCCCCTTTGATTTTATTTTCAGTTATGCTGTATTTTAATTTCTTGTTTGTTAGTTTTCTCTACCTAGCTTTTGCAGAAAATGGTGGAACAAATTTGGAAAGACGATCTAAATTTGGGGCTTAAGCGATTATCTACTATGGAGGATGTACTTCATCGCCAGCCGCAATTAATTCTGCTTCTATGAGCAATTTGATTAAATCGTCTTTTGCTGTTGAGGCAATATTCAGGCTGTCATAACAAATCGGCGCCTCCGCCGGTAACCGAGTTTTGACGGTCATATTACTGCATCAATTTGGGTTATTGGAACAGCTAAACCAAAACTGGAGATTAGAAGACTTGGGAGACAATCCAGATTTTTGGAGAAGAAAAAAAGTAGTATTTTTGGAGAAGAAAATGTCAAATTTTAGGAGAAGGAAATGGAGGATTTTTGGATTAGAAATAAATCATCTTCTCCAACTTTGACCCTAAGTCAAAGGGGGTTAAGTGTTTAATTAAACAAAATAGAGGGAGTAAAGTGTAAAAACTTTATAACACATAGGTTAGAAGTAATTACATAAAAAAGTGGGAAGGGTATAAGAAATTTTGGAGTTGTTTTGACGAAAATGCCCTTAAAAAATTTGTTCCATTAGCTATTTAACGGCTCACTTTCACAGGGTGACCAAAAAAATATAAAAATGAAAGTATGGTGACTGCGAAATAATTTACAAAGTAAGGTGTCTAAAACGTTTACATTTGCAAAGTAAGGTGACCAAATTATCAATTCACCTAATAAAATATGATCTATAAAAGAATTCATCATAAAACATATCAAACTGAAGTCTAAAATACTTTGGAAAAAATGCAATAGAAATCCACAATCTTTATCCCTATTTCGAATATAGTCCATAATCTTTAAGTTTGAAAAATAAAATAATGGCATAAGTTTGAAAATAAAAAATTATATGAAACGAGAAGCTATTTAATTCCAAAAATTTCTCATTTCCTAAATTCCCATTCTCATAATTATGAGAATTTCCTACCCAACAATTTCGAAAAAAATGTAATAGTAGTTCACAATCTTTATCCATGTTTCAAATGTAGTCTATATTCGGGGGTGGTTTTAGGAGATCAAACCTGCCTTTGACTGACGGTCAAATTCATTGATCGTTAATTTGGTCTAATTTCCATCTTGTGGACTACTGTTGCATTTTTTCCAAAATGCATTTCAAAACATTATATAAAAGCTCATTCTAAAAATTCAATACCATACAATATCTCAAATCATATCTTAAAACACATCTCAAAATGCATTTCAAGATGTGATACCATTAGGGTTGTAAACGAGCCAAGTTGAGCCCGAGTTGGTGTCTAATCAAGTTAGATTTGATAAAAAACTCAAGCTCGAGTTCAATGGAGCCTAAATATTTGGCATCGAGCTCGGCTCATTAAAATTTTAATTGTCTCGAGCTCGAGCTTTCAGTGAAGCAAACTTTTCGTAGGCCCTTTTTTTTTTTTTTTTTTAAATTTATAGGCCGAATTTATTGAATATTGATAACCCATCCTGCTCGAACCTTCCTGCTCACCTTTGCCAACTTAATTGTACACAATCTTGAGGTGGCCCTCCTTTTGGGTTCACCCAGATCCCAATAGAGCTTCTTCACATAGAGGAATATACTTGATCCCACCACTTAATTCATACTCTGCATCCATACTTCTGATGGATTCCTCCCATCTTTCTTTTCCAAATTCTCATATTGCTGGTGGGGTTTACCGCTTTTACAAGCGTCCCTGCATCTTCACGGAGTATATGTTTGATCTATAAGAGTTACAAACTGCCCAGATTTCTCTTCAAATAGTTGCTAGCTAGATACCATTATTATGAGAATGACCTAAAATTCCTGGTTGATTCATAGAATGTGGTGGATTTTCTTAAGGGGACAAAAGCTTTCCCTAAAGATTGTGCTAATGGGCTCCAAATATATGCTGAGTTCGTTAATTTCTTTAAATATCTCCGTCTATTGGGTGGAACCTATGAACCACAAATGATGTAACCTGTATTGGGATTCTAATTTTGGTGAAGACTGGTTGACCAATGAAGTGCATACCAGGCTGAAGAATGATCTCATATTGCAACCCACCTGTAGATATACTGATGGCTTGTTAATTCATGGAGGGGATGGTGTGGAGTATGTGGCAAAATTATGCATAGTTTGGAAATTAGCGACTGGTGTTTCAGGTGGGGTTGCATTTTCAGGAGGTGTTGGTGATGAAGGCATTAACATCCTTATGGTAGCTGCTAAAGAATTTCGAACTGATTAAGAAAGCAATGGTGTTTTAGGCAGGGTTAGTGACTCAGGTGGGGTTGGTAATGAAGGCATTAACATCCTTAAGAAAGCTGCTAAAGAATTTTGAGCTGATTTGGAAAGCAATGGTGTTTCAGGTAGGGTTAGTGACTCAGGTGGGGTTGGTGATGAAGGAATTAGCATCCTTAAGGAAGCTGCTAAACCATTTCGAGTTGATTTGGAAAGCAATTGTGTTTCAGGTGGGGTTGATGACTCAGGTGAGGGTTAGTGACAAAGGAATTAACATTCTTAAGGAAGCTGCTAAGGAATTAGCTAATTTGGAGAGCAAGAAGAGTAAAGGATAGGAGAATTAGGGCTGCTTATCATGTAATAGTAATGGAAAGCAAGAAGAGTAAAAGATTGAAGGATTGGAGCTCTACTTATTATGTAACAGTAATAGGCTGGTAAATATTTTGAGTGAATTTCTCATTTCATCACGAACCTTTGGCCATGTTACCCGATTTGACACAAACCTTCCAAAATTAGTTTTTTCAACACAAACCTTTCAAAAACGTAATAAAACATGACATTCCATCCACCCTCTCCGTTAAGTCACTAACATCTCCACTATTTCAGGGATAAAATCGTCCAATTATTTTAACTTTTTAAAAATGAGGAAGAAATTAAATTAAACTACAAATATGTCGCTAAAAGAGAGGAATCTCATTATTTCATCTTTTAGTGACAACAAAAAGTGTTGCTAAGAATAGTTAATTTCCATGAATTTATCATCTTTATAATTTTTTATTGAAGTGATTTCTCTTTTTACTGTTGTTGTTTCTTTTGCTTAATTATTCTAATGTTGTTTATGGTTTTTTTTTTTACCACAAAAAACTATTCATCTTCCCTATCTATTTTTTCATCAACCGCCACCAACTTCTATGAATTCCGGCGACAGATTCAGCCCATCTTCGCCACCGCCTCCATCTCACTTCCACCCATGGAGTCTCCTTCTTATTCTGCATTTTGCAGGGTTCCGTTCGGCGACGCAGCAACGTTAACCCAGATCTGAACGCAGCAATGCCGTCTCCTTCTTCTTCTTCTCTTTCAATTTCTTCGCATTTCTTCTTCTCTGTTTCTTTCTAGATCTGAACGAAGTTCAGAAACAATATTAGTAATCGCGACTTCGTTTAGATATGGAAACGACCGCCGCTACCTTCAATTTCTTCAATTACTAATGTTGTTTCTGGACTTACCAGGGAAGATGAGCGAGGCGGTTTCAGATTTGTGATGATGCAGACATGAGGTCACAATCTGGGTTGCTATTGTTGCGTTGCCAAATGGAACCTGCAAAACAAAGAAGAAGGACATTGACCAACAACAAAATTGTGGTTTATTCGTTGTTGCACTGCTACGCTGAACATGTCCTTGGATTCGGCGGCGAGTTTCAGTTTGGTGGAGGTGAATTATCTAGGGTCAATAATTGTTGAACAACCATGGCTAAATTACGGGAGGGAGTGAAGTCCGAAGATTAGCTACGACATTAACGATGAGCTTGGGAAGGTGGAGAAATTCTTTCAAAAGAAGTGCTGGGTGAGGAAGGGGCCACGGGTACCAAATGCAAAGATAATTGGACTGGTGATGAAAGAGGTTAATGTTAATGAGTGAATTGTTATTATTTTCATATCCAATTTAGAATTTTTAATTAAAAGAGGACACGTTGATAGATTAAAAATAATCAGACGATTTTACCCCTGAAATAGTGGAGACGTTAGTGACTTAACGGAGAGGGTGGATGGAATGTCATGTTTTGTTACGTTTTTTAAAGGTTTATGGTGAAAAAACTAATTTTGGAAGGTTTGTGTCGAATCGGGTAACATGGCCAAAGGTTCGTGATGAAATGAGAAATTCACTCTAATATTTTTGGATATTAGGGTAAAGATATCTCTACATATTGGGTTTTATTGTCATTATCTTCTGGATCCATGATAAATTCTAACGATCGTCATGTCATCATGGTTGTTGAAAACTAGGGATTTTGACATTGAAAAAAACATGATAACCCATCTAAGTTTGTAGGGCCCCACGTTTTTTTTTTCATCCTCAAATCAAGTTTTTCTTTTGTGTTTTTGACAAATGGGTTTCCTCTCATTCCTTTCCTATTCCTACCATTCTGCTATGGCTACGATGTCGACGCCTGTGCTTGCCAGGATAGAGCTCGGACAAAGCAAAGCCCCAAAATTAGTGCAATTCTTTCTCCTTCCAAATTGCCTATTTTTTTCCGGTTATGATTAGCATGAGAAAGTATGTCTCATCTAACAATGCCTATTATCTCATTAGGGAAATATTTTCAATTTATGTTGGCATCATCATCATTCATCTATAGCTGCGAGACTGAAAAGAAAGAATCATTTTATCTTTTTTCCATTCAAGATCTTTTGTTCAACTGTCATGTTCTTTAGGTTAAAATTGTTATCCGAATGAAAATTTCAAATTCAAATCAAACTCTGGCTCTGGGCCTTTGGCCAAAGGAGAAAACTAAGGTTTGTTTTATCCTAATTTAATACTCTGCTTATGTGTTGTGTTTTTAAAATTTTTCTTTTGGGCTTGAAGTGTTTGATGGCTAGCTGTAATACTGATGTATGCTATTTTCCTTTCCCTAAGTACTTTTAATTGTATTTACGCAGTTAAAATATGTGTTTAATGATAAATTTGTTTTACTTAAAAGCATACTATGCTTGTTCTTGATGAAATATCGATTGTATTGTGACTCATGTCTATGTTGAGTTGTTAACCGAGCAAGTAGGCAGTAGCACCCTGTGCTTCTTTTGTTCTGATTTTCACTTCTAGAATGCCTTTTATGTGTTGTCTTTTATTTGTTGTATTTTTTGAAATTTTGTGTTGTTTGGTAGGTAGAATTATTGTACACTTGTTCTATGCAAGTTGTTGGAGTTGCCTACACCGCTTAGTTCACAAGACATTTAATTAGTGTTGAAGGTAGTTTACTATCTGGGTTTCTTGAATTTTATCTTAACCTATATTACAATACTTTGCCATCTCAAGAACAATGATCATAATTCTTCATAATAAGCTTGCACTTTAATTAATTAATTTTGGTTTTTGAAGTGTAGAAGTGTATAAGCTAAAGTGTGTTTGATGTTAATTTAATTTTTTAACAGGTGTTTAAGGAATTCGATCAATAAGTCTCCACTAACATTGATGGCCTGTTTTTTAAATTTAGTTTCCGGACCTCATAAGTTTGAGGACCGGGCATCCAAAAATACATTTCAACATGTGATACCATACAACACATATATTCCTTCAAGTTCGACTAAATCATCAAACCATCATTTTGAAACATATATTGTCTACCGTATTTCATCGCAATACATGCAATTAGCCACATCACATGTCAGACATTATGACATGTCAGATACAAAATTGTTACGTATATTAAGAGTTTAATGTAAAACAAGATATTACATTAAATTTTATTTTTAAAGATTGTTTTAAAAACCAATCACCGTTACTAGTAATAATAGTTCATATAAAAATTAAAAAAAACTTAACAACGCTATAATAATAATTATATTGATAATTATATCATTCCCCATTACAATCATTCTTATTCCCTCCATAAACCAAGGACTAGGTAAATTATTAATAAAAATATATTCTCAAAATTAAATGACTGTATTATACAAATCTTTCATTTATCCAGACAAGCATTGAAACTTAGTAAAATTTTGGTAAATTTGTTCTTTTATTTTTTTGAAATTTGTAATTATTTTATTCTCGAGAAAATACCACACGCTATCGTTAATTTTGCTATATACTAGAAGAAAACAAAAGATAAAGGAGAAAGTGTTAGAGCAATTCTGAAAAATCAATAAGAACCAGATTTAGATGAGAAAAGAAAAGAAAAGAATATTAGGTGAGATAGCAATTTAGGGAGAGGAGATGAATTGTATTAGATGAGAAAAAGATCACACAAATTACATGCTCATCTCTGCCTATTGCCAGAGAATATATCATCATGGAAGACTCCCCTCACTACCTAAGCAAATACGAAATGAACACTTGTCAATTAAAGGACAAAGGATGACCTCACATGGTGGCCACACTTGGAAATATTCAGCAAAGCAAAAGAAAACAAACAAAAGCCAAAGCAACGATAGCAGTGAAATAAACGGAAAACGTCAGGCTCGCCTCTTCTCCTGAAACGACGCCGTTCCACTAAAACGAAATTCCCAATTCAAATTTTCCCTAATTCACTTCTGGTATAACAATCCCTTCTACTAACCAAAAGCTTGTCCTCAAGCTTTGAACCAAGGAAATTCCTTTTGCAGTATTTCAACATTCTCCCAAGATGCTTCCTCCTTTGAGAGACCTTCCCACTCCACCAACCATTGTGTGAGCTTAGCATTTCCTTTTTGGATGAACCTTCTTTGCAACATTGTTTTTGGCTTCAAAACACTCTCAGTATATTGATAGTCAGGAGGAATAGGGATGTTGTTGACAGGAGCTGTCCCAATGTGCTGTTTCAACAAGGATATATGAAAAGTGGAATGTACCTTGCTGTGTTCTGGTAACTTCAACCTGTATGCTACTTCTCCCACCTTTTCTAGAATCTCATAAGGTCCAAAATACCTTGTTGCTAGCTTTGGAAATGGTCTGGATTCCATATATTGCTGTCTATATGGTTGCAGCCTTAGATATACCCATTCTCCCACTGCAAACTGTTTTTCAGTCCTCTTTTGATCTGCAAAATACTTCATTCTCTCTTGAGCCTTCTTGAGTTGCTCCTAGATCAACGTAGACCTCTTGCCTCTGCTTAACCACATCCTGTACTACTAGTACCACAATGTCTACATATGATCCCAAAGGAATATTGCTGGCTTAACTCCATAAAGTGCTTCAAAAGGAGTCATGTTGAGAATGGAATAATGAGTGGTGTTGTACCATCATTCAGCTAAACTGAGCCAACTCTTCCAGGAACTAGGTTTCTCACAGCAAAAGCATCTCAAAAAAGTTTCAAGTACTTGGTTCAACCTTTCAGTCTGTCCATCAGATTGAGGATGGTAAGATGAGTTGAGATCAAGCTTAACTCCCAAAAACTTAAACAAGGATTGGCAAAATTTGTTAGTGAATAATCTGTCTCTATCACTCACGACTGAATCAGGTAAGCCATGCAACCTGAAAACTTCATCTAGAAATAGTCTAGCCACACTGGAAGCATTGTAAGAATGAGATACAGGTAATAAATGACCATACTTTGTCAGACGGTCTACCACAACCAAGACAGCATTGTAGCTCTCAGATAGGGGTGATATCGAGCCGAGCCGAGCCCGAACACACCTATGTTCGAGCTCGGCTCGGCTTCTCGAGCTCGATTCGAGCCTGGAAATAGAGCTCGAGCTCGAGCTCGTATAAAATTTATGAGCTCGAGCTCGGCTCGAGCTCGTGTTGTTAAACTCGTCGGTCAAACTCGATTGACTCGTCCGAGTCAACGAGTTCAGACCGAGTTTAAAAATTATTTTAACAAGGCAATTTTGGTCATTATAGAACTCATTATTCATCCTATTGACCCGCCAAAATTGAAGAAGTTAGTATCTTCCCTTGCTTTATAGAGGAGCTTCCTCCCCATCCCTTGAAGTCGATGTGGGATTCCACAGAAGAAAGAAAATTAATAATGCACTGACGGGATCGATCCCTAGTGCTCTGCACAAAAGGGTGCTCTTGGCTCATTAGAGCTTCCACCAAGCCAATCCTGCTATGTGAATATATTCAGAATTCTATATGTATATACTTTTATTTTTAAAATTATGAATTTTTATTATCCTACTAATTTTGTTTCCTACTAATTTGTTCATGTTAATATGTATGAATGATAAATTATAAGTATTTTTCTTTTGTAAAAATTGTTTTTCTTATCGAGCTGTTCACGAACGTAATCGAGCCGAGCTCCCTTTGTCATTTATGTTCGTTTATTAATCGAGCTTAAAATTTTGTTCGTGTTCGTTTATTAATAAATAAACGATCTCGAACCGAGCTTTTAACGAGTCGATCCCGAGCTTGTTCGTGAACGTTCGTGTTCGTTCTCAGCCCTACTCTCAGACATAGGTAATTTTTCAATGAAGTACATTGACAAGTGCTTCCTTGTTGTTTGAGGAACAGGAAGAGGTTGCAACAACCCTTGAGGGTAATGAGTTACTCCTTTGTTCTTCTGTCAAACTTCACACCTCCTAATAAATTCCTCTACCTCTTCTTTCTGCTTTGGCCAGAAAAATAAGTTCCCAATCCTTTTGAGGGTGGCTTTCTGCCTTGAGTGCTAGGGGTGAGCATTTGTCAGACCTGACCCGACCCGTCAGTCTCGGGTTGGGTCAAGACCCAGTCGGGCTGGGCCGGGTCTGGTTTTGGGCCGGGTTTTTTTTTTCTTTTTTTTTTTCCAAATGAAAAAGTTTCAAAATTATATTATTTTTGCTTAAGATGAGATTTGAACATGTGACATAAATTTAACAATTAATTTTAAGGTAAGCTGATCAGCCACTCCTTCTACTTTTGTTTTGTTTTATTATCTTATTACCTTTATTATATTATATGTTTATTTATATATCAATTCTTTATACTACATATATTATAATAAATTTTTTAAAAAACAATATACATTATAATACTATACATTTTGTGTTGTTTTACTCTTTACTGTTTGTATTTTCTATTACGATTTAAGAAAAAAAAATACTGTAATAAAAAAAATAATAGAGTATAATTTTACTTATTTAAGATATCAATTTTCAATTGATAAGCATAGTATTTAAATTTGAAATAATATATAAATTTATAGAATAAAATATTATTTATTTTTTATATAAAAAATTAAATTTTGTTTAGATTGTAAAATACATGTGTGATGTAATTTAAATCATTAATAAAATTGAAAAATATTAAATGATTTATAGTTTAATTTGTTGTATAATATAATAAGAGGAAGAAAAAAATAACAAAACAAAGAGTTGCTGGAGTGGTTAATCAGCTTTCCTTAATTGGTTTGTCAACCTTAGGTTGTGTGTTCGAACCCTGACTTATGCTGGCCGGGCCCGCGGGTTGGGTTTCTTCCGGTTCGGTTCTGGATGTTGACCCGCGGGTTTTTGACCTCCCCTACTGAGTACCCTCTTAAGGAAGTGGAATGGATAGCTTCCAATATGTAGCAGAACGAGCCTTTTTTGTACTGAATTTCAAAACTTAACCCCATGAGCTTAGTAAGCCACTTATGCTGCAGATTGTTATAGATTTTCTGCTCCAGTAAATGGTTCCCAATCAAGTATTGGTGATCTATCTTAATCACAAAATGGTTCCCAATCAAGTATTGTTTCCACTTATCAACAGCCATCACTAAAGCCAACAATTCCTTCTCATAAACAGATAAGCCTTTGTTCTTTTCACAAAAGGCTTTACTGAGAAATGAAATAAGATGTCTCTCCTGCATCAATACTGCCCCCATTCCTTCCTCACATGCATCAGTCTCTACTACAAACTTCTTAGTAAAATCAGGTAATTGAAGAACAGGTGCAGAAGTGATTACTTGTTTCAGCTTTTCCATTACTGCAGTAGCTTCCTCACTCCACACAAAACTCCCTTTCCTCAACAAGTTTGTTAAAGGTTTGCAGATCACTCCATAACCTTTGATGAATCTTCTGTAGTAACTAGTAAATCCAAGAAATCCCCTCAGCTCCTTGATATTCTTAGGTACTAGCCATTCAATGACACTCTGAATCTTCTCAGGATCCATCCCACACTACTTCCTCCAATTAAGTGCCCTAAGTACTCCACACTATCTTGAGCAAACACACATTTAGATATTTTGGCTACTGAATGATTTTCTTCCAACAGTTTCAATACACTCTTCAAATGCTGTTTATGATCATCCAAAGAATTACTGTAAATCACAATATCATCAAAAAACACCAATATAAACTTTCTCAAATAAGGTTGAAAAATTTAATTCATCAATGCCTAAAAAGTGGCTGGGGCATTAGTTAAGCCAAAAGGCATAACAAGGAACTCAAAATGCCCGTGATGAGACTGAAAAGCTGTTTTATGAACATCCCGTTATCTCATTCTGATCTGGTGGTAACCCAATCTCAACTCTATCTTAGAAAAAAAACTTAGCCCCATGCAGCTCATCCAATAACTCATCTATCACAGGAATTGGATATTTATCCTTGATAGTTAAGTCATTCAGCTTTCTATAGTCCACACACAGCCATCAACTTCCATCCTTCTTCTTGACCAGGAGGATTGGTGATGCAAAAGGACTGGTATTGTATTGTATCACCCCATTGCCCATCATTTCATCTATTTGCTTTTCTATCTCATCATTCTAAAAATGAGAGTATATATATGGTTTCAGTTTGAAAGGTTCATTATTTGGTTTCAGAGTGATTTGATGATCAACCTCTCTCCCAGATGGTAATGCAGATGACACCTTAAAAACTTTTGGAAATTCATCAACAACATCCTGTATTCCTTGTGGCAACTCCTTAGTACTTAGAGCATTCCCTTTTGACGGCAATTGCAACATACAACACCTGCTCTTCCTGTTCAGGGACATCATCTTAGCCTCCTTACCCTTGATCAGCAATATCACTGCCTCTTCAGGGTCCCCTTGCATATAGCATAGCTTCCCTTCTTGAGTGATAGCAATTCTGAGCTGTTGAAAATCAAACATGATGGGACTAAAGGTAGTCATCCAATCCACACCTAGAATCATATCCCAACCTTCCAAGGACAACAATTTGAAATCCATCACAAACTGATAATCCTGCACCTGCCATTTCACCTTAGGACATTTTCTCAATCCTTTAGTGATTCCTCCATCTGCTATAGACACCAAGTAGAGTGTAGTTTCTACTTGTTTCAGACTCAGTGTTTCCACTAACTCCTTGTTGAAAAAGCTATC
The DNA here is from genome assembly GCA_016801395.1 of Leptodermis oblonga. NCBI lineage: Eukaryota > Viridiplantae > Streptophyta > Magnoliopsida > Gentianales > Rubiaceae > Leptodermis > Leptodermis oblonga. The sequence goes on from CM028750.1 coordinate 36,840,363, forward strand.
TGTGGCTCCTGTATTTACCAAAATCTTAGTCTCCCTTCCATACAATTTGCCCTGTAATGCTATGGTATTCTTCCCGTTTCCATCAGAAATAGCATTAGCAAGAGTTGCTCTATTTCTGGTTCTAACTCGATCTCCTTCTGGTCCGAATTCACCTCCCCACCCAAGGCTAACACCTCTTCATTATCATCAACAACTATAAAATTAACCTGTTTCAGTTTGAATTAATGGCCAAACTGGTACTTCTCTCCAAGCCTGAAGCACAGATGGTTGTTCTTCTGGTACTGTACTTCCTGAGGAGTAAGCTTTTGGAATTTATCTGAAGTGAATTTGACAGGATCTTTCCTCACTCCCTGCCTTTCTGTACTACCCTTCACAGAACTCCACCATTTACTCTTATGCAACTCAATCAATGATTTCTCATGTAGAATAACTACTTCAACAGCTTCATTCACTGTTTTTGGTTTCATCATCCTAACCTAGTGTTTAAGTTCTTCCTTCAATCCACTGATAAAACTAGACACAAAATAGCTTTCAGGATGTTTTAGATTTTTAAACAGAAACAAGGATTTCAAATCCTCAAAAGCCCCCTGATAAGCCCTAACATCCCCAGTCTGCTGTAATTTGTTAAACTCCTCACTTCATCCCTTTCCCCCACAGTTCCACACCTCAGAATTAAATTTTCAGCAAAATCCTGCCAGGTTATGGTTTCCCTATCCAACTTAAAACTATTATACCACACCTTAGCTTTCCCCTCCAAGGTAATCTCTATAGCCTCAATTCTATCAGGATCACAGATCTTATATAGATGAAAAAATTTCTGACATTTACATAGCCATTCTTTTGGTTTATCTCCAGAGAAGAAACTGAGTTTTATTCTGGCTTGGTTTAGCCATGGTGCATTCTGGATCTTCTCTCTCCAGGAGTTTAAGCCTTCCCTTTCAGATCTTGGTTTAGAGTTCTCTGGAGGAGAAGTAGGCAATAATTGTGAAACTATCTGGATGGGACTGTCTCGTCCAGATCCTTGCTTTTCCTTCCCCTTACCTTCATGTGTTGCCATACTAGTTAGCATGTTAATAACATTATCATGTTGTTCTAGCTTAGCAAACAGAGCATCAAACTTTGCTCAAAGAGATCCAGTTAACTCCATGCTCAAATCCTGTTGTTTTAAGTGCTCCTCCTGCTTCCTCACAAGATCTTCAATCTGTTTGAACCTCGTTCCATCTACCATAATCACGCCAAGGCCGACTGGCTCTGATACCAATGTAGAGCAATTCTCCAGAAAAATCAATAAGAACCAGATTTAGATGAGAAAAGAAAAGAAAAGAATATGAGGTGAGATAGCAATTTAGGGATAGGAGATAAATTGTATTAGATGAGAAAAAGATCACACAAATTACATGCTCATCTCTGCCTACTGCCAAAGAATATATCATCATGGAAAACTCCCCTCACTACCTAAGCAAATACGAAATGAACACTTGTTAATTAAAAGAAAAATGATGACCTCACACGGTGGCCACACTTAGAAATATTCAGCAAAGCAAAAGAAAACAAATGCACACCAAAGCAACGGCAGCATCATGGTTGTCAAACTCGCTGCTGGACTCGTAGACTCGCCCGAGTCTACAAGTCCACTAGCTGAAACGAGTTAGACTCGTTGAAATTTAGGGAAATGGCTGAACTCGGTCCAGACTCGGTAGACTCGTCCAGACTCGGTAGACTCGGACGAGTCTACGAGTCCATCCGAGTTCAACAAAATGTGACTGGGCTGCATATTTTACAGATTGGGCCGCTGCTGGAATTATTTTTTCCAAAAGTAATTGGGCCAATTTTGGCCCAAACCAGCCAAAATTTTTATTTTCACGGTTTTGTTGCTGCCCTAGTCAAGTGACTCAAGTGTGCTTATCAGATTCAGCCTTAGGACTCAGGAGCTGTAATCGGGGAAGGGAAATTGGAAACAGAGAGAGCCGATTCAGCCGAAGGTGTTGGCTGCCCAGTGCCGACCATAGATCTGAATTGAGTGTTGCACTCTTTCTCGATGAATTTCTGCTTATGCTGAACCAATGAGATAAATATTGGTAAGCTTGGTTTTGGTGTGATGTCCGTCCAGTATTTATTCAAGAGATATTGCTTGATTTGTTGTAAATTGAACAGTACTAAGTTATTTTGGCTCCAGTAGATAGTGTTTTATTCATGGATTTCCTGAACTTACTTTTGTATTTAATAAGGGAGTTGTCCAAGTTGTTTTATTCCCTTTGTCTGATTTGTGCAATTAGAGTAAAATTATACCATTGTGCATAATGATCAAGCACTTGTTTAGTGTTAATATCAATTTCAGAAGAGTTTTTTGGAATTTGTGATCTATATTCATGGGTTTATTTTAGTCTTCCAAAATTTGCTGTTAAATTGGGTTATTGCTGTAAATTTGGCCCCTTGAGAAAAGAAATGATTAATCATTCTTTTGGTTATGAGACAGCAAGCATCGTGCTGCTAGTTTAATAGTAGTTTTACATTATATCCTGATGCATGGTTTTTCTACTGTTACTTGTCTTACTTGTTAAAAGAAGCTTTGATTCCATTAAACTTGTTTAGCATGGTCATCACTGACTAGTGGTAATTAACCTTTCAGAGTTTTTTGAATGCATAGCTTTGGTCTGATGTATATTATGCTCATGACTGAGTGTGGCTAACGAAAATGCCACTACAGCAGAGGATGGGAAGTGTGTTAATCATCTTCTGAGTTCTGAATGTTGGATTGCATGGCAGACTTTACTAGTTTGACTTTGAGAATATTTTATGGTATTGCATTTTTTTACATTGGGTTTCATACTGTTGGTGTGTCTTGACTTATCTATAAATGGAAAAATTTACAAGGAGAAGATATATCAGAAGCTGGCTTACAACCATGTGACCTTGTTTGCTGGAATTGGTATGATCTTACTCAAATCCTAATTTTGCTAGAGTTATTTGCTTTTGGGCTGAATGTAGGATGATAATGAATATTATAGTTGAAAACTTGAAATTATTTGCTTCAGAGTTCAGACAAAGTTCAGAATTAGTTAGAATTAGTGTTGATTTCATGCTTTGTCTATGGAATAATTAGAATGAGTGTTGTTTTGTTTATTTATTTATTTTTATTTCAGTTAAAAATGTCTTCTTCTGGTTCTGCATCTGCTGCCGCATCTACTTCTGTATCTTCAAAGAAGCAAAATGCTCGTAGTCTTGGTGCACGTTTAGATGTTGGTTGGAAACATGGAATTGAAGTTGCTGGAAACAAAAAAAAAGTTAAGTGTAAATACTGTGAAAATGAGTTTTGGGGAGGGATTAATAGGTTAAAACAACACCTTGGTTGGACTCATAAAGATGTTGTTGAGTGTGCTCAAGTTCCGGATGATGTTAGAAGAGAAATGTTTGAATTAATGATGCCTAAAAATATAAGCTTGGAGACCTCCAAAAATAATAGAAGAAAGTTTGATCCTTCCTTTAATTCCATAGATGAACAAGATGATGAAATGGAAAGTTTTGAACAAGGTCCTATGGATAAATTTGTCTCTAAAAAAAAATGTGGAGGAAGACAAACAACTTTAAACGAGAAGTTGAAAAAGCAACAAAGTGCTGAACTTGATGATACAATTGCTAAATTGTTCTACACAAGTGCTATTCCATTTAATGTTGCGAAAAATCCTCTTTATGCTCTAGCGGTTGAACAAATTGGTGCATTTGGTAGAGGATATAAACCACCTTCTTATCATAGGTTGAGAGAGCCTTTATTGAAGAAACAAGTCCAAGAAACCATGAATGTAGTTCAAAGACATAAAATACATTGGAAATTAACTGGTTGCTCTATTATGTCAGATGGTTGGACATATAAAAGAAAGAGAACAATTAGCAATTTTCTTGTGAATAGTTCAGAAGGAACTGTGTTCATACGTTCTGTCAATACGACAAGCATTTGTAAAACAACTGATAAGATATTTGAAATGCTTGATGAAATGGTTGAAAACATTGGAGAAGAGAATGTTGTGCAGGTTGTTACAGATAATGCTGCTAATTATAAGTTAGCAGGGAGATTATTAATGGAAAAAAGACAACATTTGTATTGGACTCCTTGTGCGGCTCATTGCTTAGATTTGATGATAGAAGATTTTGAGAAGAATGATCCGATTCACAAAGACACCATTGGTAAGGCTAAATTAGTGGTTTCTTACATTTACTCTTGGGGTACGGTGGTTCATTGGATGAAAGAGTTTACGAAAGGCAAGGAGTTGGTTAGACCTGCAATGACACGCTTTGCTACATCATATTTGACTATGAGACGCCTCAATGAATTGAAAGCTGATTTGATTTGCTTCTTTGCCTCAGAGAAGTGGAAATTTAGCACTTATGCTAAAAAGAAAAAAGGAGAAGAAATTTGTAGTATCATTTTTGATACTCATAGTTTTTGGCCAAATGTTGAGGAGTGTTTGAAGATTGCAGATCCACTTATTAATGTGTTGAGGTTGGTGGATTCCGATGCTACACCAGCTATGGGTTTTCTTTACAAAGCGATGGATAATGCAAAGGAGGAAATCAAGGCAAATGTGAAGGGCATCAAAAAGAGGTATGATCTTTAATTTATTAATCTCATATTATTATTGGAGTATTTGCTTATTAGTTTTCTTCTATTGTAGATATGAACCAGCTTTTGCTATTATTGATAAGCGATGGGAAGATATGCTTAGTCAACCTTTGCATGCAGCTGGTTATTTTTTGAATCCTCAATATCATTATACCCCCGGTTTTAAAGCAGACTATACAGTCTTAAAGGGACTTTATGCATGTATGGAAAGGATGGTTCCTAATAAGCAAGATTTAGATAAAATCAATGAACAATTGGATTTATTTAAATTTGCAAGAGGTATGTTTGGCCGTGAAGTAGCTGTTAGATCAAGATTCAACAAATCTCCAGGTATTCTTCATTTTTAAATGTTAGAATCAGTTATTTATTCAAAATACTCAAATGATCTATTGCTTGTTATTCTTTGTTTTTAATCTAGCTTATTGGTGGCATGCATTTGGAGTTGAGTGTCCAGAATTGCAAAACTTTGCTATAAGAATTTTAAGTTTGACTTGTAGTTCTTCAGGATGTGAACGTAATTGGAGTGCATTTGAAATGGTAATGCTTTCCTTCTTCTTCCATTTTATTTTTCATTTTTATGCAATCTCATTTCTTAGACTGGTGTTAATTTAGGACAAGCTCTTTGAAAATGTGTATGGTTTTACTGACAATTAGGTTCACTCAAAAAGGAGAAATCGATTGGAACACAAGAAAATGAATGATCTGGTTTATGTGATGTACAACTGGAAATTGGAAAGGAAAAGGACAGAAACAAAAAAATCAATTGTGGTAAATGATGAGGAAAGTGTCATAGAAACCATTTCATCCGATGATGATTGGATAACAGAGAAAAATGATTCTGTCATGTCCAAAGACAGAAGTTGGGCCAAGAGGTTAGTTGGAGATCAAGATTATGATGCTTCAGATGAAGAAGAAATTGGTGGAGAAGAAGATGAGGAAGAGGATAATGAACAGCCTGAGATCATTGCTTCTCAATTCCGAATATGTATGTTATTGTTATTCATAATTTTATGAAGTGTCATTAGCTTTCATATATCAGTGCTAATTTTTAATATGCTATTTTTCTATTTTGTTGTTGTTTAATGTAGCTGATGAAGGACCTAGTACTACTGAATCTTGTCGAAAGAAAAAACAAGTCAATCAGTCGCAAGGGTTTCGCTTGATTGATGAAGATGAAGATGAAGAGGATGTTCGAATAACATCAGATGTGCATTTCCAAGATGTTGGGCAAAATGAAGAAGGCAATGAATGAAGCTTTTGTGGGTTACGGATTTGAGAAAGATGTTTAATTATTGGTATGATTATAACTGAACATGTTATGTTATTGTTATTTTGCTATGGTTTGTTGAATTAATGACTTGAATTTGATCATGATGTATTGAGATTTAAGTGCTGGGATGATGCTCTGATTTTTGGAAATTAAGGGGTGCTTTGCTCCTCTGTTTTGGGAAATGTTTCACTGAATTCAGTCATATGGCTGTGCTACTATGAGCTTCGAAATTGATTGATGCTGAACTCTTATGGTTCTCCTAGAGTTCATGGATTTTGCTGGTTGGGATGACTGGAATTGAATCTGGTATACTGAATTTTAGTGCTGATTTTTTTCTGGAAATTTTGTGTGCTGAAGCTGAATTGTTATGCAATCTGAATCTGGATTTGTGTGCTATCTTTCCTGTTCCACAAGAACAGCATAACCACATTAATGTTTATAAGAGGATGAGCAAGTAAACTCCCATTTCTCTTGAAGATCGTCACTCTCTTTGCTTAATATGGTTTTTTTTCTCAAGTTATTACCTTTTCTCAAACAAAAAAAAAAGTATAGTTAAATTTGTGTATGTATTGTGATTGAGAAAACTATTAGAATTAATTATACACTTGAAACCTATTTTTCGAGTCTAGGTCCGATTCTACAATCCGATTCTACGATTCCGATTCTAGACCCCAAACGAGTTTAGGCCAATATACGAGTTTAACAACCTTGGGCAGCAGTGAAATAAACGGAAAATGTCAGGCTCGCCTCTTCTCCCAAAACGACACCGTCCCACTAAAACGAAATTCCCAATTCAATTTCGGCCTAATTCACTTCTGGCATAATAGAAAGCCCACAATACTATTGTAGGCCCAATAAGCTGTACCCAATCAAAAGCCCACCATTGGAAATAAATAATTGAATTAAAAGAAAAGTAAAAAAGAAAAATAGAAATATAACAGTCTCCGGTCGTCTTCTCGAGTCTCACTCTCTCCGCTCGCACTCGCAGCATCGCAAGCAAGCTTCTTCCAGTACAGCGGTGAGATCCACAGAATCATCACGAGGCAATGTTACGACGTCGTCGCGTGGACCGATTACTCTCGCTCGTCGTCCTCTTGTTCTTGGTAAATCAATTCCCGAGCTCTCTTGATATCCTACAACAACGTATCAGTTCACTGAATTCTTCAATTTCGGTTCATTTTCGTATTTTATAACATTAATTTTTAATCCGTTTCGCAGTTTTTTTTTTTATTTTTTTCTGAATTTTTTCTGTGGCTTATTATCATCAATTTATGGTTTTCACATTTTGATTAATGATGGCCTGTCTGTGTGTCGAGTTAATTTGTGTTGGTTTTTAATTATGATTGTAGTTTTTGAGCATATTAGGGCTATTTCATTCTTGATTTTAGCTGATAGGCAGTAATTTTGTGGTTTTTGGTTTTAATTATGATTATAGTTTTTGATCATTTTAGGACAGATAAGTACTGGAGCAAAGAGTTTGGTCATGGGCAGCTGTAGTGGTCATTTCTCTAAAAAATTTGAAATATTCTTAATGAAAACCTACAAGATTGAAAGAATTGGGTTTTCTGCTACAAGTTTTTTGAATGAATTTTCTTTTCTCAACAGTTATTAGGGAATGGGTCATATGGGACACGAATCAGGCCAAGTAAAAGCGGGGATTCATCTGTGTTTTCGTTGTTCAACCTTAAAGAGAAGAGTAGGTTCTGGAGTGAGTCCGTTTTACGTACTGGTATGTTTATGATGAGCTTCTATCTCTATAATTTACTTTAGGAGGTTATATTTTCCGTTTTGCTTTATAATTTTCACCAATAAATGTAGATTTTGACGACTTGGAAACTTCGAGACCTGAAAAAGAGCTTGCAGCTAATTACACCAAGGCAGGTACTTACCTCAACCGACCTTTCTTAAGGTTTTTTGTCTGAAACTTACTGGCTTTGTTTGAAGGCTTTAGCCTACATTCAAAATATGTGCTTATGACGTCACTGACGTGTTTGTCATTTGGTTCAGCACTTAAGGGTTCCCTTTTTGCTTCTGGAAAAATCTGATCTTAATCATACCGTATAGTCCGTGAATTTCATTAATGTGATGACTATCTTTTTGTGCCTAATGTATTTTGTAGTAAATGATTCTCATGTTCAGGACCTTCATATGGTTGTTATTGGCTTAGCTCTTTTAGCTTAGTGTCTTAATGTGATTGGGGTGAGGTAGGAAAGTACTGGATTCTTGGAATCTTGATGGATTGATGCTTTTGAAATCAACATAATTTCCGGTGTGCATGCATATGTTGTAAACCAAAATTGCAGCTGTCCATGCAGTTTGAATTGAGTAATTGCAATATGATTTTATGCTTCTTGGAGTCTCTCAACCTTGGCCTGCTCTTTGAATCATATGGTGAAATGGTCTCAACTAGTATAAGAGTGTTGCTTGCCAACTCAAAAGTAGTTTTGTGGATGTCATGAAATATGAAACATGGACTAGCTGTTGCATAGCTTTGACCAATTTAAAGTTTTATGCGGCCCAATACTATATGCAATATCAGCCTTTTTCTCCATGTTGCATCTCAGGCACTATTGCAAGTTATCTCAAGCTTTTTGAAGTTGATTCAATGTACCTCCCAGTTCCTGTGAATTTCATTTTCATAGGTTTTGAAGGGAAGGGGAACCAAGGTATTGTGCTATATAGTATTTTAGTGCTTCATCACGGTTTCAAAATGTAGTAGTTCTGCAAGATAAATCTACTAATTCATCATGTTTGGGTTTTTTGTTTTAGAATTTAAATTACATGCCGAAGAACTGGAGCGCTGGTTCACGAAAATTGATCACATCTTCCAGCATTCAAGGATTCCTCAAATTGGTGAAATTTTGACCCCATTTTATAAGATAAGCATAGACAAAGAACAGCGCCACCATCTTCCTCTAGTCAGTCACATAAATTATAAGTATATTCTCTTCTTACTTTTGTTTCTGATTTTTAGCAGTGGTGGTGGGATGCTCTTGAATGGTTTAACTCGTGATTTTCTTGAACGTAGTAAAATTCTTTTTTCGTGTAGCTTTTCTGTTCACACCATTGAATTGGGTGAGAAAGTCACATCAATATTTGAGCATGCCATTGATGTATTTGGACGCAAGGATGATGTGCGGGATACGCGGTATATATCTTTTCCTCTTATTTAGGTACATATTGTATTATTTTTTATGCTAATGATCTTTGACCTTTTCTATGATTTTTAAAATTTCTTTTTTCCTGTCAAGTGATGATGGTGCTGCTCTGTGGCAAGTTGATGTGGATATGATGGGTGCCCTCTTCACTAGTCTTGTGGAATATTTGCAGTTAGGGGATGCTTACAACATCTTTGTGTTGAATCCTAAACGTGATAATAAAAAAGCAAAATATGGCTACAGGCATGTACACTTTCATTTCCATGGCTATGACTGTGGTTATTGATTCTGATGTTTATTTTCCTCATTCATGTCTCATTGGTGACCCATTTTCTCCTATCCAGATTTCGCTGAACACTCTTATGACTTTAGATAGCGAATATATGTGTATTGATCGCATTTATGATTCTAAATGTTTCTTGGTGATTTTTTATTTTATTTAAAATTATTATTTCAAATTAGGAATGTCCCATAAAATTATTTGTAATAATGCATCACTAAAATAACTCTTGACCTGATGGTTGGAAGAGGAAAATTGGTGTTTTGAGCTTAGTATTTGTTCACTTTTTTCTGATTATATGTCCTCAACTTTGTCAAATTTTGCAGGAGAGGGTTATCTGAGACTGAGATAAACTTTCTCAAGGAGGTAACTTTGAGATTACTGGCTAGTTCTTGTAATTCTTTTGTAGTATTGCAGTAATTTGTCATAGGTTCGCAGTTATAAATTCATGGATTAAAGTTGGTGGTGCTAGCCTTCAGTAGATGCTCTGCTTGTTATTTGAACTTTTAAAAGTTGATGTGGTCGGTTGTCAAGCTTCATTTGATTAAATTTATCAGAAACCTGTTGACACTGGTTTGTTCCCACAGGATAAGGCCTTGCAATCAAAAATTCTTCAGTCAGGAAAGGTCCCGGAAACTGTTCTTGGTGTGTGGATCACTCTGTTTCTTCTTTGAATTTTCCATTTATTTATTTATTTTTTAATAGATCTGCCGTTTATGCTTAGTGATTTTATTGCATTTCTAAAACTTTTCAGCTCTTGATAAAATTACAAGACCTTTGTATGATAAACATCCAATGGAAAAATTTTCCTGGACAGTTACAGAAGATACTGATACGGTTAGTTTTCCTTTTACTTGATCCATTGAAGTAAATTCGCTGTACTTTCTAACATATTTGAAACCTTTGTAGTTTATAATGGATATATCACATTCCTCAAGCATTATACCATTTGTATCCAGTCTCTGTATTCAACCTCCTGGTTTCAACACTGAGGGTTTATGTTATCATCATAAAATAATTCTACTATTGCTCTCTGTGAGCTATGCCTGGAAGACCTATTAAAGTCGTGATAATTTGTTACTAAACTGAATAGGGCATATTTCCTTTAGATCCATTTCTGGAAGTGAGATTACTATATGCAGTGTAACTTCTGAAGTTTCATCATAAGGGCACTGAAGTAATGTACATTTCTTGAATTATCAAAAAAACTAACCTAACCACTCTTGACCCACCAGAACAAACAATGGGGATCAACACAATTTGCTTGAAATTGCACACTTTGTAGTGAACGCACTAGCACACATTTTTAAGGATTTGGTACCATCAATTTTCTTAATTAACAATCCATCTGTCCCACTAAAAGAGTCCGTTTTAAAAAATGAACAACTTCTAATGGGTTGTAAGGTACAACATTTAAGGTAAGTAATTTGACACTATTTTTTTCATTTATACCTTTACTTTCTAAGTATGTGTTCATTGTGGACCATACATTACCGTATTAGTAAGGGTATGGAATGTAAAAGTGGGACAAATGTAATTTTTTGAGAGAAGACTCTTTATATGGGACATAGGGAGTAATATTAGAAAGATGATCCCAGATTTTTAAAGTATAAAAAACCCAAATTTCCATAAACCTTTATGTACTCTTTTTTCATCTAGATCAGAGTCTACAATGTATGGGAATTCGTATTATCTTAATTTCCTAAACATTGTAATATGAGGAGCTCATTTATAGGCAGTTTGTTTGCCTATAATATGAGGAACCAAGGAAATCAATGTTTTGGAACCTAAAATACTGTGGATTCTCTAATGCCCTAAGCTCTAATTTAGAAGTAAAGGAGGATGAACTTCATATCCACCCGACACATGTGGCAACTCACTGGTAAGACACCAATCACCTGAAGTGGCTCTGCCATCGTAAAACCAAGAAGGAACATTTATGCTATGTTTGGTTATGCTTTTGTTTTTAATTTTTTCTATTTTTGGGTGGGTGGAGTGTAATGGCTTTCCTGGGAAGAGTGATAGTGATGGAGGGGAATTTTTTAGTGAGATATTTGTTTTGGAGTAAGGAAAAATAGTGTGTTTAGGGCAAATTTTTTAAATGATGTGATCGGAAGTTTGACGTGATTTTATAAGTTTCGAATTTGATCTTGGAACAGTGATATCTATGTTTTGATGTTCTATTTTTTCTTGAAAAGTGAAGAAAAAAATTAAGAAAAGAAAATAAATACAAAACCTTAACTCTATAACCCTTTGAATTGCATTTGTGATTGTAGTCGGATAGAACAAGGGTGTTCATTATTACACCAACTGATTTGTAGTGGATGGGATGAATGAACAGCAAAGAGGACTGAGCAGATGGGTGTTGGAGAGTAAATGGATAAATAATTCCTTTTGGGAGTTTCAAAATATAAGTTGTCTTTTTGCTGTAATAAAAATTGCTCTAGAGTTACATATCATTTTATATTGTTGTTTCTTCACATTCCTTTTAAAAGAAAACCATCCCAATATACATGGAATTTGTCTGAGAGGACGTGGTTAATGTTTCCATTCTCTATTGCTTTCCAACAAGAGGATTTCTTAAATGAGGAGTCCAGATATTTTATGTCGCATGGAGTGTATGAAGAACTATGCCTCTGAGAGCTAAAAGAAGCAAAACAACTGGCCAAAACAAAAAGGGCTATAATTTCTTCTTTTCTTAATTCTTTTATTTTGTGTTTGTGGGTCAAGTACTCCAAGCATATCAGGCGAGAAAGGAGAAGGGGAGGCAACTGTCAACATTTACTGATACGGGTTTTATAGTAATTGGACTATTATTGTGGTAATTTAATTGATGGGAAAGATGGTTGTTATTTAACCTGGATTTTCAGGAAGTCTATAATGACAAATTGGGTTCTCTCTTTGGTGTCATTGCAATAGCGGGCTGATGATTAATAAAAGGCATTGCTCTTATTTTTTTCCAATAGCCGACCCCACACAGTGGGACAAAGGCTTAGTTGTTGTTGTTGTTGTTGTTGAAGAGTATTATTGAGTCTTCTCCTATAGTAGTCATTTCATTCATTAAGAGCTGTCTACTTTTTACAAATAAAATACTACATTAATGGAGGACCCTTCTGACCTTCTAATTGATTAAATGATTTCGACTACAATTTCCTCAGGTAGAATGGTATAATCGGGTCTTAGATGCAGTTAACAACATCGAGAGGCAATATCAAGGGAAAGATACTGCTTATATCATTCAGAGCAAAGTTTTGCAGGTATAAGTTTGTTTCCTTTCATACTTGTAAATGTTTTGTACAGTATTTGCTTGCAACTTCTCATATGTAGTATCTCACAAACACAGAAAATGAAATCAGTTACATATGAGGTTCTGAATTATCTCAAGTTATTTAGCTAATAAGAATTGGATGTTATAATGTGACTAGTCCTTGAGCGGGAAAAATGAAGACTTGAAGCTTTTATTGGAGAAGGATTTAAAGTCTGGGGAGTTTCATGGGTTACATGCAGATTGTCTCACAGACACGTGGATTGGAAAGGAGAGGTTCTCTCTCTCTCTCTCTCTCTCTCTCTCTCTGAGACTCATGCGTATTGGTTCTTGATATTGGTTCATCTATGTATCCAGGTGGGCATTTATAGATTTAACTGCAGGTCCTTTTTCATGGGGCCCTGCTGTTGGTGGAGAAGGTGTCCGTACAGAACTGAGCTTACCAAATGTTGAAAAAACTGTTGGTGCTGTTCAAGGTAAATTTGGAGATAATTTATTTGATTTTATTTGGAGGTGTCTGTTTACCAAGGGCCTGTTTGTTGCCATGTTTTTGCAATTTTGAATCTTATACTAATTTCTCATCATTCCCAATACACTTTTTTCACTTTTCAACTACAACTTTCTATATTTTCTATGAACTTTCCACATTTAATAATAATAATATTCAAAACCAAGTTTTGAAAACATGTTTTCAAAACTGTCCACAACAGGACCTTAATGTATTTGAACACGTTTCAATGTGTATCAATTGGATATGATGGATTTCTTTGTTTTTTGTTAAACATTTGTGGCACTGTTATTACAGCCAGGCATGTGATATTCTTGACTTAACCTGCTCTAAAATTTCGAAGCTCTCAATGTTGGTATTGTTGTTTTTTTTTCTCTTTTAAATGCAATGTTGGTAGAATTGTAACACCTGGGATCTTATCTTTCTTGCTTCAATCACAAGGGGATGGAATTTGTCCCAGTTCAGATTGCTTATAATAGTGTCAATGGACTATGTTTCTGTCCTCCTAATGATTGTCTGTACTTTTCTTCTCAATGATGATATTGATTGTTTTCCCCAGAAATTTCTGAAGATGAAGCTGAAGATCGCTTGCAAGAGGCAATTCAGGAGAAGTTTTCTGTATTTGGTGATGTATGCGATGTTTCAATGACCCTTTACATAGAATCAATTGATTCCTTGCATTGTTTCAGCTAAATTGACATTTTAATTTCCTTATTATTATTTTTGACATACTCATTGATTTGTCTAAAAGGCGCCTACAGTAAGTTTGACTATTCAAATTTTGGCTTTCTAAGCTTCTTGTGCTACTTTTGTCTTTTAAGAAAAGAATTTTTTGGCATTTTTCCTAACGGCAGCTACTTCTGCTTTATGTGTGGTATATTTGTTGTTTATCGAAGTTTCAGACCGACCATATTTATTTGTTGTTTCTACCTGGTTGCTCAAGTGGACCATTTGTATTGTTATTTTGAGTCACTTTAAGATATTCTTGCTTGTTGCAGTTTTCAGCAATGACAATGACCATGCCGCTGATTTTTTTTTTTTTTTTGTTGAGTCAAGTTTATTGGAAATTTGACAAGGATAAGATGTGTGTGGAACTCAAACTTTTGTTCTAAATGGAATTTAGTAGTTAAACAGATATGTAGGGTTAGGATGATATTTGCTACTGGTTCGCTGTGTTGGAACCAAAGTTCAATGACTATTTAGTGGATATATACAAAAGGGCATACTTTTTTGACTTGCTTTCTATGTAGAATTACTGTTTAGTGGATGAAGGTGATCGAAATGGGACATGCTAGTTTTAAGGGCTGGAAATTTTCTGTTTCTGGAGTATCAGTGTTGGGAGGAGGAAGAATTAGAAAGAACTCCCAGCTGGGAGCCCAGAAATATATGTGCTGACTAGAGTTTGAGTTCCATCAACAACTCTAAGAAAGATTTAATATCTCCGGTCTTTCCATAATTGATATGCATCATATTATTATAATCAGCTTGATACTCTCTCAAAGGAGTGTAACTTCTTGACCATACTTATCCTAATTATGGATTAAACCAATGTCACATTGAACTACAGCACGCATGCTGTCAAATGTAGTCCAAACCATGAGTCTTTTGTGGATCCTCTGGCATGTAAGATGATTTTGGAATGGCCTATATATTACTTACTAGGATGGTTGCATAATGTAGAATATCTAGATGCCTTGACTAATGAACGTAACTGTTCAAGGATTTTTGTTGACGAGCATATAATATAGTACAAAACTTTTGTGTCTTAATTACTTGTTTCAGAACATCTGGTTATTGTTTTTGGATTGAGTATACAAGAAATTGTGGAGTCATTTACCATAAGTGCATGAGTGATTTGTCTTTACATCAGTGCTTTCCTTTTTGGCTTATGCCATCTGTCCATGGATGTACATCTTTTATGAAGTGATGTAATCATCTCAAGATAGGTAGGCCCTTGTCTTGTCGTGGTTTCTAGATGTAGGGCCTAAAGATCAAAACAAGACAGCTAATGGGCATGCGTCACATCAAGTCATTGTGTGTATGTTTCTATTAATGCTGGTAGCCTGTTTTCTTCTCAGTTTTGCTAATTCTTGGAAAGATTCAGAAGGTTAAACTGCACCATTTTTGTGTGACAAGTTTGTTTGATGATTATACTCTGCATTCTACAAATTTTGTTTGCCTTTTATTAAAATTTTTACTTTTCTGTTGTAGTTGATCTCGAAAGTTATTAAGTTTTGACATGTTTCTTTTGTTGCTGTGACACCATAATCTTATCTTTTGTATTGATCCATTGTAAATATACATACTTGCCTTTTGTTTTAATTTACTCATTATGCTTTTGTTTCAGAAAGATCATCATGCAATTGATATCCTGCTTGCGGAAATTGATATATATGAACTATTTGCATTCAAGCACTGCAAGGGAAGGAGGGTTAAGCTTGCTCTTTGTGAAGGTAATTTCCCGGTTATTGACTGCATCAATGTTGCTTAGCTTGTGTGGGTGGTTCATGAAATGGGTTTTTTCGTTTGTTTGATTTAGATTCATTACTTTAGAAACCTAATTTGTAATGGACGTGTTGGTGGAGTGTTGTTGATTGTTGGCTGTATTCTTGATTATATTGCCTGTGGGATGGTGGGGTGTGAGCTTCTCCTGTTTATGTGCCTGAAAATTTCTGTAAATCTTATTCGATTATTGGCATTCTAGAGCTTGATGAGAGAATGGAAGATTTGAAAACTGAGCTCCAATCTTTTGAGGGAGAGGAATATGATGAAAACCATAAAAAGAAGGCTATGGATGCACTGACGAGAATGGAGAAGTGGAATTTGTTTAGTGATGCCCATGAGGTTTGTCCCTTGACTAATGATTTTTAAAATTATATATTATTTTTGTTGCAGCACTTACAAAATTGAACGAACTTTTGCAGTGATATCCCAATTGTAAAGTTGTCATTGTTAATTGTTTGCCAGGGTGCATTAGTTGTTTATATCTGTTCGTTTAAAGGCAAAATTTGGTCTTTCAGGATTCCCATAATTACACAGTTGCCCGTGATTCCTTCCTTGCACATTTAGGTGCCACTTTGTGGGGATCTATGAGACACATAATATCTCCTTCCCTTGCTGATGGGGCATTCCATTATTACGAGAAAATATCTTTTCAGTTATTTTTCATTACACAAGAGGTATGGAAAGCTATAAGAAGTTGAAATGAGCATAATTTCTTGTCAGTTCTACATCATCTTTTCTGATATCTTTTGCAGAGAGTTGGGAACATCAAGCAATTGCCTATTGATCTGAGAAGTCTTCAGGATGGTCTTTCCTCTCTGGTGCTACCTTCTCAAAAAGTGCTGTTTAGTCCGCATATGTAAGTCTTCGTCATTCTTCAGCTCTTTGAATTTTGTTACTTTTCACTTTCTTTGTTACTTTGTCTGCTATTTTTTTTTTTTTTTTTTGATTCTGGCAACATTAAGGACTGGTCTTTTGGAACAAAGTCTAGGGTATCTTATTGTTTGCTGCTGTGCCTACAGGCTGCCACTATCTGAAGATCCTGCATTGGCCATGGCCTTTTCAGTTGCACGTAGAGCAGCTGCTGTCCCTTTGTTGCTTGTCAATGGAACCTATAGGAAAACTGTCCGCACGTACCTTGATTCTTCCATTCTCCAGCATCAGTTGAAGAGGTTGAATGAGCATGGTTCTTTGAAAGGTCTTGTTTTGCTTAAGAGATTCCTATCTTTATTGCATTTCGTGTAGTATTATATTTACATAATTCACCATTGGAGCCAATAATCTGATGTGGCCATTGAAATATTCTAATATTGATAGCGAAAATTCTGAATGGACCTAGTTCCACCTTTGGAGCCTCTAATTTACTGCAGTATTGGAAATATATAATACTAGATAGAAAAAAGAAGTAATTTGATTTCATCTTTATCTCTATGCAAGTGTGAGCACCACATTAAGGGCCTGTTCTTTAAGTTTTGGTTTTAACAGTAAATTTACTATATTATAATTAGTTTTTACCATTTCTAATACAACTTTTTACTATTCAGCTATACCTTTTTACATTTCCAATACACTTTTTACATTATAAAACTATTTCTCCAAAACCAAAACTCAAACCTTCCTAAAAGAACAGGCCTTAAGTTTCTAATATAAAGCAGTGTTGGAAATATTCTACTATTGGATAGGCAGAAGATATTTCTCCTGTGATTTGATCTTTTGCTTAATGGTAGTATGACTTTCCGTCTATGAATTTTCCCTTTCCTTGAACTTGTGTCATATTTCATGGGGATATTAACTTTATGAAGTGAAAGAGATTTAGTGATCTACATCTTTCAGCTACAGGGTCATCTTAGAATTGTTAAAATAAGGCCTAAAACCAGATGGTGTGGTTTTAAATTTGTATGAAGCTTGGATTATCTTGAAAATAGAGAGGGAGTAGTTTCTTGTGTGAATTACTTATGTAATAACCGTAGTCTGATGGACTAAATTGGACTACATTTCTTTGGTAATGCAGGATCACATGCACATAGCCGGTCCACCCTGGAGGTGCCCATATTCTGGTTTATGCATGGTGATCCCTTGTTGGTTGACAAACACTACCAAGCAAAGGCCCTTGCTGATATGGTTATTGTTGTCCAGTCAGAGGAATCATCTTGGGAAAGCCACTTGCAGTGTAATGGAAAGTCGGTTCTATTGGATTTGAGGTGAATATGCAGCTTTGGTTGATGAATTTCTTTATTGATTTTCTAGGTTAAGGTAGTTATTGATGATATAGGAATCCTTTTCTGTACTTGCATGCTTTCAATAAACGAGTGGCTTTACTTTGTTGAACCACTTGTATATAGTCCTGGTTTTAATTTTGAGCAAATTAAGAGGTCAAGTTGAGTTGTAGTTAAGGATTATATATGCACACTTAAATCAAGGGATATCATGTTTTTAGAAAGCAGGAGCTTCTTTCACTTTGAGCTCTTTGACCTGCCTTGACAGCTATTTTGTGGTTCTGGGTCGTGAGGAATTTTATTGGATAATATTGTTGGAGCTAACACTTATGTCTCTGGGTCTTGAGCACTAGTAATAAGGCTGGCTTCTTTATGGGGCTGATTACAACAAAACTGTGGATGGCTGAACCTATTTTGAAGTTCTTGTCTCCTTTTAATGGCAGTATAAATTCACAA
Organism: Leptodermis oblonga; assembly: GCA_016801395.1. Lineage (NCBI taxonomy): Eukaryota > Viridiplantae > Streptophyta > Magnoliopsida > Gentianales > Rubiaceae > Leptodermis > Leptodermis oblonga. The sequence goes on from CM028750.1 coordinate 36,858,636, forward strand.
TTATATGAGAGCTGGTTTAAATAATTCTGGCTTGGATCAATGAGCCATTGGATGAAGGTGTTTCCACTTAGGAGTAGCATAATGGGCTACTTTACTTCAATTATTTTTTCTGATTAATGAGTGTTGATCGGACATTGTAGACCTTGCTGCTATTATTGGCCCACTGGTCTATCTTCCAGATCGCCACACGCCACCACCCACCCCCCAAAACAAAGTTGCAATTTCCTGTTTGGAGTAGGTTTTCTATGTGTGAAGAAGTGATAGCAACAGCCAGTTTGAAGAAATGAATTTTTACTTAACTTTTTTGGAAAAGCTTTGATACCTGGGGTTCTTTTTCAGCTTAATCACTACTAATTTAAATACATGAGCTGAAAAGGAAAAATATCATGAATACCTCGCAACATTATTCAGTTTAAAAGTGGTACATTCTACTCATTCATAGAATTAGTGAGGCGCCTAACTGTGTGTATAGAGATTATTAGCTGAATAGGTTGAGATGTTTCAGGCATTGAATGCAAGTCTGGTGGAGTATTATTTGAAATTCAAAGTTGCACAAGTAAATGAATTGTTGTCTTTCTTTGAAGTTATGTTTAAAACTTCCGAGACAAAACACTTAGTTTTTGGTGTTAAGTGATATGACTGAAGAAAACTAGACTGTGTCAGTTTGGTAGGACTTTTTCCTCTGGCAAAATGACTGGGTAGTTTCTACAGGATGCTAACTAGAGCTATTGTCTTTCCTTTCACTTCACAGGAGGCCTATAAAAGCTGCTCTGGCTTCTGTTTCTGAGCATCTAGCTGGGTTACTTCCTCTTCATCTTGTCTACAGTCAAGCCCATGAAAGTGCAATCGAGGTATGTGGATATGCTGCAAAATTTAATCTTTATAATGATTGTTATTAGGTGTTGTTTAATCTCTGTTTTCTTAATTTTCCTATAGTATATAGTCTGAAGATTGTTCATGAGTTTTTGTATTTAAAACTCCAATATCCTATTCTATAAAAGTATCGAATGGCCAGTTTAATCTTCGCTGTCAAATCGCCCTTGTTGAAAATCAAATTTACTTTGGCCATCTCCATCCCAGCTCTTCAAGTTGCAATGGACCAATGGTAGGCAGCCTAAAGTAAGAGACTCAACTTGTGTTTTGATTTTGTATTGGAAAGAAAGAATGAGGGGCCACCCATGCACAAAAGCTTTTTTGTTTTTCTTGAGGGTTTTTATTTGTTTATTGATTTTTGGGTGTTTGCCTGATAGTGTTCCAATGTCATTTGGAACTGTATGTGAACTTTATAATTTGCTCTATAAAGAACCTGCATTTCTTTGACTCTATAGATAATTGGAACTCAGTTCTTAAATAATTCCTGTAATTTTCAAGCTTCACTATACTTTCGATACAACAGTGATGCTGTACAGGATTTGTTGTTCTCTCCAAAGTTGTTTAGTTAATATGATGCATAACGCCGGTAATAAAATGCGCTCTAATGTATTCAACATCTACACTAACTGTATTTCTTTCTTGGTTTCTTAAAATGCTGTATGACAGGAAACACATTTTATTTGTTCTTGGCATTAAATGATTTGAAGATCTGTATTTCCTTGAGGCCATCAAATAAGTGTTTCTGTGTACTGCAGTTATGTTATTCAGGATGGGCACTTTTAGTCGCTGTTTAACAATGATTTTTGCATTTAAGATGTTATTTCTTTGCCAATCAGAAAATGTGGTTTTTTAGGAACTCTGATGTGAATGAAGCATGTATTCTTATTATTATTAATTTATTGATTTAATTTTACAACTTGGTGCAATTAAAGTATTGTCTGGAAACATGGCATGAATGCTTATCGTACTTGTCTGTTCTGTCTTGAGAGACTTTATGGGACTCTACAGAAAGCTGTACATCTTATTTTGCTTGAGAATTAGCTTTTTCCATCGTAGACCGGATAAGTTAAGGGTTCTAGAGGAAGTAATGAGAAAATAAACTCGATTAAGATTTCTAGTCTGGGTTTTCTCTTTCAATGGGATTTCTGAATTCATGTTTTGGAGCTTTTACAGCTGTCTGAAGATTTCAATTTCACTCTAGCTACCAAAATAAGGGGTATATAGGGATTTAGTCTTCAGTTCCATAATGGTATTCACCTGTTGGTTCTTTTAATTACTCTTTTTCTTGTTTGAACACTGTATCTGGATGAATTAGTAGTTTCTAGAAATTGCATTCATTGAGTTGAGAGTCATCTTCCATAATGGGAAGAGAAGCTGGTAAGAATTAGAGGTATTGTTGAGGAGATGTTTCTGTTTCAACTTTCATTTGGGATTCATATAGTTTGGTTTCTGAACACAGGACTGGATATGGTCAGTAGGTTGCAGTCCATTATCTGTTACTTCTCAAGGTTGGCATGTCTCTCAGTTCCATTATGATACTATTGCTCGAAGCTATATACTCACAACCCTCGAGGAATCTGTACAAATTGTCAATTCAGCAATCCATCGTCTTGCTGTCGAGCGAACATGTATCCTTTCTATGTGGTAATAATGAGCAATACATGGCTTAAATTAGTCGAAATGAAGGTTTTTCCATGCATGACTTGTGGCCATTTCTTTCTTGGAGTGGCCTTTCATGACTGTCATTAGTACTATTAAATAATACTTGAACTAGTGCTTGTTGGTTTGAGCATGACTTTCTTTATCCCCTTATCTGCATGGAATTCTTTGGTACTATAATATTCAGAAGTTTTTCAAACTGGCTTGCTTAAGTTTCTGTTACGCTAAGTGGAGAGATTTCTACAGTTTCATTTTCCTTGAATGTTGAACACTTAACAAGCAACAGCGGAACAGACTTTCAAGGTCTTCCAATCTATGGAGCGTGATTTGGTGAACAAATATAACTATGTTGTTAGCCTATGGAGAAGGGTAAGTGTGACTGAATAGGCCAAGTGATTCCTCCTTGGATTCTTCTGTCCTGTGTATAACCAGTTCTCGAGTTTCAGCTTGTATATTCCGTTTTTTAAGTTGCATTTCTTTAAAATCTTTTGTGGCCCTTTTCAGATTGCAACTATTAGTGGGGAGTTACGCTATGATAATGCCATGGGAGTGCTATACACCTTGGAGGATGCAACTAAAGTGTTAGCAACTGAAACTCTTTAATATTGATTGAGAATAGTATTTGTAGACATCAGTTTTTGGAAAGCTTTAGTGCAAGTGGGAGGAATGGTTGATGAGGAAGAAAGTCACCGAGACTTTCATAAACTCATGATCGATATACGTGCACTGGATTTTCTGTATTTCAATCTTCTGCATTAATCCTTGATGGCTAGAAGTTGTCATTGCTAAATGCATTCGCCTTTTTTCCTTTTGCAGATTTTCCAACTACGTAAATGCCACTCTTGCCAGCCTCCACCCAATTCAGTGCACCAGGCAGAGGAAGGTTAAGGTCGAATACGACATGACAACTATTCCTGCTTTTCTGGTGGTTTTTGCCATACTGTTTGCCGTTTTAAGGCCAAGAAGACCAAAGCCGAAAGTCAACTGAGGTTCCTTTGCAGCAGCTGCCTTGTTTGTAAACTCAACATTGTTTTTCTGACAGAGGAACGGCATTACCTACTGCAATCGGCGTTGAGAGTTTAGGCTTCTGTATACTTTTCTTGTGTATTTTCAGGAGCATGTTTCTTCTAATGATAGGTTTACCAGGGAGAAAAAGTTTATGTAGAATACAGGCAGACCGGGCTTTAGCGTCACTCAACTATTTGCTGCTTTGAGAATCACAAATGTGTACATTTTTGGTGATAGCTCTGAGATTAGACAATTGTATGATAAAAAGTTTTGAGATGTATTGGTTTTTTTTTTTTTTTTTTTTTTTATCAGTTTAGGTTAATACTTAACCCAAAATACCAGAAGACGACCATAAACAAAGGGTGAATTTCAAAAACTGAGTTTTGGACAAATGTCAAAACAAATCCTGTGATTTTAAAAGTATTAAAAGTCTCATTAAATCTTTGTGAAAATTTGAAGATACCCTTGGGATGTGAAATATTCAACCGGTATGGTTGAAAAGTTCACGTCCACCAGTCAAATGTCCAACTGTATTTTCTAAAGGTTTGTGTACTTTGACCGGTTGCTTATGAAGAAGCAAAAACATCGGTATAATTCATGCCACGACTAGTATACCAAAAGTTCTCTTGTTGAACGCCACAAGTTATAACTAGCTTGTTAATTGCAGGATAATTTTTATTAAACACATGACATTTTTTAAAATTTTAAGTGATAAAAAGACAATAATATCCTTATACATTTTTACACTCATAAATAGTTTTACTTACCATTTTTAGCTACACCCTCATTTTCTCTACAAGAATTTTGCATGCGTATTATGGACGATAACTCCGATAACGATCTATATTTCCCAGTAAGTATGAAAATTACACATTTTTTTGGTGAAAGGTGGAACCTTTTAAAGATTTTTGTTACTGCACATAGAATCGCCTCATCCGGGCGATTCTATGGAAAAGAATCGCCACAGGACACCAATTCTTTTCCATAGAATCGCCTGGTTGGGGCGATTCTTTTCCATAATCGGGCGATTCTTTCCCATAAAATTGTCTGGTTGGGGCGATTCTTTTTAAAAGTTGAAATCTGCAGTAAAATTGGGATTTTACTGAAGAAAAAAGTAGAAAGGAGAAGGGCAAAAAAGTAATTTCAAGTCTAAAATTTTTTAAAAGTGTCTTTTATTTAGTAAAATGTGTTTTTCAATTAATAATTCCGTTAGCAAACTCTATACTTGAAAAGTGTACAATGGTGTCCTGTTTATACATACAAGAAACTCTTGACTAACTTACCTAATAAATGATGACAAGGTCATGCATAAAGCCATAAGACTATGAAGATCTCATATCAAGGAGTTAGCTGATTGATAATTGATAAGATGGATGAGTTCATTTAAAAGTGAATGTTTTGAATGTTTAAAATTTGCTTGATTCGAGATGAAATTTAATGTATTTACAATATACTAATCGTGTATTATAATTTTAAATTACTTGTGTTTTAAAGACAAATTTATAAATGGATGATTGGGATCAAGTGTCACGAGGGATACTGTCCCCCCTCACAATTAAGTGGATTCCACTATGGCCCTCACTTATATGTGAGGAGAGACGGTATTCCCTCGTGGCACCATTTACAATTTTTATTCTCATTCTTTTTCTTTTTTTTTTTTTTGAAAGATTGTAAGCTTTCCTGATGTGTAATGGATGAGAATGCTAAAATTATGCCCACATTGAATATTGAATGGATTAGGAATCTAGGATGCTCAAAATGTGCTCTTAAATGCAGAATATCTTAGATAGTTTCAATGCCCCATTTTAATGCTTCAAACCTTCCAACAAGTTGAATTTTGAATATTTAACTTTCACGGAATTTACTTTTTATCTTTTTTAGAATCTACTTTATCTGCTTTCTGTGTGTAATAGTGTACTCATGGTGTGATGGGTGCACTCTTTATGTAGTTTGTCAATATTCCATGTGACTTATAAGGACATATACAGACCAAAATCAATAAGAGTCACGAAGAATGAACCCAATGAAATAAGAAACCAGATAGTGGGCTATAATGGAAAGAAATGGTCCTAGTGGTCCCAAGATTCCACCCTTAGTCAAAACTGCCTATAAAAGGCAAAGAGTGTGTGTAAGGTTTCCACACCTCATTGTAAGTTTCTTCTCCATTTCTCGATCAGGAAAATCTAATGTTCTTCTAAATCTCGATATTTCTCTATTTTGAAGAAGTTATGATGTTGTAGTTATTTTAAACTCTTGCATAGTTCATTTGACTCTGGTGAGTAATATTATGCTTTAAGCTCGCAACTTTGGTTGATATTGCTTATCAGAAGTTATTTAACCACCTCTGTATGAAATAAATTTGGTGAGATATGATTTATTAGACAGAAGGATCTTAAGACTGACCCATAAAGTCGGGCTTGATTGCGAAGAATGCTAGTCGCATAGCATAAGTGGTTTTCTTCCTTAAGTATCCATGTTTTAATATTGGTCTCCCATAAGATTTCCATAATGTAAGAGAATGACCAAATCATCCTTGGAAAAATTAGTATACATGGGCTGAAAATGCAAATGTTGAGATTTTGGACTTCATTTTCCAGACTTAAAACAATAAAATCAATCCACCTCATTATGCTTTGGTCAAAATCCCTCAAGCCATTAAATTATTGCATCGGTAGACATTTAGCAATCAAGCTTTTTTCTATAAATATTTGGCCACCAAATTATTAAAATAGGTCTTTTGTACCCATTATGTTACTTCAGCCATTCATACTAGACGGAAAGTATGTCTTATAATGAACTCATGAGAATGCTGCAGATACCAAATTATCTATTCAAAAACCAATCTCCCGTAACATCTTAGTTCGGTCAAAATAATCAATAAATCTCTGTCAATCAGAAAAATTAATACAAATATCATAGGACATTGGTAATATGCATAAAAACCCTTTAGGGCATTGGTACCTTTTTCAAATTTCAAACCAGGTAGATATAACTAACCCTTAGAGAAATTATGGCTTTTCAACATTCCTACCTCTACATGTCCCTCAAAGCAAGAATCACTATACAGGCAAAGAAGCCAAAATGAAAAGCAATTGATGCTATCAAACAGCTACCAATATACATTTCATCCTATATTTCTGACAACTAAAGATGAGCTATTTGGGTGAAGGATCATCTACAGAGTCACACAAATCCCTCCCCTTTGTTTCAAATGGTAGAAAATAGACAGAGATCCCCGAAAGAAGTATCATTCCCAAGAACATACTCACTGCAGCTGTTTGATGGCACTCACTTACTAACCCGACGGCAATCAGAGGGCATATCATACCACCAATTCTTCCGATGGAAGTTGCAAGGCCGACGGCGCTTGTCCTTACATCAGTCGGGTACACCTGCCAGGCAAAGTACCGCGCACGGCATCAGTGTCAAGAGCTATGCAGAGATGGAATGAGATTGGCCTCAATGGAGTTATTTATAATGTCAGTTCATTGTAGACATAAAATGCTCAATCACATCAAATTCTCTGTAGCGGTTACTCTGTACTAACATTGTATCATAACGGTAAAGACATACCTCAGGGGCGTAAATGCAGGCAACTGTAAAGCTAGCTGAAATGAACATGCGTGCTCCAAACAACAGAACTGTAGTCAGCACTCTTTCTTGTTCAACAACTAATGGAAGCAGTAGTATGAAACCCAAAATGGACATGATCACCATGGAGATCTTGCGACCGACTCTATCCACAATGATTGCTGAGAAAACAAGTCCAGGAAATTCTGGAGAAGAATTTCATTTCAGATAAACTTATTTGCAATCCGAACTAGGAAGTTCGCCATCATCATACTACTAATAAGGTAAATCAAAGGAAATTACCTGCCAAATTAGTAATGAAAACATCAGTGTAAAGGCTGGAATCCTGGCTTGCCTCTGAATTCAAAGGGCCAGTTCCACAGTTATTCTTCCTGGAACTCAGCTCAGAGGTCAGTAATACAATGCCATAATATGAAAATGTATTTCCAAAGTATAAAAACCATAACAGTAGAGTTGTTCTAATTAATTTGCGAGATAAAAGAGAAAGCAACGATGGTGAAGGGGATGCTCTTTTGGCTTCGTATACTTCCTTCCTTGGAGGAGAAAGCAAATGTGCCTCTTCTGAAAGAGGCAAATTTTCCTCTATATTATTTCGCATTTGATCAGATACAAGGGTTCCAGTAGGAAGGCTGACTCCGTTAAGTTCTGCCGCTTTTTCCAGTATATTTTGTGCTTCTTTCAATCTACCTTTCAAAGAAAGGTATCGAGGAGATTCAGGTACAAGTTTGTAAAACAGAAGCACAAGAAAGTATGGCACAGAAGACAGCCCGAGTAGCCACCTCCATCCCCACCTTGGCATGACTATCTGCAGCAACACAAGCGGATAAATAATTATGTTGGGATTGCTAGCTCTGTTGAGTCTATTAACAACAACAACTGCAACAACTAATCCTTTATCCCACTATCGGCTAAAAAGTATATCCAATGAAAAATACTTAGCTGCAACGCATCGAGAATAACAACATTGTTGAAGTATCCTTTCAACAGTAATGAGAGGAGCATAAAAGAAATCTCTTCTGCTAGCTTTTCCAATTGAAAGGAATATAATGTTTTTACAAGTTTTAAGCTAAGAAGATTTAGGGGTACTTTAAATCATATACTGTTGCCTTTTCTCCCTATTCTCTACTGGAAATACATATTGTAGTTCTTAAGATTATACTTCTGAAAGAAAGGGAATACTTCAGAGTTTCAGTTTCCAACTCTGAAGCCAAAACACAATGTAAAAGAAGTCCTCAGACAAAATGATTGACAGTGAAATAACATTCAACTAAAACTTTTTCAGCATATTACCATACCCATGCAAGTGAAGCTTCAAACATTGATCCAACGATCCAGAAACTTGCAAATACTATCATCCAAGAACCCCTGTTTGAAGTAGGAACGAATTCTAAGAACCACGATGTAAATAAGAAACCACCGCCTAAACCAATGCCAGCTACAAACCGAATAGAGACCAAGGATAAATAAGTTGGGGAGAAAGCACTCATGAGTCCAGCAACAGCATTTAATATAGCTGCACCGAGAAATCCCTTCCTACAGAAGATGGAAAATCAAGCACCACATAAATGCTAGCAATATAAGGAACCAAATGTAAACAGATAAAGTTCAGTACAGTAAACCCGCAGCAAGCCACAAAAACATTGTCTTGAAAGAGGCTATAAAATCATTTCAAGAAAAAAAATTAACAAATAGACATTAAGACTTGAAGAAAAAGAGGGAAATCAAGAACCGTACTTTCTTCCAAAGTTATCTGATACATGACCCCACAAATATGCTCCAATTAACATGCCAGCAAAAACAACAGTTGAAATCAAGCTTTCTTCACCAGAAGACAGGTTCCATTCAGACTGAAGACCAGGTCCTATAAAAGAAAGAATCATCAACTCCATTGCTTCTGCGACCCATCCCAATGCCCCATAGATAAGTATGAGGGCCTGGAAATTTCCAAAACCAATAGCGGAAATCGCTTCATCCAGTGTATATACAGCGCTCGAATCTCCCATCTAATAATGCATAGAAAAGACAATCAATACATATAGCAAGGCTGCAGAAACAATTCATAAGCTAGGCTTTCTTTGTCATACTTCAAAACCTTTTCTTTCAATCATGACCTCATGAGCAGTACAGATGAATCCCGAGGCAATGCCTGCGCTCTGAGGACAAAGCTAGGACTCAATTGAATACTGCACATTCAAACAGGACTCTCCGTTGCCATTTACATCAAGTAGGCCTCTTTCCTTCTGTAAAGGTGGAAAAACAATAGAAGTTCGAGCTGTTCACGAAAAACTTGCTTTTAACATCCATCTTACAGAATACAGAATTACAGGCAATCAGCAGAGCAGAATCAAGGGATTAAACTCCAGGGAGATATTTGGAACAGGATTTCCAAAAACTTAAAAAGATTTACTCATATATAATAAATGTAAAATGAATTAGTCAGCCATTCCTTGAACTGACACATGAAACAGTGCAATATGTTCTTGAACATAAAAAAGAACGCAAAAAAAATTAAAGTGGCCCAGAAAAAGTTATCCCCGGCATCAAACCCTTCACATCTAAGCATCCAATAATGTAAAAAAACATCAAATGGGCAACGAATTAGAGCTATTACCAAAGAAAGCAGCTCTGAAATCTGAATCCCAGTCAATTAAAATAAAATATATATTTAAAAAAAAAAATCAATATCCTCGTTCATGTAAAGGAGAAATATCATTCCCTCATCTCAAAGAAAGCCCAAAATATAAAAATTAAAAAAAAAGATCTTAGAGGCAAGAAACTCAACCTCTAAAATCTCAACTCTCAACTCAATTCAGATTTTTGTTACAAGAAGATCCTTCTGTTCATTCATTCATTCGTTCAGTGGCGTGCTGGGATGACTAAATCGAAAGAACCGCCAACAATTATTTTTGAAAACTGAAAAGGGTTCGTTGTTGATGTTGTAATTCTAAGGGAAAGTTTGATTGAGGGGCCGTTTGGTTCAAACCTGTCAATCGGAATGAGAATGGATTTGATTAAGGAGTCAATGGGAATGAAAATCAATGGGAATGAGAATGAATAATTGTTGTTTGGTTCAAATCTTGGAATGGATATCAATGACATAAATGATGTTTGGTTCAGTTGAATATTAGTAATGGGAATCAATTAAAATTACAAATTTACCCTTATATTCTTTAATAAAATAATTTACATTTTTCCTAAATTATTGCAAAAAGTGAAATTGGGCCGCTGCAGCTCCATTTCCTCTTCTTCTTCTTCTCTTTTCTGCTTCTGTTCTTCTTCTTCTCTGTTATTCTTCTTCTTCTTCCTCTTCCTCTTCTTCTTCTTCTCTTTTCTTCTTCCTCTTCCTCTTCCTCTTTTTCTCTTCTTATTGTTGCAGCCCCGATGTTGACCAAGTCGAAAATTTCCTTCCCGAAACTGGATCCCACGATTCGGAATGAAATCAACCAAATCGGACTACCAATTGTTGAAAAGGAAGAAACCCACGAAATCTCAAGCTAAACCCAAAAACCGAAACAAAAGCTTCACCTTTTGATTGCAACTCTCGATTTATCAAACCCACAACAAATTAACACCCAAAGTATTGGGGAATGCATTTGTGGGTGATTTCAGAATTTGGGTAAATCAACTATCAAAGATTCAAAAGTTCATGCTGTTTACCTTGATTTAATAATGGAGGAGAAAGGGGCTGCGTCGGTTGGGGCTTGGAGGCGGAGGAGGCGGAGGACATAGAGAAGAAGGAAAGGGTTTTTTGGTGAGAAAAAAAATTTTCATTCCGGACGGGAATGAATTCCCAATACCAGGGGGCGGTAGGGATTGAGAAACATCCAATTATCCGGGAATGGGAATGAGATTTTCATTCTCATACCCTTGTACCAAACAATAACAATGGCAATCATTTCCTGTCATTCCCATTGCCCCTCTAAATACCCCCAATCAAACGGCCCCTGAGATTGAGATTGGTTTTGAAGAGTCAACATCTGTTTGGCTTGTCTTCTTCTGATTTCCTGACGTTGTTTTATGTCGTACCCATTGGGCCTGTTCTTTTTGTTTCGTTTTGAAAACGGTTTTGGTTTCAACAGTAAATTTAATATATTTTAATCATATTCTATCATTTTTAAAATAACTTTTTATTATTCAATATCCACTTTTTACATTTTTAATACACTTTTTACATTATAAAACTATTTTTCAAAATTTATTTTTAAAACTATTTTCAAAACGTTAAAAAAGAACATGCTCTAAATATATTTCCTTCCCGCATTATACAAGAAAATGATGAAAATTGAATTCACGCACGCGACTTTCTGGGAGATAAATCACAAATCAATCCGGTATGAGGTGAAGAGACAACCCCGGCCCACCCACAACCCCACCTCCTTCGCCTACCCCCACTCCTACCCCACTCAAATCATTTTGCTATAACAAAATAATAATAATAATAACAATTTTGTTGGTACTCAAAATTGACCCCAAGGGCTGCTCAAATGCTTCTACCCGATCCGAACCGACCCGACCCAACCCGATCCGAACAGTTCGGATCGGGTCGGGTCGGTGATCCGAAACTCCGGATCGGTTCGGATCAGGCTATCTCCGAATCGGGTCAGATCGGATCGGACCCGATCCGAACTACCTCTTTTTTTTTTTTTTTAAATTTCGGATCAGATCGGATCAATATCCGATCCGATCCGATCCGAAAATAGCGCTGATCCGAAAATTCATTGATCCGATCCGATCCGATCCGAAATTTCGGATCGGATCAGTGCGATCCGACCCGATCCGCGGGTCGGATGAACAGCCCTACATATCATACTTTGGTCCCGCGAATTTTTTCCATTAATAATGATTTTTTAATTATAAATTCCCAAAATATGGATAATCTTGCTGGAATTCCCGAATTAGAGAAGTCGAAGTTGTGAACTTCGCTTTCTGTGTAAAGGCAGAAAGCGAAGTTCATAACTTCGCTTTCTGTAGGAAGGCAATATTTTGCCTGAAGTCGAAGTTAGCAACTTCGACTTCTTTGGAAAGGCAATATTTTGCCTAAAATCGAAGTCGCTAACTTCGACTTCTTTGGAATGGCAATATTTTGCCTGAAGTCGAAGTTAGCAACTTCGACTTCAGTGGAAAGGCAATCTTTTGCCTGAAATCGAAGTTGCTAACTTCGTTTTCAGGCAAAATATTGTCTTTCCAAAGAAAGCGAAGGTTCTGACCTTCGCTTTCTTGGTAAATTAATTTGTTAGCAGGGTTATCATCATCCAAAATGTCAATAACAATTTAACTGTTAGAATTAACTTTAAAAATATGCTATCCAAATTTCAAAGGAAGTTTGGCAAAAAAAAAATTAATACTCATCAACTATTAAATTATCATGTTTATTATAAGTGAATGTCATGAAACTAAAGAGTAGAATAAGTAGGTTCATGCATCTATCTACAATGTCTTATTTATACAACAAATACAATAGAAAACCAAAGTCGAATCTCAAATTCAAATGATTTTTCCTCGTCCGACAAAATTACTAGGCACTAGCTCGTTCCTAGTTTCAAAAACACTCCTATACAAATACAACATATATACAAGTCGAAATCTCAAATTAAAGTAATTTGTCGTCGTGATACAACCACTTTGCATTGGCCCTAGCTTGTTCCTAGTTACAGAAGGAGGTTGATTAGGAGAGGAAAATGGACAAATCGCACTGGTCATAGTGTTGCCCAATTCGAAGCGAAACAATACGCACAAAAACATAAAAAATAAAGAAGAACAGTTTCTTTTTCCATTACAAAGTCTTTTTTAATAATAAATTCCCAAAATATGGATAATTTCCTTCAACCTACGGTTTTCCAAAGAAGTCGAAGTTGGCAACTTCGATTTCAGGCAAAATATTGCCTTCCCAAAGAAGTCGAAGTTGCTAACTTCGACTTTAGGCAAAATATTTCCTGTCCAAAGAAAGCGAAGTTCCGAACTTCGCTTTCTGTATCAAGGCAAAATTTGCCTGAAAGCGAAGTTCAGAACTTCGACTTCAGGCAAAATATTGCCTTCCTACAGAAAGCGAAGTTATGAACTTCGCTTTCTGCCTTTACACAGAAAGCGAAGTTCACAACTTCGACTTCTCTAATTCGGGAATTCCAGCAAGATTATCCCTATTTTGGGAATTTATAATTAAAAAATCATTATTAATGGAAAAAATTCTTGGTCCCGCACTCGAAATATTTTTAATATTCATTTCTTAAATTTGGATTTTTTATCCCCATATAATCCATCACTCAAATTTCTACAGAAACTAATCCAAAGTTGACAACCTTGGAATTTTTGATTTGTCAATATCTTTTTCTTGTAATTTTGTCACCATTTACATAAGAGTAAACTGCAAAAATATACCTATATTTTTCGATGGTGTCCGTTTTAGTACCTATCGTCTTTTTAAAGTTAGGAATGTATCTATACTAATTTAAACATACCAAAAAGTACTGTCGCCGTTAACCTCTGTCAGCACTAACCAAATAGCCTTCATGTGTCACTCATATGTATTTTTTTAGTCATTTTTGTCAGTTCACTGTTCAGTTTTCCCCCCCTTTTTCTTCTCCAAATTTACTTCATCTTTTTCCCCAAATTCCTTCCCCTCGCTCCATCACCTCAAAAAATCACCACCATCGATTCCCAAACCCATTTCACTAAACCCATTTTTTAACAGTGTTGTATTAAACTCATCCACATCAAATACACAGCACAATATTAAAATGCACTATTTTCTATTACAGAAACAGAATCCCCATAAAAGTCTCTTCTCATAGAGAGAGAAGAAAGCAAAATAATAATAATAATAATAATAATAATAATAAAAGAGAGGAAAAAGAAATCCATAAATGGATGGTCAAATGACCAACATATCCCGTTGTCCAGACTCAAACTTGAAGAAAGATCATTAACAAACAACTAAGGCTCTGCTCTTTCTATTATATTTCAGAAAAATCATCATTCTTTTTTCAAAATTTTACATATAGAAACAATATTATTTTCTACAAAATTCAGAATTCAAAATTTACAATTTCCTCTAAATATTCACTCCTATAAATTCAAAAACTACTATAATCACTATATTTTTTCTTTTTTTTCTACACAAAATTGCATCACTGATACTCTTGAATAGTACTAAGATACTCTTCAAGAGTATGAAGGAAGGACAATATTACTATGAGTAAAAAATAAAATAAAATAAATATAAATGCGCATTGCACTAGATGCGTGCATTCAGTGGGTAGCAGGCTCACGTCGCATAGGTGAATCCACTTCATGCGAGTTTTAGTCATTCTATTTAATTTGTCTAACGGCCAAAGTTAGCAGAAATGCTAGAAGTATCATATTCAAAAATTTAGATATCACAACGAAACCAAAAAAAAAAAAAAAAGGTTCGATAACACCAAAAGTAGCGTACAAGGTCTTTTGCTCAACTTCTAATCATTTTATTACAGAAAAAACTTTTTTACTTAAGAATATCCCATTTCTAAATTATATATTTATATTTTATTTTAACAAAAAAATAGCAAATATTCAATTAAGGTGCTGAAAAAAGGTCCGGTAACCATGTCAAGTATAATGATTATCAACAAAGCCAATCAACTGATAAGCATTTGCAACCAATATTTTGCATTTCTGACTAGAATAATTATGATTATTTATGCACGATTTGATTTATAGTAGATTTGCAATTAAAAGTAAGAGAGGGCTTAGTTCATGAGTTTGGGAAAAAAAAAAACTGTGGATTTCATTACTATTTAGGGTGCGTTTCGCGTGTGAAAATGAGAATATGAATTGAAGGATATGTAAATTTTTTAAATTGTTCAAGAAATGACATAAGATAATGAGAATAGAGTAGATTTTTTTCTTTTTAAATTGTCCAAGAAATGACATAAGATAATGACAAAAGCGTTTTAGTGCTACTCTTCTTAATAGCAATGCTAATATACAAAGTTTGTAATTTTGTTGAAAGATTAAGTCGGCAATGATGTCCTTTCATGAATTTTTTTTAAAAAAATTAACACCAACATTAAATTTTTTACATTGCAACAAACTGATAATTCAAAGGGTTATAATTGCAAAAATTAAAAGTAAAGGAGGAAATTTGCAATCGAAGAAAAGTTTTGGGTAGGTTTTCTTCCATTAATGATGCTCTTCTCCATGAAGTGTGGTCACAGTTATTCACTTCTCATAACACTCATTTTCAGCCCTTGGATCATCAAGTTTCCAACCAATAATGCTGGATGGTGATCAACAAGGGGGAAAGTTATTAGTTTTACTATTAATTTTACCATTTCAAAGCATAAGGAGACCAGTAAAAAAAAAATACTGATATTTCTGTCAACTTTACAACAACAACTAAGCCTTTGTCCCCTATGTGGAGTCGGTTATATGGATCATATCTCGGCATCGTGTACGGTCGATATACATTGTTTGGTATAACCTACTCTGCATCATCTGCTTGAAGAGTGTCTCTTAATCCTTTTCCACTGGTCTCAATTGGTAAGAAAGGAATACAGATTCCTACCAGAACTATTACAGCTTCAAAGAGAATTATGGCTGTAGTTTGATGGCAACCCCTCACTAAACCAACTGCCACAAGAGGGCATATCATCCCACCAATTCTTCCAATTGATGTGGCAATTCCAACACCAGTAGCCCTAATTGAAGTTGGATATACCTGCAAAAAAATGTCAGCAAACTCTTTAGGGTCCCTTTTGTATCATTGAGATGCATTACAGTTTCCCTTTTTAAAAATTTTAGGTAGTGAACGGCACATTCAAATCACCTGTACCAATAACTCTGTACCAACCGAGTACCACTACTTCAAAACATAGGTGTTTTGGAGGCAAACTATTAAATGAATGTGAAAACACCTGTTGCCTTGAAGCTGTGGTACCTGATTGATACATGATAAGTGGTACCGGGGACCTAAACTCGTGAACATCATGATTGAGACTGATCATAACTTGCCAATCTTTCATAAAAATCTGGGACAAAGGTTGTGTAGACACCCATTTTAAGTTTCTAACAAATGCAGGGAGACTTGTGAGACAGATTTCATTCTAGGTAAATTTTTCAAGGAGAATTGATAGTATTATTATGATGGTTCTTTTACCTTCATTGAACAAACATAAATTGCCACTTTAAAACTTCATATGCTTTGCATTTTCAACTTTGTGTATAAGCTGAAACTAAATGTATTCTGCAGAAGCTGATGATATCGAAGAAATGGAAATTGTGAAGAAGAAGTGGAATCTACCTCTCTTGAGTAGACAACAATGACATTGTATGTTGACACGACGAACATGCGAGCTCCAAACAATAGAGCAGTGGTTACAACCTCATTGTGATGCACACTCAGAGGAAGAAGCAGAATAAACCCCAATGTGCAGAAAATCTTCATGGTGAGTTTCCGGCCTAATCTATCCACAAGGACTCCAGATATAACAAACCCAGGGAGATCTGGAAAAGAGATTATGAGGCTGATTATTATGCAGGAACACTAAGTATAAAACAAGATAGCAGACAGAACTAAGGATAAAAACTCGAAGAAACTGCACTTGCAATGTTTAAGGATGAAAAAATTTTAAGTATACGATGGAAACAGCTGATTTCAGCTACCTGCAAAAGTAGTGATAAAAACATCTCTGTAGAAGCTAGAATCCTTGGTATTCTTCAACTGAATGGAGGAGGTTGAACTACAGTCAGTTCGTCTATTGCTTAGCTCAGAGCTCAATACCACCAAGCCATAATATGCAAATGTATTTGCCAAGTACAAAATCCATAAGAGCAGAGTTGTCTTCCTCAGTTCCGATGAAAAGAGTCCCACAAGTGACTGAAGCCATGTTTCCGAGCCACGCTGCTTTTCTGGGAGTAGAGGAGGAGTATCTAATAATGCAGCATGCTCTTCATCTCTACTTATGCTTTTATCTAAGACAAGAATCCCAGGTGGGAGCTTTGTTCTGTTGATTGTTGCTACTTTTTCCAGGATTCTACGAGCTTCGTCCATTTTACCTTTCACACATAGATACCTTGGTGACTCGGGCGCAAGCCCACAAAGGGGAAGCACTAACAAAGATGGAATACAAGAGAAAGCTAGGAGCCATCTCCAACCCAACCGTGGCATGATAATCTGCAAACAATCAGAGGATTCTTGCATTGAGAATGTCTTGAAATAGGATTAAAAATATGCAAAAAGAGAGAACTAAATCCAAAATGAAAGCCATTCTTAAATGAAAGTGATAAATGAATACTCCATCTTTACAGATGTCCATGATCAGGAAAAATCCCAAAGCAAAGGTGAAGGCGAAGAAAATGCAATACGTACCCACATAAGTGAAGCCTCAATTATTGATCCAAATGACCAGAAACATGTTAGAAGGAATACCCAAGCACCTCTATTTGGGGCTGGAACAAACTCCAAAAACCATGATGCAAATACATGGCCACCTCCTACTCCAAAACCAAGCAAACAACGGGATGCCAGAAACAATCTATAACTTGGGGATAAAGTACTACATATTCCTGCTACTGCCACAACTATCATAACACCAATTAAGCCTTTCCTGGAAAAGTTTTCAACAAAAGAACAAGAATCAATTCTTGATGAGACAGCTGTGAAAAGTTCCGCAGAGAAGAGATGCGATTTTCTTAAAGAAAAGTAAAGGTTCAAGAACCATGATATTGCACACAACATTACAACATTATCTATCATTTTTCTAAACAGTTATAATTAATATGGCAAATGACAGCTACCCCCTATATATTGCATATTCTAACTTCATGCAAGTTTATTTCCAGATATGTCAATTTAGTAATAGGAATTCTGTCAAGGTTTTTCTCCTCTTTGTAATGGATAGTGCTGCATAAAGAAATTATTAACAGTGGTAACGAAGCAAATTCAAACATTTGCTTTGTTCCTTAAAAAGTTCAATCGGAACTTCTTTTCCAGCTCCAGCCTTCCCTTTCTAAGAAAAATAAACATGAAAAATGAGAAATTCATAACCATTCTCATCATTTTATGGCATTTCTCAGGCAATTCAAAAAGTTTAAGATTCCCATAGGAATGAGTATTTTAATCCCAGATATGAAATGTGCTTCATTTCCATTCTCATTCCCCGTGCACCAAACGCCCGTACTACACAATTTAATTAAGCTTAAACTAAGCTGTAAGATATCATTCTCCCACGATACAGTGAAGATGGAAAAATAAGATACCTTCTTCCATAGGCATCTGATATAATGCCCCAAAAATAAGCTCCAAAAAGCATTCCCACAAACACTACGGTCGTCAGCAAGCCCTCTTCACCAGGAGAAAGTCCCCACTCAGATTGAACAGCTATTCCAACAATAGAGAGAAGCATCATTTCCATTGATTCAGAAATCCAACCAAGTCCAGCATATACTAACACAAAGCCCTGAAATTTCCCAAACCCAATTGCAGAAATTGCTTCCTCGGGCGTAAATTCAACGCTTCGATCCCCCATCTAAAGAATCAAGCAAAATGCAATCACTTAGTAAAAAAAAAATACTCTGAATCAGCCACTTGCAAAAATCAATGGAAATTTATTTAGAATACCAAATTACTCAACTTATGTTCAGAAAGCCCTTAATTTCTAATGCAAATTTGCGATTCTGATCATCAAATGTCTCAATTTCACAAAGCATTGTACCCTCTGAAAGCAAAGATTGTTCTTCAACACAAAAGGAATACCTCAATTATTCTCCAATACCTTTTGAAGGGCCTTTCTTACTTGAACTTTGCAGCAACTCTGACGTCCCAAGCCAGTTGAAAACGCAACTGATTTAAATAATTCTCAGTAAAAACCTTAAAATTTGCATTTAAAGAGCCCAAGAAAGTGAATGGTCGCCATAAAATTACTGGAAAAAGTTACTGCAACTGTGCAACACTTGATATTATTTCTGCGGACAAGAATCACAGAGGTCGATCTTAAGTTAAAACGGGCTAAATTCAGCATGAATCATTCTTGACGATTACGAATAGTAATTAATCAGCCACCCCAGTCGTTTGCTTCTTGCAAAAATTGTAATATTTTAGTCAATGATTGGGAATTGGGACAAGCATTGGCCTTGAATTTTATATCAAGAACGACTAATTAAGACAAAGATAAAACATATTTTCTTTCTTTTTTTTTTTTTGAAAAGGATAAACTTTATATTAATATCGTTGGAAAATCGTCCAACAGCGTTTGAGATACAAAGAGGGTATTCAGTACATTTTCTAAGTGAAGCACATCCCCATTCCTTGCCCATCCTATCCGGGCCCCGACAAATTTTGCCTTCCATTCACACCATTTTTTAATTTCATCACATCCCAATCTCCATCTCCAGCTCCGGCCGCTGCTTCCATCTCCGAAACAAAACCAAGCTCACAATCTCCATCTCCAGCCACTGCTTCCACCTTCCTCACCCACCTCCGTGCCGGCTCACCAAGAGCCTCCATATGCTTCATCTCCAGTCGCCGGCAACCTTCTCAGATACCTCCGAACAGGCACCTCTCCAAAAAAAACTCCCAAAAGGGTCCAAAAATGGGACAAAATGCTCTCCCAACAGAGACTTAATCTCCCCCAACGGGAGAATGGGACAAAATGCTCTCCCAACGAGAGACTTAATCTCCCCCCAAAATGCTCTCCCAACGAGAGACTTAATCTCCCCCAACGGGAGAATGGGACAAAATGCTCTCCCAACGAGAGACTTAATCTCCCCCAATGGGAGAATGGGACAAAATGCTCTCCCAACGAGAGACTTAATCTCCCCCAACGGGAGAAACTAAAGAAACAAACAGAAAAATAAAAGAGAAACTAAAGAAACAAACAGAAAAATAAAAAAGAAAGTAAAGAAAAACACAAAAATGTTCAGTCCCCCCTTCTCCCGAAAGGAAGAAGGGGGGAAGAGGAAATGGACCTGTGGCGGCTAGAGAGAAGGAGGAGCGCGGCTAGGGTTTTTTAGAGAGAGAGAACTGCAATACATCTTAAAAACATATTTTCTTTCTTAAAAAGCAAATGAGATGGCGACAAATCCAACGTTAGAGTAGCTATAAATATCGGGATCGATTCTATTAAAATATAAACAAAACCGTCCTTAATAGTTAAAATTCAAACGTCACACCTCAACAGCAACGATTGATTTATTTCTCCAATGTGATGAAGCTACCGTTTTTGGTCACGGCAAAAGTTTTAAAATGAATGAACAAATATGGGTGAAGCGTAACTTAATATTAGCCAGGGGTGAAAACGAGCCGAGTCGACCGGAGTATTAACGTTTTCATTTATTCTTCATTTATTTATCGAAACTAAAATTTTATTCGTGTTCGTTTATTTATTAATCGATGCGAGATTAACTTATTCGTGAACATTCATATGCGTTCTATCTCACATTAATTTAATGTACTATATGAACTTACATAAAAATTAAAATTTAATTTAAACTCATATATTGATATTTATATCAATATAAATATATATATAAAGATTCAATTATTTGTATTATTTAAAATTTTAATGCTATATGCACTTATTTTATTTATATTATACAGTTAATATTAATATTTTAATTAAGTATGTTCATTAACATTAACGAACTTTTAACACTTTGTTCGTGTTCGTATTCATTTTTTATTATCGAACCTAAAATTCATGTTCGTGATCGTTTTTATCGAACCGAGTTTTAGCTTGTTCATGTTCGTGTTCATTCTCATCCCTAATTTTAGCCCAACTGGTAGATATATTTTGCCTAGGCAAATGTAGTAGACAAAGCAGAGCACTAGGAGCGGTCACGATTAGTGGCCAGTGAAGTTATTCCATCCTCAAAAACTCGTCTAATTGAACAGATTGATTAAAATAAAAAATAAAAAAATCAGTGAACTAACTGAACCTCTATTCTTACTAATGGCAGAATTCACAAGAGGGGTATGAATTTCAGAATCCCTCTAATAACATAGCTGTTGAAAAAGAGAAAAATGAGGAGTGAAAAATAAAATTGAATTCTAAAGGTCATTTATGGAAAAATAAATACATAGATTGATTTCATGACAATATATTATTTATAATTTATGACTAGTATAAATTTTAAGAAAAAAATTACAATGAATTCATAAATAACAATTTATGTGGTTAAATTATTCACGAGTTACGTAAAATATTTTGATGCTAGAAAAAATTGACCAATTACGCGTTACATCTAATTTACTAATTCTATTGTGGCGATATAAACTAGAGTTAATAGAATATCCAAACTCATTATATGTTTCTGGGGGGAAAAAAAAAAAAAAAACTCATTGATTGTGTCTAGTTAATAAGGTGGTCTATTTACAATAACCCAATTAACTATTGATTAATAAATCCTTAAAATTAATTTTATAATGAATTAGTCTCAATTATAACATTGTTTTCATCTAGCTAGTATCATTTTTTTCATATTAAGAAAAAATTATTTTACTTTTTTTTTTCTTCCTCTTTATTCCAAATTTCTCCACTTATCTATTTAATTTGATTCATTTTCTCATTTCATCTTTATCATCCATTTCCTCTAGCTCTCATCTAATTTACGAGTATTTATTTATTTTGTCTCTATACTCTTAGTTTCTTTCTCAACTCACCCATCTTATTTTCTCACCTTTTTTAAGGTATATTTTCCTCTTCTTTCTCACATTTCATTCATTTTCTCTCTTTATCATTTATTTTTCTTTACAAGAGAAAAAAAATTACATAAAAATAATTTTTATATACTATAATATTCATTTGCTCAAATTTTGGCATTTGGCGATTTTGTCCTTTTGCTTGCCCAGGATACAAACAAACCTGAACACCGCGGATAAATAACCAAGCTGATAAAAGTTTTGGTATTTTGTCGATATTTTAAATTAAATCTAGGCCCATAAAAGTTTGTTAATTCTTAGTTTTATTATTACAACCAATCGATACATTTAAAAAAAAAAAAAAAACAGAAAATACATTAGAGGATATATGCGAATGCTTTTTAAACAGATGATATATTAAAGGTTATATGCGATATGTGATACTTAAGAATCTATACGTGATATTTCAACACCCTTCAAATTTTCCCACTATAGGCAAATTTTTTTCTTTTTGTAAGAAACATGCGATGCAATAACTAAATTGGATACATCAAAGGTTATAAGTGATATGTAATACATTAAAGGTCATACGCAATACACTAGAGGGCATACGTGATCTATGAGATTATATGCGATACTCGTATTTTTTAAGACTAAACTCGACACATTCATTTTAAAAAAGAGAGGGAAAAAAAATGCATCGTCAGACTGTCAAATTCCTTTAATTATGAATTATGTTTCCATGTAGTCCAAGATTAATTGTTGTTTCAATTCGCACAAGTGACCTACACAACCATAAAACAAACAAAGAAAATAAAACAGATAATTCGTTAGGAAAGCTAATGTGGAAGGGATGAGGCGCGTAGTCGCTATCTTTAGGTGATTCAAGCCCTTCTGCAAATAATTATCTTTGGAGCAACAGAATTGTCGAAACTTGTCACAGCCGGAATACAGCAGCCCAACACCCTCGCAGTATTTTCCTAACAATCTGCACAATTATTAGGAAACTAAATCAACTGTTCTAACACCTTTTTGTTTCTTGCCAAAGCTATACTTTAATGGGTTGTAATTAAAGAACATGGAAAGATTTATAACAATTATGCCTCATATATGCACATACCCAACAAGTACATATATATAGCATTAAAAATGATTAAAACATCAAACTTAAATGATTGTGAATGGAATGCTAAAAGAGTGCTGCACCTTAATCGTTTGTACCATAAATTCATTATGCATATAAATGCTAAATGAATGAGACAAAACGGATGATTAATTCATTAAATGAAAATGGAAAACGGATGCAATTTCTAAAGCATAAATATAATGCTAAAAACCGTTTAACATTTAAACACAAAGTGATTATTAATCATAAAACCATTTAATAAAACGGTAGCAATTTTTTAGTCAAAATAATTTGATTTAACGTTTGAATCAATTCAATTGCATTCTTAACGTTTCAGTTACCAAAAATTAAGCATTCTCACAAATGCTGAAAATCATTACTTATATCATTTTTGTAACTTATCAAACTTGTAACTGAATTTTTAACACAAAAATTAAAACTACAATTTGATTAACAAAAAATGAATTTTATTAAAATGTTCCAACACCATTATACCAAAATAGATTTGTATCAATCTCATTCCCCAATCTATTTCACACTGGAATAAGAAGTATGTGTATGAAAATATAAGGTTCATCCAAACTACAAGGTTACTGACCTTTTGGTGGTATTTCTTGTGAAGCTTCTTATATCTCATGTGTGCATATTTTGATTTGTTGCAATTAGGAGTTATAGTGTGTGCCTATGTAATTTGTATGTATTGTATATGTTTATATTTATAAGGAAAAAAAAAAAAATTAGAAACCCTGAAAAAAGGATGGGCCTCATAGGCCTATCCCACATTGAAATAAGAAATGAGTTGGATGAGGATATCAATGATTACCGGACTTTGTGGTGGAGTTTTTTTATATACCGTGTATTTCAATTTGTTGCAATTGAAAGTTAATATATGTGATTGAATGTGTATTCTTATCCTTAGGAAAATAAAAAAATCATTCTCAAGCCTCAAACACCCAATATTTACTTCATTCCATCCTCTGTCTTAGTTTGAATTCAATTTTTAAAACAATAAAAAAAATCATTAAATATATTATTTAAAGGGGAATATTTTCTTTAATTGCCTATAAATTTCTTTTGCCCTTATTAAGGATTTAAATCTCAATAGCGTATTCATATAAAAAATCTCTCTCAAAATCGCTATCTCTTCTCTCTATTCCTCTCAGACCCTAACCTCCATCTTTTTTAATCTTCTTCCCCCATCTCCCACCTCATCTCCTTCCAATGGAAGATGGGGAAAATAGATTTATTTTATGTTATTTTCTTTTTAGTTTATTTTTGTCTTCTTCCATGATAGGAGTTTTCCGTTATCTCATATTGAGAGATCTTGTCTCCCCGAATAAAAGGGAGTTTCTCCCCCATATTAATAAATGGGTATTTTATTATTATCAAGTGAAGATTCAGTCGATTGGGAGCTTTCATCAGAAGATTAGTGGCAGATTTGAGATCGGATTCATACTTCGGTACGTGATTTGTCCAGCGCGATGACGATTTTTTGTTCTACTAGATAGATCTATACGGATTACTACTTGTTTAGATCTATATAAGTTTAATTTAGTTTATTTTTAACTGTTTTTATCTAATTATTATCAGATGTGGTTGCATCACCGATTCTCTCTTGATTAATAAAATATGAAATTTATTAACAAAAAAAAGGATTTAAATCTCAATATACCCTAAAAGAATTTTCCCTTTTTTCTATTTTTATTTTTAAGCTCATGTACAAAACCAATTCTAAGGTTTCAGAAATAATAAAGAGAATGCACAAAATAGATCATACCCTTTGTACACTAGGATTATTTTGTATTTTTAAGAACTCCAAAGTTTATTTTGTATATTCGTAAAATCTTAAGAAGGGTTTATGTTTTTCTTTCTAAAATAAAACTTATAATAAATTTTAATTGGAGGGAATAGTTAAATATTTATAGTCAAGATCATCCACCAACATCAAAAGATTGATAGATTATTGTGTTAACAAAGTATACAGTATAAATTTCTATCATCGAGTATTATTGACACATTTAGAGAGAGAGAGAGAGAGAGAGAGAGAGAGAGAGAGAGAGAGAGAGAGAGAACTTTCATTAGGTTACAAAGGGGTTGTAGCTAGGATGGACATTAATGTAGGCTTTGATAGAATTCCATGGTGGAAGTGGAACCTTATTAGTTGTTCTCATCAGATGGAGGGAGAGTGTCACTCAACCCTTTCCCACTGGTTTCCATAGGTAATAAAAGGGCACAAACTCCAATAAGAGCAATCACAGCTTCAAAAAGGATCAAAGCTGTTGTTTGATGGCTATCCCTTACCAAACCAACCGCTACAAGAGGGCATACCATGCTACCAAGGTTTCCAATGGATGTTGCAGTTCCCACACCTGTGGCTCTCACTTGAGTTGGGTATACCTGTGGAATTTGGCCCATCAAATCTTTCAAGAAAATTAGGAGCAAGATTGTTTGTTGTTCACAAATATTTCATTTTAGTTTGAACAAATTATTTACGAACGAGACCACTAAACTATTCAGATAGTATACTTTTGGTCATTCAATTTTGTTTACAATTTGATTAATCGACTATTTAAAGTGCATTGTCACTTTTGGCTAGCTCATGAATTTCAACCATTAGATTAAAAGGATTGTCCAACCTAATTTTATGTAATAATTGGAATGCATTGAATTTAATATAAAAAATATAGTTAAATAGTAAAAAGTTGTACCGAAAATGATTTTAAAAAAAATTATAATACATTAAAATTAAAATTTACGGTATAAATTAAAACAAAAATAATGAAAATGAACGAGCCCCCAAATATGACCATTTTAGGTAATTGAATGGCCAAAAGTATAGTTAGTGGGTGACAATTAATGTTTATTGTCCTTTTACTTATACTTAGTTTGAATGAAATGCACTTGAATAATGATTCATTATACCAAAAAGAAGTCAAAATTTATCTATAAATTAAGGTACTGAAAATTTTGCAACAGAAGTTTTCCATGGTAAGAATGTAGATGAAAAATTAAAGTTATGTATTGGAATTTACCTCTCTCAAGTAGACTACAAAAACGCTGAAAGATGATGATATGAAGAGGCGAGCACCAAACAGTAGAGCTGTGGTGGTATCCTCATCCTGATGCGCAATCAATGGTAAAAACAGAACAAATCCCAGTAAGCTGAAAATCCCCATGCTCAGCTTCCTTCCTAATCTATCCACAATAATTGCAGATATGGAGATCCCAAGCAAGTCTGGAAAACAGATGAAATATTCACATTAGTGTTTTAGACATTGCCTCTAAATTATTCTACTTATGCAATATTGTTTTAAGTTCTGAACATTGCCTTATGTGTCTATTTTAAAGTCGAGTAGCGTTAGGCTGCAAATTTATATGGCCAAAAATTGGTGGCAGTGGGATCATCTGTTTAATGAGTATTATGTTCCTCCTATTTACTCTCTTACATGTGATATTTAGAACCCCACACTTCTCCGCGGGCAATTTCGACATATGATCCCAAGTGCAAATGAAGAGTATACATATTTATTATACGGGCAGTATTAGAAATATGACTCTTTTAGTGGGACAGAACGAGTAACAATAATGAAAAGTGGAAGCACGTGGAGGCTCTCACCTGCCAAAGCAGTGATGAAATTATCTTTGTAGAGGCTTGGATCCATGCCACTTCTAGTTTTCCTATTGCTCAGTTCTGGGCTTAGAAACACAATTCCATAGTATGAAAATGTGCTTGCAAAGTATAGCAACCACAAGAGAAGAGTTGTCCTCCATAGTGTTGGTGAAAATAGAGCAAGAAAAGATGATTGCCGATTCGAGTTCGAGCTGCTCGCTTTTTCCGAGGAGAGAAGAGGAACACAATCAGAATGTTCTTCATCTGTTTTTGTTGTTTGATCCAGTGTAAGAGTTCCAGGAGGGAGCTCTGTTCTGTTCATTGTGGCCAATCTCTTCAATATCTTGTGTGCTTCTCCAGTTTTGCCTTTCACACAAAGATACCTTGGTGACTCAGGTGTGAGCCAAGAAAGGAGCAACACTAACAAAGATGGAATACTAGAGACACCAATGAGCCATCTCCAACCCAATCTTGGCATAATAATCTGCAAACAAAAAAAACTTGAAAATGTAAGTGAACTCTTTTAAGTTAATCAATTGGTTTCACCAAGAAAACTGAAATTGACGCAGTTCAGATACTCTGTTCAATTTATCCGATCTTATTATTTTGTCCAGTTATAATAATGAAATTTACTTTTTCACTAATTTAAAGCAAAATATAACGCTTGGGATATTTTGTCTACTAAATAATGGTCTACTCTCTCACAGTTAGAAGGCGAGGTCATTGGATGTGACATCTGAATCATACCTCTTATTGTAAAAGAGTGGACAAGTAAACAAGATAATAGTGGACAAAGCATCTCTATCATTTTTATATGACCTATCTTTTTTTCATATTTACCTTCTCATAACCAAGGGTGAGACCCACATATTACATCAGAAGACCCACTTTTCTGTTGTGAAAAGATAAGGCAGATAAAAAATTTTATAAGTCTGAATATATCACTTGAGATCTTCTGTTTACTATGCACTGACTATTGTTTATTTTCCTATAGTTTGAGGGTAAGAACAAATTTAATAGAGAATCCAAATTTTAAAAATAAATTAGACAGAGAATCGGTAGTGGAATTGCCATACATACCCATACAAGTGAGGCCTCGAGAATAGTGCCAAATGACCAGAAACTTGCCAATGCAAAAGCCCAAGCACCTCTGTTGGGTGTAGGAATGAACTCCAAAAACCATGCTGCAAAGACATGCCCACCTCCAACACCAAAACCAAGCAAACAACGCGATATCAGAAGCCACGTATAATTCGGGGAAAAAGCACTACAAATTCCAGCTCCAGCCACAACTGCTGCCACACCAGTAAAACCTTTCCTGTAAAGTTCAGGAAAAAAAGTTGAGTTTTTTTTTTTTTTGACTCTGTTGTATCTCATTAAGGCCTAGAAGATACGAGCAGCATTTTGGACAGAAAAAAAAACACAGCGCGATTGATCGAAGAAAGAACTACCTTCTTCCGTAGGCATCTGAAATCATGCCCCAGAGATAAGAACCAACAAGCATCCCTGCAAAAACTACTGTTGTAAGCAAGCTTTCTTCTCCCGGAGAAATTCCCCACTCGGATTGTACTGCAATTCCGACAATCGAAAGAAGCATAACCCCCATTGCTTCTGAAATCCATCCAAGTCCAGCATAAATCAACACCAGGAAGTGGAATTTCCCGAACCCGATTGCGGAAAGGGCTTCCTCTGGAGTAAATTCAAGGCTCTGTTCCTCCATCTAAAAGGTTCCAACAAAAACGCAATAGAATTCAGATAATAATAGTAATAAACAAAACCTTCAAAACCCAAGAATTTTCTTGCATGTTTAGTTCAACAAATGAATACCTCGGACGAATGTTCCTATGCAGAAAAGAAAAAAAGAAAAAAAAAAAACAGAGCAGACGTGGCAAGTTTAACTGTAGTTTGAAGTGTTCAAGAAAGTGAACGAGTTGCCGCAGGTTTCATTGCCAACGTAGATATCTACAAAATTCCTGGGGAAGACAAACTACTATGAAACACTTGGTTGAATAGACATAAAGGGGCTAGGTTTAAGTAGCTGTCACATTCACTCGAAGAAATGATTCGGTGCATAATGAGTTACCGCGAAGAATCAAAATGCGGCTAAAACTTCCGCTTCGTGGCGGTTGAAAACGAGCTGGTATTCTCATCGGAGGAAAGGAAAATAAGCAACTTTCAGAGTTCGGATTCCATGTATCACTCGTAGTAACCATATAGGCAGACGCTCTATCTATAAAAATGGATGCATGCGTTTTATTTTGGTATAAGCGATTTTTTTTTCACTTTTCTTTAACCGGCCATACTTCTTTCAACATGCGATACATAGGAAGTTATACGGGTTAAGTGATATTTTCGCAGTTAATCTCAACACGAGTCATAGCCGTGATCCATCAATAGCTAACCTCGATATGATACATCATAGACTAAACTCAATATATGATGCAGTGGCGGAGCTTGAGTTTCAAAATTGAAAGAGCCACCATCAATAAATATCTTTTGTAGGGGCCAAATATTTATATAATTTTTTTTAACTAAAATATAAATACCTATCAATAATAATAAAAATTTCTTGTAGGGGCCTAGCCTACTTCATTTATTTCTATCTTCCGCCACTTATGTGATGCATCAAAGGCAAAAATTGATAAACGTGTTTTTTTAACATACACGCAAGACTAAATTTGATATGCGCTTTGTCTGACCGATGAACACCCCAATTGACTCGTACGCATGTTGTCAAACAGTTAGACATATCGAATACAAATTTTTATGCTAACCAAATATCACAACTTCAACAGCATTTGTTTTAACGATAAAGTTACGGTACACAGTTGTTACGTAATTAAATTATCAATACAAGTGATCTAAATAGGGCTTTTCCTCGTGTGATTCTTGCAGCAATAACTTGTATTATTATATTACAATGGGACAACAAAGATTGGAAGAAGCAGATTTCCCACTTAAAAATAATCTAAGCAGATCAACACTGTTCAGGTAGTACAAAACCGACCGGATTGGCCAGTTCACGCACTATAAAGAAAAGGGTTAAAAAATGAATAAATTTGATGATCTTCTTCCATTTCTTATTATAGATTCCAATAATTGTGCTTATTATATTATATTACGACATCAACGGCTCTATTTAGGACACAGCTTTGCTTAGCAGGCTACTTTTGATTAATCTCAGATTTGTTTGTTTTCGTAAAAACTCATGAAGCTGCAAACGTATGGGCTGAATAACAATTTAGATATATAGTGGCGGCGGAACTATATATACATATATATAGTGTGAGAAAATGTAGAGTATCATGATTAGATTACAAGAATGTGCGCACATCACTCATAAACAGTTGGAAAAATCAATATTTTAACCATTTTTTGATTAATCACAGGGCCTTCTTTCAAAAAAAGAAAAAAAAGGATTAATCGCAGGGCCAACACCCCTTGGCCAGATGAAGGGTTTCTTTCATAGCTTGCAAGATCGGGATCCCACGTGTTATCGATTTGGGTGTAGGATTTTAATTGATAGGATCGTAAGATTGTAAGATCTTACACAAAATGTGCATAGAAAGTTAAAAACTACTCTTATTTGAGCTATTTTAGTAAAAACAAAAAAATGTTAAGATAACATAGAATCAGAACTAGGAACTATTTCATATTTTGGGATTGTAAAATCGTAAAGTCCTACTATCAAATCAAGATTTTTTTTGCAAACTATGGTTTCTTCTCTCACTCATCTCTTCTTTGATTTTTTTTTTCTTTTTTTTCTTTTAGCGTTGTAGTTTACTTTAGTGATGCATGTAAAATGTAAAACTTGTCATTATCGTTTGGTTTAATAATTCTATTAGTCCCGTAAATTGGGCTTATAATCTCACTTTTAATGATCAATCATTCAATTTGAAATTCTTTTTTTTCATCAACTTGAAAATTAAATAGTTCATACATTAGTCTAAACTTTAATTTCGACAGCACCGATATGTATTATTTTTACTAAGACGTGAGATTCTCACACATTAGTAAGAGCAGCAAATGACAAAATAAAACTCTAAATAGTTTTGTTCGCACCTTAACTTAGCCTGTTACGATTCATGTGCTAACCGAAAACAACTTGAACACTGCTTGAATTGGAGTTTGGTACCATTTTAGAAGCATATTTGAAATTGTGGAACAAAAATGAAACTTTTTTAAGTCGAAAAACTAAAACAAGATAATAGTCCAAATTAATCGACCAATGAAGTAATTAATTTCCTTATCTTTACTTCTTCTTTTTTTTTTCACTTGTGTCGTTACTTATAAGGTTTATAAATGTGAATTAGTTAGGGACACTTTCAGTAATTGGAAGGGGGATGAAGTATGTGTTACGTAAGTTTCATTTCATTGATAATATTGTGAGAAGCAAAATTTACATTGTACTAATACAAGTGTACTAATCAAAGTATATATGATTATGGTTTGATTGAGCCCACGACCTGTTAATTGATTGGAGAGAATAGACCTGGCATGATCTTCTGAAGCTTTGTAGTTGTGAGGATAAAAATGGGTTTCATTTTCTGAATGATAAGACTGCAAATAATTCCAAATTAACCACAGTTTCATTGCATCCCCAGATATGGAGATCAAATATGGAAAAGACAATAAATTTTGTCATGGGATGGGCCTAATCTAATCTCTCCATTCCCAATTGCTCAGATGGGACCCTTTTGCAGCTGCATTTCCATTTTTTTTTTAATTATAAGGTGAAATTCTGAATAATACAAAAACGCACAGTTATTGAACTGAGTCTACTCTGTTGACCGTTGATCCTCTATCATAACCACATCGATAGGTTTCAAAATTCACATTTGATCAAACTTAATCAAAATTCAGTTAACCTACGATTGAATTGGAGTTAAGCAGCGGTTAATATTGAATGTAGATGCGTCGTTGCGAGGTAACTAGGGGTCCCTCGAGAAGGGGGTTTTTCTTGCGTGATTCTACAAGGTATGTCGTTTTGGCCGCTTCATGTTTTGGTCATCTTAATAGTTTCCAAGCGGAGGCGATGGCTCTCTATTTGAGTTTATGTGCATGTCAGCACCAAAATGTGCAAACCCTCATACTCGGTTGAACTCCTGTTATGAGGATATATGGTCTTGGCAAGCTTCGAGTGTATTAAAGAAGATCGTCCATTTGTGGCTTCTTTCACGTCTTTTACTCTCACGCATATTTACTGAGAAGGAAATGTAGTAGCTGATATTCTGGCTAGTTCTGTAAATTCATCCCACAGATCTCTCATGTTTGACCACGCTTGCTAGACAGGGTCGGGGTCAGAACTGGTCATTTTAGATGCTATGAGTTTTCCTTATCTTAAGTTATAGTTCCACTATTTGTATTTATTTTGTATTTATAATTACGTCTCCCTTAAAAAAAAAGTTTCAGAAGTTTTTGCCTCTTTCAATTAATAAAGGGTTTTCATATTCGGTTTGATCGAATTGACCCTCCTCTATCCTTTGAATAATTTTGACCTTCTTTTTTAATCGATTCACTCTTCAGTCTAATTCTAATAATACTATACAAAGGTTATTCTTCTGTATAGAACATATTATTTACTGAAAGTTTAAGTTTTGATTTTTAAAAAATAGTTTTATAGTGTAAAAAATTTATTGAAAATGTAAAAATAGTATAGCTGAATAGTAAAAAATTATATTGAAAATGATAAAAATTTATTATAATATAATAAATTTACTATTAAAACAAAAATAAAAACTCAAACCAAATAGTAAATAACATGCCCATAAGAACACATGAAAGAATGGTTGTTCTTTGAGAGGTGGATTTGTCGATGGGACAAATGAGTGATGGGCGCAATCCATGTTCATTTTTTTCTCGATGATCGGATGAGATGAATACCATATTTTGAATTCACACTAATTAACTTTCTAGAACAACGTAGGTATACGTGTCCCTCTCACGTGGGGTCCACTTGTAGGACCCTCACATTTGTGAGGAGATATGTCGCATTGACGACAAGTGACCTCCCTTCAGATATAGAGAACTTGCACTAAGTTGGGATATGTTTGTTATCTCGTTTTAATAGATGATTTTAAAAATATATTTTTGAAAAAGTGTTTTGTAAAATAAAAATTGTATTGGAATTGTAAAAAATGCCTATTGAAAATATAAAAAGGTGTGACAGAATAATAAAAATATGTATAGAAAATATTAATATAAAATGTGATTTTTCCTTAAACCAATGTAAAGATTTGCACATGGATTGATCAATAACTACAACTAATTTTATGTTACTGAGTCCCCTTTCAAGAAAAACCAAAAAAAAAAAAAAAAAAAGGTTTTATGTCACCAAGTGAAGTCGATTATATAAATCATCTATCATCATCGTATTCGGTCAAGATACTTTGTTTCATTTATATCTAAATATTTTTTGTCATTTTTTATAGTTACTTTCAAATTCTCTTCAAATCTTTCCTTTCCCTTTCTATTTTCTACCTATTGTATTGGGACATGTCTAAGGATTTCCTATGCATATATCCGGACAATTTTAAGCGTGTTTCTCTTGTTTTTTCATTTATATTAGTCTAGAGATACTATTACTTGCATTACTTATTATATCTAACCTAACATACATACGCACACATTCATCTCTCACCTCAGTATTCTTATTTTCACTACCCTCCTTTTTATTTTACGTTCATATTTAGTTGTCACAATCCTGAATCACATTCATGGACTCAATTAAGCACATTCAGTTATGCAGATAAATCAAACAGAAAAACCCAGCTTTCCAGTGCAATCTCTTTTGAGTTAATAGTAGTGAAATTGGGAAGCAAAGAAAGGAAGAAAACAATGAGAACCAAACCTCATTTTCAAAAAACATTTTTACATTTTCAATACACTTTTTTACATTCCCAATGCAATTTTAATATTTTAAAATCATAATCAAATCAAAGTTTTGATCAAGTTTTAATACGGTGTCTTGTTTTCCAAAACAAGTGTTTTAAAAAACATAACTTAAACGAACAGGCCCTTAGAGCTTTCATTGGAAACTACACTGATCAGCACTAATGCATGCTAAAGCAGCCTAGCCTACTCTCTCCGTTCCATTAGACGAGCCCTGTTTGCAATACTAAAACCAGTATTAGAAACACAACTCTTTTAAGAGAACGGAGGTAGTAACATTTTGCTGGCTAACCTGAATTCTATACATCAACTGAACGGAGGTAGTAACATTTTGCTGGCTAACCTGAATTCTATACATCAACCGTGTCATTCAGTTTGCGTCCCTTGGTCTCAAATGGGAAGAGCATAACACTGATACCTGAGAGCAGAATTATGAACTCAAAGAAAAGAATTGCAGGCACCAGATGGCAACCTGTAACCAGTTGGACGGCCACGATAGGACTTATCATCCCTCCGATTCTTCCAACAGCGCTAGCGACTCCATACCCGGTTGTCCTAACAGCAGTAGGATATATCTGCGAGGAAGAGGTAACGATCACAAACAGAGAGATATCTGATTTCGCAATCACTGATTGCAAAAGCCAATGGTAAAGGGAAATTGGAATGAAAAGGAATACCCCTCCGTTCCACTAAAAGAGTCATTTTTCTGATTCGGTTAGTATTAGAAAAATGACTCTTTTAGTGGTACAGGGCGAAATTACTTTAAGTTGTCATCTGTAGGATTGAGTCTAGATCTCATGTGTACATGGATAGACAAACATACCTTTGGCATTGCACAAGCCATAAAACTTTCAACAAGATATTCTTTTGAATGAGTATCACTCTTTTTCTGGAAGAGTCATGCAACCGTGGATATATTTACACGCAACATAACATGAATATCATTAGAGATCTTCGAATCTTCAAAAGAAAAAGTACGAAATGAACACTCATTTTGCTGATTCAAAGTTAGAAGTATTACTTCAGTGGTTTGGCACAAAGATAACTGCAGGTCAAGTAGCCACACAATGACACAAAAGGCAGAAGCACGTTGCACATATTCAATCTTTTGAGCAATAGGGCAAAGTTTCAACTTCTGCGAATTTTGTACTATCATGCAGAAGACACCACACTTAGAATTTTATACAATAGACTGCAATTTCTAGAACAAGTGAATCCCAGTCGGACTTGACATCAGAAATTGAGAAAACGCTGATGAAGAACAAATAACCACTGAGTTCAGTTTCTTTACCTCCGGACAGTATATTCCAGCAACAGTAAATGTTCCAATCACACACATCCGAGCTCCAAACAATAAGCCAGTTGTTATGAACTCATTCTGATGGGCAAAGAGTGGTAACAAGAATAAGAAGCTGAAGAAATACATAATCGCCATGGATCTTTTGCGCCCGATGTAGTCTACAATAGTCGCAGAGAGAACAAGCCCAGGAAGCTCTGTAAAGGTCGGAAAAAAACTGGAAAATATTAATTCTTATTGAAAGAACAAATAACAGAAGGAATGCGTTGATGAACGAAAGTACAACACAGCCCCGAAGAAGACGTTAAACAAACCTGCAAAGCTAGTGACAAATACATCTCTGTAAAGGCTAGCATCATTAGATGCTTTTGAATTTAGACTAACTGAGCCGCATTTATTTTGTCCACTGCTTATCTCAGAGGTCAGCAGAATTATGCCATAGTATGCAAAAGAATTGCCAAAATAGACCACCCATAATAGAAGAGTAGTTTTCACTAAGCTTGGTGAGAATAACATAATAACTGATGAGAAGCCAGTTTTGGAAAATAAATATTTTTTCCTATCTGAAAAAAGTAACTGAGTACGTTCCAATGGAGCAAATTCGTCATCCAGGTCTGGCATGTGATCAGAAACAAGCAGTCCAGCTGGTAATTCTGTTCGGTTTACCACAGCCATTTTCCTAAGAATATTATGCACATCACTTATTTTTCCTTTCATATATAGGTATCTTGGAGACTCTACTGCAAAACCATAAAAGATGAGGGCTCCAAAGGTTGGTATTGATGAAAGTGCAAGTAACCACCTCCAACCCAATCTTGGCATAATGACCTGCATAAAGAGAAACAAAAATGGAATAAAGATAAGTTTTAAAAAAAGAAAAAAAAAAAGAAAAAAAAAAGGGCTGAGTTATAAAAGCAATAGAGAATGGGATTCAGCTAACATGACTACCTAAAATATTTCACAACTAAGCCTTTGTCCCATTACGTGTGGTCAGCTATATGGATCATATCTCGCCATCGTGTACGGTTGTGCCACGTCGATTCATTTATATTCAAATATGACATGTCATATTTAAAGTTGTTTTCCAATTTGTTTAGGTCTTCCTTAGATATTTCAATGAAAAAAAACTAACCAAGATCTTATTAACAAAGGGAAGGAAAATTGATGCATTACCACTTCCTTCACCAAGATGACACTATAGAACATGAAAAAACATCACATATCCTCAGGGATGGGGAAGGAAGATTATGGAATCAGCATCATCAAAATATTCAGAAAAATCAGATGTGTAAAGAGCTGACCCATGCCAATGAAGCCTCCAGTATTGTCCCAACTGACCAGAATGTGGAGAATATAACCATCCAAGTTCCCCTTTTCTGTGCTGGTACAAACTCTAGGAACCAAGAAGAGTAAACAGGTCCACCCCCTAGGCCAGTGCCAGCCAGCGTTCGAAGGATAATCAGCGTTAAATAGTTTGGGGAGAAAGTACTGAGGAAAGCAGAAAGTGAGGTCACCACGGCTACACTGAGCAGACCTTTCCTGGATGTAGAAATAAAAGAGTTTTCGTTCATGTCAAGCTAAATGATCAAACTGTGAGAGCGGTAATCAGTCAGACTAGAGATCCAAATAACACCAGGAAACTTTCTACATCAACCTAAATTGACTGGATGTGCTAAGTGTAACATCAGCAGTAAACTGAGAAAAGAAGGAGCAATTGGACCAATATGGAACAAATAAGTTGACAAATAAAGAAAAGTTATTCTCAAAGTAGTAGTTTCTATAGTCAATTGTATTCAATTTTGAAATAATGATAAAATCTGATTATGATTAAGGGGCAGTTATGTGTTAGCAAAAAATTATTTCCAACCAATGAGTGTTGTTTCTGTAATATGTTCAATCAGGTTTAACCTTAGTAACTGATAGGAATGACAACTGCCGCAATTAAAAAATTTGTTCACAAAAACTAAAGCCTACAGCTGAGTTAAGCACTCACATGCCTATTTATTTGCAGCAACATGTTTTACCATGATTGATAACATTTTTACTGTACTCGTGGTGATTTAGCACAAGCCAACAAAAGAAGTCTTCAAACTTGTACTAGAGAATCAACATCTCCAACAACAAAAATATAAATTCTTCAGGAATATCTTCTGGTTCAAAGAATGCCAAAGCAACCCCTGCACTGGAAGCTGTCCACAAAATTCAAAAGTAACCAATTACAAGCTTTGAAAGTTTCCCACAGAAAATGGTTCCATGAGTGAATCTGACATCCAAGACTTCTTCAGATTATTCAGAAACTCAAACCACAATGTCAAAGCTACAATTCACATTTCTGTATAAGCTGCATAAATCTAACTTGCAACCTATAATATTATCCCACCCACTTTAGGAATCTGAGAATGGCCATGAAAACCACTAGTCAATCAAAAGAAGAGCGACATGCTTCAGTTGGCAACAAGCCAAAAACACAAGAGCTTGTGGCACTGAACTGGCTGCCCATAGATAAAATAAGAGAAAATTGTAAATTTCATGTATTCCATGCTAACCATTTCCTCATCCTGTTGGCAAGTCCCACAAGCAATTTACTGAGAACTAGCAATGCAGATTGAATACAAGAATACCATTGCTGTCCAAACACCACTTAAAACTTTGCTCTCCATAGGTGATGATAAAGCTAAAACTCTCCAGATAAACTAGGAAGCTCCAAATGGTTGAAATTATGCTAGTCAATAGGACTTATAGCCATAACCCCAGCAGATAGATACCTTTTACAAAATAAGACTAAGGCAATGCTGGTGCAAAACTTGCCTCAGATAAAAGATTAAGAAGCTTCTCTTCATACGATATTTACTACACAATAAGCATTCCTACAGGCGACAACCACTATTTCCCAGATGCATATAAAAAAATTAATAATCCCTATTACATGTATGTTTCTAAAGGCCTACTTTACAAGAAGCTGAACAGCAAAGTTCTACGAATGTCAACCTCCTGATGAGCATACTTGCCCAGTATCATCACTTTTATAACATCTCTTCCTAGGTAGAGTATCTATATCCACTCTCCACTTGAGCTACCCAAAAAAAAAAAAATCTAACACAACTTTTTGTCAAACAAAACTCCAATAAATCTCTCTCCGAACAATTAAATGGTTCTTGTGCTATCCTCTAATGCCCCCAGAAAATCCTGCAGTACTTTATATTCCAGAACAGCTGGTAAAGAGGAAAACTGAGAGCAAGACAGAAGCTGACTAATTCGCCTAGGGTAAGAAGTGTGCCACCTGGGACAACCGTCTTCTTTCCAGCCTTTTGGATACACCAAATATTTTTCAGGACTTTACATCGATATGAATATTCTGAGAACAGGCTCCAAGAGACGTATAACAAAAAGTTGTAGGTTAATTCCATTCTACAGTGAAACAGCTAAGTCCGAAAAAAAAGGTAGTTGCTCCATTTCCAATTTCATTCTTGTATATTTCTCAGGGTATTCTAGATCAAGGGCAACAAGCAAACTGCTGCTGCCAGAAACAGACTCACCTCACAGAAACTCAACAGGTTCTGCACTCAGTGACAACTACCCTTACTTTGAATGCATTGGCAAGAGTTGTGAAGGCCTTTAACTTTGGTATTTGCACACAGATCACCCACAAAAAAATGTATGCTAACTTACTAAAACTGTAAGAGAAATTTCATCACTTTCAAAGAAGCTTAAATTAGCTTATTTACTCAAACAGAATGCTCTGC
Source organism: Leptodermis oblonga (assembly GCA_016801395.1). Lineage (NCBI taxonomy): Eukaryota > Viridiplantae > Streptophyta > Magnoliopsida > Gentianales > Rubiaceae > Leptodermis > Leptodermis oblonga. The sequence continues at coordinate 36,897,045 of CM028750.1, forward strand.
CATAGTAAACTAATAACACCACTGAAAACCAAATGAAGTAAAACAGAAAAAAAGGAACTTGCCTTCTTCCATAAGCATCTGAAATAATGCCCCAAGAATAAGCACCAACAAGCATGCCAGCAAAAACCACAGTGGTGAGCAAGCTCTCTTGAGTGGAAGAAAGATCCCATTCTGACCTAACCGCAGGCCCCACGAAAGACAGGATCATAACCTCCATAGCCTCAGCAATCGAGCCAAGTCCGGCATAAAAAAGCACCATAACTTGAAATCTCCCAAAACCCACAACTGTAAGTGCCTCATCCAGCGTGTACATTTGATCAAGATGCCCACCGCTACTCTCAACCTGCCAAGAAGCAATTTAACCTCTTTTCTTCACCAATATTCGCTATATCTAAAAAAGGGATTCGCAATAAGTTTCCTGTTTACCTCATGGTCCTCATCATCGGCCGCCATGGAAGGACCTGCTTGCCGGACTGGATCAACCAGGGACAAAAAGGGCTATCCCAGTTATGAATACTGAGATATTTTCTGAGTTGGGATCTGGATTTCTTCTTGATTTCCTATTTTGATTTAACTACCCGGGATTGGTTATTGGAAGTCTTTTGTAGAATTGATTGGTGGTTGTGGCTTCAAAGGGCCGCATGCCGACCGGCAAGTGCCAAGAACGTAAGGGTCTAGGCTGCTGCTGAGGCCATTGACAAAGATTGGTGACAAAGCTAAAGCTGAAAGGGCCAAGCGTCATTTAATTATACAATTATCTAGGTTGTGGTGTGTGGGTGTAGAACTGAATTCTGGATGATATCTAATCTGACTTCATTTTAGTGTTCCTGGGGAGAAGTTTTTCGTGTAGAATAGAAATTGTTCCAATTGTTCGTCAGCATCTGGAAAAAAAAAAAAAAAAAAAAAAAAGAAAAAAGCTCACCATATGAAGCCGAGGGGATTGTAGCTACATTTCTGTCCAGAAAATCGGGGTTTTTTTTCAAAAACTTTTTCCCCCAAAAAAGGGTTTATAAATACAAACTTCATAAAATATTGGAAAATTAAAATGTCAACGTAATTGGGATTTCATTTTTTGAAAAGCCAATATCGTTTCCTACTTTTTAAAAATTGTAAGAGGATAATGAAACTGGATTTTCTGTCTCTGCAGATAAATAAATAATTTTTTTTTTAAAAAAACAAGCGAAGAAAATATAATTTACTTTACTTCACTATTTTGATACAAATAATGTCAACAAAATGAGTGAAATAAATATAAAATGAGGGTGAATAATCCTACCTCAAAAGTAAACACTCCTGTTGTTTTGATTCTCAAAACATGATTTTGAGAAAAGTTTTAATTTTATAATAATTTTTCATCATTTTTAATACACCCTTTTACATTTTTCAATACACCTTTTTACATTCCCAATATAATTTTAATATTATAAAATCAAAATAAATCTCAAAACCATGTTTTGAAAATCATACCACACAGATCATGAGTCAAAATTTTTAAGCAAACTTTTGTTAGAACTTTAGGATTACTTCTTGTTAATGGTGCGTTGATATGTGATGTGCAAGTCTCCAATTACGAAGTGTGCAAGTTTTCAATAATGATGTTCGATCCCGTCCCCAGAGTGGTGTAGATATGCCTCTGATGATATACTTGCAGTAAGTAACGATAGTGTTTTAATATGGAGTTCCACCTACATTTGGAGACTTTTACTAAGTGTCCCAATGTGAATTGTAATTGGGTGCCTCAAAATACTAAATGATATTAAGTTTTCTCGTGAATGATCACTAGAAAAATAAAATTAAAAAAACAAAACTTGCATTTGAAGGGGGGAAAAAATGAAAAAGAAAATATTGCTTTTTATGTACATTAACAGGCCGAAAGGGCCGAAATAGGGTTTCGTCCCGATTTGGTAATTTCAGGAATTCTCCCACAAAGAGGAAATAAGATCGAACGTTCCAGAAAATCCTGCCATTAATAAACAAATTCCTTCAATAATAATTTATCCAAAAAAAAAAGAAAAGAGTTTAATTGCAAATAACATCTTTGAAATCTAATGGTATCGTAATGTACCCCTAAGAAAGTAATTGTATCAAATCACAACTTTTATATTTTCAATTAGGCTAAATTATCAAAGTTCACAAAGTTTTCTTCAAATTACTAAATGGACCTCATGGTTTGATAAAATTACCAAACCAACTCTTGACCAATTAGAAGGGAGTTGATTGGCTAATTTCATGAAATCGCAAATTTTTTTTGAAAGAAAAATATTGAAATTCGTCCAATCTTGATTGAGGATGCCTCATGCAAATAGCATTATTAGTAAAATATGTAAATAAAAAAAATATGGGAATCTTTGGGAAGACAAAAAATACGTAAATGAATACATAAAAACCCTAATACAAAAAATAAAATATGTAAATAAAAATACTGTTGTGCATAAAATTGAAATTTTCATTAGGCCTAGCCCAATTGGTTACAACAAAGAAACAGTAATATATAAAGAAGCCCAGATCTATGTTCAGGTCGGAAAGATCATATAAACCTAATTTGTCTGTTATAACTTTTGATCGGATATAAATGCTCAGCTCGGTCCTAAAAGACTTAATAAACTCATGAAGGCTTAAGGTCGTAAAACATTATAAATCAACTTGGTAATTTTAGATCGGTAAAAACTTATCAACTCAGGTCGGTCAAGATTGAGTCGGAAAAAGTACAATTCTACTAGAGAAGCCCAGGTCGGTAAAAGCTTAAGAGAAGTTAGATTGGTCAACAGTGTTAAAGTTCAGGTCGGTAAATAACTAAAACACATAAAAGCTTAGATCGGTGAAGAGTAAACCGATCCGAGATAATATATTCGAAACAGTTAGATATCATGGTGGGACCATTATCTTAATATATGCAAAGCAATGATGATAAAGGAGCCAAAGTTAAAGCCAGCTTTCTCGGAGCGGCAAAAACCATCATTGCAAGAAGAATAAAGAGGAGCGTATGTCTTCAGGACCCAACGGAACCATCAAAAGTAAGTTTATAAATACTCATGCACAAGCCTCATTCAAGTAAGTTGGAATCAGCTATTTCTGGCAATTCTCATTAGCATTTCTAAAAGCTCTTCTCTCATTTACAATTTTTCTGAGCACTCTTGTTCTATATTGCTTATCTCTTTCATGTTACTGACTTGATCGTCGGAGTTTATACAGGGGGGAAAGCCCCGCTCCTTTTCTGAATTGATCATCAATTGGTGAACGGAGCAGTACGAAATCATCAAGTTTCCTCCTCTTTGCCAAGCTCAACAACCTTACTTAGTTCATCCCTAAAATTGCTCATCTCCAGTTGGGCCATTGGGTTCTCCAAAGCTTCATTTGAATTGGGCAATTACCGTCTTCAAGAGTTCTTTGGGCCGTGAAGAAGCATCGTTCCCTCATTGTAATTTTTGCGTCACATCAACTGGCGCCGTCTGTGGGGAACGTTTGATCAGATTATTTCATCAAATTTTCCTCATTTAAATAAATTTGTTGAAACCATGACGCAAACTCGTTCAGGAAAGGGTGCTTCTTCTTCTGACAACCTCAATGGGCTCACCGTTACAACCGCTTTGGTCCCTACCGTTTCTGCCACCAGTTCTAATCCTCCATCTGATCCACCAACTACTACCACCCTTGTTGAAACTCTCACCCCGGAACAGGAACAGGCAGAAAAAGATAGGTTCTTCCGTTTATTTCCAGAACTATTTCACTTAATAAACCATGTTGCTCCTATCATCTCTACTCTTAATACAGAACCTCCCCTTACAACCACCACCACAGAAGCAGTTAACACAGAACACCCCTATGGTTTACACTGGTCCCCAACCATTCCCCCACCCAGGGCTATCATCAACCCTGTGTCCAACCCCTCTGCTGCTTTAATGTCTAGTCTCCCCCCACAATCTACTACTATATGTCCTCCACAACCTGGGAGAGTTAATTTTTCTTCAATCAGTCATATTGCTGGTCCTCCTAACCCTTCTGTGGCACCACTGTTTATACCACTGTAGCTCATACTCAGGCTAATCTTACTTTTCCGGATCCCTTTATGGCCCCCAATGCTCAGTTCAATAACGGTTCTCTTATGTCAGGCCTGCCCTTTCCCACTTTAGGACAACAAGTAAGTCAATTGAATCAACCTGGCCATGGCATACAAATCGGCCAAATGAATCAACCCTGTTATTACCCCGGATACACCACTACAGCCAACCCTGCAATGTTTCAGCATTATGGTTTAGGCAATAACCGAGCCATGCAGCCGCCCTTAGAAAATATTCCTTTACTTAATCCAAATTATTATCCCGGGCCCGCCTAGGAAACTATTACCTCGGCCTGGGGGGACACCCCTTAGGTCAGTCCGGATATCCCCAGCTCGGCCTACCCGGATCTGGATATACTCAGATCGGACGAACTGCCCCCACGTCTCGCGTGTCTCATCCTTTTGGATGGGAGATTCAAATGGCACAATTTCCCCCTGGATACAGAGGCCTAGGTAAGGTTGACAAGTATGACGGTACCACCGACCCCACGGCTCACTGGATGCAGTGCATGAGCGTCATGGATGCTGCCAACCTGTCCGACGCTAACCGATGCATGACATTCCATCTGACACTTAAAGGTCAGGCCATAAATTGGTATTGTACTTTGCCCCGAAATTCTATTCATTCTTTAGATCAGTTTGGTGACCTGTTTTTAGCCAATTTCATGGGTAATAAGATATTGTCTAAACCGATTTCACATTTAATGAACATAACACAAAAAATGGGAGAGGGATTACAGGCATACATAGATCGGTTCAATATAGAGTCTAGGCAATGTCATGAAAAAGATGATAGAATAATGATGGGATCATTTATTAATGGGTTACGGTCAGGACCTTTAGCTACTGAATTGGCCATCCGACCCCCACATTCTTATTTTGAAATGATGGTTACTGCTGTTAACTTTGCTGTTGTTGAAGATGCTACAGCTATAAAACAGGAAAGGGAAAGAAGTTTTTCCGATTTATATGGTAAGAGGAAAGCTCCTTCCCCAATTCTTACATCGGGAGGAAATAAGAAATTAAACTTTGCCAATACCACTAATTCCATTCCAAAGGCCGGGGTAAGTGTAAACACTGTGCAGGTATCCGAGCCCTTCTCAGTCCCTCGAGCTGACATATATGCTGCCATTCAGAGTCAAGGGCTGCTGCCCCCAGCTCGACCCATGACGGGTCCCACAGATCGGCTCAATCCGGGCAGGTATTGTAATTACCATAAAAACATTGGTCACAATACTAATGACTGTCGTGATTTAGCTGCAGAAATAGCTAAATTAATTCAAGCTGGGAAACTACCACAATATACACAAGTAGCACCTCTACCTAAACCGGTGACTTCAGCAATCCGTGAACGATCTAACGGATGCTACCGATGTGGAGAGAATGGTCATCTTGCCCGCGAATGTCCCCAATCCGACTCCCGAGCCCCAAATGCTGGGGATAACACCGACCTGAATATAGCAGGGATTGTAAACACCATAGCAGGAGGACCAACCCAAGGCGACTCTAACCGCCAAAGGAAACAGGTATACCGGCAAAGGAACTCTATTCTAGGTAAGCGTAAATCAGATACCATGACACCAGGCATTACTTTCGATGACACAGATACATTTCTGTCTTTCAATTGTGACGATCCACTAGTGATCGATTGCTACATTTCAAATTACCAAGTACGTAGGACATTGTTAGACACGGGTAGTTCTAGCAATATAATTACAACCAAGGCACTGGCTGGTTGTCAATTACACAAGGCACAGTTAAGTCCAGTTCGGACACCATTGATTGGCTTCGGCAATCACCATGTTATACCTGTGGGACACTTGAGTATTCCCGTCACGTTACTGGCTGGACAGCTAAAACGTACGGAAACCATAGACTTCGTGGTCATTGATGAGCCATCACCATACAATGTATATTTGGGACGGCCTGGACTAAATCAGTTCCAGGCCATAGCATCTACTGTACACATGCTTTTAAAGTTCCCCACCATAGGTGGGGTAGCTTCTATTCGTTGTGATGTCTTGCAGGCAAAGCAGTGCTACATGGCTTCCTTGAAGGAACCGACCCCCGTAGATCTGAAATCAAAAATTACTTCTACCGTCAGGCCGACCTCCGTTAACATTACCGATCTAACAGGTGGCTCGGACCTGTCCATTGAAGCAGGGGCCGAGGTAAGAATTATTCCCCTCGCGGCCGATCCAAACAAGGTAATAAAAATTGGGGCTGATTTGCCCCCTCAATTACAATATGATTTGCTTAACCTTTTGCGTGAATTTGCGGAAGTTTTTGCTTGGGGACCGGAGGATATGCCTGGCATTTCTCGAAATATCATTGAACACAGGTTATCCATTGATCCCAATCATAGGCCGATCCGACAACGAAAGCGTAACCTCGGGGGAGAACGTAATAGATATGTGGAGATCGAAGTCAACGCCCTGTTGGAAGTACGTATCATCCGAGAAGTAGATTATCCGGAATGGTTGGCTAACCCCGTGTTAGTTTCCAAACCAGATGGTTCATGGCGCATGTGCATAGACTTCACCGACTTAAATAAAGCATGCCCCAAAGATTGGTTCCCATTGCCTTTGATCGACGTGTTGGTTGACGCTATAGCTGGATTTCGATTCCTTAATTTCTTGGATGCATATAAGGGATATCATCAAATCTTCATGGCCAAGGAAGATGAAGAAAAAACATCTTTTATTACAGACAAAGGTACATATTGCTTCATAACCATGCCTTTCGGTTTAAAGAATGCTGGAGCTACTTTTCAACGTTTAGTGAATAAAATTTTCAAAAAACAGTTAGGTCGAAATATGGAAGCATATATTGATGATTTACTTGTAAAAAGTAAAAATGAACTTGCTTACTTATCTGATTTACGTGAAACCCTTGAAACACTAGCCCAATATAAATTAAGGTTAAATCCAAAAAAATGTGTTTTTGGAGCCACTTCAGGAAAGTTCTTAGGATACATGGTTTCTGAGGGGGGTATCTCGGTTAATCCTAAGAAAGTAGAAGCTGTATTGAAAATGCACCCGCCTAGGACAATTCGGGAAGTACAACAATTAACGGGTAGATTAGCAGCTTTGAATAGGTTTTTAGCCCGATCAGCAGAACGAGCATTACCATTTTTTAACATTTTAAAGAAAACTGATAAGTTTTTGTGGACCCCGGAATGTCAAAATGCTTTTGAACAATTAAAAAAATACTTAGCTTCTTTGCCATCTTTGACTATGCCTATTCATGGAGAACAATTGTACATGTATATAGCTACTACCAAATCTGTCATTAGCTCGGTTTTGCTCCGAGAAGATAACCGGGTCCAGAGACCCATCTATTTTGTTAGTAAAGTTTTGCAGGCCGCAGAGAAAAATTATTCTAGCCTAGAAAAGCTAGTCCTGGCTCTAGTTCACTCCACACGGCGTCTTAGACCTTATTTCAACTCGCATGGAGTCACCGTTTATACTGACGCACCCCTCAAAGCCATCTTACAAAAAGCAGGAGTTTCAGGTCGACTCACCAAATGGGCCATTGAATTAGGAGATTATGACATCACCTTTGCCCCACGCACAGCAGTCAAAGGACAGGTGTTGGCGGATTTCATAGCTGAAGGAGTACCAGACAGCCAAGAGAGCATATCTAGCCCGACAGAAAAAACCGATCTGCTTTTAGCTATAGCCGAGGGTGACGATGCGTGGATCCTCTACGTAGATGGGGCCTCAAGCCAGTCCGGATCGGGTGCAGGGATCATACTCACCAGCCCGGGAGGAGAAATTCACACGTATGCTTTACGATTCTGCTTCACAGCCACAAATAATGAAGCAGAATACGAAGCTATGATAGCCGGCCTGAAGTTAGCTCGGAAATTTGGAGTCGAAAATCTAAAAATTTGTTCAGACTCTCAGCTCGTGGTTAAACAAATTTTGGGGGAGTATAAGGCTAAGGATCGACAAATGGAGGAGTATTTAACATTGGTGCAACAGCAACTAAAATTCTTTCAAAAATGGGCTATAGAGCGGGTCCCGCGAAGCAAAAATACAAATGCTGATGCCTTGTCCAAATTAGCTTCTTCGGTTTTTTCTCACCTGACTAAAACCGTCTTAGTAGAAGAAATACATAACAGAAGTACAGCTGAACCAATAATATTGTCTATAAGTGAAGGACAGGATTGGAGATTTCCTATATGGCAATACCTACAAGATGGCACTTTACCAGAATCCCGGAAGGAAGCACAACGGATACAAAAGAAGGCTGAATACTATCAAATAATTGGGGAAGACCTGTATAAAAAGGGTTTCTTGATGCCTTTGCTGAAATGCTTGGGATCGGGAGAAGCAAAGGCCATGCTGAAGGAAGTACACGAAGGAGATTGCGGGTCTCACATTGGGGCTCGGAATTTGGCCAAAAAAATAATCGGGGCTGGGTTTTATTGGCCTCGGTTATTCCAAGAAGCAGTAGAGTATGTTCAACGGTGTTCCAGTTGCCAACACAACGCGACAATTCACAAGTTGCCGGCCTCCAGCTTTACGGGGATAATTGCCCCATGGCCTTTCGCAGAGTGGGGGATAGATCTTATGGGTCCGTTTCCTAAGGTCGGTTCATGCCATTACCTTGTTGTGGCCATAGATTATTTCACAAAGTGGGTAGAAGCCGAGGCACTTACAAATATTACGGGGCGAACCGTAGCTCGGTTTCTTTGGAGGCAAGTCATTTGTCGTTTCGGTGTGCCCAGATCGGTTATTTCGGACAATGGAACCCAGTTCGAATCTAAAGAATTCACAGCCTTGTGTTCAAAACTTGGCATTACCCAGCGTTTCGCATCGGTAGCCCATCCTCCAGCAAATGGACAAGTAGAACTCACAAACCGAACTTTGTTGCACGGGCTGAAATCCAGACTAGAAGATAAAGGAAAAAATTGGGTAGAACAATTGCCCCATGTGCTTTGGTGCCACCGAACCACGCCTAAATCAGCCACAGGAAAAACCCCTTTCGAGTTGGCCTTCGGGGTCAATGCAGTCATCCCCCCAGAAATACAAAGTGGAGCCCCACGAGTTATGCACTTTGAAAGAAATCAAAATCAGAAAAACTTGGAGCTCGGCCTGGATCTGATAGAAGAAGTTCGGGACTCGGCCTATGTACATCAACTAAATTACAAAAATTTAGTTCGGCAACACTATGATGCCGGGTCAAACATCGAGCCTTTGTACCAGGAGATTTAGTCTTACGAAACCGATCTATCAGCAAACCACAAGAACAAGGCAAGCTATTTTCTAATTGGGAAGGGCCTTATCGAGTAATCGAAGCTCGACCTACCGGAAGTTATATTTTGGAAGACTTGCAAGGACGATTGATTCCACGAACTTGGAATACAGCACACTTGAGGAAATATTATCAGTAAAGCAGTTCGAGTTAAAGAAGTAAAATTTGAAGAAAACAGAAAAGATCATTTTTTCGATTATCAAGCTCGGTTACAAGGACGATCTGAAAAGTACAAGAGTTCTTCGAAAGGGACCAGAATCAGAAAAAATTCTACAAAGTGTAAAGCCAATTACATCACTGCAACTGCATCCAGGCATGCTACCTACATTCCTCATACAGCTGTAAGGAAGGGCAAGCCCGATCTAAAGGAAGGCCGATCTCAAGAAGGAGGAGCTTGGGAAGAGGCTTCATCCGCTATCTCCTGGGGGTTGGCCACCGGATCCTCTTCGACCTTTTCTGGAATGGGAACACCGATGTCTCGGCATTCTTGCTTGATTTCTTCTACTAAGTCGAAAGGATCACATCCCTCCGGAAGCAAAGAAGACTGGGCTATGGAGTCTTCTGGAGCACCTTCTGCCGACCTGGAGCCTTTTAGCTCGTCCCAGCATATAGTGTACCCACACTGGATTAACTCGAAAAAACGCCGGTTCATCAACTCCAGAAGGGTCCCTTCCTTAAAAAGTCTCAGCTCGGCCTGACGAGATGCTTCAGCCTCTTCCGAACTGACCATCGCTGCAGCCTTCTTTGTAGCCTCTTCGGCAACTTTCTCCAGGGCAGTTTTCTCCTTCAGCCAGGAAGACTTTTCTTCTTTCAGGGCCTTTATTTCTGCTTCCAGGCCTTGGACCTTGGTCACCAGTTGGCTGGACTTAGTGCTCAGGTCTTGGTTTTGCTGCATTAGCCCGGTTTTTTCAGCTTCAAGCCCTGAGATCTTGCTTTTCTCGAGCCCCAGCTGCAACTCCAGTTCCTCCACGGCCTTGTTCGGATTCTTCGACCTCTCCAGCTCATAGCTTTGGGCTAATATATCCAAAGCTGTTGTTCGTCTGTTTGTGGCCGCATAATTAAACAAGACCTGCAAAAATCCGATAAAAGGATAGTATGAAAGTAATGTCCCAGGTAACCTTTTATTTCAGAAAAAAATTTTTTTTAACCATGTTCGGAAAATCACCTTTTTTATATGCGAGGCTATACGAGCCTCCTGTTCCACCACTTCATTCAAATGATCCTGGAGCTTCTCGTTGGCTCGGATAATCTCCTCGAAAGATTGAGAAGACTCGGCCGCCAATTCCTGAAATGGCATAAGATCCTCTGGTGGTGGTTCCGGCAAATCGACCTGGTGAATAGGCCGAGCTAGGGAGATCGGTCTCACCTTTTGATCTCTTAGCACGATGACCCTCTCTGTGGTCACTGGGTCTGCGGGACCCAACAAATCATCAGGATTAGGCAGCTCGGCTCCAGCGGGGGGGCCCGACAGAATTTGTGGAGCCTTGGCAGCCTTGGCTGCCTGAATTTCTTCAGGGGTCGGCCTGTTCTTTTTTGTGACCCGGGTCGTCAATACCGAGCTGGGTGGATCGGTAACCTCTACCTCATCTGTAAGATCGATCTCAGCCGATCTTTTTGAAGATCCTGAAGCTGTGGCAGGTTTGTTGGCTTTTTTCTTCCTTCCGAACCCGCCAAGACTGCCTGAAAACAAGCAACATGCAAAAATCAAAATTACCGAGCTATGAAGGAAGAGGATATCATAAATAAAAAGTTCAAGGGACAGGTATTTACATTCTCCTTTCACACCGGGGGCTTGGCTCAGCCCGGCCCAAACCAGAAGACCCTCTGAAGGGGACCTAGCCGAGTATTTAACCGTACAGGTATAATTTCTTAAAATTTTATAATCTGACTGCACTACAGGGTTAGATATATCTCGGGTTTGATCAGCCGGGAGTATCATTTGAGACCAACGACAAGGTAAGTTTGCTTCATTGGCCTTTACCATAATATATCTAGCCCTCCAATTTTTGTTAGTATCCGGGGAGTCGGTCAGAAGGATAGGGCTATTCCTACGTTTTTGAAAGGTTACCCACCCCTGGCCATAAGGATACGAGCGGGCAGTGTAAAATTGAAAAAACAGATCTATCGAGGGTCGGATTCCGGCCCCAGCACATACGCACACAAATCCTATCAAAAACCTAAAAGCATTAGGAACTAACTGGCTCAGTCCGATATGCAAAAAATCCATCATCTCATTTAAAAAATCGGGAACAGGGAACCTCAGCCCGAACTTCAAGTGATATTCATAAACACCGACCCAGTTCTCATCAGAAACGCTATTTATCCTTTCTACAGATGTTGGTAAGCGGATATGGATATTTGGGCTTATATGATTGTCTGACCTAATTTTTTCTAAATCTGACTTAGTTATTTCCGAAGCTATATCTTGAGGTTTAAACTCATGGGTGACGGCCGAATCTACATAAAGCAGTACCACAAATCATGCATAAATAACAGAAAATTTTATGTATAATTTGCAAAAATTTAAAAAGAATCAAGCAAGGAAGGAACACACTCACCTGCAGCCGGAACCTGATGCGATGCTCCGGTACCCGAACTTTTTTCTGAAGCCATTTCAGACAGACGAAGAGGACAAAAAGAGGCCGACGGGATGATGGCGACGACAAAGTGGTAATACGAACGAAATCGACGGAGCGGAGAAAGAACACTTTCGGATTCCAGCAAACCTCGAAGACTTCGGCTGACAACAGGAAAGTAGAAGAATTTAATTTCTTTTGGTCCTTCAGGAAAGTAATTAGCAAATGGTGCCGATTGATTGATTGTTCTCACAACTTTTATAATTGAGCCTTGGGGAAATCGAAGAAACAGGGGCAGACCAAAGGCTGTGCGCATTAATAGCACCTCGGGAGCATCAATGACCTTGGGAGATGTATCGGATTGCTACAATAAACAAAAAGACGTGTCCAGACTAATCCGCCTCTTCGAAATACCGATCTAAGGTAATGTAAAAGGTACGCATGTATTTGTCCGAAAACTATTCAAATTCTTTAGATCGGTACTATAATTATTGCTTATAGGTCGGATAAACACTGAATAAGTACCTAAAGTCACAGATTCGGCTTAATAAAATATGGATGTTGCTTAGCTCGGAAAATTAGCTCGAGTTAATATTTAGAAATTCATATCCTTTACGCTAAGCCTTAGCTCGGGAAATCCAAGGAGTATTAAGTTTTAGATCGGAAAAACCTAATACTGGGGGGGCTTGTTGTTGTGCATAAAATTGAAATTTCCATTAGGCCTAGCCCAATGGGTTACAACAAAGAAACAGTAATATATAAAGAAGCCCAGATCTATGTTCAGGTCGGAAAGATCATATAAACCTAATTTGTCTGTTATAACTTTTGATCGGATATAAATGCTCAGCTCGGTCCTAAAAGACTTAATAAACTCATGAAGGCTTAAGGTCGGAAAACATTATAAATCAACTTGGTAATTTTAGATCGGTAAAAACTTATCAACTCAGGTCGGTCAAGATTGAGTCGGAAAAAGTACAATTCTACTAGAGAAGCCCAGGTCGGTAAAAGCTTAAGAGAAGTTAGATTGGTCAACAGTGTTAAAGTTCAGGTCGGTAAATAACTAAAACACATAAAAGCTTAGATCGGTGAAGAGTAAACCGATCCGAGATAATATATTCGAAACAGTTAGATATCATGGTGGGACCATTATCTTAATATATGCAGAGCAATGATGATAAAGGAGCCAAAGTTAAAGCCACCTTTCCCGGAGCGGCAAAAACCATCATTGCAAGAAGAATAAAGAGGAGCGTATGTCTTCAGGACCCAACGGAACCATCAAAAGTAAGTTTATAAATACTCAGGCACAAGCCTCATTCAAGTAAGTTGGAATCAGCTATTTCTGGCAATTCTCATTAGCATTTCTAAAAGCTCTTCTCTCATTTACAATTTTTCTGAGCACTCTTGTTCTATATTGCTTATCTCTTTCATGTTACTGACTTGATCGTCGGAGTTTATACAGGGGGGAAAGCCCCGCTCCTTTTCTGAATTGATCATCAATTGGTGAACGGAGCAGTACGAAATCATCAAGTTTCCTCCTCTTTGCCAAGCTCAACAACCTTACTTAGTTCATCCCTAAAATTGCTCATCTCCAGTTGGGCCATTGGGTTCTCCAAAGCTTCATTTGAATTGGGCAATTACCGTCTTCAAGAGTTCTTTGGGCCGTGAAGAAGCATCGTTCCCTCATTGTAATTTTTGCGTCACATCAAATACTTTCACAAACAGTATATTATTTACAATAAAATGTGAATAAATAACTAAAATGTGATTTACAATAACACCATATTTATAAACTGTGATTCGTTAAATGAGGTTCAATTATAAATATGAGATTATTAAAAATGAGGTTCAATTATCAATCCACTATTTATTATATATGGGAAGCATATTAGTAAGAGTATTTTTACTTACAAACTTTTATATTTAATTATTAGGGATATGTTAACTGGTTTAATAATTTGCTATTCTGGCCGCTGTCGACGTTTTTTTTTCAGTCTTGTTTTGAGAGGGTGTGATTTTGTATTTTCATCACAATCAAGGGTGTTTGGTAGTTTTCATAAATACCAGGAGATGTTTGGTAGTTTAGACAAATCTCGGGGTAGGTAAATGTAATTTACTAAAAAATAAAAAGGGAACAAATTCAACTCAAATCTACTGGTCAATAAAGAGCAGCTCGAGGAATAGACCGAAGGGAATAATTTAAGAAGCAACATATCCGAAGTCTTGGAGGTCTCTCCCAACTCTCCTCTTTCTTTCCATTGCCCACTCCATCGGAACCTTCGGGAATCGACCAGATCCTCCATTGATCCCACACTGCGCCCCCTAATTTGTAAACAACCCATTAAAAAATAAGCGAATTTAATCCGTCCCTTTGAAGTTCGGCAGTTGAAGGTAAACAATCCGTGAAGATTTTGTTGGGAACTGCGTCCGAAGGGCACATTTTTGTGAGCAATTGTTCGTGGTGGCATAGAAAGATTCGAACTTTTGGTTGAAGATTGACGATGGAGGGTGGCGCTGAAGGTGCAGTTTCGACGGAAAACCAGCCGGGGGCGGAGGCTACGTCGTATACGTATTGGGTGAGGGGAAGGACCGACGCTGCGCCATTGCCGGCGCCACGCAAGCTCACCTCTGAAGATCTCTCAAATCAAGCTTCTTCTAATCACCTGGGCTCAGCTTGGAATAGGGTACTTCTTGTTGGGATAAAAATTTTATTTTCACAATTTAATTTTTGGTTGGCTTTGTATACACACCTATGATACGGTTTTCCTTTTCTTGCCTAAATTGGTCCTTAGATGGCTTCAGTTTTCAGATGGTATATTGTATACGAATTTGTATATAAATTAGAGATTAAAACATGCTAATTTGAATTAATGGTTGTCTGCATTTTAAAGCACTGTCAACAAGAAACACTAAAATACTTTTTGGTTGGTATATAGGTTTAGTTGCATATCAGAGCTGCTTGACAAATCTGGACTCATTCCTAATCTGGGAAATTTAAACCATCTGGTAAAACATGGAGTCACATTGGAAATGTAATGAAAGTATAATACAAAGTAGACTCTTTGAATGAGATGGAGAGTATATGTTTTGAAAATGTGTTCTAGGAGCAGGGAAATGTGATGCCAGTTTGACTTTATGGCTTTTACCACCTATACTAGATGGACTAATTTTCCTTGGTTGGTTGTGGTTATAAATATTATTCTGTGAAAATTTCATTATTGCAATAACCTGGCTTCTGTACTCTGATACGAGAAGGTCTTTTTGGCCTTCAATAAAGGAGTACACAAGTATCCTATGACAGGGCAATGTAAGTTCTTAGTACATCTCTCACTTAAATGTCTAGTGTTTTTATGATATGATAAACTCTCTGTTGACAAAACTCATCTTGGAGCATGGAATGAACTTTCTTGTTTTGTGGAGGGTCTCAATAGATTGCAAAATTTCTCTTTTTTTGTAGTTCACATTTTGAAGATGGTATCGTGTGACAGTTATTGTACAAAATGTTTTCTCCAACCTCTTGTATTATCTTATTTAAACGGGATTTTCTCATCTTATGTTCTGAGACTTTTGGAATAGCTAGAAGCCTGTTTTCTTTGAATATGGTTTCACACTCCAAAATTTTGGTATGCATGAGATGTCTTTTTGCTCCCAATATGTTTTGTAGTAATCAAGGGAGCTTTGTCTGCTGAATTTTGAAATATTCTTCACTAAGTGTTTACCTTGATGGAGGACTGTCTATACTATGTTGACAGTATTTTCTATCTCTTGGCAGGCTGGAACATGGGAAGAGAAGAATTTAAACAAGTGGGCGAGTGATAGAATAAAGGTTAGAAAGTTTGTACTAAGCTATATTTTCATCATCCTCATTACTTTTGAAAGATGTTGCTTTATCTTCATTTTCTGTTATTAAAATTATTGATCTGAACTGAGAGAGGTTTCTGTGTTCCACCTTGAATTGTGTCCAAGAACTTACTGTCATACAGCACTGCATCCTCTGTGTTGCTGATTAGCACTTCCCCGCGTATTATTTATTTCCATCAGAAATCTCATGGGAACTGAAATAGTGAATTAAAAATGGCAGTTGACTACTTGACATGACAAATGTATCATCAGCCTATGGATTAGCTTCTTTTAAGAAATATATAACTGAATCATTTTATACTTTTCTAAAGTTCGAGTTGAATGGCAGGAGCTGCTTCCTTCTATTCAGTCTCTGGAGTTTTCTGGCGGCAAGGCAGAAATATCAGAAGTAACAAGATGCACAGGCGATGTGAGTTTAGTTGAGATGTGTTGTGCCTGAAATCAAGTTGTTTTTTTTTTCGCTTTCTTATCTTCTTCAACTACCATAATAGCGATGACATATGTAAAGTATCTTACGCAGCTAATGTTTGTCCCTTGAAATTTATACCAGTGTTGGTGGTTCCCGCTTTTGTTTTTTAAAGGACTATTTGCTTGTAGAACTTGTAACATGTAAATGATGAGGAACAGAATCAACGGTTCTCAAGTGAATAACAGATGCAAATTAATGCTACATTTTTTGCTGATTTTTCTTTTTCTTTTTTGGTTGGCTGATAAGTTTCGCATGCCATTGGCGGATCATTTTCTCATGAGTAATTCAGGGAAGTTTAATTTAGCCAACTGCACACAGTGAGATAAAAGATTTGTTGTTGTTGTATGAACTCACTAGCAAAATTGAACAACTTACTTCGGCATTCTTGATTTTATTTTGCTGACTAGTTTGGATCTATCTTTTCATAAGTGAATTATAGCATACGTTGAGCCTGTTACATTAATTCAAGCTTACATTTAACGTTACTGACAAAAGTGAAAAATTTATTCAGGCATTCTTAGTTACTGTGCGCAACAAGAAACGTGTTGGCTACACTTACGAGTTAACATTGAGAGTGAAAGGTACACCTCAAAGATATTTCTTCATGCTGTTTGATATTTATTTCTTACTCTAATATATTGACCTTGGCTCCCATTTCTCTACTGTAGGGGAATGGCTCATTGGCTCTGAGAACAAGAAGATTAAGGGTAGCATAGATGTTGAGGAATTTTCATTTGGTGAGCTGGATGAGTTGCAGGTATTTTATTTTCACAGTAGAGCTTTTGTCAGAGAAGAATGAGGAAAACCATGGTTTAAGATTATATGTGATGCTTTTTAGTTGTGACTATGATGGAGGAAAGTTCTATTCATGCACTAAATGTAAATGCCCCTGTACTTTTCACTTGCAGATTCAAGTAAAACTTAGCGAAGAGAAGGATCTCTCTGTTGAAGATAAGCGGCAGATTACCAACGATTTGAAACAATTTTTGCAGCCTCTTCGAGAAAAACTGAACCAATTTGAGCAGGAATTGAAAGATAGGTAGGATGGCAAAGTATATTTTACCTTCTTCTACTGCCATTTTGGGCTCTGTTACAATTGTTAAACTTGTCTGACTTCTTGGTAGCTGTCTTCATTAAAAACTATGAATTGTGTCTACGTTTCCTATTTGCAATGGGACATACACTTGTAGTCTGTGTGCTTCAGATAGGCACAATCCTTGTGCATCTTCAGATCAAGAATGGTGCTTCGAATCGATGAGACATATGTTGTATGTGAAAATTCTTCAAGAACATTTGTGTATGGCCTTTGGTCAAACACTAAAGGATTACTTGCAGTTACGAGCAATTTTCTTTTTAAGATTCATTTTTACCCCCTTCTTGTGGGGTTTATTTTTAATTTCTTGAAAATTTGCAACCTGTTAATGGTCATTTGCATTTACAGTTTCATGAACATGAAGTTGAAGTTTCATGTGACCTAATTAGGGATTATATAAAGTGATAAATGTTGAGTATTCATGTTAGTCTGTCAGTTTCATTAGGAGAGCTCACTTTGTGATACTAAAAATAGTATTACAAAATAGTATTACAAAGTCGATGAAACGGAGAAAATATATATATTACAGATGACATTCACACAATTCTTGCAGTAATTCGTTTCTTTTGATTTCTAAATTGAATCCATCTTTCTGAAATCATTAATTAAGAAACTTGTGTAACTTCTGCACTGATATATCCACGCGGCAATCTGTGCAGATGCAATAACAGAGGGAGTAGGGTCGAATCCACATGAAAATTAATCCTTTGTAAAACAGATGTAATAGAATATAGGGAAATTTCTATTAGAAGCAAGCGGTGGAAGTTTTACATAATTTTTATAAAAAATAAGAAGGTGTTTATGTAGATAGAAATATCCTTTAATTTTTTTTTTTTTTTTTTACTCAAAATTTCCTAATTTCAAGTCTTCCGGTCATTGTTTTCTCACGCCTCTCTTTAAAGCAAATCCTTTCACACCCTTCGCCTTGAGCAAACTTGACACCATTGAAGATTCTTCTTCTTCTTCTGAGTCTCAAAGAGAGTAGAAAATTATCAAACTGGACACTTTAAACTCTCAACTACAGCTGTTGCTTCCTTACACTCATTGTTCTTTTCTTAATTTTATTCAACGTTGATCAACTCTGGTACGTGGCTCAACTATTCTGGCTCCTTTTCCGCCATCTTTCCTCTTTCTCGATGAATAGAAATATAAGTTAAAAACGATCACCGTGACGACCATCAAATCGGTTGTAGAGAATTATTTAATAATATCCAGTCATGAGAATGCATAAACGTTCTTGGAGATTTGACTTTGAGCAGCGGCAGAGAGAAGTTGTATCGATCAGTGTTAATTGTAAGATGAGTGGGAGTGGTTAATTAGATCTATTTGTTCATACGTTGCTGTTTATTTTTCGCCATAATTATTCATTAATTGTTTGGAAGAGTGACTTATTGCTGTAGAAAAATGAGAGTCATTTATGTCTAAACAAATACACATTCTTATTTTTTTAAAATATATTTTAGTAAATAAATCACTGCCCTTCATAGAAATTACATGTAAAAATTACACCCTCTTTATGAATTATAAAACTTCCACCACCCCTAATAGAAATTTCCCGTAGAATATAGTAGGGTTACGCAAAACCCCCATATGCTTTAGAAAGCTATAAATGACCCCATGTACTTTTAGTTCACTGTAACGTTTCAAATTTTTGCCATGCTTAATGCTCAAACTAAATATCAACTATTTTTTTTTATAACTTTTTTATTAAAATGATGAATTTACCCTTCTGAACAAAATATTATGCTTATCTTTAACGTAAATGACATATTTACCCTTAATAAAAATAATGTGGAAATATGAAGTATAAACATTTTTATTTTGTATTTAAATATTTAATTTCTTTCAAATATTTATATATTTAATTTTTTCTTTCCTTGCTTTAAATAAATTAAATGATAAAAACTGCTTTCATTTTTTCAAAAAAAATCATGATTATTATTTTCCTTTTCTTGTAAAAATCTTAATCTTATCAAAATTACTTTCTATTTTTTTACAAATCATAATCTTTTGTATATCAATTAATTACTACTTTCCTTTTTAGTTTCTTTCATTAATTTGCTTAGTTAAAACCCACACACCTTCATCACCATCCCCACCACCACCACCACCACCACCACCACCACCACCACCACCACCATCACCACCACCACCCGCCTTCATCAACCTCATCAACTTTATGAACACGATCACCGCCGTGGACTGCCAGTATCGGTGCCGGTACTGGATCGCCGCCGGAGGAACATAATCAACAAAGAAAAAATCATGCAATTTTAAACAAAGGAAACACATTCAACCAATTCTAACAAAATGCAAATAAACAACATAATGACAAGATTTAACTAAAAAATATCTCACAAAACTATAAGGACCCAGTGAAAACGAAAAAAACATCAATTGACTTCAGACACAGTACATATCTCAGTAATGCACAAAAAAAGAAAAAAAAATTCAATGGCTTCAGACCCAAATTCGCCGCTTCTATTTGTCAAGATCTGCCGGCTTCAATGGCTTCAGACCAAATTCGTCGCCTCCATTCGTCGTAATTACTACCTAGATTTCCCAGCTTCAATGGCTTCATCATCACCATCGCCACCATAAACCATACCCGCCGCCATCAACACCATCGGTAGCTCCGGCGAGGCTTTCACAGTTCGAATAAATATGAAATCAAAACCCACTGTGCCGGCCATTGAAGTTAAGAGTCAAAATCGCCACGAAGAATGAGGCGATGGAGGCGACGGCGGCAGCGAGAGGGGATAGAGGCAGTGAAGGAGGCGGTGAAATCGATTTGAAGGAGACGGAGTGTGAGCGAAAGTGGTGGCGCGTAAGAAAGGGAGATCAGGGGAGACTTTTAGGGTAAAATTTAGGTGTACATTAATAAGTTAAAAAAATAAAAGGAAAAATTGTAAAATGACAAAATTACCCCTCTAACTATTAATCATAATAGAAAATTCTATCGTTACAAATTTTAAAAAAGTACAGGGAGGTCATTTGTAACTTTCTGAACCATAAGGGGGTCATCAATAACTTTCGCATACCACCGGGGAGGGGAGGGGAGGGGGGGGGGGGGGGGGGGGCGCGCGTTTGTATGATTGTTCCAAAATAGTAGTAGTTGTGTACGTAAAAGAAAACAAAAGAGTGTGTAAAATAGTTTTTAGAAAATGCAATATAAATTAAGTTCGCACAGGGACTATAACTCCACGCTTTGGGTCTCCTATGCCAACTTCTTATTCCACCCCCTATTCCACCAATAAAATTCTGTCACCTCTCTAACTTTAACTCCTAATCACTTGCCCACTAACCATCCTTAAACTAAGCATCGTTACCGTCAAACCGCAAAACAATTGCGGTAAAACATCACCCACAACTTGAAGAGCATCATGCCCACAACCTGAAGCTTTGGCATCTGCAATTGCCTTGAGACCATAAGCCTTCACGAATCGCCCGTACTAAAGCCAGCAAAGGGTTTAGATCTCGGAGTTTATTTGACCTGACAGCCAGGAAATTATTCAACGACGAGCGGTCGAATAGACCGGCCGCCGCCGTGCTCGTGCTGCTGTAGAGTGCTGCATCAATATACAATGTGGCAGAGTCTCCGCGAGGTAATATAAAACAATATTTGCACATACACGAAACTAGGCATTAAACAAAAGTCCAATGAACTTTATGACTGTTTCCCCCTTAATTTGAATTCGCAGAGACAACAAATTGGAAAAGTAGTGACTACTGAATTCAATAAGAGCTAATGATTGAGTTCGTTTATGACTACATAATCCAAAACTTCTGCCTTCCAAATCATAACCACAATCTGCACTCCAAATTTAAGAATTGTGGGCTTAAGTTGTGAAGATGGGTTAATCATTCGCTTAGATGGTTATCTAACTTATTATGAAATTCAGTTCATTTAGAATCATTCTTTGAATTGAAATAATGGAATTCAGTCGTGAAGATTTCAAGGCCAGAAATTGCGAGGGAGACAAACTCGTTGACGGCGAGACCATGCCCTTAGTGTTGCAACCGAGAGAGTCGACCAAGAACGGCGGTGAATCCTTGGGTTCAGTACGTCCTCTAATAAGAACAGAGAATGGTTCGAGCAAAATTATCATGAAGAACAGGACCTTCTTGGTCCGAGGTTTCTACGGGAAGAACGTCAAGGAATTCAACGAAGTTGTGGAGTTTTTGGGGTGGGAGGATATGCGGTACGTCGGACGGGCACCGAGAACTCATATCTACGAGAGAATCTGAAAGCCAACGAGGGAGCTTGTTGAAAGCAAGATACTTTACCACAACTGTTTTATGGTTTGACGGTAGGTAACGATGATTAGGTTAAGGATGGTTAGTGAGCAAGTGATTAGGAGTTAGATAAGTGGCAGAATTCTATTGGTGGAGTAGGGAATGGAATAGGAAGTTGGGATAGGAGACCCGGAGCGATAACTCTATGGTAGTCTAACTATTTTTCTATCATCGATTTAAATATTCATTCAAAACATGCATATACACTGGTTATAACTATCAAGGAACCGCCATCGACGTAGCCAATCTGTCCTTATTGCCTCGATAGTTAAGTAAACTACTTTATTAACTGTTTCCCTAACTGACAAACAATCAATTCTTATTAAATTTAACGTACCAGCAGGTTTAAGTTCCAAAAAGACCCGGTGCTAATCAACCATTTTCAGAACTGATGGAATGCTATAATTAGACAATTGTTCACTTGATCATGAAACCACATGAAATTAATGGTATGACCACGTCAACGCGCTACTTGTCAAGTCCTGCCCAACAATGAGCCTTATCACTAAAGGGAATTAAATAACCTTAAAATTGACTCATTTCAAACAACATATATATGCAAAGTGATGAAAGATTAAATGCACTTAGATCTCACTAGAATAGAGACTAGTGTTTCATTAAAATTCTACTAAAATTTTTTTTTTACTGAAGACTCATAATTGGAAAAATCATGATAATTTCTTTTATTGAAATGAAAAAAATGTAAAAAAGAGAAATAAAAGTTGTAGAGAATAAAACAAAGTACTAAAACTTCAGCCAGAAGATGAATACTTTACCATTCCTATGGGGCCTTTATTTATATGGGAGACTAACCAGCCTAAAAACTAGACAATAAGGCTCTAGAACATGACAGTACAATCTAGATCAATCTACCAATTAATAATCCCAAAAAATCTCATACGAAATCAATTGTGAACAACCAAAATCATATCTTAGCAGAAAGTGGACTCAACCCCTATAAATTTAAATTAGTACGTAGTTTGTTTGCTTCTCCTGCTAGCTCATGATATGCCCATATATCTCTCTGTTGCGTTCACCATGTGCCTATCTTGCGCTCCATAACTCTTATGATCGCCACAACATTAAAGCATTTACTTAATTTCTTTCTTGAGTATATAATACTTGTGATTATGTACATCGATCATGTGGTCTCACTCTCAGTGGTGAATTTTTTTTATGCCCAATATGAATTGTGTATCTCATGGGGTGTTTCTCGTGTGTTTATTTGTGCCTCGATATCATATGAGTAGTATATAATAGTGGTGTTAACGTGTCCTAATATGATGTCTCCAGTGTATAATTTGGTTCCATTATTATGAGTAGTATACAATATGTTGTCCCTTGCAGTTTTATAAACTCAGAATTTATTATTTTGTACTTTTTGTTATCTCGTATCTATTTTGTATTTTTATATGAAATCTCAGTGAGTATTTGTACTTTATCCAAATTTTTATGTATCCCATGTGATGTCTTTAATTAGTATGTTAATTTGTATCCAAAGCTGTGTATAGTACTTGTGTTTATGTAATATCTGTTGTGATCAACAACACTTTTACCCTTGAAGCATCATGACTCTTTTGTTGTTCAAATTGATTTCTATTACTTAAGTTTTGAAATTGATTTTATTTTAATTTTTTAATTTTTTTGTTGAAAGGAACTTACCAAGTCATGAAAAAGCTGGGACGCCTTTTTTAAATTTATTTAACACAAATTACATAGTGGTTCTTAAGTATTAGATCCCGATCCCGATCCTGGTAAAGATTATTTTGTAGTTTAAAAAAATAGGGTAAATTTATGTATGACTCCTTTATGGTTTAAAATGTTACGGACAATCTCCATTTTATTTCACAAGTATACTAGAAACTCCCTTCTATTTTAAAAACTACATTGAACCTCTCTGTGATTTTGAAAAATTACTCAGGAATCTCCTCACACATTTGAAAGCAAAAAATGGTTCTAAATGCTTTTTGTTGTATATTATTTAAAGTTTCCAAAACTACAAGGGAATTTTGTCTAACATTCTAAAAATCACAGGAGGGTCTTTGTAGTTTTTAAAACACGTACAAGAGGATTTCTAATATAGGGAATTTTTTTCGTAATTTTTTAAACTATATATAAAGGGGTTTTTTGATACTTATGATCGAATTATAATTTAATGCAAATCTTAACAATCACTACGTAATTTAAGTTATTTAACTCAACTTTTTAGATTCAACGTAGAAAAGATGAGAAATATGGCGGGTAAGAGAGTTTTTGGTATTTCCACCGGTTGCTTTTGAATTTGTCCATTAAAGAGGATTTTAACATTCAACAAGAACAATTAAACATATTGAAATTGTAAACAGTAAAGAGAACAACAAATAAATATATATTCCTCCTTCTGTTTCATTAGAAGAATTTATGTTAAAAATATTTTTTGTTCTACTAGAATAGTCCACTTTCAAATTTTTTACTCCTCCAACCCTTATTAATATAATCATGTATGATTCATAATTAGCTCATATTTAATAAATAAGGTTATAAATGTAATAAAGAGTGCCAAATTAACTGTTTTAGGTATTGTACCTTAACATTCGTAATAAGTTGTATATTGGTCAAAGTGGACTCTTGTAATAAAAATAGAAGAAAGAGTACTAAAGAGGAGACAGAATTACTGAGATGTTACACACATACACATACGACGTGCTTAAATATAAGGAAAAAACTACAATTTCGTTGGCTTCAGATCTTCTGTCTGTCAGGTCCCTGTTCACCCCTGTTTACTCACTAAAATGGCATAGTTTTACTTAAGTTTTTAACCCTGACTCAGTAATTACTAAGGTTACCCTAGCAGTACAATTTTAATGCCACGACTCTTCCACTTAATTTCATCGTCGATGAACCTTCAACGCCACCACCGTCTCCGTCGAAAATTCAAGGCCGCTATCGTCTCCGTCGAACCATCAACGCCACTACCGGCTCTGTTGAACAGAGCACCAACCTAATACTGAAACTCTCAAGTAAGCCCATACTGAACAGTACCAACCTCCCTATGTGCAGCAGCAGCAACGGCCGCGGCGCCCACCGGCCCAAACTGAGATTGCGCCTGCAGCAGTTTCGCGTCTATACCAATCTAATTATTTAGCTGGACGGCCTTCAATTTCACTTTCAAACTTTGATTTTATGCTTATATATGTGTTGGATAATTGATCTGCACCTTTTAGATGAATTATTTTAGCACTTGTTATGACAGTTCTTACAGGCTTTTGCCCAAAGTTTTAATGTTTATTTGCAGTTTTGGAGATCGGACCTAAGAAGAAAAGAATGTGCAAAAAAGTGAAAGAATTGGAGCAGATGAGTCACGCCTGAAAAGCCCACACGATTTATGGGCTAAACCAAGAAGGAAGCCCACATCAAAGGTCAGCCAACCTAAATCACGTGAGAGAAAGAATTGCGAAACAAGCAAAGTTCTAAAGCAAAGAAGGAACAGGTTGCATGGAAGTTGACTCCAATTTGGAATGTTGATCAAAATTAATTATGTTTGGAATCTTGGTTCAAAATCCAACTGGATTCCAATTAATCCACAGTGGGCTGTCTCCGAATTCCAATTGGAATCCAATCCATTGGCGGCCATGCGCATGCATGGAATATGCTATGGAAGTTGCCATGCGCATGCAAGATGGAATATGCTACGAAACTTAAGGGGGAAGCAAAGAAGTTTTGGGCAATTACCAATCCAAGAAGGAATTAAAGAGAGAAGTTGGGAGTTACCAAATTTGAAAAAACTCCATGTGCTTAATTAATTCTCTTTCCAATTAGAAGAAGGTTTCCTTATTCCATTAGGAGATTGGTTAATTGCTGGTTTGTATCCCTACATATATGGGATTATTCCTGCACTTTTAGGCAGAAGTTCTTCTATACAAGTTTTCTAGAGACAAGTTTGCTATAGAATAATTTCTTAGTTTACAATTAATTTTCCTGCAACATACATTTTTGTTTTTAGTTTAGTTTTGCTCTGTTCTGCTATGTTTTACTCTGTTTCAATCGCGACTTGGATTTTTCCCGACGGACAGTCTACCGTTTGGCCAAACCGCCGGTTACCAGATCGCGAATTCTTAAATTCTAGTATAGTATTCTCTTTTAATGTCTTCTTTTATATTTCTGTGTTTTTCGTATTTTATTATGAGTAGCTAATTTCTTAGTTCTGGTATTATGTAAGAAGCCATAATCCATGCATGTATTAAACCCAGGAATTAATCTAAGGTCTAATGAATTATGTTTCTAAATTGCCTGTGTTTATATGTCTAATTACTAAGATTCTATTAAGCCTGATCAACTTAGTTTAATCTGGTAGAGTCAGTGAGTGGCACAATTACCGGCCGAGTAGTACAGGATTCATTGGGTAATAATTTTTAATGCATCGTCAGTAGGAATTATTAGTTTCGGGTTCTTCTTGTTCTTAATGCTTCTATTTGTTAATTAATAAGGTTTGCGGGGACTCGCGGTCTGTTAGTTAACTTAGTTAGAGAATAATTCCTTTGCGGGAACTTGCGGGGGATTATAGAGAATCTATGGGAGAATTGGGATTATTTGCGGGGACTCGCGGTAATACTATAACTGAAACAGCATAAGTAATTAGACAAGTTAAGAGGTTTATGATTGCATGCATGATATTAAGGTGGATTTACATATTTCCAGAATTTCTTCTCATTAATTGATATCTGTTTAAGTCTTTTATTTAATTATTAGTTTAATTATTATTTTGCTACATTTAAGTGACAACTCTAAGGTCTTTTAAGTGACACAAAGGTGACTGCTAGTCAATAGTTTGGTTTATTTGCATGTTATTGGAATTTGAATTAAATTACCGTATCTGTAGATCGACCCTGCCTACTACTGTGCTATATTTTATTAGCATCTTAATTACTGGTTTTAAATAGTACTTTTATTATATTTGGTAGACCCACGACAAGTCCTATCAATAATTGAGATATGTTTCATTAAAATTGGATGCTTTCCTTTCGATTTGTTTCTTCTTTTCGAGTTGTCTAGGATGATTGAGATTTCCTTTGGAGAAAATTGGATGCTTTGCACTCTGTTTCTTTAAAATATTTGTTTTGTTACTAATCATACAGAGATATCTTTCGGATAAGTTTGACAGAAAGTGGAAGAGTCGCCACAATAAAATTGTACTGTAGTAATTACTCAGTCAGGGGTTAAAACTTAAGTACCTTAATAATTACTCACTCAGGGGTTAAAAATTAAGTGAAACTACATCGTTTTAGTGAGTAGACAGGGGTGGACAGGGACCTGGCAGACTGAAGATCTGAAGCCAATTTTGTTACTGCAGAATGACCATCCGAATGACCGTATAGAAGGCTCTAAACTGAGCTCACAGAAGCAACAACACTCGAAGCTGAGGAGCAACACTGGTAGATATGGTAAGCCTCCTCCAGCAGATCAAATCCAGTTGAAGCGTGATCCACCTTGATGAGCTGTCTTTGATGAGATGTCAGATCTCATTAGATCTTTTGGAGCATGCTTAAGAGCATGGTTAAGTTAATGCCATACAGCTGTCACTTATTCAGCTCAAGTTAATGGTTTTGGCTAGAAATTTAGTTAGAAGCTTAGATTAGCTGCACTTGATGTGCACTATATGATATGTAGTCCTTAGCTTTAGTAACTTGTATAAATAAGCAAGTAGGTGATTATTGTAATCAACTTTTCCATTTTCTTCTTCTTCGATTAATAGAAATTAGAAATTATCTCTCAACTCTTCTCTTCCTTTGTTCTTAGCTAAGTGTTTCTTGCTTGAATATTGCTGCAATTATGTTAATTCTACATGGTATTAGAGCGGTTCTAGCATCAGTTAGATCCTGATCTTACAATTTGTAGCAAATCAATTGAAATGCAGGCTTTGAAATGGCAGAAAGTTTAGAGAATTCCGGAAACAATTCGACTACTGGAATTAGAGGAATGAATCGGGCAAACTGGCTGGAGTCTCAACTTACAGAGGCTATGACAATTCATGGATCAGATCACCCAGGTTTGATCCTAGTTACTTGTCAACTCACAGAGTTCAATTATGTGATCTCTAGAGCTATGACTTTGGCATTAGGAGCAAAGAAAAAGCTAGGTTTTCTTTATGGAAGTGTTAAATCACCTGGTTTCAATTCTCTGCTTTATCAACTCTGGAAAACTACTATGATATGGTGGCTTCTTGGATAATTAACACCATCTCTAAGAGTCTGGTGGATGGATTCATGTTCTCACCAACAGCTAAAGAT
Organism: Leptodermis oblonga; assembly: GCA_016801395.1. Classification (NCBI taxonomy): domain Eukaryota; kingdom Viridiplantae; phylum Streptophyta; class Magnoliopsida; order Gentianales; family Rubiaceae; genus Leptodermis; species Leptodermis oblonga. Next base: position 36,924,922 of record CM028750.1, read on the forward strand.
CTATAGGATGATCTAAGGTAAAGGTTTGGAGGAACAAATGGACCTTTTATCTACCAAATTCAGAGGGATATTGCCTCTGTGGGCCAAGGAAACATGAATTTGGTTGGATATTTCTCCAAATTGAAGAGGCTCTGGGATGAGCTTGAAACTTTGAAGCCACTGCCTCCTTGCTCTTGCATTCCAGAATGTGAATGTCAACAGAATCAAGGAGTTCAGGATATGGATAAGAATAACAAGGTTATGCAGTTTTTGCTTGACTTGAATGAATCTATGGATGCTGTGAAGAATCAGATCCTTATTATGGATCTGTAGCCAACTATTGGACAGGCATATTCTATGGTTCAGACAGTAGAAAGGAAAGGACAACTTGGATCCACCTATTTTACTGTTAATGAGAATAGTGCACTGATGGTCTCCCAAGTGGATGGATCTGCAGCTAGACATCTCCAACTGCTTTATCCACTCGAAATATTGGAAAGAAGAAGGTGAAAAATGGCCTTAAGTGTGATTTTGGCAAAGGAGAAGGTCACTCAAAGGGTTCCTGCTTCAAAATTGTAGGATATCCAGATTGGTGGAAAGGTGATAAAGGAAAGGCTTCAAATGCAGCGAATGTTCTGGAAACTCCTTTGGATTTTTCTGAAACTCAGGGGAATTCTAATTTGGAAGCAGCTATTGCAAATGTCTTGTAGAAAGAATTGAGTAAGATGATGCAAGGAAGGAATAACTCTGGAGCTAGTAGCAGTATAAATGTTCCTTCTTCTATTGATCTTATCAATCTCACTTATATTGGGGAGTTTGCAGGTATGTGTTCTCCTTTCATCTCTCCCTTTTTTGATTATATCAACAAAGACTCATGGATTATTGATACGGGTGCTACAAGTCATGTTTACATTAATCCATCATTTCTCAAAAAATAAAACCAGTAGCTAGTTTCACTCCTGTATGTTTTCCAGATGGAACAGTCAAATCAGTATCCCATTCTGGTTGGGTACACCTCTATGATCATTTGATTCTTGGAGATTGTTTACATATTCCATCCTTTAGGTTCAATCTCTTATCTGTTAGAAAGTGTGGAGCCATAGCTAAAATCCTATTTCTGTTTCATCCTGAGTTTTGCCTACTGCAGGACCAACATACTAAGAAAGTAGTTGGAGTGGGAAGAACAGTCAAAGGACTTTACATTCTTGATCAGAATTCCTTTAAGCCTGAAGTCATAAAGTCCTATGAGTCATCATTAGTAGCAAATCTACATCAGTTGCAACCAAAAGAAGCACTATCCTTTCATGAAGCTTACCTGTGGCATTATAGATTATAACATTCTTCATTTGATGTTCTGAACAAGCTTAATCTGCCAATTTCTTATGATCAGTGTAAACTTCATCCTTGCACTGTTTGTCCTCTAGCTAGGTAGCATAGAATTTCTTTTTCCTGTAAGTAGTACCCATACTACTAAGTGCTTTGATCTTGTACACATAGATGTTTAGGGTCCATATTCTAAACCTTCAATAAATGACTGCTCTTACTTCCTTACTATTGTGGATGACTACAGCAGAACCACTTAGACATACTTTCTTAAGAGCAAAAGTATACTTCATTATGTCATTTCTAACTTTCTCAATTTGATTAAAAATCAATTTCAAACTTCTGTCAAGGTTATTAGAACAGATAATGGCACATAATTTACAAATTCTTCTTGTCAAACTTTGTTCTCTAAACTTGGCATCATTCATCAAAAATTCTGTCCTTACACCCCTCAACAAAATGGTGTTGTTGAGAGAAAGCATCAACTTCTTTTACAGATAGTTAGGTCTCTTATGTTTCAATCTTCCTTGTCAAAGAAATTTTGGGCAGAATCAGTACTTACAGCCACATACCTTCTGAATAGGTTACCTTCTGCCATCTTACAATGAAAATCTCCTTTTGAGATTCTTCATTGATCAATTCCTTCTCTTCAGAATCTTAGGACTTTTGGTTGTTTATGCTTTGCAACCAACAATGTTCCTCAAAAAGATAAATTTGATGCCAGATTCATCAAATCCATTATGATAGGATATCCTCCAGGTCAGAAAGGGTACAAACTCTATAGTTTAGAAGATCACAAGGTTTTTGTCTCAAGAGATGTCACATTTCATGAGTTTACATTTCCTTATGCAAAAGCTGTCAGTTGTTCGGATCCTTCTTCAAAGTCAGCAGAACCTATTTTTAATCCAATGCCAAATTTTGATTTCAGACATTCTCAGTCATCTATAACTACTGATTCTCTCTTAAAAACATCAATATCCATTCCCACTGATCAATCTCCAATATCATATAGTACTTCAGATTCTTCCTCTGTGTCAGCAATCAATTCATCTGCAAATGAGTCTCCTGATCCGCAGCCTGAATCTCCTTATCCTGTAGACCGCATTCCTCTTAGACACAGCTCTAGAATTAGAAAATCACCCCAATGTATGCAGAACTTTGTTCTGCCTCCCACTCACAAATCACCAAATCACCAACTCCCTTAATCTCTCAAGCATCCGATGTTGTGCATTCCACCCTTTCATTTGCTCACATGAATTTTTTAGCTAACATATCACATATCCATGAGCCTTGTTCATATAAGCAGGCAAAGGGTCATGTTGAATGGGAAAATGCTATGTAACAAGAGTTGCAGGCTTTGGAAGCTAATGAGACTTGGGATGTTACCTCATTACCTGTTGGTAAGAAAGCCATTGGTTCTCGATGGGTTTTTAAGGTCAAAAGGTTGCCAGATGGCTCCATTGACAAGTTTAAAGCCAGATTAGTGGCAAAAGGGTATACTCAAATTGAAGGTGAAGACTACTATGAGGTTTTCTCTCCTGTGGTTAAGGTGGTAACTATCAGAATCCTTATTGCTCTGGTAGCTTCTTATAATTGGCCCTTGCAGCAAATGGATGTGAATAATGCCTTTCTGCATGGCCATTTGGAAGAAGAGGTTTATATGTTACATGCACGTGCATGTGCCAAGTACTGCACAAGAGCTTAACCCAAACAAAATTTTGTAAGAAAAAAAAGTAAGTAACAATTTCCACATTGTCCTTTATCTATGCCCTTCCGCTGCTCCCCTATGATTTTGTTCATTAAGAAGCTACATTCAATATTTAAGCATTTAAAAATAATATGCGATAATTCAATACCTAAAGTCAATATATAGATGCAATACTTGTTCTTTTAACATACATAAATTAAATATTTCAATACTAATTAACAGATGAAGTAACTAATTAAATATATACCTACAACTACAAATTTTACGGGGGTAACATTAAACAATTAACTTTTGAAGCAGAGGCCTTTTATAAGATCTATTTCTCGTACAAAACTAGCGACATACATTTTCTGTTACTGTTTGTGTCCTAAATGAAGAACTAGACAATGTTGAAAAAAAGTATCTAGAGAGATTTCGTTAATGGAGTTTTCTATTGCTGTTGATGAAGTGAAATTGTTTCAAAAGTATACATTTCCATAATTCTTTTAAGTTGATGAAGTCTGTGTATTGTGTCTTACTGGGTTAATGGAGTTTGTGTATTGTGTATTGCTAGGATATGAGGGGGACATATAATTAGTGATTGAGTATTGGATTTTCTATGTATGAATAAGATTTGTACATTTCACGAATATAAATATTTATATTTTAAAAATAACACCGGTTGTGTAGACATTGATAGAGGAGAAAATTGAATCGGTTGTGTAGAATCTGAATTGTTGAAGAGGTAAATTAAGTTCAATAAATTTAAAAAATGGAAAGAAAAAAAAGGAAAAAAAGAAAAGAAAAGGGGTGATGTTATAAAATTAGTGTATAATAACACCAACCATCATAATAAAGCATAATGAAGACAATCAATATGTGAGAAACAAAATCCCTCTCTTTTCTTTGTTTCTTAAACAAAATCCCTCTCTTTTCTTTGTTTCTTCTTTCTTCTTTTTTTTTCTTTTCTTTCCTTTCATTCATTTCTCTTTTTTGTCGTCTATTTCCCTTAACTTCAGATACATATATATAGGCTTAACATAAACCTAGCTATCTTTACATAATAAAACCACTAATAAATAACCCTATTTATGAATCATTACTAAATAGACATACTTATGAAGTAGCATTATGGCTATTTTATTTTATACTAATGTCTTACAATTGAAACATATGGTTCATACGTTACAAGTTCTTCATGTAGTGAGTTACGATATGAAACATGAAGAATTTGGACATCCATAAAATATTTCATAGCACGTGAAATGTTGTGTGTTTTATTTTTTCTCAAAGGCACATGAATATTATTCGATGGGATTTTCAACAGTTTGATTTAGCCATGGAAATAACATCAGACAAGGCTGAAAACCCATATCATATCATATGTTTAACATAATCCACTTATTACATCACAACGATCCACATGAAAATCGGAACTACTAGCTTATTGGGCGTGCAACACTTCAATCTTATTTTATTTTATTTATTTATTTTTAAATTTTTTTTTTACCCATACATCCCCAAGAATCGAACCCATGACCTCGGGGTTACAAGGACCTTCACTTACCACCACCCTAACCCTCCCCCTTTACTTCAATCTCAAAAAAACAACACAAAGTTTGACTGAATGTTCTTGTATTACGGGTCAAGTTTCTCATGCCTTCTCTTCAACCTTATTGAAGCCCACAAGGTGCCCAAAAGCTCCTTAACTTCCGTCTTGCGGCCGGTGCCTCTCAACGTCGAAACTACGGGCCGACAGAGCCTTTCTCCGATGCGACTTGTGATTTGCTCCCGGCTGCAATACAGGATTTTGGCTCTCCTTTGTGAATATTAGTTAGTGATGAGAAATATTTTTCTGTATTCATTATGAACTTGTACAAAGAGTTTATATATAGCTAAAATACCAAACCTACGAGGCCCAAAATACACTTAACTATACAATATATCTAACACCACCCCTCAAGTTGGCGCATGCAAATTGTGTATGCCCAACTTGGCTAGCAAAAACTCAAACTGCTGTCGCCCTAACGGTTTGGTAAAGATGTCTGCCAACTGAGAATTCGTGGGAACGTGTGATGTAGCAATGGTCCCCTCCACTATGGCATCCCTCAAGAAGTGACAATCCATTTCAATATGTTTCGACCGTTCATGAAAAACAGGGTTTTGAGCCAAATGCAGGGCTGACTGACTATCGCAAAATGCCTGCATTGGCCCCTCCGTGCAAATCCCAAGACTCTGGAGAAGTCCCTTAAGCCACTTCAACTCACAAGTCACTTTCGCCATAGCCCGATATTCTGCCTCTGCAGAGGAAAGTGAAACTGTAGCCTGTTTCTTGGTCTTCCAAGAGACAGGTGAAGCACCAAGAAATACCATCAATCCAGTAACTGCTCTCCGTGTGTTGGGATAAGCAGCCCAATTTGAATCACACCACCCTATTAGCTTCAGATTACAGTCTCTCTGAAGCAAAACACCCTGTCCCTGGCTCCCCTTCAAGTAACGTACTACTCTCAAGGCTGATGTCCAATGATCCTCCTTTGGTGCCTGCAAAAATTGAGACAAAATGTGCACGGAAAAACACAAGTCTGGCCTAGTGAAAGCCAGATAGATAAGCCTACCCACGAGCCGCCGATACTTCTCCCCATCGGCTAGGTTCGGACTTGTCGAAGCTGCAAGTTTCGGATTCTGCTCCATCGGAAATGACACGGGCTTCGCTCCCAGCAGTCCTGTCTCAAATATAATGTCCAGAGTGTATTTCCGCTGACACAAGAAAATACCCTCTGCACTTTTATCCACCTCTATGCCCAAAAAATATTTGAGCTTCCCCAGATCCTTCATGTGAAAATAGGTACTCAAATATTTCTTGAACTCTGCAAGTTCCTTGGGATTTGTTCCCCGAAATAATCAAATCATCCACATACACCAAAACATTCATCCTAATCCCCTGCTTTGAAAAAGTAAACAGTGAGTAATCCGAATAAGACTGAACAAACCCATACCTCTGCAATGCTGCTATCAGCTTTGCAAACCAACATCTGGGGGCCTGCTTCAACCCATACAATGATTTGCGAAGTTTACACACTTGGCCATCTCTCCTTTTGCCGAAACCAAGAGGAACCCGCATGTACACCTCCTCCGTCAGATCTCCATGCAGAAAGGCATTGTGAACATCCATCTGGTGTAGTTCCTAATCCTTTGCCGCCGCAACTGCTAGAAAAGTCCTGACAGTCACCATCTTCGCCACTGGTGCAAACGTATCAGAGTAATCAATGCCTTCCACTTGGTGATTGCCAAACACAACCAACCGTGCCTTGAGCCTCTCAACCTGCCCATCTGAACGATACTTGATCTTATAGATCCACCTACTCCCCAATACTTTCTTGCCAGCTGGTAATTTCTCCAATGTCCAAGTCCCATTCTTTTCCAGAGCTTGGATTTCAGTTTGCATAGCCTCACGCCATCCTGCATCTTTCATGGCATCCTTGAAAGACTTAGGCTTAACTCCTGCAGTAATAGCTGCAAGAAAGGTTCGATGGTCCACCGAAAAATAACTACTATCCAAATAGTTAGACAAAGGGTAGAGATTACTATGACCGGAGGAATGCTTGGAACTCGATGAAGCCGGAGGGGGGGGGGGGGTGGGTGGACTTGAAACCAACAACTGTATTAACCACAAAATCTCGAAGACGAACAAAAGGAACCCGAGTACGCATACCTCTACCCAAATGCACAACCGGATCCCCTTCGCCTCGCACCTCAGCCCCATCCACCACGGACTGCTGCTGCTGGCTACTCTTGGCAGCGACAGGGGGCTGCGGAACAGCCGCGGGATCTCCCCCTGCTGCCGCTGGACCCGTCACAGCTGGTGGCGCCGCAGTGGTGCTAGGCGAAGCCAAAGGGGGAGGCACCTTCAGTAGGTCATCATCTTCCTCAAACTCATCCTGTACAATGTCAACCAAGTCCGGTGCAATAATATGTTCTTCAACCAAAGCAGCGGAGAAAGGAAACACAGATCCAACAAATTTAACATCATGGGAGACAAAATATTCACGGGTCTCCAAATCATACAACTTCCACCCCTTTTTCCCAAACGGATATCCCACAAAAATACACCGACTACTTCTACTAGCAAACTTATCAAATTTGGCTCTCAAGTTATAGGCATAGCACAAAGAACCGAAAACACATAGCTCAGAAGAAGAGGTTTCACACCAAACAGACATTCATACGGGACTTATAATTCAACAATTTTGTGGGAGTCCGATTTATCAGATAGCCAGCAGTTAAAATACATTCACCCCAAAACTGCACAGGAAGATTAGCCTAAAATTTTAAAGCATGAGCTACATCTAATATGTGCCTATGTTTCCGTTCAACTCTACCATTCTGTTGAGGGGTGCCCACACAAGAGGTTTGAAAAATAATACCCCGATAAGCCAAAAAATTCCTAAGACAAAAGAATTCAGTCCCATTATCACTCTGCACCGTTTTAACTTTAGCAGTAAATTGACGTTCTACTAAAGCTAAAAAACGGGTAAACAATTCAAACACCTCAGTTTTATCACGCATCAAGTAAATCCAAACACCCCGAGTAAAATCATCAACTATAGTGAGAAAGAAACGAGCACCACACGAAGATAAAGTATGATAGGGACCCCACAAATCACAATGGATTAATTCAAAAGGAAAACATGCTTTTTTTTTCACTCAATGAAAATAAGTCACGACTCTGTTTAGCCTGGAAATACACATCACATGACTCAGTTAAACGATCACTAGAAATAAACTCAAATGGTAGGTTCTTCACGATCTTAGCTGAGGGATGCCCCAATCTTTGATGCCAAACAATCGGATCCTGCTGATCAACAACTCAATTTGCCTGATCAACAAAGCCACCCTTGAAGTAGTAGAGTTCCCCGCCTTTCACCGATTCCAATCAGCATCCTCGAACGTCGGTCCTGAATAACACAGCCAGATTTAACACAGTGTACCACACAGTTAGTATCATCAGCCAGATGCAAAATAGAGATAAGGTTGCACAACAAATGAGGTACATAATAAACATTGTTCAAGGTCAAGTGACTAGACAATCTGACCGTTCCACTTTTCACCGAAACAACCTTACTACCATCAGGAAGGCCAACAGTGCAAGAAGGCATATCATGTAAATTGGACAATAAAGACAAGTTACCCGTGACATGATTCAAACCACCCGTATCTATAAGCTATAAACTGGACAGAAACTCTCCACTCAATCGATCATCTGTGCTCGTATTACACAAACGAGAAAGCAGCTGTTGCAATTGCTCAGAGCTCACACCCGGAATACCCGAAATAGGTGCCGAATCACCATTGCCCACCGTGGCACCTCCACTGGTCGCCGGATAGGCCACTGCCCGCGTCTCAGCAGTGCGAGGTCGCACCACTGCACCTGCTGCCGGTTTGCCTCCTTCCCACGGCGAGCGCCGCGATCAGGGTTGGCCTTTCCACGGAATTGAGGCCGTTCTCCCCACCATTCCGGATATCCATTCTTCCCAAAGCAAGTAGATTCCTCATGCCCAATCCTACTACAGTAAGTGCAAGTGACATTAGGAAGGAATCTCGATTCATACTCAGAAGTACCTGTATGCGGGGCGTTTATAGCAAAAGTCATCATATCTGCCCGGTCAGATTTGACAGAACTGTTCTGGGTCTGCAGTTGCTCCTCTTGATTCATTGTCTTAAACGCCCAATCCAAGGTGGGTAGTGAATTTTGCGCCAAAAGTTGAGAACGAAGTCTCCCAAATTGCTGCTGGTTGGTTCCTTCATTAGCCATGGAGCCAAGATAATACGGAGAAGAGGGGTCAATTCGCCGATAAATAATCTCCGCATCAGGGTTATCAGTCCCAAAGCAAGTAGGTTTTTTATTTCGTGGCTCTGATACCATGATGAGAAATATTTTTCTGTATTCATTATGAGCTTGTACAAAGAGTTTATATACATCTAACATACCAAACCTATGAGGCCCAAAATAACCTGCGAGGCCCAAAATACACTTAACTATACAATATATCCAATAGTTAGCCTTATTTTAATTTTCCTGTATTTATAGGACTTTTGTAAAGTTAAGGCAAAGATGCGTGATCTTTTCGAAGATGCGTGTTCTTTCTTTAAGATGCATGATCTTTCCCAAGGATGCGTGATCTTTCCAATAACTTTAGTGTTAGTTTTGCTTGTAAATTTTGTAGTAGTGTTTGTGACCTTAAAATGGTTGGGGGATTTTGGTTTTAAAAAGATGAGAGATCTTTCACAAGATCACTCATTTACACACCCTGATCTCCTAACGGTCACTTCTAGCTTTTCTAGTGTAGTGCTATTGGCGGACACGAGATAACTAAGTAAGAGCAAGGTATTCGTCCGTCCCTTTGAACTCTTGGTTATCTTTTTTAGGGTCTGTTCTTTTTGTTTTATTTTGAAAACGGTTTTGGTTTTAATAGTAAATTTAATATATTTTAATTATATTTCATCATTTTCAATACAACTTTTTACTATTTAGCATCTACTTTTTACATTTTCAATACACTTTTTACATTATAAAACTATTTTTCAAAACTTGTTTTTAAAATCGTTTTCAAAACGGCCAAAAAGAACAGGCCCTTAGTGACATTCAATTAATGAAAACAAGCTTTGGTTTACAGATGATCTTCTCTTATTTTCATTTGTTTTGAACATCTTTTACATGACCTTTAAACCGCTTCGTTCTTCATGTCCCTCTAAAAGCACTACGGTGCTGAGCGTGACGTGCTGGTAAGATTTGGCACAAGACTTGCTATGAGAGCTTTGTCTTGCGTGAGAACTTGGTGGAAGTTTTGCTAGTGAGTATTGCTTGCCACATGGTTCACTCTTTTTGGTGATTCAAAAGAGCATCCCGTGACACCCATGCAAGAAATCCACTAGGTCCATAAGCGTAATAAGGGGAGATGCAACTCTTATCCGAATTGAGTCCCATTTTTTCCTACATCTTCGTAAGAGTTGTGTCTATTAAATGGCACCTTTTGGAGGTCTATAAATAAACTCCTTTGGATGGATTTATAGATATGAAATCGTTCTCATTGTTTAAGTCTTTCTTGCATTTTTCACTTGTATTTCTGTTCTATTTAAGTCAGTGCAGACTTACAACAGATATCTTCATCTTATCCTACAAGGACATTAGTTTCTGAACTCTTTGCACACTAAAGGGAATTTTTTTTTTGAAATAAAAGAAATACTTAAATTAATGGGCTGAAAATATCGTCCAGCAGTAATTTGATAGTAGGCCAGGGTGGAGCTACATAGAGCTCAATTGCCCCACCTCAATTTTTTCAAAATACCCCTATGTCATGTAAAAATTAGAAAAATAGCTAAATTTGCCCCACCAAAAATTTAAAAAAAGAGAGGCAAATGGAAAGAGATAAATTAAATAAGTATTTGACTAGTTAAAATTATCATTTATGTTAGAACAGACATAAAAGTATTTTTAATGAGTTCTAAGTTTATTATATTAGTTTAAATCCACTCAACAAACTCTTTTTTATTTTTTAAAAATATTCTTCATGTAGTATCTTTCAAAAAAATTAGGTTTGTTTTAGCTTTTTTTTAATCCCACCTAAAACTTTTGCCCCTCTTGACCTCAAGGGCCTAGCTCCGCCACTATAGTAGGCCATGAGCCAAACAATACAATATAGAATTTAAGTAGATCTAAAAATCAGATCTACAATCTAGAATCAAAGTAGATATGAAAATCAAATCTACAAATTGCAAATCTAGCCTATAGATAAGCAAAATGTAGCAAAATTTCACATTGCTGAGCAGATCATCTGAACAGTGGCACACGACTGCTACTGAGTTCTGATATAGCTCTAAAATTGACCCATGACGGAAGGGATCCATGACAGACAACTGACGATGCCAACCACTGTCGGCTTTATTTTCACCATCTTCTTCATCAACAACTTCATCCCACAGATCTGAAGTTAAAGACTTCAAAAATAAGTGAAGAACACAACTCCAAAGATGGAGCGGACAAAACTCTCTTAAAAAAAGAAATAAAAAACTCTCAACTAGGAGAGACAAGAAAACTCTCGACAAGGAGAGATTTATTAAGGGGGAGAAAGGAGCTCCCCCATTCTCCATTAATGGAGGATGGGGGAGAAAGGAAAATAGAGGAGCGGTAGAGAGAAGGCAGAGGAGAGAAGGCGGCTAGGGTTTTTCCCCTCTAAAATTACAAATTCGTTGCACACTAAAGGGAAATAAACAAGGTTAAAGGAAATTGCTTAGCACGATTTGAAGAAGAAATTTCCTTTTGTTACCATTTCTAATAGATTAGTGTTTGCTACAAAATAAACTTCTAGTTTCTTGTTGTTAGTCATTGTTGCTATTCTCTTAATTTACACCAACAATCTTTAGGTTTTATTATAAGCATCTCAATGGCTACCAACGTGAAGTCATCCATTGTCAAGTTAGGTCATTTCAATACTGGAAACTTTACAAGATGGAAGAAAATGATTCACTTCTTGTTTCTCTAAAGGTGGTGTATGTTCTGAATACACCAAAGCCACTGGTTGAGGAGGATGAAAATATGCTGCAAATGTGGAAGCGCCACAAGTGGGAGACTGACGATGATATTTGCCGTGGACACATTCTCAATGTGCTGTGCGACAATCTGTTTGATGTCTACCATACAATTGCCACATCAAGAGAATTGATGGACAAGTTAGAGGCAAGGTACACGAGAGAAGAAGTTATAAGTAAGAAGTTTCTTGTCTCAACTTTTTTTAACTTTAAAATACTCGATAATAGACCAATTATGGAACAATTCACTGAATTGGAAAAAATGTTAAATCATTTTAATCAACATAACTTGGTCATGAATGAATCAATTATTGTTTCGGCAATGATTGACAAACTTCCTCCCTCATGGAAAGATTTCAAGAAGGATCTCAAACACAAGAAAGAAGATATCACTCTTGAAGGATTGGCTCATTCTCTTTGCATAGAAGAAGAATTGAGGATGGAGGAAAATTCTCAAACTAATGAGAATTTGCATGAAAATGGCAAAGACAAGGAATCCGCCAACAAAGTCAATGTCATTGAGGAACGACAAGAGAACAAGTCTAATAAGATGATAAGAGATGATGATGATCATGGTAAAAGCAAAAAGAAAAAGGGCAATTGTTTCCATTGCAATAAGAAATGACACTACAAAAATGAGTGTGGATTGCTGAAGAAATAAAAGAAAGAGAAAGGTTCTTCAAGCGATGAAGATGTGGAAGCACTTGTGGCCATGATGTAATACATCAAATTTGTTATGTCCATAGGAGGGTTGTATGTAGGAAAATTACATGTATAATGACTTGTGTTTATAATTAATATTATTTGCTGTAATATTAAAATTAGTTTGTAATAAAGTTATGTATAAGTACATGATGTTTATAAATTATAATTTGCTAATTTTAGAATTAAATTACATGAAGCCTTACTTGAAAGTGTATAATTGCAAAAACTTGGTTCATAAAAGTGTTTTGCATGTTGTGGTTTATGAAAAACATAGTAACTTTCTTGGTTGAACTATTTTGATTCATAACAGAATAGTGATAATATTGATATCCTTATGATTAATTTTTGGAATCCATTTATGCATAAAATTTGGAAAAGAATTAAGTTAAGAATGATTCTATAGCAAGAATAAGAAGGTTGATACATTCTAGGTAGTAGTTTGATAATATACTTTGTTCTTGCAAAAAGTATAAAGAACATAAATGCTTTGTATGACTATCCAGCGGCGGAGAGAAGGGGGGGTGGGGGGGGGGGGGGGGTGCCACCGCCCCTCCTTTATCCAGGAGCGAAGGGTAGTAGTATTACTACCCTTTGACTCCGCCCCGGCAGCGGCGCTGAAACCTAACTGCTGCCCCGCCATTGGTCTTCTCGAAGAAGAAGACCAGCTGAAGAAGATGAAGTCTTCAGCTTTTGTTCTTTTCTTTTTTTTATTTTTATTTTTTTTATGCCCCCTTAGTAAAACGACGTCGTTTTACTAAGGGGAAAAAAGCAAAAAAAAAATTAACATTAAGGGCCTGACTGAAAATTGAATTTTGCAAATTAATCCCTCCCCATTTTGAACTTACGGTCAATAATTCAATTTCCCCCAATTCATACCTAACATTTCCTTGAATTCTTTCCTCTCTTCTCTTTGTTTGCCCATTGAAAACAAAGCAGCAGTCAAGGCTCAGCCGCGTCCACCGCGCAACTCCTCCGCCGCCGTCCGTCTCGTTCGGCGTCCACTGCAGGCTGCCTCTTAGGGAACGCAGATTGAAAATGAAGTAATTTTGCAACATTATCAATCTATTAGGGAACGTAGAGCACAATTATCTCGTATTACTGATGCGTCCGATTGTGATGGTTCAGGCTTCAAGAATTAGTTGTTTTACTAGTATTTTTTTGTTTTTAAATTTCTCATTAATGTTTTAATTTTTGGACATATATTGTTATGTTTATTTTGATACTTTACTGGTATGTATTTTATTTAATGACCTGTTAAAAAAATTCCTATTACGCTCGCCCCCCCGGGAATTTAGCTCTGCATTCGCCGCTGTGACTATCTATGGATGCATGATTCCCTTAATAATATTAAATTTTTCTATGCAGGATTGTTTGAATACTTGAAAACACAATATTTTGATGATCCTTAAGTTTGATTCTTAAAGTTACATATGACTATTTCGAATAAGAATTAAGTTAAGGATTATATTATGTATAGTATGTTATATGGCATATATTTGGAAATTAATAATATAATAGAGATTGTGTGAACACACTTAACATGATTGCTTTTGATGAATTTGAAATTATGACTACAATTTTAAATATATATTAAAGTTACATGTGCATCAAATGTTTTAAATTTGATTTATGGATTGTTTTGAAGCGTGTTTGTTAAGTGTTTACTATGATCATGATTGTTCTATCATTGTTTAATTCAATTTACATGCATTAAAGTTTCTTGTTAATTGTAAGTTGTAGGTACAAATTTTGTTGAACTATACTTATGCAATAAGTTTGTGACATGTTCGTTAAAGGTATGCTTTAATGATTGTTTGTATGGTCGTATTAAGGAGATAATCCTTTTTGGTAAAGAATTGTCTTGATTGATGTACTAAACATCAGTGGAAATGGATTAAAAGTCCATCTTAAGTCACTAAATGGTAGAATCTTAGTCTATGAGATTAAGTAATCATTGAATAGTGATTTGAACACTTAGTCAGAGAGTTTGGTAAAGACAACTAGGCAAACCAAAGAATGGATTAAGGACTGATGGGAAAGATTATCTTCTATCAAGAAACATGTCATTGACAATTTACAATGAAACCCCCAATTCATTGTTAGTTAAACTACTAGTTCTGAATTCAAAGTAGCAAAAAATACATTGTCTAAATGATTGGAACACTAATACATTTAGTGTTATTTACTCGCTAGTGAGTTAAGGTTGAATGATTAAATTCTTAACAAGTTCAAGTTAATACCAAATACGAGAAATGCAATAATGTTGGGAATTCTCATATGGCAGGGGTATTTTAAAACTTGCCTATATGGATGCTTTGAAAAAATTCATAAAGGTTCTTGAATGAAACCTTGGACGCATTCATGAAAGGGATTGAGACACATAGAGATTATGTGTTGTTTACAGCATGTAGCTGAAAAGCGAATTTGTGTGCGATTATATTAAGGCTTGTCAAATAGACTGTTGGTTCAAAGGTTTCTACTAAATTAGTTAGACAAGTTTCAAAGGTGTCTTCACTAAAGCTTTTGTTCAATCGAAAGACACCAAGGTCGATGCATAAGTTATCAAGAAAAGTTTTTGATTTTGAGAGGCAGGTAATTTTCCAAATCATTGAAAAATGGCGGGGAATTGTTAGAAATTTTCCAATATTTTGATGAGGAAAAATGAGAAGCTGGCCAGTGTGAGTCGCACGCAGAGTCGCATGTGGTAACCCGAGAGCAAAGCTGGAGTAAATGCCTAAAGTACTTGATGAGGAACAATCGTGGAACAATGTGTTCGAGTTGCACGACGTCCAGTAGCAAAGCCAAAGGCATAAGTCAGAAAAATTGCTACGTACGAGAGCCCATGCGAGTCACACGAGACCTCACACAACATTTAGTGAATTCCAGCAAGTTCCTTCATTCTTGAAGAGTTGCACATCTTCACGAAAAGTTAGATTTCGAGATCAATTCGAATTGAGTCCAATTTTTTAATACCTCTTCATAAGAGTTGCGGCTATTGAATAACACCCTTTGGAGGTCTACAAATAGACTCATTTGGACGGATTCACATATATGAAATCATTCCCAAAAGGATATTAGTTTTGGAACTTTTTGCACACTAAAGGGAATTAATAAAGTCGAAAGGAAAGTGGTTATCGCAATTTGAAGAAGCAATTTTTCCTTTTGTTACCATGTATAATAGATTAGTGTTTACTACATAATAAACTTTTGGTATCTTGTTGTTAGTCATTGTTACTGTTCCCTGTGCAAGTATCGTGCAGGTACTTAATGGTCCTCGATCTTCATCCTTTACTTAGAAATTTGATTTGTTGAATGAACTGAGTATTGCTTTTGTTTCTATTTTGTAGGTGTAGCGGGCATAAGTTTACTTCAATTAAAATTCTGCAACCTGAACAGGTTTCGCACAAAGTTCATATAAGGCTTCTCAATCACCTCGCGCTTTTCCATTCAAAGAGCACATACCAATTGAAGGGTTTGGCTCTGTCGTCCGCACAAATTCAACATTTGACTATGTGTTACTTTTAAAAACATGAGCTGATTGATTATTGTTTTAAGTAAATTTATGTGAAATTATCGTCGGCATTCTATCGAGGCTTAGTAGAAGGAAAGCTTATTGTCGGCATTCGATCGAGGCCTACACAACCTACTCAAACAAGTGTTCCGCTTTAGGCTGTGGGTGAGGGAACAAGCTATTGGGATTAGTGTCACTACATCTTAATTAGAGAACAGGCCCCAATAGTTGTAGGAGATAAGTTCTGCGATGGCCAGTATCGTAGTAAGTTCAACTTCTTCCAGTAAAAAGACACCCCGGATCAGGAAATTGTGATCGGGGATCAGCATCTCCGTCGCCAGCTTCTCCAGCTTCTTGTTCTCCTCTTCTGCCATCCGCATTCCATGAACCCAAATTCTCCAAAAAACCCCAAACCAAACTACATTTAGCTCTTTGTTTAATTGATCAAAACAAAAACATTCCACGTAGACGTGCATGTCATGGGCAAGTTCTGGACATTTTCTATTTTATGATTTCCTAAACAAAAACAAAAAAGGTTTTGCTATCCATTTTGGGACCAAAAGAACTGCCTGGCACAAATTCATCTTCTCTTACTCATATCCTGAAAACTGACTTTTTTTTGCACGTGTATGTAACAGAGCTCGCACGATCTACGGCTCTATGTTCTTAATTTTAATTAATTAATTTATTGTATGTTCAAGTTTATTTATTTATTGTACATTATCCAAACATCAAAAGAACCTTTAAAATTAACAAAACCAAGAATGAATCCTTTTCATCTGAAATCAGGGATTAAACCTAAAAAAACTAAAAGTGGGCCAGTTTTGATGCTCTTCTGAAAATGACAAGCCTAATCCGTTCTTGAGTAAGTAATTAATCTCTAAGTTTGCGTTAATTTTGTGAAATATGGACAATTCATAGGGAAAAAAATGTATTTTAATTAATCTCAGTTTTTCATTTACAGATTCACGTTTCCTTAATTCTTTCTCACGCATCACAAGAAATTGTTTCACACCTTCTAACTGCAAATTATTTTCATCCAGAATCTTTTGTAGCTGATCATTTTGAATTTTCTGCATCACTCTCACCTCTTTTTCAACCATAGAGATTCTAGGATCATCTGCACCTCAGAAGGGCGTGGATAGGTTTCATTGATGTTTGGAACGGATGCTCTTGGATAAAAATGAACCTTTGCTGAATTATTGACGAAGGAAACATTTTGTGATGTGAAATCACTTTTGGGCTTAATGCTATTTGCTTCAAGAAAGCAAGAGTTTAACCTGGGTGGAAATCATTCCTTGCCTTAATCTGCTTAGCAGAGTATATATCTCCAGGATTAAAACCCTTAAAATCATCTTCAAACAGCTTGGAACGGTTCTGGCAGAAACAAACCAAGCCAAGTACTCATCTTCTTATAAACTCCTCAACAGCCTCTTTTACAGCTAGCAAAAAAATCTGTGTCTTCCGTCTGCCTAGACTTACTAGCATGGTGAATATCGACTTTAACGCCGGTGTAACTAGCTACACTATATCATCTAAGTTGAGTTTAAAAAAAAAAAAAAATAAATGTCTTTTGGGTTAAGCATGTGCTGTGCTTTATATATGCACGTGCAAGTACTGGGACCTTTTTTCTTCTATTTTTTTTCGTAAACAAAATACAGGCTCAGTTGAACGCCGGCGGGGACAGCAAGGGAAAAGGAGCCGTCCGAGATCCTCCGGCAGCTGGTCCTGAAATCGATCTCAATTCCCGGCCGTTCGTGGTGCCGGATCTCAACCTGACTCCGGATGGAGAATATTTTAGTGGCTAGCTAGGGCTGTGCATGGTGTTGTTTATTAGTGTCAATATGAATTTCCAATTGTTACTTATTTTTTTCTTACAAATTTCGTTAGGGTTAAGCTCTCGTGCTATACTTGGCACATGAACGTGCATGTGACGTTCAAGTGCTAGCACCGTGCAGCTAGTTTGCTGCTCTCAAAAAGATAAATTGATTTTAATTACCTTGGAATTGAAACGTATCTCCCCAGAAAATTTGGCTGCGGCGGAATTTGTTTATTTACTTCACCAATAGAGTACCAGTCAAAGATTTTTCCTACGTGACGAACTCATATATATAAGGCACAAAGCATGCACTTATTTTTATTTTTTTCTTTTCGTTTTTGGTTTGAGAAGAAATCATGATGTGTACTGTATATGTACCAAATAATAGCAGTAAAATAAAGTTCCAACTTTTAATATCATGTTACGAACACTTTTGCTTGTATGAATTCCTTCACCAAGGAACAAGTAGGGAAGGAAGAGTGCGATGCCAGCTCATCAATACATAATTGTATGCTCTAAAGTTTCGTTGTACCAAATATTAAAATAGTTCAACAATAAGAAAATGTTCCTAGTTGATATAATGGTAATGTATCTTGTTATTTTGCAATACATATGTCTCAAGTTTGAATTTCTCTAACTACAAAATTCTATGCTCTAATTTTTTATTATTAAGTTTTAAAAATTAAATAAATAATAAAATTCAACAATGGCGGGTCTTTCCCACTTCTCTATCAATGGTGGGTGAAGATTTTGATGCCAAGTTCATCATCGAGGAGGATGATGTCTCACAGTACATTTTTTCTTCTCTCCCCTTGGAAACGAACAGGGGAGGTCATGAAAACGGAACCACCCATGTGTTGGTGCTCGTTCATTTTTTCTAACCATGCATACAGTTTTTGAGTACGCTTTAGGGCTTTTTTTCTTTCACTTTTCTTTTTGGCTTTTAACTCTTCACTCTAAACCTATAGACGCCGCAGGGAGCAGCGGTGGAGGAAGCACCCACGGTTGATGTGCTTCCGGTGGTTGACGGAGAGCCTCAGGAGGCTGCGGCGGACGGGGTGCCGCCGCCAAACCTGCTTGCCATGGTTGAATGGCGCTCTCCAGTGGCAACCCAGGTAAAGATTTGTAATTTTTTGCATCTTAAAAATAGAATTTTCAGTTTTCAGATTTTTATTTTATTTTTAAACATAGCTTAGAAATACATCTATATCACCCGCATGCACTGGATATATATACATGCTGTATAATTTTCATTTGTACGTATTGTATTGTATTTGTAAGATATCTATAACTGATAAATTATGCAAACATATATTGGAAGTGGCTGGTGAAGCACAGGAAAGGGCGTCGACGTTGGTTTGAACGTGGTATGTTTGCTTCGTTTATGAAGAGGGGTGTGAGGACCAGGAATTTTGGACTAGAACCCGAGACATTTTTGGGGGTAAAATAGATATTTTGCTTGCCTGAATTTTTAATCATGAATGAATTTCATGAGTTACTGATTGATCGATTGAGTCTTGAATTAATTCCTTTATTGATTGATTGAATTAATGCTCAGTTGATTGATTGAATTGCTCGAGTGAATAATTGATTGATTGCCTGATTGATTGACCGATTGATTGCATGAATTGATTGATTGAGAGTTAAAGTGGATATAAAAGATGACCAAGAATAGAGATGAATTGGAGAAGGAAAAATCGGCTATCGCATAAGGAAAGTATCTTAAAATTTGGAAATTGGAAATCATGATCAATCCAAAAGAAGGAAATTTATGGATTGGCAATTATCTAAATTAAGGGGATTCTAGAATTACCTTAAACCTAGAGGTTGCCTATATATATAACCTTAAGTTCATGAATTAAAAGTTTGAACTTTTGAACAAAAGAAGAAGAATTCGAGAGAGAGAGAGAGAGAGAGCGCCATAGCCGAGAAGCCTCTATCGCCGCTGTGCTGACTCCACCATTCCTCTCCTCCTTTCTTTTTGAAGATCTTTAGCCCGTGGTAATCTTAGGACCTCACGGAGTTGACCGTTGACCGAGAAGCGAACTCGCCAACCGTTGACCACTCACGCTTTAGGAAAGGTGACGGATTTACTCGATATTTTTGCAAATGTTTAATTGAACTATACATAGTAAGCGTGAACTATAAACTTGAATTACTACATATGAGATGTATGCGATGATTGATTGCTTGATTTGCTATGCTATACATGAGATGTATGCTTTGAATTGCCTACTTGCTTAATATGAGTACAAGCATGTATGCCTATTGATTGATCGCATGAACTGTTATTGATTGAAAACATGATTGATTATACACTATAGAGAAGCATGATGTACTTCTAGGTGTAAATAGAAGATGCCTAATACTTATGACATGAGTAGGTTATTGCATTGCATATTGACATGTTTAGGAATCATGAAAGCATGCTAGAGATGCCTTGTTTGCATGATAAGAAAAAATTTATATAACACCTTAAACCAGATAAAAGACTGTACATGTCTAGTCTTAATTGATCGATTGTAATCGCCCACACGTATTGCCGTGCGCGGTGAGTCCAAGTTGCAGTTAGTCGACGGCTCTCTAAAAGGAAAACTAAGGGTTGCAAGTATACAACTAGGGATCCAAAACCCCTTGCTGCTAGGCCCTCCGGCTACTGTTGGTACTGTCGCCGCTTGGGTATCTAGGTGTTTGATCAAAGTACCGCCTATCGCTAGATCGTATTCCTTAGTATACTCCGGCTACTTGTTGGGCACAAGCCCTGAATGACGCTGTCCCCGATTCGGCCCAGACTCCCTCGCAGGAATGGCTTCTCGGGAGATGGGGTCGGGGCGGGGGCATCACAAGGGGAAAGGCCTGATGATGATCGAGGTACATTTACAAACTTAACCGGATCGATCTTCTTTATTTTACTTAATTAAAGAGCCATGAATATCGTTTTAGAATAACAAAAAAACTAAAAAAACTAAATAAATTTTGGGCGCTGCAGCTTGATGATCCTCAAGGGAATCAAGCCGAATCTTTGACATACAACAAAATTTTATTCTCTCATTTGTATTAAATATTAAAATTCAAAAAATAAAAATATTGTTCATTATTGGCATTCTGGTGACGTATCATGTTGTTTTACAATCGGTCTCAAGTTTCAATCGGTCTAAGTACAAAATTTTATTCTCTCCAAGTTTCTTTGTATTCAAAATTTAACAAGAAGAAATATTCATTGTTGGCTTAGTGTTGATGTATTTTGTTGTTTTGCAATAAATCTCAAGTTTGAATTCCTCTAACTACCAAATTTTATTTGTATTTATTTAAAAGGCTAAATTTATTTTGTACTCTCTATGTCCCATGTAAAGAGTTGACTTTAGAAAGCAAAACATCCCACTAAAAAACTACATTTTTTATTTGTTTACATTGCATATTCTTACTAATATAGTAATGCGTGGTCCACAATTAGCCCTTACTTAGAAAGTAAAGATATAAATAGAAATCATTGTGCCAAATTACTTATTTTAGTCGTTGTACTTACAATTTAAAAGAAGTTATATATTTTTCAAAATATAATAAATTAGATATTTTTAAAAATAAACTCTTATAATAAAATAAAAAAATATTAATTATCGTGAGGGGAACGCGGTGGTAGATGCACTGGCTCAGAATGCGTGCTCGACTGGGCTCATGGACTTCTTTGTCCACTCCACTCTCTCTAGAAGAGTTAGGAGTTTGGTTGTGTTAGATACTAGGGATTTCCTCTATTTGAGGGGTTAGGTCCCTTTCTTTCGATGTGGTTTGTAGGGTTGTACAATCGTCAATTGTATTCATGCATTTGTGTATCTCTAAGGTATCCCCCTTAGAAATTTTTGCCTTTTTGCCATTTAATTTTAATAAAGGGTCCCCAAGGCCTCTTAGCCATTAATCGGTTGTTGCCAAAAAAAAAAAAAAAAGAATTTAAAAGTTTTTTTTTTTTTTTTTTCAGTTTCTCTTTCTCTCTTAAAGTAAAATTAGATTGTTTCACTTAAGAATATAAAAAGAATATTCCCTTCCTTTTTCCATCTAGAAATTTTGTCTTCCTTTTTTCCATGTCGAAATATGATGTCAGTAGCCGCCACACACCGTAGTGTTGGAAACTTTAGGGTTAGAAACACTCAGGGGCATTTCGTATAAATTTCTCAATGAAAATAGCAATGAGAAT
This sequence comes from Leptodermis oblonga, assembly GCA_016801395.1. Lineage (NCBI taxonomy): Eukaryota > Viridiplantae > Streptophyta > Magnoliopsida > Gentianales > Rubiaceae > Leptodermis > Leptodermis oblonga. The sequence continues at coordinate 36,946,721 of CM028750.1, forward strand.
GATTGTGGGGTCAATGGTAACGAAAATTATGATTGAAGTATTTATGCTTAGTTGAAATTGTGTAATGGGTATGTTGTGATTGATATAATTCTTGGTTTTTAGACTTATTTTTCTCCCCTACCCACGCCCAACCCCAACCCAGTTCCCTCCCCTCCCATCCCATATTTTCAGAATTATTTGTCTTCTTATGTTAATATAAAATTAAATTTTTGATTTTTAAAAATTATAAATAAAAATTGTTTCAATCCTTTTAAAAATATATATAGATAGTCTTTCTATTTTAAATATATTAATATATAATTCTCATTCTATTTTGAATACATTGAACATAACTTTTATAAATAATTACTCTTGTATTAAACATAACTTAATATTTGGTTAATCACTCCATTGGTCTCTTAATTTGGGATGTTGTCTTTATTTGGTCCCTTAATTTAAAATTATTTTATTTTGGTCCGTCAACTTGAAAATTTGTTCCAAAATGGTCACTAATTCCGACTATATTGAAGCTATTTTCATCTAACATGTAAGATTCACACATATTAATAAGGATAAAAATAGAAAATAAATGTTAAATCATTTTGTTACCCTTAATTTAATTTGAAGCAACTCACTTGTTAGCCGAAAATAGTTTCTATATTGTCAAATTTTGAATTTGGGGATCATTTTTAAACAAATTTTCAAGTTAAAGGGACCAATTAAAAAGAAATAATTTCAAGTTAAGGACCAAATAGAGACAACATCCCAACTAAAGGGACCAATAGAAAGATTTAAATAAATATTTTTATGAAATACTGGCCCAAACATATTTTAAACTATTTTTAAATCTAAAAATATTTTTATAAAATAATTTTCCAAACACATATTACTTTAGAAAAACTTTAAAAACATGTTTTGTAAAATATTTTTGAGAAACATTTTTAAAAAAATGGTTGTGAATTAATTGTCCTAACGGAGCCTTAATATACCAAGCACTTTACGTTTGAAAAATTTGAACATCATTAGAGATTACATTTGTACTAAGAGATAATTTAAATTCATAATCATTAAAACATAACCTAAATGCACTTATCATAGACATGATAAAAACAGTTATGAAAACTTACACAGCCCCAATTATATTGAGTACCAAAGACCAAACTACAACACTTTTGGTCTTATTTCATTTGAAGCCACAATTTCTACATCAATCTAAAAAAAGATTAGGACTTAGAGAATTATGACTCTTTTGTTTCTTGTTGAATTTGTAATCAACCTTGTAGTGTCCGTTCTTTCTATAATTGTAACAAGTTACGTGCTTCTTCTTGTCAACATATAATTAGCATTTTATGAATTTCTCTTTTTTGTTGTTCTTTTCAATTAAATTCAGTCTAGATTAATCAACTTAAACATATCTTTAATTTGTGAAGGACTCTTGCACCATATTCAACTCTCAACAGTTTTAAAATACAACTAAAATTCCAAAATCACAGCTGCATAATCACTACTGTTGGAGGAGAAAATGCTGCAAAAAAAAAAAAAAAACACTTATCAATGTTTTTGTTTTGGTTTCGATTTTGTTTTTGGGTTGTACAGTAAATTTAATATATTTAAATTGTTTTTCATTATTTTCAGTATAATTTTTTACATTTTTACATTTTTAATTCACTTTACACTAAAAACTTATTTTTCAAAAAAATATTTGCAAAACCTAATAAAAAACAATAAAAGATAACAAGGTTGAATCGTTGATGGCCATCGATCAGAACTCCTCCAATTGTATGGGTTATTCAAAACTCGTTACTAGGGGTGAGCAAATGTGATACCCGGCCCGACCCGACCTGGAACCGACCCGACCCGTTAGTTTCGAGTCGGGTCAGGTATAGACCCGGCTGAGCCGGGCCGGGTTCTGGGCGATTTTTTTTTTTTTTTTTTTTCATCCAGTGAATAAGTTTCAAAATTATATTATTTTTGCTTAAGATGAGATTTGAACACATGACCTAAGTTCAACAATTATTTTTAAGGTAAGCTGATTAGCCACTTCTTCTACTTTTTATTTTGTTATATCATATATTATCTTTATTATATTATATGTTTATTTATATATTAATTTCATATATCAATTCTTTATACTACATATATTATAATAAATTTTTTTTAAAACAATATGTATTATAATACTATATAAACTAATGGTAAAGTTTACATTTGTGTTGTTTTTCTCTTTACTGTTTGTACATTTATATTACTATTTAAAAAAAACATTGTAATAAAAAAATAATAGAGTATAGTTTTACTTATTTAAGATATCAATTTTCAATTGATAAGCATAGTATTTAAATTTGAAATAATATATAAATTTACGAAATAAAATATGATTTATTTTTTATATAAAAATTAATTTTGTTTAGATTGTTAAATACATGTGTGATGTAATTTAAATCATTAATATAATTGAAAAAGAAATTAAATAATTTATAGTTCAATGTTGTATAATATAATAATAAAAAGAAAAAATAACAAAACAAAGAATTGCTGGAGTGGTTAATTAGCTTTCCTTAAGATTGGTTTGCCAACCTTAGGTTGTGTGTTCGAATCCTGACTTATGACAATGAGCATTATAATTTTACATGTTTTAAGTTTAAAAAATCCAATTGGATGGAGAACCGAACCGGACACACCGGTCCAAGCCGGAATCGGACCTGCAGCTATGAAAAAAAAATAAAAATTGAGAGGGAACCGAACCGGACCCGAGGGTTTGACCCGGAACTGACCTGGAAAAAAAACCCGACCAGCAGTTATGGAAAGAAAAAAAAAAAGAAAAAATTTGAGAGGGAACCGAACCGGACCCGAGGGTTTGACCCGGAACTGACCTGGAAAAAAAACCCGACCTCAGTTATGGAAAGAAAAAAAAAAGAAAAAATTTGAGAGGGAACCAACTCGACCGGCAGGTTTGACTTGGAACCGAACCGAAAAAAAACCCTACCCGCGGGTCGGGTTTTTCCGGATCGGTTCCGGGACCCGACCCGCGGGTTTTTGACCACCCCTACTCGTTACTATGAGGTGTCATTATTATTTTCCAATTGTTACTTAGGTTCTGTTTATTTTGTAACTCAAATAGAACATTTTTTTCTTGGGGAGAATTATGGAACATTGTGTAAAAAAGAGCTAAGGATGATGTTATTTTGGAAATAATGTGAGTAGAAAATTTGAATTTAAGAAAAAATGAGAGTGTTTATTTATAAAGATTTTTTCTCTAAAAAAAATGAAGAATTTCCTAAAAAAGTATCAAAACAAACATAGCCTTACTTTTTTCTTATAAAATTTTGTTTGGGTTAAGCTTGTGCCATACTTGCCATATATATGCACGTGCATGTAACGTGTAAGTGTTGGGAGTTTTTATTTACTTTTTTCTTTGATTTTTGTTTCAAACCAAAATATACGCTCAGCTGTCTATTTAATTAGAAGTAAATAAAATAAAATTCAAATTACACAAAAAGAGTGAATTTGACTCCAACAGCCTGCGGTGGCAACGGAGTTGCAACTGATGTCAAAGAGGACCAACGGGCCGCGGAGGAAATGAGTCACTCGACAGACCGTGAAACTGATGGTGGAAGCCACACCGAACAGGGTTCCGACGAGTACTTCTCGATTGGTGGGTTGGGGAACAGATTATAGAACCTTACCTGACGGAAGAGCCCTGGCAAGGCGTGTGAAGAGACGCGTAGAGGGTTCCCAGCTGGGAGAACCCTCCCATTCTCAAGCGGAAGTCGCCGGCGGGGATAACAAGGGAAAAGGAGCCATCCGAGATACTCTGGCAGCTCGTCCCGAAATTGATCTCAATTCCAGGCCGTTCGGGGTGCCGGATCTCAACTTGCCTCCAGATGAAGAATGTTTTAGCGGCAAGCTAGGGCTGTGCATGGTGAAAAAAAAAAAAAAAACATGTTTAATGGGTGTATGAGTAGGTTCCTGGCCTGCAGCTGCATTAGGTGTCAATATTATTTTTCAATTGTCAGTAGTGGTGTCAGACCAAAATTTTAAAGGGTGCTCTATAATATAATTTTTTTCCTACATCATTAAATCATTAATTTCCGTGTCGCAGGTCAAGTTTCTCATACTTTCCCCGCACCTCTATTGATGCCCCAAGGTCCTTAACTACCGTGTTACAGCCCGTGCCGCTCAACATCGAAACTGCGAGCCGACAGAGCCTCGCACCGATGCGACTTGCGATTCGCTCCCGGCTGATATTGATACAAGGTTTCGGCTCTCCTTTGTGAATGTTAGTTAGCCTTATTTTGATTTCCATGTATTTGTAGGGCTTTTCCATTCAAAGAGCACCTACCAATTGAAGGTTCTGGCTCTGTCCGCACAAATTCACGTTTAACTATTTATGCTTTTAAAAACAGGAACTGATTGATTATTGGTTTCAGTAAATTTATGTGAAATTGTTGGCATTCGATCGAGGCTTAGTGGAAGGAAAGCTAATTGTTAGCATTCGATCGAGGCCTAGTCGAACAAGAGTTCCGCTTTAGGTTGTGGGCGAGTCTCACAACAAGCTTTTGCGATTACTATCGCTACATCAGATTCCTAATATACATGTTGAGCTCCATAGTCTGCAGCATCAGGAAATTATGATCGGCGATCAGCATCTCCTTCTCCAGCTTCTCGAGCTTCTTGTTCTCCTCTTCTGCCATCCGCATTCCATGAACCCTAATTCACCAAAAAAAACCCCAAACCAAACTACATTTAGGCTCTTTGTTTAATTGATCAAAACAAAAAACTTCCACGTAGACGTGCATGTCATGGGCAAGTGCTGGACATTTTCTATTTTATGTTTTCCTAAACAAAAATAAAAAAGGTTTTGCTATCCATTTCGGGCCCAAAGAACTGCCTGGCACAAATTCATCTTTTTCGAGTAGTAATCTGTTTTAGGGGTGAATAAAATGTATACATGGTCCTGAAACTGACCTTTTTTTTTTTTTTTTTTTGCATGTGTATGTATCAGAACTCGCACATTCTATGGCTCTGTGTTCTCAATTTTAATTTATTTATTTATTGTGCAGTATCCAAACATCAAAGGAACTTTTAAAATTAATTAACAAACCAAGAATGAATCCTTTTTATAAGAAAGTAAAGGTGGGCCAGTTTTGATGCCATTCTGAAAATGATAAACCTAATCCGTTCTTGAGTATGTAATTAATCTCTGGTTTAATTGTTAATTTTGTGAAATATAGACAATTCATAGGACAAAAAATGTATTTTGAAAATATAGAGGTAAAACAGTACCCTTAGGCTTGAACCATGTTCACTTCAATCCCAAGGAAAAAGAGGAGAACCATGTCGTCATCAAATTCTCGTTGTCTGAGGAGAAAATGCACGCAAGAATGTGTTTTCCCACCTTATTTCCCTTCCGACCAGCCCCAGAAATTCGTCAACGTCCACGAAGTCTTCGGCACCAGTAACATAGCCAAAAAGCTGAATGAACTCCCCGCCGCCCAGAGTGAAGATGCGGTCAATTTACTGGCCTACGAAGCGGAATATCGACTTGGAGACCCGGCAAGTGTACGGCAGCATGGGCATGATTTTGATCCTCCAACAGCAACAGGCGCCACCACCTCATCCCACAGTCGCAGCAAATACAACCATCACATTTACTACCGATCACTTACAAATCCAGGAATTTTTTTGCAGTTTGTTTGATTGTTCCTATAAATAGGAGTATTCGATCTCCATTGTTAGATAAGCAAGCTAGTTGTTTGAGGTTTGCACTTTTTGAGTTTTATAGAACAGAACACAGATTGATTAAAGCAATATGAAATGAATATTCTTCTTCTTCTTCAAAAAAAAAAAAAAAAATTTAATAAAAATGTACGCTTATGGTGCGTTTTTTCCTGCGAGATATTTTAACTACGTAAAGAAAGGGGCAATTGAGATTCCTTGCGACATCTCTCTTGAGTTGTTGTATCAAATTGTTCTCTCGCTTTTCCATTTTTCTTTTCACCTTTGTTGAATTTGTCTCTTGTATTCATGTATGTATGCATATATATCTACCCTATATATTAAAAAGTAATATAGATTCTATCTCAAGCTGCCACTTGGATGCCACATAAGCGCCACATAATACTAGAATTTAATGTAATAATATGCCACATAAGCCTACAATTTAATTTAACATGCCACATATTATTGCCTTATAATATAATTTAATAAGAAAACTAATTAATTATGGCTTCCTCCCTTTAGTTACCACATAACTTATAATTGACCTTCTAATTCTTCAGTGTAATTATTGTCTTCGTACAGTTTCTAGGTCTAATTATGTCTTTAGAGTTTTTATCTTCTCCACTGTACATCTTCCATATTCGGTAATAAACACCAACTAATCATTAAGTAATTTATTCATCCTATCTCTTATAAAAAATTACCATTTACTAATTTTATATTCAAAATTTAAATGCATGATAACCATTCATCATCTTTTAACAATCAAGTTAGCTGTACATAATGTAATTCTAGATCATTTTACTTAGTTTTGTCATGTTTTTTGTTTAGATGATTAGTTATACTAGCTAGATAGAAAATTTGATAGCGAAGTCTGGCTAATTTTAATATATGTCATTTCTCGAGAAGATTAATAAAGTGGAACATAATCAAAATTTTCATTTATATTCAAGGAAGCCATGAGTTGAGATCACTATGCAATTTGCTGTTTACTTGCTATTGCAAAGGAAGCCATAAGTTGTAATTGTGCTTTTTTATGTATTTTTTAATTCTTTAATTGAAATTGTGCTTGGTTGTAAAAAAAAATTGACTCTATTACTTCTTGAAGATTTATGAGCCAAATTATGCAAAATAAAAGAGTAGAAATGCTGGTTAAATGTTTCTTAGACTTGTACCTAGGGGTGTCAAAAAAAACCCATTAAGCCAAAAATCACATCTAAAAAAATAATGGGCTGGGTGGGCTTGAGTTTGGGCTAAATATGTAATGAGCGGGTTTAGGGTAGCCCATTGGGTACCCTAGAACCCGCCCATCATAGGTACCAAAAATACCTATCCAAAACTATCATTAAAAGTATAAACAAAAACCCAACAATTCACCTATTTTAGTGGGCTTATTTTATTTTTTTCTTCGAACTTATTTTTTCTTTTTCTTTATTTTTCGTATCCTACAATTACTTTGCGTTTTTTCCCATTTATTCTTTTATAATATTTTTAAATTGTCCACTTATAAATTCTAATTTAAAATTCGTTCGAGTTCCAAGTTGAGTTCAGGCTAGGGTTTCGAGATGGGTTTGGGTTTGGGCCCAATTGGGGCCCATGGTTTTGGCCCAATTCCTTGCCCAGTTTCTGGCCGGGTCCAGTTTTGGGCCCAAGGTTCAGGCCCAATTCGGGCTAGTTTTTGGCTGGGTCCAGTTTTGGGCCTCGGGTCGGGGCATGCACAGGTTTATATAAATATAAAAAAATTTAAATTTGTGTTTGGACAAAACAAAATTACATACGATTAAAATAAAAGTATACAATATATAATATTTCAAATTTTAGAATAGATTCAAAAAATTAAAATCCGCTTAAAAAGAAAAAGAAATTAAAAAACTTTGAAAAAAATTTATTAATAAACCATTAAATAAGCCTTACATTTTTGTATAATGGGTATTATGGGTACCCATAGCTACCCATTACCCATTTGAACTAAAACTATTAATTGAATGAATAATGGATACCCATTAACTTAATACCTATTTAATACCTGCACAACCCGCCCGTTTGACACCCCTACTTGTACAAAAAAAAAAAAAATCTTAAAAACCCTTTTTTTAGACTTAAATAATACGAATTACTATAACCTAATAACAGTATTGAGCAAATGTCGGGCATTGCACGGCATGCTCCATCTAGTATATATATATATATATATATATTTGGCTGCGGCGGAATTGGTTAATTTACTTTAGCAATAAATAGGCGTCAAAGATTTTCTGTACATGACGAACTCAAATATATAAGGCACTAAGCATGCACTGATATTTTTATTTTTTTTTTTCCTTTTCGTTTTCTGTTTGAGAAGAAATCACGATGTGAACATATAACAAATAATAGCAGCAGCAGCAGTATGTAATTAATGTTCCAAACCTTGAATATCATGTTACGACACATTTACTTGTTTGAATTCCAAACCTATGCATGAATTAATTCCAAAAGTATATTTTAATAACAGGGATAACCAATCTCACCTATGCTTAAAATAGATTAAAAAACAAAAAACCAAACATAAAAAAGTAAAAAATAAAAATATAAAGATAAAGTAGAACAAAATAAATAAAAATTGTAGAGATCCAAAGAGAGAGAGAAAATTGTAGAGAAAGAAAATGAAATGATAAAGGCAGAGGGAGAGAGTAAAATATCATCGATTATAAGTTTATAACTCCTCCAATTGTATGGGTTATTCAGAACTCGTTACTATGAGGTATATTTTCCAATTATTACTTATTTTTTTCTTACAAAATTTTGTTTGGGTTAAGCTTGTGCTATACTTGGCATATGCACGTGCGTGCATGTATCGTGCAAGCACTGATATTTTTTTTCATTTTGTTTTTGTGCCAAAACAAAAACAAATAGGCTCGGATTTGTATTTTAATATGAGTAAATAAAATAAATTTCAAAAAGCATTTTTCTCTCTCAATTCTCGGATTTGAAGGACCGATCAAACGATGTCTTTCCTCTCTCCGATTTGCCCGACGTGTGCATTGTCAACGCTTTGTCCCTGACCAACCCAAAGGAAGCATGCAGGCTGGCGTTGGTGCCCTAGGGGCGACGGTTATTGCTGGCTGATTACCGCGATATCCTCAGCCGATTAGAGGAAGGTTTGCCGTTGTTGCGCTCTGCTATATATGTCAAAGAAGCAACTGTACCTTCATCTTTGAAGAAATCCCATTTTGATTGAAGGCTGGACCAAGAGCAATGGATATTGGATGGAAGGCGAGCTGAGAGAAATCTTTACAGAGGGAGGGGAATATCTGGATGTTGAGATCATGTCTATGGAAACTGGAGGAGACCATTGGAAAAGTATCCTGTTGTTGAAGTAATTGAGATTAGACCTAAGGAGTAGGAAGGAGGAGGAGGACAGCTTAATAGAGTGATTTGCACTTTTTAGGTGTCTATTTTAGCACTTGTTATGATGGCAGTTCTCATGGGCTTTTGCCCAAGGTTTTAATGTTTATTTGCAGTTTCAGAGATTAAGCCTAATTGCAGAAGAGAAGTAAAAAAAGAGGAATTTTGAAGTATAAAGAAGCCCACACAACTTGTGGGCCAAGAAGGAAGAAAAGCCCATGAGGCCGGAGCCAATTTCCAGATGAATCGCAAGAGGAAATCGGGTGCATGAAGTTGAATCCAATTGACAATTGGATTCCAATTAAATCCGAGTGGGCCGAATTTAATTCCAATCCAATTATCAATTGGATTGCAATTGGATTCCAATCATCCAATTGGGTTGGAATTAAAATTGATTAAGTGGGCAGCCACGCGCAGGTCTGATGGAATACGCGGCAAAGCTTAAAGGAGAAGCAAGGAGTTTTGGGCAATTACCAATCCAAGAAGGAATTAAAGAGAGAAGTTGGGAGTTACCAAATTTGAAGAAACTCCATGTGCTTAATTAATTCTCTTTCCAAGTAGAAGAAGGTTTCCTTATTCCATTAGGAGATTCGTTAATTGCTGATTTGTATCCCTATATATATGGGATTATTCCTGCACTTGTAGAGAACAAGTTTTTAGATAGAAGTTTTCTAGATAAGTTTTATAGAGAATAGTTTCTTAATTTAAAAATAATTCTCGCGCAAGATACAGTTTCGCGATAGTATAGTTTTCCTCTGTTTTTCTCTGTTCTGTTCTGTTTTGCTCTGTTTCGATCACAACTTTGTATTTTCCCGACGGGCAGTCTACCGTTTGGCCAAACCGGCGGTTGTCAGATGGCGACTTCTTAAATTCCAGTATGGTATTCTTTTTTCTCTTTTAATGTCTTCTTTTATAATTATGTGTTTTTCGTGTTTTATCATGAGTAGCTAATTTATTAGTTTTGGTATTATGTAAGAAGCCATAATCCATGCATGTATAAAACCCAGGAATTAATCTAAGGTCTAATGAATTATGTTTCTAAATTGCCTGTGTTTATATGTCTAATTACTAAGATTCTATTAAGCCTGATCAACTTAGTTTAATCTGGTAGAGTCAGTGAGTGGCACAACTACATGTTGAGTAGTATAGGATTAATTGGGTAATAATTTCTAATGCATCGTCAGTAGGAATTATTAGTTTTGGGTTTTTCTAGTTCTTAATGCTTCTATTTGTTAATTAATAAGGTTTGCGGGCACTCGCGGTCTGTTAGTTAACGTAGTTAGAGAATAATTCATTTGCTGGGACTCGCGGGGGATTATCGAGAATCTATGGGAGAATTGGGATTATTTGCGGGGACTCACGGTAATACTATAACTAAAACGGCATAAGTAATTAGACAAGTTAAGAGGTTTATGATTGCATGCATGAGATTAAGGTGGATTTACATAATACCGGAATTTCCTCTCATTAATTGATTTTTGTTTAAGTCTTTTATTTAATTATTAGTTTAATTATTATTTTGTTAAATTTAAGTGACAACTCTAAGGTCTCTTAAGAGACACAAAGGTGACTACTAGTCATAGTTTGGTTTTATTTGCATGTTAACTTGGAATTAGAATTAAATTGCAGTCTCTGTGGATCAACCCTGTCTACTACTATGCTATATTTTATTACCATCTTAACTGCAGGTTTTAAGCAGTACTTTTACTGTATTTGGTAGACCCACGACAAGTCCTATCAAATTGGTGCCGTTGCCGGGGACGGTGACAATTTTTATTCTTTTTCCTGTTCAATGTGCACTGGTGTTTTCTTATGTTGTGTATGACCAGATCTTCAAGTGTTGAATTACTTAGTGATCCAGAGATCGAGAAGACCTGCAAACGCTTAGCCAAGGAGACACGGTTACGTAAACTCGCAGAAACAGAGTATGTTAGTCGATCGTTTACCCAAACGGCCGGTAGCTTCGAAACAGAGTTTTTACATTCTGACTCTGAATCATAACCAATGGGTGACAAAGAGTGCGTAGAGGGCCCAGAAGAAGAGCCCACACTGAAGGATTTGTGCAGCCATGATGCAGATGATAGAGCTTCAGCAGTAGTCACTCCAACATTACCCAACGGATTTCCATTGAAGAATGGTTGGTTGAATGGCATCCCAAAATTTCATGGGGGTGCTAGGGATGATCCACACAACTTTCTCTTTGAGTATGTGAAGAATTGCAAGGTGGGGAGCCTACCCACAGGTGCCACCCTCGATCACCTGAAATTGGTGGCCTTCCCATATGTCCTGACAGGTCTAGCAAATAGGTGGTTTTCATCATTGCCACCGAATTCTATCACCACCTGGCAGCAGATGAAAGAGCTGTTCCTGAAGAAATACTTTCCTCCAACAAAGACCAACTTGGTTATGAAGGAGATCAGCAGCATTTAACAAGAAGTTGATGAGTCCCTTAGCAATTACTGGATGAGATTTAATGAGTTGGTGCAGAGCTGCCCAAATCATAAGTATTCACAGGCCCAATTGCTGCAATATTTTTACTATGGGATGTGCACCAATGATCGAAATCACATGGATTCATCCAGCAATGGGGCATTCCAGAATAATACAGTAGCCAAGGCCAGGAAGATGATTGAAGACACCATCGAGTCAAGAAGCCAGTTTGGAGAACCCTCCCGTTTGGCCAAACGACAAGCTGAAGTTCGGTTTATTGATGATTCAGGGGAGGAAAAATTAAATCAGCTGACTACCAATGTGGAGAAATTGACTGCACTGGTGGCGAAACTCGGAACCTCGAATAGCAGTAACAAAGAAGAGGTGGTGTGTGCATGTTGTGGCAATTCGGGGCACTTTGCGCAGAACTGCAATATTGCACATGAAGAAACAATTGCTCAAGCTAATGCTGTAGGGAATTGGCACAATAATTCTAATGGAAATTGGCAGCGGAATGCACCCAGGAGGGATCCATACTCAAATACATACAATCCAGGATGGAAGGAGAATCCGGCATTTGGTTGGAAAAATCTAGAAGAAGGAGTTCAAGTTCCCTTTTCCTCAGAAGCAAATCAGCAAGTTCCTGGTCAGATTTTGGGGAATCCCAACCAACAAGCTTCAAATCCAAATATGGGGAGCAATAACCGGAGTAATGGACCAATGTACAGGCCCCCGAATCAGAGGAATTTTTTCAACCCGAATCAGAACAATCCAAGAGGAGGCAGACCAATAGAAGAAGCCATGGTAGAGCTATTTGCACAGCAGAAGGAGCAGCGAATAGCCATCGATGGGATTACCGGAGTGTTATCTCAGTTATCTGCTTCAATACAAGAATTAAGAGGGAACCAAGGCCAGCTGCCCTCCCAGGTATAGGTTCCTCCTAAGGAGAATGTGAACTAAATTCAGCTGCGAAGTGGAAAAATTTTGGAGCCTGCAGTAAAACAATCGTAGTCAGCAGGGGGCCGTTTGCCCAAACCGACGGGTGATCTAGAAGCTGAAAATTTAGAGCAACCCGAACCTAAGGAGCCAATTGTTATCAGATCTGAATCTGAACCTAAGAGGAGCCACGCCCCAATTCCAATAAGCAAAGAGGTGTACAAGCCAGTGCCACTCTTCCCTAATAGCTTGCGTCCCAAGGCAAGAAAGATGAAAAAGGATCCAATTGAGTACTTGGAGGTTTTCGAAAAAATGGATGTCAACATTCCATTCCTAAAGGCGATAAAAATTCCCCCAATTGGGAAATTTCTGAAGGACTTCATGCCTGGGAAACCAAGAGGAGCTAGTAAGGTGGTCCTAGGCGAGACAGTTTCAGCTGTTATTAGCTGCCACCCAAATGCAAGGACCCAGGTATGTTTTCTCTACCATGTGTGATTGGAGAAAAAGTTATTGAGCATTCAATGTGTGATCTTGGTGCATCTATTAATGTCATGCCCTTATCTGTTTACTTGACTCTATCTGGGGTAGAATTAGCTGAAAGAAAGGTTGTGATTCAACTAGTTGATAGATCATGTGTTCATCCTGAGGGGCTATTGGAAAATGTACTTGTGCAAGTTAATTCTTTTGTATATCCTTCTGATTTATATGTTATAAAAATGAATACTGATCCTGCTAAAGAATTTGCTGGGGTGTTGTTGGGTAGACCTTTTCTTAAGACATCCAAGGCTGTTATAGATGCATATAATGGATCAATTTGTTTGGATTACTGTGGGGAGAAGTGGCAATTTAACATTGAGAATGCTATGAAACATCCTGATGATGTTGAAAATGTATATGGAATAGATGTTATTGACCCCCTTATCCAAGAATATCTTGAGACGAATTTCTTACAGGATAAACTAGAAAGAACACTTGCCCAAAGTCTCACAGAAGCTAATATACAGAATTTAAGTGATGAGGAAGTCTGTGGGGCAATTCAAAAACTTGCAACAGCTGAAGAGTATACAGGACCAGGCGACGGTTTCCCCAAACCGTTGGGTGCTGAACGGCCCATTCCATCATTAGTAAAGGCCCCAAAGTTGGATCTGAAGCCTCTCCTAGATAATCTGAAATATGCCTACTTAGGCGAAGGAGATACACTGCCAGTAATTATTTCTAAAGGATTGACCCAAGCTCAAGAAGATTGTTTGCTGAGAACCATAAAGAAGCACATCAAGGCGATTGGGTGGACCTTAGCCGATGTTCCTGGAATAAGTCCAGATATTTGCCAACACTTATCTTCCTAGAGCCCGACGCAAAGCCATCAAGGGACCCTCAAAGAGAGTTGAATCCGAACATGAGGGAGGTAGTTCTAAGGGAGATTTTGAAGTTATTGGCCATGGGGATAATCTATCCTATTTCTGACAGTAAGTGGGTTAGCCCAGTCCATGTGGTACCAAAAAATGGAGGTTTTGAAGTAGTTACAAATGAGAAAAATGAGCTGGTGCCGATGAGATTACTCACAGGATGGAGAATGTGCATTGACTTCCGCAAATTAAATGCAGCTACTAGGAAGGATCATTTTCCCCTTCCCTTTATTGATCAGATGTTAGAATTTCTGCCTGGTAAGATGTTCTTTTGTTTTCTGGACGGGTACAGTGGATATTTTCAAATATGGGTGAACAAGGAGGACCAGGAGAAGACTACTTTCACATGCCCTTTTGGAACTTATGCCTACAGGAGAATGCCATTTGGTCTATGCAATGCCCTTGGGACTTTTCAGAGATGCATGATGAGCATATTTTCAGACATGATTGAGCAATGCATTGAGATTTTTATAGATAATTTCACAGTCTATGGGGATTCTTTTGATCAATGCTTAGAACACTTGGATTCAGTTTTGGAACGATGTGTAGTGAAGAACTTGGTGCTGAATTATGAGAAGTGTCACTTCATGGTTCGAGAAGGAATTGTTCTTGGTCACAAAGTAAGTGAAGAAGGGATCGAAGTGGAAAAGCCAAAGTAGAATTGATTGCCAAGCTACCCTATCCCACTAACGTGAAGGAAATTCGTGGTTTTCTGGGCCATGCAGGTTTTTACAGACGTTTCATCAAGGACTTTGCCAAAATCGCACGGTCGCTCACAAATTTGCTCAAAGACGATGTCCCGTTTGCCCTAATGGATGACTACCGTGACGCATTTAACACTCTAAAAGAGAAGTTGACATCAGCTCCAATCATTCAACCTCCAGATTGGGCGAAACCATTCGAGCTGATGTGTGATGCTAGTGATTATGCTGTTGGTGCCGTGCTTTGTCAGAAAATTGGGAAGGAAACACATGCTGTGTATTATGCCTCCAAGACTCTTAATCCTGCCCAATGTAATTCCACCACAATAGAGAAGGAGTTATTAGCAGTAGTGTTTGGATTTGATAAGTTCAGACAGTACCTTCTGGGCTCCAAGGTTATAGTTTATACCAATCATGCTGTTTTAAAGCACCTGCTAAACAAAAAGGAGTCAAAGCCGAGGTTGATTAGGTGGATTTTGCTTCTCCAGGAATTCGATTGGGAGCTTAAAGATAAAAAAGGAACTGAGAACACAGTAGCTGATCATTTGAGTCGACTGACTCTACCTGAATAGGAGGAACAAATTGGTGAAGAATTTCCGGGAGAGCACATTTTCGCTCTAAGTGTTGTGATTCAGGGAGAACAAACTTATCTTGCAGCAGTAACAGCAGCCCATCCTGACCAATGGCATGCACCCATAGTGAATAATTCAGTTGCTAATGTTCTGCCACTAAAATTTTCTCAAGGGAAGAAGGAGAAGTTGATCAGTGATAGTAGGCAGTATATCTGGGACGATCCAATCATGTGGAAGTGTGGTCCTGACCAGATCATCCGACGATGTGTACCAGAATGGGAGCAAAAGAGCATTCTACAGCACTTCCACTCTTCGCCTACAGGAGGACATTTTGGGCATAAACGCACAGCCCGAAAAATAATGGACTGTGATTTTTATTGGCCCAGCCTGAACAAAGATAGTTACCTATTCTGTCAAGCTTGTGAAAGATGCCAGCAATTTGGAGACATCGGTACCCGAGATGAGATGCCACAAGTCCCAATCAAGGTTTGCAAAATATTTGATGTTTGGGGCATGGATTTTATGGGCCCTTTCCCACCTTCCAATGGGCATGTGTACATTCTGCTCGCCGTAAATTATGTGTCCAAGTGGGTTGAGGCCAGGCCCAAATGCTCAAATACAGCCAAAGATGTGAAAGCATTTTTAACATGTCAATTGCTCCCTTGATTTGGTGTTCCCAAGGCAATTATCAGTGATCAAGGTACCCATTTTTGCAATCGAACTATAGCCGGAGTATTGAGGGCACATAGAATTCAGCATCGACTTGCTACATCTTACCATCCACAATCTAACAGACAGGTCGAAATTTCAAATAGAGATATCAAGAGGATTCTTGAAAGGACAGTTAATACCTCAAGAAAAGATTGGAGTCAGAAACTACCTGATGCTTTATGGGCCCATCGAACTGCATTTAAAACTCCTATTGGGATGTCTCTATATCGACTTGTTTTTGGCAAAATGTGTCATCTTCCGTTGGAATTAGAACATAAAGCATACTGGGCAGTACAGAAGATCAACTTGGATGCAACAGCAGCAGGTGAAGAAAGACAGTACCAGCTCCAGGAACTTGAAGAAATTAGGCTAGAAGCATATGATTTGGCCCAATGGTACAAAGATCGAACAAAAGCAAGGCATGATTGGCTCATTTGGCAGAAGGAATTTCAAGTTGGGCAGCAAGTGTTGTTATTCAAGTCCAGAATTTGATTATTTGGTACTGGCAAATTGTCTAGCAAGTGGCATAGACCGTTGGAAGTAGTAGCAGTTTGGCCCAGTGGTGCAGTAGAAGTTCGAGACCCTCAATCAGGGCAACAGTATAAAGTCAACGGGCAGAGATTGAAGAATTTTATACTTCCAGTCAGATCTAGCAGGTCGAAGAAGTGTGGTTGGCCAAGTGCCCGCATCACATAGATTAATCAGTTCATACCTCGTCTAGCCAAGACGTTAAAGAAAAGCGCTACTAGGAGGCAGCCTAGTTTATTGTAATAGATTAGTTTAAAAAATAAAAAATAAAAAAATAAAAATAAAAATAAAAATAAAAAAAGTAAATTTTTGTTTTTTTTTATTTCTTTTCGTCTTCTCACAATTTAATTATTTTTTTTTACAGGGAATGGAGGAGCAATTTTGAGGCCAGGAGGGCTCAGTACAAATTTTGGGGGCTACAATCGCACATTTAGGAAGTCCAAGGGCCAATGGTGCAATTTTCAGCACCTACAACAGTGATTCGAAAATTTCGGGGGTCCAAATATGAAGCTTTACAAAGTTTAGGGACTGGAGCTGTAATTCTTAGGAGCAAGGGCCACAAGTGACAAATTAAGGGGCCCAATTGCAAAGTCATGAAACTCCAGGGACCTAATTGCAAGATGGTAGCCACTTCACCAATTCACTAACTTCCAGTACCCATTCCCCGATTTCAATTAACCACTCCACCAATTACTTGCCCCACCAACCCAATTACCCGACTTACCGACCCAATTACCCGACCCACCCCCAATTAACCTAATTTACCCAAACATTCACCCACGAACTTCATCTTCTTCCTTTGTTCTCTGTTTTAGCCGCCACCCAAAAATTCCTTCCACCCCACCTTCCAGCCGCCGCCGCTCACCCCAACCACCCTCCCAGCCGCCGCCAGCCACCAGCCCTCCTCTCCGCCAATGGCTCCCAAGCACTGGCCCGACCGCATCCGCCCAAGGGACGAAGCCGAGCCAATAGCGATTTGACCAACTGAATAATTATTTAGCTGCCATTCAGCAGTATTTGAAGCCTAATGATTAGGTCTCAGGTAAGTTTTTTTGTTTTTTTTTGTCTTGTAGGCTGTTTTGAGTTTTAATTTTTTCTATGTTTGTTTTTCTTTGTCTGTGTTTAGCCCTGCATTTTTATTCTTTTCTTTGCGCTTGAGGAAAAGCTTTCTTTAAGTGTGGGGATGTTTGCAGGGCTGATTAATGTTTTTCTGAATTGTTGTTGAGTATCCCCTGTGTTTCATTGTGTTTGCTTGGGGACAAGTAATTGTCTAAGTGTGGGGATGTAGGGACATTTGTCCTAAAATTTTTTGATTTTTGTCCTGTTTGTGAGTAAGTGTCGCTGTCTTTAATCTGATTTGGATCTGAAATATGCATCATAGATGAAGTGTGACATGAAGTATGCATGCTGTAGTTTTCAAAATTTAATCTGAGAAGTCCTGAATTAGTTAAATCTGGAAATATGCATGTTTTCCCTTTTCTTAAGCCATTGTACTGAGCCTAAATGCTGAATTGTTCGGGGAGAATCATTTGTTTGCCTGTCAGACTGTCAAGATGGAATGAATAGTATATGGCGGGATGATGGGGAACCTTCTTAGGATTAACCATTTTTGGCTTGCTTTCTTAACCTGCCTTGTTATATCCCTAGAAGCTAAGTTGAAACCTTGTATACAAATTTTTTTTTTTTTTAGTCAGTAAATAAGCCAAGGCCAATTTTTGTGAAAAATCCTTTCTACCCCCCTAGTGTGTTGAGTTGTTGAATTATGAATGAAGTCAAGTGGTGCAATGTTTAAACAATATGTGTGGATTATTTGGCAATGTATATGTGTGCCCAATGTTAAAAAGCTCATGGAAAGCAGAGAAAAAAAAAGAATGAAAATAAAGCAGAGAAAAGAGATAAAGAAAAAAGTTGTTGATGTTTTGAAATCTATAATGTACTGAAATTGTGATATATAATGAGCTGGGTAGAAATTTAAAGTGCTGAATTTGTGAACCATAATCCGCACAAAGTGCAAAAATGCTGAATGAAATAGGCGCCAGTTTGCCGAAACAAAAGGGGGCTGTGAAGAATTCTGAAGAAAGGTACAGTAACTGAAGTTTAATTTTTGAGAACACACTGGGTTTGAATTTTTTGCAGGTAGCCTAGAACCCTTAGGATCTGTCCAAAGGTTCGAACCCAAGCCTCACGTTGTGTCCCTTGAGTAGAAGGTTGTTTCTTAAATGCTGTGTATCTATTCCTTCAATATTGTGGCGATGGTCGACTATCAAGCATGTATGATTCTGGCTAGATTAGGAATTACTTTTATCCTGATTTTTTCTAAAAAATGTGAGATAGTTTGCATGGTTCTCATCTTATATTAACGTTCGCATCAATTATACTTACGATGTAACCGTCGAATCATGTCTAAGGAAGAAAAAAGAGTTAGGCGAATGCAATGGATGTTTACCCTTACAAAAGAGAGTGATGAAATTTGTATTAGCGAACTTCGAATGGATATGAGAACATTTGATAGATTATGTTATATGGTGAGAGATATTGGGGGTTTAAAAGATACTAGAAACACATCTATTGAAGAAATGGTTTCCTTATTTATATACATTTTAGCACATCACAATAAAAATAGATCAACTAGCCTTTATTGGAGAAGAAGTAAGGAAACAGTGAGTCGTCAGTTCAACCTTTGTCTACGAGCGATTTTACAGCTACACACTGTTTTGCTAAAGAAATCGGAACCTATAGCTGACGATTGCCAAGATGATAGATGGAAACCATTTAAGGTAAACAGCATATAAAGTACTCTTGTTACAAAGTTAGTGCTTTTATCTTCTTGTAGTCTTGTTTACTAATTCATTGTAGTATGAAAGGGTTGGTTAGGTGCATTAGATGGTACTTTTATCGAAGTGACACCTCTTAAAGAACAGAAACAACATTATCGCACAAGAAATGGTGGTATTGCAATGAATATGTTAGGAGTTTGCTGTCCTAATATGCAATTCATATATGTTTTGACTGGTTGGGAAGGCTCTGCTCATGATGGTCGTGTTCTTCGTGATGATATTAGTAGGCCTAATGGGCTTAATGTCCCTGAAGGTAAAAAAAAATTTTCATAATAAACAAAACGACGACCGTTTATTTTTTAGTTTATTTATCTCGAATTTAGCATCTTATTTAGTTTTATTTTGATACTTAAGGTTGTTACTACTTGGTTGATGCTGGATATTGTAATTCTTCTGGATTTCTTGCACCTTATCGTGGGCATAGGTATCATCTTACTGAGTTTGATGGGCATCGACCAGAGACAGCTGAAGAATATTTTAATATGAAGCACTCTAGGGCAAGAAATGTTATAGAGAGGTGTTTTGGTTTGTTGAAAGGGCGATGGAAAATTCTAGCTTCCCCTTCCTTCTATCCCATACACACACAAGTGAGGATTGTCATAGCATGTTGTTTGATCCATAATTTGATTCGCAAATTTATGAATAAAGATCCTCAAGAGTCCATAACAGAGGAAGATGATGAAATAGAAAATGATGAAAGTGATGACAATGATGAAGTGGAATACATACGTCATATTGCACGAACTGATCACTGGACTACTGTCAGGAATGATTTGGCAGTGAAAATGTTTAATAACTGGAATGATGCTTATTTTGATGAGTAATGACTATTAGAGATGCTTATTTATTCAATTTTATTCCTAAACTATTTCAGTTTGATGTAACGCCTATTTCAATCAATGTGTAATGACTATTGTGGGATGACATTCAGTATTATGGTTAGGTTCAGTGAAAAGAAGTATTGTTGACAATTTTCGTTTGTTTTTATTGTCCTAATGTGTCTCTTTTCCTAGACTGCAGCAACCTTTTCCTCTTGATCCAAATTGCTGCTGGCAATTGATGATATTTTGTGTCAATCTTGTCCTTCTTTCATCCACCTTTTGGAGATTAGTTCGAATGTTTGGCTTCTCTTTTTTCAGTAAATCAGTTAAAAAATAAGACTTTCATATTTAGAGTTAAATAAGCGTAGGTACAGTTTCTGTTTATATGATATTTCTTTTATGTATGTTTCACATTTCTGGAATGTTTTTATGAAATTTTATATAGGATGGAGAGCACCAATATAGCCAAGAAAGTTAAAATTGAAAAGATTGTTGCAGCTTCTGGCAGAGGAAGGAATAAGCAGTCATGGTCTGAGAGCGAAACTTGGGCGTTAATCAGCTGTTTGCAAGACATGGCAGTTGATCCTCTATGGAAAACTGACGGGGGATTCAAAAGCAACTATATGCATGAGATACAAAGGATTTTGGTAAAAAAGTTGCCTAACTTTACAAAGCAAGTGAATCACATCGAGTCTAGGCTGAAGTTCTTAAAAAATAAATTTACTGCTATCACTGAAATGTGCAAGCGAAGTGGTTGTACATGGAATGATGTTGAAAAGATGATAGCTTGTGAGCATACATGGTATCAAGAGTGGAGCAAGGTATGCAAATTATTTTGAGTTTCAAGTTAGGTTCATATTTTCTGAAAATTGTGTTCTACATTATTTTGTGTTTTATTACTGAAATATATAAAGTTCATTTTCGTTGTTGTAGGATCGTACTGCGGCTAAGGGTCTTTTTAATACACCATTCCCTTACCTTACAACGATGGAAGTCGTATATGGTAATGATTGAGCAACAGGTGATATGGCTGAAGATCCTACGAGTGCCGCTCAAAATATAGAAAATGTCATTGCTATGGAAGAAACTGATGAAAGTGATTCTGCCGACGATGAAATTTCTGTGTTGAATTCAATTCAATCTAATTCCTCTAATACAAGCACTTCCACCAAAATAAAGAAACTCTCTGCACTCAAGATCCAAAATAAAGGAAAGAAAACCAAGGTTCCACATGTAGCAGATGTTGATTCAGAACATAAACAGTTCAATGAACAAATTCGGGGTTTTATGAAGAATGTAAGTGGTCACTTTTGAAGCAATGTCAACTTGGATGCAAGGTGCTTCTTCTAGAATGGCACAAGTTCTTGAACTATTGGGTAAGCATGGGTTCAATGGGTCAAATAAGTACAAGGCTGCTAAAGCAATTTGTCAAGATCCTCTGAATGTTGACTTGCTATTCAACTTGGATGACAATGAGGTCAATGATTATGTGTTAACTTTTATTTGATTGAAGCTGATTACCAATCTCATTTTGAACTGAATGTGAGGCTAAATTATGCTCTGATATATTTTTGAATGCATTATAGCAAGCTATTTTAACTTGTTGGTACTTTATAGCTATGTATGGTAATTTTTTAGGATTCATTTTGAGCAGCAAATGCAAACTACTGCTCTTGGTTTATATATAAACACTGTGAAAGTGGAAGTATTGCGTAGTTAATGTCTGCATTAAGGTTATATTTTAGGAATTTTTTTGCAGCTATGTTTATAATTTTTTGCAGCTATGACTGAGCTATTCGGTGCTATAGTAATACGTTTTGCAGCTGTGTTTTTAATTTTTTGCAGCTATGGACTGAGCTATTTGGTGCTGCTGTAATACTTTTTGCAGCTATGTTTATAAGTTTCTATAGCTGTGATGTTCTGTGTATTTTAATTGAAGCCAACCATATTGGCCTCTCTCAAAATGTCACAGTAATTTGCCTTTGCTAGAAAATTTTTGCAAAGTGCTGGATTTCAGTTTCAGTTTCTGGGTGATGAAATCGGGTGGATTGATTTGGAATGTTTGCTGAAACCGTATGTTACTAAAGGAGCCAGTCTCCTTTTGGTATCTAATTTTTTTGCTGAAATGCTTTGTGGAGTTGCATCATGCTTGGCAGTTCCAGCATGATTATAATATGTTCTGTTTCTGCATTTGCCTTGAGTTGTTGCAGCTGGATTTTGGCTACTGAATTTCGAAATGGTGGGACTTCGTTTCCAGAATTTGGTTACGCTATGGGGTATTAATTTCTGAAAATTAATTTCTGGAATTGGTAAGAATTTGGCTACGTTATGGTAAGACAATTTGTTTTAATTTCTGATAGCTCTTTTATAGCTAGTGGTGCTAATTTTTTATTGTAATGCATTTGATTAGGGGTATGCCCCTATTTTACATGCAGTTGTGAATTTTTGTATTTTTTATCTAACAGGTTCGTCTCGTTATTTTCTGGTGGAATAAATTATTTACCTTTTCTAAAAAAAAAAAATTGTCAGTAAATTCTCTATTTTTGCAATAATAAAGGAGAAATTTGAATTATTTCATTAAAGAAATATAGGGGTAAATTTGAAATTTTGACTGATTCCCATTACTGATATTCAACTGAACCAAACATCATGTATGGCATTGATATCCATTCTAGGATTTGAACCAAACAACAACTATTCAGTATGATTCCCATTCCCATTGACTCCTCAATCAAATCCATTCCCATTCCGATTGACAGATTCGAACCAAACAGCCCCCTATATCCCCTGCATGCACGGGGAATATACACATACTGTATACTTTTCATTTGTACGTATTGTATTTGTATTTGTGTGGTATCTATAACTTATGCAAACATATATTGGAAGTGGCTGGTGAAGTACCGGAAAGGGGGTCGTTTGTTAGAACGTTGTATGTTCGCTTCGTTCATGAAGAGGGGAAATGCCTGATGATGATCGAGGTACATTTACAAACTTAACCGGATCGATGATCTTGTTTATTTTACTTAATTAAAGAGCCATGAATATCATTTTAGAATAACAAAGAAACTAAATAAATTTTGTGCGCTGCAGCATGACGATCCTCAAGGGAATCAAGCCGAATCTCTTTGACATACAACAAAATTTTGTTCTCTCACTTGTATTAAATACTAAAATTCAAAAAATAAAAAATTTGTTCATTATTGGCATAGTGGTGATGTATCATGTTGTTTTGCAATAGGTCTCAAGTTTCAATCCGTCTAAATACAAAATTTTATTCTCTTCAAGTTTTCTTTGTATTAAAATTATTCAACAAGAAAAATGTTCATTGTTGGCTTAGTGTTGATGTATTTTGTTGTTTTGCAATAAATCTCAAGTTTGAATTCCTCTAATTACCAAATTTTAAATTTTTTTTTATTGGTATTTATTTAAAAGGCTAAATTTATTTTGTACTCCCTCTGTCCGAGTTCACTTTAGAAAGAAAAACATCCCACTAAAAAATTACACTTTTTATTTGTTTACGTTGCATATTCTTACTAATATAGTAATACGTGACTCACAATTAGCCCTTACGCGTAGAAAGTAAGGATATAAATAGAAATCATGGTGCCAAATTACTTATTTTAGTCGTTGTACTTACAATTTATAAGAAGTTATATATTTTTCAAAATATAATAAATTAGATATTTTTAAAAATAAACTCTTACAATAAAATTAAAAAATATTAATTATCCTGAAAGGAACGCGGAGGCAGATGCACTAGCTCAGAATGTGTGCTCGACTGGGCTCACTGACTTCTTTGTCCACTCCACTCTCTCCAGAAGAGTTAGGGGTTTCGTTGTGTTAGATACTAGGGGTTTCCCCTATTTGCGGGGTTAGGTCCCTTTCTTTCGATGTGTGGTTTGTAGGGTGGTAGTCTTCAACTGCATTTGTGTATCTCTAAGGTATCCCCCTTGGAAGTTTTTGCCCTTCTGCCATTTAATTTTAGTAAAGGGTACCCGAGGCCTCTCACCCACTTAATCAGATGTTACCAAAAAATAAAAATAAAAAACATTTCAAAAGAATATTAAAGTTTTTTTTTTTTTCCTTTTTCAGTTTCTCTTTTTCTCTTAAAAGTAAAATTAGATTGTTTCACTTAGGAATTTAAAAAGAATATTCCCTTCCTTTTTCCATCTACAAAAGAAAATATTGTCTTCCTTTTTTCCATGTCGAAATATGATGTCAGTTGCCTCCACACACCCTAGTGTTGGAAACTTTAGGGTTAGAAACACTTAGGGGCATTTTGCATAAATTTCTCAATGGAAATAGCAATGAGAATGATTGACGGGTCAATGGTAATGAAAATTATGATTGAAGTATTTATGCTTAGTTGAAATTGCGTAATGGGTATATTGTGATTGATAATACTTGGTTTTCAGACTTATTTTTCTTCCCTACCCACGCCCAACCCCGACCCAATTCCCTCCCCTCCCATCCCCATTTTCAGAATTATTTTTCTTCTTACGTTAATTTAAAATTAAATTTTGATTTTTAAAAATTATAAATAAAATTGTTTTAATCCTTTTAAAATATATATATATAGATAGTCTTTCTATTTTAAATATATTTATACATAATTCTCATTCTATTTTGAATACATTGAACAATTACTTGTATTAAACATAACTTAATAATTGGTTAAATCGCTCCATTGGTCTCTTAAATTGGGATGTTGTCTCTATTTGGTCCTTTAATTTAAAATTGTTTCATTTTGGTCCGTCAAATTAAAAATTTGTTTCAAAATGGTGACTAATTCCGACTATATTGAAGCTATTTTTGTCAAACATGTAAAATTCACACACACTAATACGGATAAAAATAGAAAATAAATGTTAAATCATTTTGTTCACATTTAATTTAACTACATGTTAGCCGAAAATAGTTTATATATTGTCAAAATTTGAATTTGGGATCATTTTGAGACAAATTCAAATTAAGGGATCCAAATGAAACAATTTCAAGTTAAGGACCAAATAGAGAGCATTCCAACTAAAGGACCAATGGAAAGATTTAACATAAATATTTTTATGAAATACTAGCCCAAACATATTTTAAACTATTTTTAACTCTAAAAATATTTTTGTAAAATACTTTTTCCAATTACTTTAGAAAAATTTGGAAACATGTTTTATAAAATATTTTTGAAAAACATTTTTTGAAAAATGGTTCTAAATTACTTGTCCTAATGGAGCCTTAATATACAAAGCACTTTATATTTGACAAATTTGAACATCATTACCGATAACATTTGTTACTAAAAGATAATTTAAATTCATAATCACTAAAACATAACGTAATGCACTTAATCTAGACATGATAAAAACACTTATGAAAACTTATACAACCCTAATTATATTGAGTACCAAAGACCAAACTGCAACAATTTTGGTCTTATTTCCTTAAATGCCACAATTTCTTCATAATCTCAAAAAGTTAGGACTTAGAGAATTCTCTCTTTTGTTTCTTGTTGAATCTGCAATAAACCTAGCTTGTAGTGTTCGTTATTTCTACAATTGTAACAAGTTATGTGCTTCTTTTGTCAACATATAATTAGCATTTTATGAATTTCTCATTTTGGACTTCCTTTCAATTAAATTCAGCCTAGAATCACATATAATTAGCATATCTTTAACTTGTGAAGGACTCTGCACCTTATTCAATTCTCAACACTTCATTAGCACAGCTTCATAATCACTACTATTGGAGGAGAAAATGGTGCAAAAATTAAAAAATCACTGATCATAGTCACAAATTTTAATTACTCCAATTGTATGGGCTATTCAGAACTCGTTACTTTAACTTGTGCTATTCATGGGATTGGATCCTCTGGTCCAGAACCAGAGGGTATCCCTTGGATTAACAGCACAATCCAGGGGAGGGATGTGGGCCCCACCTCTGGATTGTACTCACAATCCTTGGGATACCCTCTAGTCCGGGACCAGAGGATCCCCAGCCGCTATTCTTGGCCTAGCACGTGCGTGCATGTAAGGTGCAGTGCTAGTAGTGGTATTGTTTTTAGAAAATTTTGTTTTTGTGTCAAAACCAAAAAAATATGCTCGGATTTGTATTTCAATATGAGTAAATAAAATAAATTTTCTCTCAATTCTCTGATCAAAAACACCCAATGCTTAGTCCCAACATAGAAATGAAGAAGTGAGGGACGCTGCAGATATGGCGGTGGATTTGAAGGACCGATCAAAAGATGTATTTCCTCGATCTCTCGATTTGTCCGACGTGTGCATTGCCAACGCGTTGTCCCTGACCAACCCAAACGATGCATGCAGGCTAGCGTACTGGTGGCCTTGTATGGGAACATTTCTTACCAGCTGATTACCGCGATATCCTCAGCTGTTCAGAGGAATGGTTGGCGCTAGCTGTTGCGCTTTGCTGTGTCCAAGAAGCAACTGCACTTTCATCTTTGGGAAAATTCCATTTTGATTGAACACTAAGACCTAGAGCGGCGATGGATATTGCATGGAAAGCGAGCTGGGAGAAATCTTCACAGAGAAAGGGGAATATCTGGATGTTGAGATCATATTTATGGATACCGGAGGACTCCAATGGAAAAGTGGCCTGGTTGTTGAGGTCATGAGAATACAGCATTAGTTGTTCTTCAACCAAAAAAAAAAAAGACTTTTTTGGGTTAAGCATGTGTTGTGCGTTGTATATGCACGTGCATATAACATGCAAGTATTGGGTCTTTTTTTTTTTTTTTCCTCCCCCAAACAAAATATAGGCTCTGCTTGTTTATATTATAATGAGTAAACAAAAGAAAATTTAAAAATTATACAAAGAAGAAGGAGCATAGGCGGAGATAGGGTGAGGACGCTGAGGGCACAATTCCCCACTTACTTTGCACAATTCTCCTAAAAGAGTAACATGTATAACCTCAATTTGATGAATCACATATTGACTTTGTGGGTAAAAATACTGTATATATTATAAAATGAAAGACCTATATATATATATTTATATATATATATATATATATATACACACAGACAATACATTAGTAGGTAAACTCATCACATCATAACCAGAGGTGAAACTTAGGGGCCCTCCAAATATTTTAATATTTTTTATCATATAGATATATTTTAATATGTATATAACTATTTGGTCCTACAAATTTTTTTATATGATAAATATGTATATCATAGTCATAAATAAATATTTGGTCCCTTCAATTATATTAGTTAAGTTTCGCCACTCATTATAACAGACACTTGATACTTTGAGAAACAAAAAGTTTCACCTATTTCTATGTGTGTGTCTATATATATATATATATATATATATATAAACATCTTGTGTGTAGACACTTGTCAAATAATTGATTGGTGTAAATTATATAGATTTTACACTCAAAATTCATTATGATATTCTTGTTTGATCCTTGATCAAAAAAAAAAAAAAGAGACTAATTTGTGGTTAAATGTTTCGTAAGCACTAAAAAGAGGAGAAATGAAAAGATGAAGAAAAGAAGACAAAAAGAGAAGAAGGACCAACAAACTTTTAAATGCCGTAATTGGAGTGACACAACTCCAAATTAGTTGATTCTTGATGATGTGGAAAGATTGAACAAATGTCTAAAACTTTTATGCAGATCACTTTGCCAAGTTCTTTCTTCCCAATGCTCAAAATGAGGCTGAAGTTCTGAAAATTTGTCTATGAGATTTTCTTCAAAGCTGCATAGACAACTTTCGAAGGTCATAACTAGAGCTATAAAAATCCAAATTAGATGACTGTTTAAACAAAGGGATACAGCTCTAATATAGACACTTTTACCCAGTGCTTATTTTCCATAACTCAGGCTGTAAATATGCCTGTAGGATTTTTCAGAAGTCTACGAGATTTTGCAACAAGACCCTTAATGAAGGGCCACTTTAGCAACTTAATTCCTCCTTACTCCCCCCGATATATAAGACCATCCAATCATATTATAAGATAATCACGTTTAGTTTAGCTTAAATTTAATTTTAAAATGTAGACTCCTCTTTTGGAACTATTGGAGGAGGTATAGCTCATGAAGAATTCCACTCAAATGGAGGCTAAACACATGATCTTTTGAGTGAAGAATGGATCTTAATACTATCCATAGGGAGTTTTTCATTTCTTTTGATTTGATTAGTACCTATATGCGCGCCATGAAAATTCACTTGCAATGGAATTGAATATTCATATGTACTTGAAAGCTCTGTTTACTTTTATTTCTTTTCAAAAAAATTATTATTTTCTCCCCAAAAAAATTTCATATCTGAACACCTTCACCTTTTCATGAAATTTAAATTTTAAAATTTAAAATTACCTCTAAATCCTATTTTAAAAAAATAACACAATTATTGCAGTTTTTTATTTCTCTCTATACTATTTTTCAAAAACTATTCTCTCAAAAAAACTTTCTAATTTGATCACAATGAAGACAAAGCCTTAATCTAGGATTATAGGTTTATGGTTATTGTTCATAATATTTTCT
Organism: Leptodermis oblonga; assembly: GCA_016801395.1. Lineage (NCBI taxonomy): Eukaryota > Viridiplantae > Streptophyta > Magnoliopsida > Gentianales > Rubiaceae > Leptodermis > Leptodermis oblonga. Next base: position 36,975,265 of record CM028750.1, read on the forward strand.
TTATTTTGTTATGAGCTTTCATTATCAATCACTTATGAATTTGTGAATTTATGAATAGCTAATTAAATTAGTTGAACTTGCCTCAAAAAAGGAAAAAAAAAATTAGTTGCACATAAAGTATTTGATAGGAGTCTTTATTGTATTATTAAAAGTATTTGATTGGAGTCTTTATTGTATTAAACTTAGTTGCACATAAGATATTTGATAGGAGTCTTTATTGTACTATTTAGCTTTGATTTGACCAAATTGGCTTAGAAGACTTAATAGGCAACTAATTGAGATAACCTAGTTAATTAAACTATTACTTGAGAATTGAGATAATCTAAATAGATTGATTGTGCTTATATTCATTTTAGTTTGCCATATACACTAATTGAATTAGCACTAACATAATTATTTAGTTAAAGGTAATAGTTTTGTAGCCTCGCCATAGTACATTAAGCTATTGCCTTTCGTAGAATCCTTGTGAGTCTTTAATTAATTTGTTAGTTTATTCAATATCTTCAGAATGTTACTTAAATATTAAATTAAAAATATTTTCCATATATACTTAATTAATCTAGTTAATTAAAACGTGTAAAACACGGAAAATTTATTTGCACGTGAATACATTAGGCACCAGCCACCTCCTTGAGCTTCCCACTACAAGTCAAAGAATTGAACTTAGAACCTGAAAGTTTATTGAAATTCGTACTTACTCAATATTCATCTTTTCTATATTATTATTATTATGTATGTTGTTATGGTTTCTTTTCTTTCCTTTTTCTAATAGAAGAAGGAGTTTGACTAAATTAATTAAACGGGTTGATAACAACACATTTTTTGTATGGGTCAAATATTTATATAAAAAAAAAATTTCAAAGCCACGTTTAGTACTGACTCCAGCTATGAGCTGCGACAAATCCTAGGGGTGAAGTCGTTTTCGGACCCCTCAGACCTTCTCCTATACCTTTAATATCCGGATGTATGAATTATTAAATTTTTTAAATAATTCATTTAACTGTACAAAAAATATTCATATATTGGACTTCAAATTTTTTTTAAATGTATTTTTGATTCCCTCACTGACTATGAGTATTGTTTGAAGTCCACATATGCTTAGGTGCCACCATGGGTTGGTAAAATAGTCACTGCGCGATCATGGCAATGACGACAAAGGCAAAGGCAAAAGCATTTTCTTCATCAGATTATCATGAAGTACAACACATGAAACCCAAATCACGGTTTAGATGTGTTTTTATTTTAAGTATTAAAAATGACGTAATGAAGAATAAAATTACGTAATAGAGGACAATGTGGAATGTTCCTAAGGCCCCGATTGGTATCAAGACTTGATTCAAACCTTAATTTGGATTGTGATTTTGAAATGTTAAAATTATATTGGGAATGTAAAAATATGTGCTAAAAACTTAAAAATATTTTTTAAAAATGTAAAAATATTTATTGAGAATAACAAAATACTATTATAAAATCAAAATGAGGTTTAAACCTTGGTTTGAGTCTTTTTACCAAACAAGGCCTTAGTTTTCTCTTACAAAATTTTGTTTGGGTTAAGCTCTTGTGCTATACAATGCACTTGCATGTAACGTGCAAGTGTTGGGAGTATTTACTTATTTTTTCTTTGATTTTTTGTTTCAAACCAAAATATAAGCTCAGCTGTCCATTTAATTAGAAGTAAATAAAATAAAATTCAAATTACACAAAAAGAGTGAATTTGACTCCAAGATGGTGGAAGACACACTAATCAGGGTTCCCCAAGCGGTTCCGACGAGTACTTCTCGATTGCTAGATTGGGAAACGGATTGTAGAAGTTCACGTGAGGGAAGAGCCCCGGCTGTGAAGAGAAGCGCAGAGGGTTCCCAGCTGGGAGAACCCTCCCATTCTCAAGCGGAAGTCGCCGGTGGGTACAGCAAGGGAAAAGGAGCCGTCAGAGATCCTCTGGCAGCTGGTCCCGAAATTGATCTCAATTCCTGGCCGTTCGTAGTGGCCGGATCTCAACTTGCCTCCAATGAAGAATTTTTTACTGGCTAGCTAGGGCTGTCCGGCTGTGCATGGTGAAAAGTTAATTTCAATGTTGTTGGTTGTCAATTTGAATAGATGAAAACCGAAAGACATAAGAAAAAAATAATAAAAGAACACTACAACAAAAATGAGTTATCCATACACTCTTTTTAGTGTATTAAAATATAAATGCCTTAACAGAACTCTATTATGATATTAAATATTAAATAAATGATGTTATTAAGACACTATAATATAAGTGTCTCTATATTTACTTTTTAAGGCATTAAGTAAGGGTGTGCTTGGTTGGGGGGTTTGGGAGTGGAGAATGGGAATGGAAATGAAAATGGGTGTTTGGTTGAGGGTTTTCATTCCCCGGGTCCCACTTCCAAATCCCACTTTTCTTCAATCATCCATTCCCCTCCATTTTGGGGGGAATGGGAATCATTCCCCAATGAAATTATTTTTTGTGTGTATTTTTTATTTTTTAAAAATTTTAAGTGCTAAAATTCATCATTATAATACATTTTAACACAAATAGTTTATAATATATTAAAATTTAAATGTAAAAAAATTAAAATAAATTTTATTCCTAAAAGTTTATTTGTAAACCAAATACCATCTATGATAATGATAGTCATTCCCTATCACAAACCAAACAACACCAATGCTATCATTCCCTCTACTATCATTTCCCACTATTATCATTCCCATTCCCATTCCCATTCCCCTCTACGAACCAAGCGCACCCTAAATTTTATTGTGACATTATATGAAAATCTCATTATAAAAATTAATTAGGGCATTATTTTGTGTGGTAATTTTATAGGAGCCTTACAAACCCAACTTTACACATTCTCGTTTTTATTTCTTTAATTAGGTTTTTCCGATTTTGTGTGGTAATTGAATTTTTTTTTTTAAATGTTCAAAGGCGTAGTTGTTGTTGTTGATTCCGTTTTTTGTTTTCATGACAAAAACACAATTGGAAAATTATATCCACGTTTTTTTATTATCAAAACTTGAAATTGTGACATTAAGGTTACAAGCTCTCACATTAACCACTACTTCAACCCTTTTCCTAAGTATTACTACATTCTAATCTAAAGCTATTATGACTTTAAAAAATAAATGCCTCAAAATTACAAATTAGTCCAGCTCCTTCCCATATTATAATCCTATTGCTACATGTATAAAAGTGCCGTCCTAATGAACTCCCCAACGGCTGCCAATTACTACAGCCTCTTCTTAATTTAAACAAAACTTTTTTCATCTCCCTTCACTTTTGTTAACTTAGCCATTTTGTGTGAAGCCCCAAAATCTGCCAACGATTACATTCTCTTTTTTAAGCAAAAGTTTTTTCATCTCCCTGTTTACGTTTGTTCGTTAAGCCGTCAATTTGTGTGAGCTCCTAACAACGTCTACGTCTTCTTTTTTGAACGTAATCTTTTTCCTCTCCCTATTTAATTTGGCTATTAATCCGTTATTTTGTGTGAAAGAGGGATCTTGGTCGCCGGTTGCAATAATGTTCAAGCTCCCTTCGGTTCTGGCTTCTCTACCATCAGTTAATGTTAAGGTAATTTTTTCTTCCTGAAAAACGATGGAAAAATTAGAGATTGAATTGCTTTGGGTTAAACTTTGATTGAATTAGTGGAATAATTTGGATTTCATTTAAAAGATTTGTGGGTTGCCTGGGTTTTATGAGAGGAATGTTTCTTTGGATTTTATTGGTTCACAATAGCTGAACCTGGTAAAGGTAAATTTGATTTTCTTTTCTTTTGATTTTATGGTTTTAGCTGTCATTATTGGGTGGAACTGGTTAATGTGACCAATTTAATTCTTTCTTGGAATTCTGCTATTTTGTTAAACCTAAAGATGAGAATTTGGGAAGTGAAACAGAACTTTTCTTTGTGGCTTCAGTAGATTCAAACGAACTGAATCTCCAAGGATTCCTATAGAAGCTAAAAGCTGTCTGATCTCAAATATTATTCATGGTTCATCTTATTATTTGAGATGCTTGGACTTATTTAGTGCATAAAATTGTAATTGTTATTGAAGTATGCAACTATGTGTAGCATGAATTTTTTTTATTGTTCTTGACTGTCCTCTGCATTGATGACTGTCCTCTGCATTGTTCTTGAAAATAAAATTTATTGTTAGAAAAAATTTGTAATTCAGAATTCATGAGTATCCTCTGCATTGGTGGCTTTAGTGGGCTTTAGTTAACCCCAAAGCAAATTTTTGATTCAAAGGGATGTGTGGAAAGGCATATCATCCACTTCAAGGCTAATAATCCTATGTTAAGGATATCTCAAAGAAATCAGCAATGCTGCAGTACAAAACATGGTCCTTTTCACTTCTTGTCTGCAGTTTTATATTTTTTGGTTCTTTGTTCTACTGACAAATTCAAAAGTCAACAATTCTTTTATCCAGAACCTAGTGAATGTTAGCCATTATTTTATGTAACCTAGTTGAAACACATAGCTACTCTTGAATGATTTATCAACATGTAGAGTAAAAATAAAAACATAAAATTTTATGTGTTAAAAACTAAATTTGATTATCCACGCTTTGAATCCAAGTCATTGAAGATAAAACCACAAATCACTTTAGGGCAATGCATACAAATTCACCTGCTTAGAAAGCATTCCAAGGCCCATGCTGTCCATGAAATTCTTGACACCAGTACCACCAAGGACAAACAAGCTACTATTAGTTTCATTCAAGATAAGAAGATAAGAATTGATTGTTGGAAATTATAAATTTTATTATTGTGTTTTAGGCTTTCCACTGAAATCCCTATAGTTGTTACTTGCACAAGTTTATGAATCTAAATGGAGAACAATGCAAGTTAACCTCTTTTTGGTCTGCTCAGCTTGATTTTCTATACCCCTGGAAAAGTGAACATGCCGAGAGCATAGATGTTTGCCTAAATACTTGTAGCATTTGTAATTAAAAACATATCACATGATCAAAGAAGAATGACAAAATTTGCAAGTGAAATGGTAAGAAAATGCTTTCTGAGCGGAGATGTGGTTCTTGCTGTTTTAGGATAAGCTCTTTATATAAAAAGAAAAGAACATTTATACCAAACCAAAATGGTAGATGCCATAGTTATAGCATATGGGAAATCCCTTTTAAAAGGTTATGAATACCTCACTTGGAAAAAATACCCAAAGGGAAAGAGAGTGTACTAATGTGACAAAAAAAGATTCAAGAAAAACTCAAATCCTAGCATTTCTTTTAAAGAAAAAAATGTGTCCCCTACCAATTTTGTCGTACAAACAACCATGGGAAGAGAGCCCTGTTCATGTAACATTACTATCCAATTTAGTCGTACAAAACCTGTGTTCGGTTTGTAGAGCTGAATTCCTTGGCTCGGTTATTTTCTTTGTATGCTAGCCTTATGTTGTATAATAGTTTTGTTGTTTTATGTTTTAGAACTTAAAAGTTTGGAATAGTTTTAGTCATTTGCATGTGTATGGTAGACGCTTTGTAACTAGACAGTTGTAGCTTTGTCACATATGGGAATGATTGTGGCTGAAAGGATGATGACTCAATTTGTTGTGAACAAACCTTACTTTGAGTTACTAAATGTTAATATAAACTGATTTTGGTAGGTTTAAAAAATCACTACTTGAATTGAGCTCATACATTTTCTGGATATCTTAATTTAACATTGTATGCTTGTCTTTGTTGCTCTGAGCAGGGGACATGTGATATGATATGGTCCAAAGGATAACTATCTAGTTAGTGGCCATGGAGTTTTTGTGAGACACATTGATAGAATTTTCTTTGCAAAATAGGCCACGTATACTCTTCTTGTTAATTGCTTTGGTAGTTTTACTTGAGCTTAGAATATGAAGTAAACATAGTATTTTTGTGGTGTACTAAGAAAGATCAATTGGTTAAAGTTGCTCAACTATGCATTTTTTCCCCCATACGAAATTGGTCAGTAAGAATGTGTGACCTATGCAATACACCTTAAGTCTAGATGCAATACACCTTAAGCTACTCATAAAACGTGATCTGACATTTCCTTTAACTTTCTTTCTTCTGCATGTTTATGTTTTCCTTTTCTTTCTTTCTTTTTTTTCTAGTCAATTTATCCTGTACTACAAAAAAAATGCGCATGTTGTGATTTCTTCTCAAATTGTAGATTGAACATGTTAGATCTGAAAGAAATATGGTTGCTGAAGTTTGCAGCTACTGCATTGTAAAGCTAATTTATTAATCTTTTCAATGTGAACACACTTGTATCTTGCAGTGGAATACCTTCGTTGAGAGGAGGTGATGACTTTGCTGATGAGAGAGGAGACATTGACTGAATCCACATTTTCATCAGATTCTAGTAGTTTGCTTAGTGTTCTGAAGGTGAAAATAAGTGTTACTCTTTTTTTGGTTCTTTGTCGATGGTTGATTGCTGATGAAAGATTATTATAAAATGCATTTTTTGTCGAAATCAAGATACCATACAGAGCACTAGTATTTCTGTCTTAATACCCATATATTTGGGCCGTTGATATTTTGTTGTTGATCTTTCTTTAGGATTCTGTTTCCTTTCTTAGTAAAGATCGTAATATATATCATTGCCTTTGTTGAATTATAGTTAGAATGTGTGGTGCATAGACTAATGTGGTTTATATATATAAAAAATGTGAGTTCCTTGTTCTGCAATGGTATACTTCATGGGTTAAAGTGATGCATTGAGTATTTCTTGGAAGCCTACTTCAATTTGGTGGTTTTGAAGGCGGTGATTGGGATCAAGGTGGTTCTTGTCAACGTTCAGAGCCTTTGTCACCAAAAGAAGTGGAAAAACTTTTCTCTGTTGGAAAAAATGGAACAAATGTGGAGACACGGCTTCTTAATGAACATTTGTACAAGGTCCTGAAGGGGCTCTGGCTTTCACAGCCCAGAGATAACCCCGCTTGAGTGAGTACAGAGCTACACAGGCAGAAAAATGGATGGGGATAACATGCATTTTGGTGCTTACTAGGCATTACTTGGAATGACTTATTTGTAGAACTTTTAAACAATATCCACAGTAGTAGTTAGTAAACTAGAGAAGGCTATTGTCTGTTGATTTTTGCGTTGTAATTGGTCTCTTTCGTCTATTTTAGGCTAGTTTACAACTCGTGGGATTAGCATTCTCTGTATTATCTAATTTTCCACCATCAATGAAATTTGTCTGTATGCATTTTGTAAACTTAAATTTTAGATTTTAGTTGAAAGAAAAAAAAAATGGAAAAAGAAAAAGAAAAAGAAGAAAGAACTTTACTGCAGAACTGCCTGAACTAAATCCATTAGGTACTCATTGAGAAGTATGGTTAATGATAATTTCTTCGGTGGGATATTAGCTGTTGTGGTTGTTAAATTATTCTAACTAACCAGTGTGATTTTAGTTAATGATAAATGATGCTTGTCTAGTTGAGGCTTTATCATTTTGCATATAGGAGCAGGGACAGCATGTTTGGGGCTATTGGTAAGTCAATATAATGTTTGCATAGATGAGGCTGTTGCATCAAAAAAGCGCAAAGAAAAGGTCTTACCTGCTCATAACATGGCCTATTCTATATTGCGTATGAATACTGTCTAATTAATCAAAAAAAAAAAAAAGGTTGAAAATGAAGTAAGTTCCAACAATATTAAGAACAATAACTAAGTCATTATCCCACTAATAATGCATCACGAAACTATTTGCGTTATATGAATAATTCACATAACCTGGCCAATTTTGATAACTACGTTTATATTTTTGAAATGAAAATTAATTTTGAGAAAATATAGATCTCTTTAAAAGTATCCCTAAGTATGAACTTAAAATTATTAATTTTACCATTTAATCTTATACATTTGAAATAAAAGTTTATTCTAAAAAGTATCATTTATAATTTTAATTCCAAAACAGTTACTTTTGAGAATTATACTTACATTTTCGAAATTAATAGTTTATTTAATTTAAAAGGCATATGTTATACTTTTATATCTTAAAATGCTATTTTTTATAATCAAACAGACACATTCAAAATTAAGAGTTTATTTTAGAAAGTATAACTTTGAACCTAAAAGTGTTACTTTTGAGACTAAACTTATACTTTTAAAATTAAGAGTATTTAAAAAAGCATCACTTATAATTTTGATCCTTACTTTTAATAATTAAATTTATAATTTTTAAGTGAAGAGTTATTTTAGAAAGTATCGCTTATACTTTGAACCTGAAAGTGTTACTTTTGAGAATTAGACTTACACTTTTTAACTGAAGAGTTTATTTTAAAAAGTATCACTTATACTTTTGAGCCTAAAATGTGTTACTTTTGAGAATTAAACTTATATTTTTGAAATTATCAAAAATTACTTTGAACCAAAAATGTTACTTTTGATAGTTAAACAAGTACTTTTGACATGAAGAGTTTATTTTAAATAGCATCATATAACTTCAATCCTAAAAAAGTTAATTTTGAGAATAAAACTTATACTTATAAAATGAAGAGTTTATTCTAAAATGTATTACTTTTGAACCTAAAAGAGTTTCTTTTGATAATTAAACTTATACTTTCGACATGAAGAGTTTATTATAAAAAGCATCATATAACTTTGAAATGAAAACGTAATTTAAAAAGTATAACTTATACTTTTGAACCCAAAAATGTTACTAATGATAACTAAACATAAACTTTTGAAATGAAAAGTTTATTTTAAAAAGCATCACTTATTATTACTTTGACATTAAGAAAGTTACGTTTGAGAATTAAACTTATACTTTTGAAGTGAAGAGTTTATTGTAGAAACTATCACTTATACTTTTGAATCTAAACGTGTTTTTTTGAAATGATAAGTTTATTTAATAAAAAGTATCACTTATAATTTTTGAACCTAAAAATATTAATAGTTAAACTTATACAGTTGAAATGAATAGTTTACTTTTTGAAAGTATCACTTATGCTCTTAAACATGTTACTTTTGCGAATTAAACTTACACTTTTGAAATGAAGAGTTTATTTGAAAGGTATCATTTATACATTTGCACCTATAAGTGTTACTTTTGAGAACTAACTATATACTTTTGAAATTACTGATTTATTTTAAAATGTATCATTTATAACTTTGATCCTAGAAATGTTATTATTGCTAATTAAATTTATACTCTTTAATGAAGACTTTATTTTAAAAAGTATCACTTATACATTTGAACCTAAAAGTGTTACGTTTGAGAACTAAACTTATACTTTCAAAATGAAGAGATTCAAAAAATATATATATATATATTTGTATCACTTATAATTTTGAAGCTAAAATGGTTACTTTTGAGAATTAATTTTATACTCCCTCTGTTCCATTAGAAGAGTCTACTTTGTAATATTGTTTTTAGTAATACAAAATGAACTCTTTTAATGGAACGAATGGAGTACTATAATTAATTTGCATATTTAGAATAATATTTTTAAATACTAATTAAATATGTGTTAATATATACAAATAACACACTATTAGACCCTATATTGTTTGCACCTTTTCATAATTAATCACATAAAACTAAGGAGTATTTATAGATGAAATCAAATAAATTGCAAAATATTTTGGATTATCAAAAAAGAATAAAAAAATAAATTAATAAATCGTAAAAAATTGAATTGTGGTCAAGTTGTATGATCAAAGAAAAATGCACTTGGTATACGTTTGCACTACAAGGAAATTTTGAGGAAATATTTTGATTTCCCGCGCTCTAGGCTTAGAAAAGCTGGCGCCTAATTTTCTTTTGCTTTTTTTTTTTTTCAAAATTTAACCCCCACTTTCCATGGCAACTGACTCTATCTACTTAGCCTTCTATATCAAAATTCTCCAAAGGCCTACACGGAGAAGCCAAAGAGTATCAAAACTCTTCATCTTCATCACATAGTAGAGGCTACACAGAGGTCGCAACTCACAAGGAGGGCAAGGAATACTAAACAGAGGTCACGTATTTGTTTTCTTCTTTGATCAGAAATTCCATCGTAAGCCCCTTTTTCAATTTCCGTATACTTACTCGTTTAATTGTGCAGGTATGCGTCGAAAACGTGTGTCTATGTTTCCCATTTAGTGGATTTCTATTTGCTTGCATATTGGTTTCAATTAAGTCTTGGTAGTTGATTTGTATTTGGTGATTGCTAGTATTATATTTGGATTATGTTTCAGAGACACTTCTACAGATCAAATCTATTTTATGTTGCTTAAGGTTAGGGTGAGAGTTTATTTTATCGCCGTTTAGCTGCTATTTTGCTACTGCTGTGGTGTTTTTCTTGTTGTCTCTGCTTATTTGGTTGTTTTCAAGTTTGTTTCCAATGTATGGAACTGCTTCCTTCCATGCAATATAATCTGCAGCTTGCTGGTTTTTCTTTATCAGCACAAAGCTTCATGTTTCAGTCTCCAATGGAGGGCACCATTAGCATGGAAAAAATCTATTAAGATGCAACTACAAACACTGATCGGCCTAAACCAATAAAACCTCCATTCTTCAAATAGATCATTCACTGTGTAAGACTAGCTATCCCCCTAAAAACTGCTTGGTATGTTTGTCCACCATTTTGAGCGACCTTCTGGCCTTCCTCTGTAGCCGTAGTCAATAGCTTCACAACCGAATCATCTTCTAATTCTTTCAATGTAACAGCTTCATACATTGGATAACTCTGTAAACAATATTTCATCCACTCCCCAAGTGTCTCCACATTTGATTGTTTGAGTTGATGGAACTCTATTTTGTAGGTATAGTTGATGTAACGCAAAAAAGCACACAAAACAGCTCTAGTCTTCCACATGAGGGAAATTCACAACCTCCAAGTAAGACAATATATTTTCTATTTTATCGCATTCGTATTTATTAAAATTTCTTTTTCAATGTTTCCTATAACTTTGTAGGAATGTCAAGCAGAAATCAAGTTGGTAGGCAAGTCACAGTTACTCAGACAGATTGTAATCAATTGATGCATTAGCACCATGCACCAAACAAAGCTACCTTGCCACATAATGAAACTAGGGGTATGGTTTCAAATTATTTTCTATTTCTTGCTGTTTCAATTGGTTACTGCACTCCTAATCTTTTCTGTGTCAAACTTTGCTACCTTACTTCTCCATATCAATTATAGTTCTCAGAAAAATGTGTCATTAAGTTAGCACATGCCAAATAACATTGATTTGTCCAAAATAGTAATTCAACTATCAAAGAGTAGTCATATGTTTTGGGCTAAAATACAAGTTTAAACATGTTCATATAAGATTCACAGTTGTCCCTTTTGAGGTGTTTTTCTGCTTCCCTCTACTTATTTGGTTGTTTGAGGATTGCTATTAGCTCAGATACTAGTGGTGAGGCATAATGTATCTTTCTGCTCTTTTTTTTTCTTTTTTTTTTTTAATTAAAAGCCCCTCAGCATCTATTGCATTCCATTCAATCACCCCTTTGTACTCATTAATTAGAAATGCCGCATCCGTCTTGATCTCAATTTCCATAACCCCCTTTTCATCAGGTTTGAGCATTTATTTGTTCCCTCACTTTGCATAATACATGTTTTCCTTTAGTCATTTGTATGGGCCTTTAGTTACATCTCTCATGTTTGTATTTAGCTTGTCACTGCTTGAACTGATGTCATTAGATGCACATCTTTGCCTTCCCAAAATCTTCTCAAAGGAGAAGATTATTCTCTTTGCATCCCATCTACGCCAAATTAAACAGCATAATAACATAATAACTTCGTCATCCAGGGCTGATTCAAACCAATTCAGAAACTTGCTATATTCACTCCCTTCCTTGCAGGATACTTTTCCACCCCTATGACACAGAACCTTTGTTTTTCACCTCTAAGAAGCATACCTTTGGAAAGTACTTTACTTTCAAAACCTTTCCCAGCAAAGACTGATTGTTTGAGCTGATGGAACTCTGTTTTGTATGTATAGCTGATGTAACTCAAAAAACCACACAAAGTAGCTTTACTCTTCAACATGAGGCAAATTCACAACCTGCAAGTAAGATTATACAGTAAGATAATACATTTTCTATTTTATCACATTCATATTTATTTAATTTCTTTTCAATGTTTCCTATAACTTTGTAGGAATGTCAAGCAGAACCTAGGTGGGTAGGCGAGTCACAGTTACTCAGACAGATTCTAATCAATTGATGCATCAGCACTATGCACCAAGCCAAGCTACCTTGCCCCACAATGAAACTAGGGGTATGGTTTAAAATTATTTTTATGTTTATATGAGGGACTAACTTCCTTGTTGTTTCAGTTGGTTACTGCACTCCTAATAAATTCTTCGATATTCGACTTCATATTCTCGGTCATTAACTTTGCAACCTTAGTTCCTCATATCAATTATATATCGCTAAAAAAAAGTGTCATTTTGTTAGCACATGCCATATATCATTGTTTTGTCCAAAAATTTAGAAGAGTAGTCATATATTTTTACGCAATGCAAGTTTAATCATGTTCATATAAGGAGGAAATCAAATATTCTCCAATTTCCTTTCTTTCCTTCATTCATCTATGTACATAAGATTCTCAATGAATGTAAATGTCTTAAATGGTTACCTAATTTTCTGTATTTTTTTTATTTAATTGATTAAATTTTAATTTTCAGGTTTGATGAATAATTACATACTAGATAACCAGATTCACAATTCACAAAAAGTGCCCATACAACAACAACTATGTCACCTTGTAAATGCAAGTAGGGAGGTAGAAGATGAACAAAGTACAGAGAAACGAATAGGTAAAAAAAAAAAATTCAATTTTTTTATTATAACTTTTTGTGTATGTTGATTTCTAGTATTGCAGAATTGTAATGAAATTTGTGAAAATTGCAGGAAAAGAAACTAGAGGTCCCACATATATGAAGGACATCTGGACTCGACCATCTCATCTACCTCCAATTGAACTTCAGTTTAATAGTCTTGGAATACCTATAGGAAAGAATGCAAGCTAGTTTGCTGAATTCTTGGGCACTATAGCAAGGAATGGTATGTTCTTCCCAATTGATGTGGAAGATTGGCGTAAGATGCCAAAGGAGTACAAAAAGAAAATGCCGGATTTCGCTAAGGTATTTATTAGTTTAGTATTAGACATACGTATACAAAATAATTATGTGTACTAATTTAAAAATGTTATGCAGATGAAATTTGAGACCACTCTTGCTGATGAAGATTGGATTCTAAAATCCATTAATAAAAAATGGAAAAACTGGAAGCATGAGCTAAAAACAAGATATTGTTTTGCCTGATATGGGCATCGAAGTTTTTCTCGAAGATAAGGATGAAAGAGTGGTGACAAACCAGTGGATCAATATTCTCTCCCACAAGAATAAAGATGAAATAAAGGTATATCACATTTTTTATTTAAAGTGTAATTATTTCATCACAATTTTGAAGGATTTACCATTTTGATTTTTTTTCCATCATTAATTCAGGCACGGAGTGAGAAAAATAAACTTGCTAGGTCGGAGAAAGGGATGGATCATGCAACTGGAAAAAAATCATTCGCACGTGTTTATGCCGAATTGGTGAGTTTATCCACTCCTTTTACAGTATTTTGTTAATTATAGTCTCGTCTAATTTACTAAAATAAATGGTTATTCCTTGTTTAACAAATTGGGTCATGACCCATCTCGTGCTGAGTTTTTTGAGACAATCTATGTTGGTCGCAATAGAACTCCGGCTAATGTTGCTCAGTTTATAATCCATACTATCTTAAACTTGTAGGAGAAAATGAATGAAAAAAGAAATCAACTTCCAGAAGGTGTAGAAGATCCTATTGGTCCCAATGACATATTTGTCCAAGTAATTGGCCAAGATAAGCAGGGTTGTGTTCGACTAATTGGGGAGGGGGTTACTTCTCTTGATGCATTTGGAGAGGCTCCTAATCGAAACAAGTTCAAACGTATGGTGGTACATCAACAGTCAAAAATGTTGGAAATGGAAAACCACATTGGGGACTTACAATCAGAACTTCAAAATTCACAACAAAGACTTGCTTCACAAGAGTCTACATTGTTACCTAATAATCCCCTTGGGCTAGCTTTAACAAAGCAATCTAATCTTCAGGTAAAATTTAGTGTTTTCTTTGTTAACTTATATTTCTCATAATGGCTTTACTTGTCTTTCAAATATACTCTTTCAACTGTATATTTTATTTAGGTGTTAATATTTTCTTTTCATGCAATACCATTCACTTTTGTGTATACTATCCTGATGATCACTTCTTCGAAGTTAAAATATCATGCTTATATGTCCTTTTGGTGTTGTTGCTTCTTTTTAATGTCAAAAGATCGTAAAAGTTTTCACTGTTTTAATTGTGGTGTGGGAAATTTTGAAACTTTTATGTATACATATGTAGCTTTAATTAGTTATATGACTTAAGCTCAACTCATTTCTCTTTCTTTTTTTATTTATTATTATTTATTGAAACTTTACTTTATATAGCACTCCAAAATAGTGTTCATGAATCTTTGATTGTGATAAAAATTCTCAAATTCAACTTTAGTATAATGTGGTGAAATTTGGGTCCCAATATGAAAAACATTTTAATCAAAAGCTCAAGTTTTCTTCTTTTTTCTTTTCTTTTTTAATCTGGTGCATATCTTACTATATTACTACAGGACCAGAGTATTTGTAATACATTACTTGAATGCATTATGTGCCTTTACTGCTTCCTTTATGCTAACTTTCACTACTTTGTAATATTTTACATACTTTAGCCATACTAAAATGTCCTCTACAACTCCTCTGACTCTCGTGTAAGCTGTCTTTGGATCTTTTCACTGCCTTATGAGTTGCTGGGATTTTAGGAGTAATGCAAGCTAGAATTATAAGATGATATATAGCTTACCCTGAAGCTTGAGACTTTTTACATCTTTCCTGCTGTTCCCATTGAATTGGAGTGATTCATGATAGAGAGCACCTAAATTTCTTTTGCTTATCTGTCAATGCAGCATTCAACTTATAACTTTGTTTAGCTCAATACCAATTTAACTGGATTAATATTTTCAGGTTGGAAGTTCTATTGCTCTCAAAAGCCTTATAGATCCAAATAAAATAGTTGCTGAAGGATGTCTTTATAGTACTGATCCAACTACAATAGTTGGGAGAGAAGTTTTAGGAGAGAATTGGTATGAAATACATGTTAAAGTAGTCCTTCAACCTGAAGAACGACTGGTTCGACCTCATGATCATTGTCAAACCCTTGGAGATGCTCTTGGTGAAATGGTTGCTTAGCCATGCAGTTTTGTATGTAAAGTATTACTTTCTTTTGTACATATTTACTTATTTTTAAAAGCTAACTATTCAAAATCAGTTTCTTACATTTAATTATTACATTCAAGTGACACCCTGTGAGTTGCATTGAAGTGTTTAACGATTGCTTTGGAGATGTAAAGGCATTGGTTACAAATTAAAATACATTCATTTCTAGCAATCTTGGATTCGTAACTCACTTTCTTATATTTTAGGTATGGTTGTGTTTTGAACACTTCGCACTAGCAGTTAGTTAACATATTAGATTGTTGATTTGCACATCTTGATTTTAGCTTCTTTGTTTTGTTTTTTCCCAGTTTACTAGTTGGTTAGGCTTAGTACTAGTTTATTTAGTAATTTTAATCATTGTAATGACAATTACAACTTTTTAATATTTGAAGTAATAGTAGATTATTTTTATTTTTTTTTACTAGATATATATATTAGTTGTTAAATTATTTTTTAAATTGTACAGCACTTGAATGAAAAAGAAATTGCCCCAATGTATATTTTTCCAAGAAGCATTATATTTACTAAACTGATTTATAAAAACACTTTAAAAGTTCCAATATTAAATTATGGAATTATTTTTATTTCAACATTATAATGCCAAAAATTATTATAATATGACATCTAAAAGTGTCATAAAAAGTCATTATATTAATATAATAAAATAATTAAATTTTACATATTAATACAGTATAAAATGTCAGCAATTAATACAAAATGGCATTTATAAATGCCATAATATGTGATTATTCTGTCAATTAAAAATGTCTTAAAAAATTATTTATCAATACATTTCATTATGCCTTATAAACAATTAAAAATGTCTTAACAAGTTATTTATTAATACATTTTATTATGTCTCAGCATACCTTTCCTGACATTTAATAAAGCCTCATTATCAATTATTCGTAATAGTTTGGGAACTTATTTAGACATTTTAAAGTGCCTCGATAACTTACATACTCTATTAGAACACGACTTTAGCCCACGCTTAAAGTTAATGTGGGGATAAATTAAATGCCTCAAAAGGTATGATAATAATACATTTGTCAATGTTAAAATCTATTTTTTGTTGTAGTGGAAAAAAACATGTTTTAAGGGGTGTATGAGTGAGGTAGGGCTGTTCAAAATCAGATCAGATATGCGACCCGACCCAGTCTGATTCGACCTGATCGGATAGGTTTCAGATTGGATTGGATCGGGTTTTTTTTGGATCAGCTCTGGTCCGATTTTTATTTATTTATTTATTTTCTCCTCCAGCTTTTCTGCTTCCTCCAGCCCTAATCGATCCACAGTGTTTTCATTAATGGGTATGGGCAATAGGTTGGAGAAACACAAAATGAAAGAGAAAGGCAAAAAGAGAGGGATAAAATATATCATATAAGGGTTGTTCGTCGGCGTTGGCGGTCGTAGCTAGGGGGAGAGAAGAGAAGGAAGAACATTGGCCCACCCACACTGCACAATGCAGCACCCCATAAACATTGATTCTAGAACATAAGAGAAAACAAATACAACCAAGGTTCCCTTTTTTTCACATCACCTTACAAATTACAATAAATTTGAAAAGCTCACATCACAAACACCAAGCTAAGATTTGACAAGGAGGACAAACCTGCGGAAATTAGAAGCTTCAGATTTTCCTGTCCACAAGCAACAAGCATAGATGAAGCATTGAGGAGTGCAGGGAAGGTCTCGGCGGTTTGAGAAACGTGTGAAGATATGAAATTAGAGTTTAGGTCATTTTAAAATTTCCCTTTAACCTCTTCTTCTTTTTTCTTATTTTTTTTCTTTTATGTTTTGGATCAGTTCGGATCGGAACCGATCCGAACCGAAATTTCGGTTTGGATCGGATCGAATCGGATCAGTACGATCCGACCAGAACCGCGGGTCAAGTGAACAGCCCTAATTTGAGGTGTGTATATTATTTTCCAAATGTTACTTTGCTATTTTCCTACAAATTTTGTTTGGGTTAAGCTCTCGTGCTTTACTTGGCATATGAACCTGCATGTAACGTTCAAGTGCTCGTACTTTCTTTTTTTTTTTTTTTTTTCTTTTTTTGTGTCAAGACGAAATATAGGCTCGGGTGTTCATTTTCATATGAGTAAATAAAATAAATTTCAAATCACACAAAAACAAGAGTGAATTATAAGCACTTGTTTTGCAAGAAATTAATATAAACAAATTAACCAAAATTTATTAATTCGGTCGTTACTTGAGAAGGAATGTGAAAAACTCTCACTACCCAAAAAAAGGTTAAAGGAGGCAGGTTTTCCGGCAAAATGAGGCGGGTTTCGCCGCCCAGCACCCGCCTCCACTGCCGGCGCCTCCAAAGTGAGGACCCACCTCCATTTGTTTTATTGGAGGCGGGTCCGACGACCACCCGCCTCCTTTCTTCATGTAAAACCCGCCTCCATTTAGGCGCCTTTACAGTGGAGGCGGTTTGTAGCTCCTTAATGGATAAGTGATTTAAGTAATTCACTTATGGAGGCGGGTGCTTTCCATAAGTAATTTAAGGAAATTATAATATATATATTTTTAATTTATTCTCAGGAAGTTTATTTCTACTTCATTGGTGTTTTAATGGATCAATTATTCAACAACAGTATAAGGTTTTTATTTTTTTTAATATTTTTTTTAGAGATAATATCCCAGAAGCCATAAACTATAATGCCAGAAATTGAATCAGATTTTAAGTTACAATTTGGTCGACCGGCTGATTACTTTTATCTAATGTCAGCCGTTAACCTTCATCATCCAGTACATCAACTACCATACTACCATCATCCTTATATAGAATCCAACATCGTAAAAAGAAAACAAACAGAAAGAAGACATCACCATACGTTACAAACGAAAGACATCCTGAGCTCCAGTTTTTCTGCCCTTGAACCTATTATCCTCGCTTTACCTTCCATCCAACTCCCAAATAGGTTGTCACCAATCCCATAATACCAAACATCATAGCCATGGAGATCTGCTTGAAATCGTTCTCGAAATTCCTCATGTTAGCAAGTGCTTGTGCACTAAAGATGATCGCAAGCAACGAACACAGCTTGCATCTGAACATCGCGCCAAAGACGCCGAAGATGACCGCGATGAATCCAGAGTAATCGACGGGAAGATCCTGAGGCGACACGACCATTGCCTTGAACGGCGGGGCAGCCGACGGTAGCCTTGGATCGTTGGGCTGCTGCGAGTTCAACGACATCCTCGATCTCTATCAACAGTATAAGGTTTTCTTTCTCAGAATCAACCCAGCTAATAAATCTTGCCATGGCAGCATGAAATGAGAAAAAACAAAACATCTAAATTTTGACCAGCCCATGACTCATTTATCAATATTGACTACATATTGCAGATAGCACCCTAGAGAACAAATTAATCTGTAATGAAAGTCTATGACGTTTAGAATCACTATCATTGAGTCAGTCTCAAATGAAGCCAGAAAGTAACATTGATACCCACTCTTCTCTTTCATTTTCCGGGAGGCTGTAAAAGAGGTCAAGCTTGGCAGCATCACCAACAATCAGAGTTGCTACACGAAGCCGTGCACGTAAATTAAGGTTGGATAATTTCCTCAACTCCCCATTCAGCCCTGTTCTTTTCTCAGTAGCAGTCTTCTATAGCGATAACTCTTTCCCTAGCATTCTCAATAGTAAAGCACAGCCACACAGCGGCGGAGAGAAGGGGGGGCAAGGGGGTGCCACTGCCCCTCCTTTATCCGGGAGCGAAGGGTAGTGGCACCCCCTTGCCCCCCCCTTTTCTCCGCCGCTGGTAGTATTACTACCCTAACTGCTGCCCCGCCAGCTGAAGAAGATGAAGTTCAGCTTTTGTTCTTTTCTTTTTGTTTTTTTTATTTTTTATGCCCCCTTAGTAAAACGACGTCGTTTTACTAAGGGGGAAAAAACAAAAACAAAATTAACATTAAGGGCCTGAGTCACCTAACTGAAAATGGAATTTTGCTAATTAATCCCTCCCTTCCATTTTGAACTTACGGTCAACAATTCAATTTCCCCCAATTCATACCTAACATTTCCTTTTCTTTCCTCTCTTCTCTTTGTTTGCTGCTGGAAAACAGAGCAGCAGCCAGTCAAGGCTCAGCCACCCGCGTCCACCGCGCAACTCCTCCGCCACCGTCCGTCCCGTCCGGCGTCCACTGCAGGCTGCCTATTACGCTCGCCCCCCCAGAATTTGGCTCTGCGTTCGCCGCTGCAGCCACAAGAACAGGAACAAAAAAAAACAAGGCCAACTCGGTGACATAACAGAGTAGACTTGGATAGGACCCATCTGAGTTAACTCGGCTGGTGAGTTAACTCCACTTCCCGTCTACCCAGTCCAGCTTCCCGGCGGCGAAATACCCTCTGCAGCAAATTCCATTTTAACAAACCCAGTAATTGATGTAAAAAAAAACTGAAGACGCCTCTATTTTGACGTCACGTATTGGAGGCCTCGGGGAGACTCGCCTCCAATACAGGAGCTTTTTGGAGGCGGGTGAAGAAAACCCGCCTCCATTGTGACCTGTGAATTTTATCACAGCACAATTGGAACCCGCCCCGAAAAGGAACCCGCCTCCAATTAGGCGCCTCCATTCACCTTTTTTTGGGGTAGTGTCTTCTAACCATGCTTACCAATCCTAAGTAATCCAACCCAATGGTTAACTGTTTTAAACCCATCCTTTGGAAGCCTTGCAACCACTCAACCAATGCCCACATTCTGCCTGAAAGCTTGTTTCAAAACCCAAATAACTTGCACCAGCCGAGACTCATCCAATAACTCCCGAATTACATAAGCTGCGTAAATGTATTCTGAGTGGCCCAGTGCTGAAAAAAATTTACTACATCTCTTGCATTAGTATTTAATTTTTTTCAGCAGTCAAAAGATTAGTTGTTTGTCTAACATCTTCGATATGAATTAATACAATACTAATTAAGAAGAATTGCTGAATAGTATATTGATAGGTGTCCTTTAGCTACTGAATTTTAGAGCATATTTGTGTCAAATCTCACGGGTATGTGCAAGTTTTTGTAAGGAAAATGCAGGTTTTAGGAAGAAAACAATTAGAGAAGGCAGGATGCAAAAGAGGATGAAAATGGCTCAATAGCCCAAAGAAGCAATGAAGGGAGACATTATTAATGTTCATGCATGCAAGAGGAACAAGTAGGCCAGAGTTGAAGGAGCCCAAATGCAGTGGGCAGTCCAGCCCAAAGAAGTTGAAGGAAGCCCAATGAAGAAAATAGGCCATTGCCTAATTAAGTGATCACCCGTAGGAAGAAATTGGAATGGAATCTGGATTCTTTAATTATCAGCATGGGAGATGCGCATGGGCTGTTTCCTAATACAAATTATCCTTCTTTATTTCGGAGATTATTTTTGGGTAATATCCTACATGGAAAAGAATTTTAGTAGTTTACTATTTTTGAATTAGTTTCTACTCTCCATTCTACACCTATTTATAGGGATAGAAGGGAGAGAACAAGAACACGTTTTTTTGGAGAAGTAGAGTTTTATCAGATATTTTGATAGCTAGTTCAGATTTTAGAGCAGTAGTTTCGGTTCTCGCGTTATGAGAAGTTCTGCCCAGAGGAGGTCCCGTTTGCCCAAACGGGTGGTAGCATACTCTGAGATTATTTTCAGATCGTAAATCAAGTATTTCTTTCTTATTTATTTTATTCTTTTCAACTATTTTCAGTATGAATCATATAATAATTATGTGCGTAGTTAGTTTTATTATGAGTAGCTAAATTAGATATTCCGGCATAATGTAATAGCAATTAATCCGGGCATGTTATGAAACCGAATTGTTCTTAAATTAAATTGCATGTGTTCCTTCTTATTCTCTGCTCAGAACGTTGATTACTGATATTTAATTAAGACTGATCACCTTAGTTGAATTAGGTAGAGCCAATTAATTCCCGATTAAATAACATAATATTTATTGGGCAAGATTAATTAGTGGTAAAGTTACCTTCAGGTAATAGAGAATAAGGGGTTAGTAATTCTTAGATGTTAATTCAATAAGAATAACTAAAATCGGGTTTCCCTAGATCTTAAGGCTATTAACTTGGTTAATAGGTGTCGATGCCTTACGGCATGTTCCTTGTTAATTAGAGTAGCAATTATGTCTGTGCGGATTCACGATAATTGTCGATAAAGTAAGGGGAGATTGGGTTATGTCTGTGCGGATTCACGGTAATCTATAACTGATTGATGACATGCTATTTAATATATTATTGAGTTGATGATTAACATGCACGTGATTATTGTGATTTACATATTGCTGGAATACTTTATTACATTGATTAAACTCTCTTTTAATTTAAGTTTGTTATTTAGTTTTCACTAATCTTTTACAAAGTCTCTTTGAGCAACAAAGGTGGTTGTAAACCAAAACTGTTTGGAACAAATAAGTTTTTGTGATTTTAAGCAGTCCGTTCCCTGTGGGATCGACCTTGTCATCATTGTGCTACATATAGCTATTGTTTGCAGGTTTATACAGTACTTTTATTGTATTTGAGAGGGCTAACGACGGTCCTATCAAATTGGCGCCGTTGCCGGGGAACGGTTTTACGTTTTAAATCACCTTTTCCTATTAATTGGTGCTTTTGTGTGTTTTATGAGCAGATCGTCGCAACCTGAATTGCAGTACGATCCAGAGATTGAAAAAACTGCAAGAAGACTCGCAAAAGAAGCACGTCAAAGGCGAGAAGCTGCTGTTTCAGATTCGGACAAGGTCCCGTTTGCCCAAACGGAAGGTAGAACAGAAGCAGAGTCTGAACAGAATCTGTCCCCACGCCTGATTCTAAGATGGGAGACAGACAGGAAGAAAGAAGAGACGAGCGACAAGTGGAAGCTCTTGCGGCTGAACCAACTCTGAAAGAACTAAGCAACCACGACGCTGAGGATGAGCCTTCAGCAATTGTAATGCCTGAAGTCACGGGTCACTTCCAACTCAAATCTAGTTGGTTGAGTATGCTACCAAGGTACCGTGGAAGGCCAGGAGAGGATCCCCATAGCTTTTTGCGTGAGTACATCAAAGGGTGCAAGGTGGGCAAGGTACCAGCAGGAGCCACTGTGGAGCAGCTCCGACTCGTGGCATTCCCTTTTGTCCTGACAGGTGAAGCCAATATGTGGTTCTTTTCCCTAGAGCCAAACTCCATCACTACATGGGGGGAGATGAAAGAGGCTTTCCTTAAAAATTACTTCCTAGCCACGAAGACTAACGCAGTAAAGAAGGAGATAAGTGGGATCCGACAAGATTATGATGAGTCCCTCTGCATTTATTGGCTCAGATTTAAGCGATTGTGCGATAGTTGCCCAAACCATAGGTACTCGGATGGTGAGTTGCTGCAGTTCTTCTACCATGGAATGACGGAAGCCGAGAGGATGCATATGGATTCCGCCAGTGGTGATGCATTTCTGAATAATACTGTCACATCCGCTCATAAAATAATAAAGGCGACACTGGAAGTACGCAATGACTTTGCTGAACCCAGCATCCGTCTGGCCAAGCGGACCGCCGATGTGCGCATTATTGATGATGTAGGACCCTGTGAGCAGGATGACATAACACAGAACAACTCCCAGCTGGTAGCCGAAATGAGAAAGATGACTGAGATGATGACTAAAATAGTAGCTGGGACAAAGAAGGTGCAGACAGAGGAAGTTTGTGGAATTTGCGGAAATATGGGACATTTTACCCATAAATGTAACCTTGCACCCACTGACCCCCTGGCCCAAGCAAATGCTGCTGGGAACTAGAATGGTCCACATCAGAGAAGGGACCCGTACTCCAACACATACAATCAAGGGTGGAAAGATCATCCTAGTTTCAGATAGACTGAACCAGGCAGCCAGGATCAAAGTCAGCAGCCCTAGTATCAGGGTAACCAGAACCAGTACCAGAATCAGTATCAGAATCAGGCATACCGACCACCACAGCAGAGAGGGTTCCAACAGGGCCAGAATTCATACCAACCACAACGAAATGGTAAAGATTCTAGTGATATAATTGGATCTCTAATGGATCAACAAAAGGAGCAGAAGGCCAGTATTGATAGTTTGGCAAATATGGTATCCCAATTGGCTGCCTCGCTCAAAGAATTGAAGGGTGACCAGGGAAGACTGCCCTCACAGGTCCAAATACAGCAGAAAGAGAATGTTAGTGCGATAACTCTGAGATGTGGGAAGGTTCTGCAGCCAGAAGTGCAAAAGAATTCTACTCCGAGGTCCCGTTTGCCTAAATGGGCCATCGACCCTGAACCTGAAAGTGTAGAAACAGAGCTAGAGGGTACTGTAAAAACAGGGGAATCAGAGAGACCTAAACCCTTTTTAAGTCTGAAAGGTGGGAACCCTTACGAAGAACCTCCTTTTCCCAATAGATTGATTAGTAGGAACAAAGTGGAGGCGAAATCTGAGTAAGACGAAGAAAATTCCAGGGAATATGTGAAGTTACCGCAGCCAGAAAAGCAAGAGAGTTCTACTCTGAGGTCCCGTTTGCCCAAACGGGCCATCGACCCTGAACCTGCCCAGGTTCAGGTACCGTCCAAAGAGAATGTGAATGCGATAACCTTGAGGAGTGGGAAGGTCTTGGAGCCAGCTGCGGAAAAGAACTCTACATCGAGGTCCCATTTGCCCAAACGGGCCATCGACCCTGAACCTGAAATTGCAGAAACAGAGCCAATGGGTACTCTAAAAACAAGGAAAACAGAGAGACATGAACCTTTTTTAGGCTTAAAAGGTGGAAACCCTTATGAAGATCCACCTTTTCCAAACCGACTGATCGGGAAGGCAAAAAAATCAGAAGAGGATCCTGTGGATTATTTGGCAGCTTTTGAGAAGATGGAAGTAAATATTCATTTCCTTTAGGCAATAAAAATCCCCCCAATTGGGAAGTTCTTAAAAGAATTTATGGCTGGGAAGCAAAAAGGAGCACGCAAGGTAATCATGGGCGAGAACGTGTCTGCCGTAATTCAAAAGAAATTGCCACCTAAGTGCAAGGACCCAGGTATGTTTTCTTTACCTTGTGTAATTGGAGATAAACAGATTAACCATGCTATGTGTGATTTAGGTGCTTCAATTAATGTAATGCCTCTTTCTGTGTATCAAACTTTGACTGGTGTTGAATTAGTAGACACTAGTGTTATAATTCAATTGGCTGATAGATCATATGTACATCCTGTGGGTCTTTTGGAAAATGTGTTGGTAAGAGTTCATTCTTTTGTATACCCTGCTGATTTTTATGTGGTTGAGATGAGTAGTGATCCGTCAAAAGAGTCAGCCGGAGTCTTGTTGGGCCGACCTTTCTTGAAAACATCTAGAGCCCTAATTGATGTGTACAATGGATCTATTTGTTTGGACTACTGTGGTGAAAAGGTCACATTTAGTATGGATGATGCAATAAAAAGTTCAATGCCTCTGGAAAATGTTTATAGTGTTGATATGAATGACCCTTGTGTCCAAGAGCATCTTGAGACTGATTCTTTGCAGGAAGTGAGTCAAAATTCAAGGACTACCATCTGTTTGCCCAAACGGACCCCCGCTGAGAAACTGCTTCTATCATTAGTTCCAGCTTCAGAGCCTGAATTCAAACCACTTCCATGCTATGGTACGAAGAATGGCCTGAAATCTGCCAAAGGGTATAACAAAGCCATTGTGAAAAAAAGCAATAATGAACAAACAGGGCTTCAAACTCCCCCGTAATGTGATACTGGCCAGCAAATCAGTCAAGGAAAAAAAGGTGGGTTTGCAAATTTTGAGATCAAGGGTTTACCTTGTGAGAAGAAGAAGAAGGTAAGACCACTGGATGTAGTGTCCGTCTGTTCAAGTGGAGCTGTGCAAGTTCAAAATCCCAAGATTGGAAAGAAATTCACAGTCAACAGGAAACATCTTAAAATTTTCTGTGGTGCTATCCAGGTCCAAATAGTGGAAGAAATTCCATTGTTATGTTGTCCGAATCATTGATGGAGACATACTGCGTCTGGCTAAAGATGTAAAAGAAAGGCGCTAGTGGGAGGCAACTCACAGTTTTTCGCTTTTTGTTATTTCTATTTTCTGCATTTAATTTATTTATTTATTTATTTTAAAAAAAAAACAAGAGAGCATTTATTTTTTTGTTAAAGTTAATGGTTTAATTAATTGAACTGTTTCTACAGCTCAGGGGAAGTTTCTACATCCCTATAGCCGGCGACCACCATTCGGAATCCGCCACTGCCGCCGCGTCTCACGCTCGACCGCCGCCAGTCGCCGTCCGGTCACGGCCATTGATGAAGAATCTGAATTCCACCTCTGATGCAATAGGCAGCGCCATGTTTCCCCAGTAAGTCTTTCTCTAGTATTTTTTTGTGTTTCATGTGTTGTTTCCTGTTTTTTTTGTTTTGTGCTGTTTTTGTTTTTGTTTTCCATAGTTGTGCTGTCTATATATGGTCCAATAAGTTTGTAGCATGGCTCATATGGTCTCACTTTAATTTTAATGTATGCTTGAGGGCAAGCATTATTTTAAGTGTGGGGATGTTTTGCGATTTTTTCCTGTGTCTTGTTTTGTTTTTTGGAGCCTTGTTATGTCAAGTGTGTGTGTGTGAAGTCCAGGATTCTGCCCAAAATCTGAATGTTAATATGAAATAAGCAACATAGATATCCTATTAATCAATTACTATGCTTATTCTTGTGGATGTGGTTTGGGAAAGATCAGTTATTTTTAATACAAGTTATGCATGAATTCCCTCTTCTAAAGCCTACTAAATAATTCTGAGCCGCACTGGATGTTTTGCATGAGAATCTCTTTGGTTTGCCTGCTAGACTGTCAAAATGGTTTATTGAGTAATGCATGGTTGGATGATGGGGGACCTTTTCTAGGATAAACCCTTTTTGGCTTGAATTTCTAACCGTCCTATACAGAAAAATACCCCTTAGTCAGCAAGTTGAAGCCTTGACCTTTCAATTCTGAGTCAGTAAAAATTAGCCAAGGCCTGTTTTTTTTTTTTTTTTGAGTAAATCCTTTCTTACCCTTGGTGTGCATGCTGCATGATAATTATGTGTTGATGCTGCGACAAAGGAGCGATCATGAGGTACAATTTGTGGAGTCCAGTTTTATTTCTTTGTGTATCTGCTGAGATTATATGAAAAATCAGTTCTGCTGTGGTAAGAAAA
The DNA here is from genome assembly GCA_016801395.1 of Leptodermis oblonga. Taxonomy (NCBI): domain Eukaryota; kingdom Viridiplantae; phylum Streptophyta; class Magnoliopsida; order Gentianales; family Rubiaceae; genus Leptodermis; species Leptodermis oblonga. Next base: position 37,001,675 of record CM028750.1, read on the forward strand.
TGAGTCCACATTTGAGAAAAAAAAAAAAAGATGATGAAATAAAGAACAAGAGCTGGTTATGTTTTGAATACGTTTGCAGAATAAGTTAAAGGACTGGATTTTGGAGATTATGTGCTGAATTTTTAATCATGTGCTGAATAAGTTTTTGGTGACTGTCACTGCTTGAATAATTAAAGAAAGAGCTGAATGTTGTGGCTCTAGATCAGGAAAAACAGGAAGTGGAGTTGATGTTCAAATAAAAGGAGCAGCAGGTTCTATATGCATGCACACTATTTGTTGAATTCTGCACGTGACTTAGAACCCCATAGGACCCGACCAAATAAATAAAAATCCCTTGGCCCCATTGCGTCCCTGTGAATAAAAGGTTGTTCTTAACATCTGTGCATTACTCAATCTTTACTGTGGAGATGGTCAGCTATCAAGCTTTTGAGTTCTGACTAGACTTGGGATGAATCACTTGTCCTAATTTTGTGAATTGTGAGTTGTGTGTTTTACTACCATAAGAGTGCCTGCTTGGGAATTTGTGCGTAAACTGTGTTAAACTGACTTGGTATGGTTTGTTTGGTGGAATGGTAGAGTTTGCATAGTTTGTGATTAAAAGGTGAATCTCGTGGTGCAAATACAATTGACATAAGGAATTTGGGCAGAGTAATCCTGTGTTTATGTGGTGTCATTGTGTCGTGTGAGTCATGTCTTGGGTCCTTTGAGTCATTGTTTATTTTTCTATTATGTGTCTTTTGGGACTGTTCAAGTTTTGTGTCTTTTCTGTTCTTGTGTTTGTGTCTTTATGTTTTTGTTACATAAAAAGGGAAAGAAAAGAGGACTGAGTTTAATTCTTCACTTCACGCTTGAGAACAAGCGTCATTCAAGTGTGGGGATATTTGATAGGTGTCCTTTAGCTGCTGAATTTTAGAGCATATTTGTGTAAAATCTCACGGGTATGTGCAAGTTTTTGTAAGGAAAATGCAGGTTTTAGGAAGAAAAACAATTAGAGAAGGCAGGATGCAAAAGAGGATGAAAATGGCTCAATAGCCCAAAGAAGCAATGAAGGGAGACATTATTAATGTTCATGCATGCAAGAGGAACAAGTAGGCCAGAGTTGAAGGAGCCCAAATGCAGTGGGCAGTCCAGCCCAAAGAAGTTGAAGGAAGCCCAATGAAGAAAATAGGCCATTGCCTAATTAAGTGATCACCCGTAGGAAGAAATTGGAATGGAATCTGGATTCTTTAATTATCAGCATGGGAGATGCGCATGGGCTGTTTCCTAATACAAATTATCCTTCTTTATTTCGGAGATTATTTTTGGGTAGTATCCTACATGGAAAAGAATTTTAGTAGTTTACTATTTTTGAATTAGTTTCTACTCTCCATTCTACACCTATTTATAGGGATAGAAGGGAGAGAACAAGAACACGTTTTTTTGGAGAAGTAGAGTTTTATCAGATATTTTGATAGCTAGTTCAGATTTTAGAGCAGTAGTTTCGGTTCTCGCGTTTTGAGAAGTTCTGCCCAGAGGAGGTCCCGTTTGCCCAAACGGGTGGTAGCATACTCTGAGATTATTTTCAGATCGTAAATCAAGTATTTCTTTCTTATTTATTTTATTCTTTTCAACTATTTTCAGTATGAATCATATAATAATTATGTGCGTAGTTAGTTTTATTATGAGTAGCTAAATTAGATATTCCGGCATAATGTAATAGCAATTAATCCGGGCATGTTATGAAACCGAATTGTTCTTAAATTAAATTGCATGTGTTCCTTCTTATTCTCTGCTCAGAACGTTGATTACTGATATTTAATTAAGACTGATCACCTTAGTTGAATTAGGTAGAGCCAATTAATTCCCGATTAAATAACATAATATTTATTGGGCAAGATTAATTAGTGGTCTAGTTACCTTCAGGTAATAGAGAATAAGGGGTTAGTAATTCTTAGATGTTAATTCAATAAGAATAACTAAAATCGGGTTTCCCTAGATCTTAAGGCTGTTAACTTGGTTAATAGGTGTCGATGCCTTACGGCCTGTTCCTTGTTAATTAGAGTAGCAATTATGTCTGTGCGGATTCACGATAATTGTCGATAAAGTAAGGGGAGATTGGGTTATGTCTGTGCGGATTCACGGTAATCTATAACTGATTGATGACATGCTATTTAATATATTATTGAGTTGATGATTAACATGCATGTAATTATTGTGATTTACATATTGCTGGAATACTTTATTACATTGATTAAACTCTCTTTTAATTTAAGTTGGTTATTTAGTTTTCACTAATCTTTTACAAAGTCTCTTTGAGCAACAAAGGTGGTTGCAAACCAAAACTGTTTGGAACAAATAGGTTTTTGTGATTTTAAGCAGTCCGTTCCCTGTGGGATCGACCTTGTCATCATTGTGCTACTTATAGCTATTGTTTGCAGGTTTATACAGTATTTTTACTGTATTTGAGAGGGCTAACGACGGTCCTATCATATATTAAATAATTGCTTATGACGAACAAGTTTTCCATGTGTTCCGCATGACAAACAATTTACATTCTACTGCAATTTTTCCCCCTACTATCTCTCACTCAAAATGTTAGCTGATTGAAAGATTTAATTTGATAAGAAATACAAATATAATTAGTTTGAAGTAACAAGATATTCCTCCACAATAGATATACAATAAACTATATGTACATAACGCAAATACTATATCTTCCTAAAAACCGCTAAGCGAATCAAGTAAGTATCGGAAACAGTTACCAAAAGCACATCTTTAAATTGTAGAACTATGATCGAATAAGTGAAGATATCAAACAGTTCAAACTACTGGGATCAGAGTTCAAATTTTGTTTCAAAATTTCTAAGAATCATGCCCGGGGATGCTTCCAACTTCAGATTTTGTTTCAAAATTTTCCTACAAGAATATTACCTCATAGTCAGGCCCAGCCCTGAAGCAGGGCTAAACTGGGCCGCGGCCCAGGGTTCAAATGCTTCAGAAGCCCAATATTTATAAAAGTGTTATAAGTATAATGTAATTTTTATCCTATTTTTTAGTATTGGGCCCATATATATTATATGTGTGATGTGGAGTAAAGGGAAAACAGATTTTGATATTCAAAAGGCCCATTTTTAATTCTTTTTGGTTTAACCATGGGTAAAGTCCATCAATTTTATTTATTTATTTTTTAAACCAATTGCAGAATTGATATTTTCTTTTAAAAAAAGGCACACATGTTTTTTTTTTTTTTGGATAAAAGGCACACACGTTTTTTTTTTTTTGAAAAAATGGCCCACATGTTTTTAAACAGTGTGTAAAGTCCTAAAAAAAAATAAAAAATTACTCAATTTTTCCTCCTTTCAAAAGTGAAAATTTTTTACTGTTCAAATTATTTAGATTAGATAGGAAGGTGGAGAAGATAACGATAGGAAGGTGGCGGTGAGTTTAAAAGGCGGTGGTCCGGTTGACAGGGCGGTGGTCTGTGGACTGGTGGGTGGCAGGCCGCTATATGTCTTCTAAGTTATGAAAACCCGGAGGCAGAGCGGAGAAACACAAGCGGGAGAGAGGAAAGCACCGGCGAGAGATCGGACAAACACCGTGGCAGCAATTTGAGAAAATTGAGGGTTGCATTTGGGGTTTATTTTAGGCTTCTTTCAGTTCTAACGTCAATCACCGTCTATTCCGTTTGGTTTACACAAGCACTATGGCCTTTTTTAGAGCGGAGAAGCGACAGCGGGAGAGCAAAGAAGGACCAGCAGGGTGGAGAACCACCATGACTGGCCAGTAATGGAGAGAGTGGTGGGTTGCAATTGAGATTTTTTAGGATGCTTCACGCCGGTTATAGTTAGGGCCAGTGGTTGATTTTCCACACACTGATAGAGGAGTTTGATCCGGTCAGCATCGTGTTTGGGGATGAGCACTACCTCCCTTAAATTTTTTTTCAATGGACCACTTGTCGAAATCCCCGGCCATTTTAAAACGCGTAATCCATAACTCAGCGATGGGCATTGGATGTAAAAAGACGTTGTTACCGTAATGAGGAATTCTGTAGCTGTTGGTATCCGCGTTATTGTCGGCCTTTGTATCGTGGATCCACGGGCTTCTGCCCACAATCTGGCTCTGTAATAGGACATATGACGGTTGCCGAGGGTCCGTCGATATGAATTTCCCCTGTTACTTGGTTCCATGTCGCTGAGCCCTTGGAGCGTGTAGGCCTGGGGTGCTCGGTAGACGTTAGTGCCAACTTTTCTACTAGTAGGTCGCTGATGATATTCGAGAAACTTTCCTCATTGATGGCCAGAATGATCCTCTCTCCATTAAACTTTCCATGAGTATAGAGAGCTGCCATTTATTGATTTATAGCCACGGGACTGCTGTTGAGAAATACCTGCCTAAGACAAGTTTAAATTCTAGGTGGTAATAACCTCACCCCTTGTCCTCCCAAGGGTATAAAGTAAAACTAGGCACTTTCCAGTGTTTTGCTCTAATTGGCGTTTTACTTGTAAGAAATCTCTCTGCCTTTTACCACTCACTCCTTTACAATTAGCATTTAACAATTAAGCAAGGTATAAACAAGTAGTAAACCTTAGGCAAAGAAGCAAAATAATCTCTCAAAATAGGGCTGAACTATTTTAGGTTTTGAAGTATAGAAAAAGAAGTTTTTGTGTAATTGATTCAGATATGCACAAGGAGGAGATTCGGGGATAAGGTCTCAATCCCGGCAAATGAATCAATTTTTAAGATCTAATGTCCAGGTCGTTTGAATAGAATCAGGCTAGGTAATTTGCAGGGTAATTCTGAATGAATGGAAGCAAAGAACAAGTAGCAGATCGTTGAAACAAATTAGGAAAACTACCCAAGATGTGATCACCTTCCCTACAGGTAATCAAAGAAACCAATCCCTACCACAAGCAATTACTTCTCACTTAAGAAAAGAAATAGGAATGTTTCGACTGAACCAGTGCCAACTTAAACCCTAAAATCGCAACTTCCCCCCGGAGGGTAAAATCATAATTTCACACCGGTGTCGGGTGTGGAAACCGAAACTAGTTGTAGCTTTAACAGAAAAATTTGAATCCCTAATGAGAGAATAAGAAGATTTCCAATAGGTCACTCACTTAAGTTTTAAAGTTGGTTTACGGATGGTAGTAGGGGTTCAAAAGTTGGTAGCCCTACCAACGGTTGTAAACTTGACAAAAATCACAGAGTAAAAGGCTTATGCCTAAATGAACCACCTAAACGAAGATTCGCTGCTGGGGGCATATCATGGGTTCGAAATTTCGTATCCCTTATAACCTTTGCAAGACCAACCCTAGGCTTTTAGCGACAAATTCAAATAGCCACAATTAAGCCAACAAATAGGGCTAGAAAATTCAACCTAGCTCCCTAGCGACACAAAAAGATTAAGTCGCAAGAAGCTAGGGTTCGGCAAAACCCTATACCGAAAAGCCAATAATTTGGCGACAATTCAATCGCAGAAATCAATATTTTTCAATTTAAAACAGCCAAAAAATTATTCTAGTAGTTTATAACACAATAGGAGTGTTACCATCACAATCAAGCACAAGAAATCACAAAAAGAAGCAAAAACCAAAACTAGATACCCAGAATTGAAATAAAATTTTCCTGATTTTACACCCCTTTAATATTTTCCGATTTCTTTCTTTTCTTTTTCAACCAAATTTTCTTTTCCTTTTTATTTTTCCCAGCAAGAAAAATTATAGATTTCAGCTTTAAAAACCAATCAGTTTAATTAAGCCGAAATCGTATTAGGCATGCTATTTTTTTTTTGTTTTTTATAACTTTCAGCATCAAAGATGTCGTCTTTGATTCTCAAATAAATTTCAAGTAACAAGCAAGATACAAGATATCATGCAATTATCATTCAATAAAATTAAAGAGAAAGCAAAAACCTTTTGAGATAAAACCGTGTTTTTCGATTTTCCTCCTACCAACAAGCTCGCCTTGGCTCTGATATCAAAATTCATGTGAGTTGTCGTGAAACGCCCCATGTTGTGGAACACTTTGCCAAGGAAAGTTGAGATATTGAAGGTCACAGACTTACTTTCTTTGAAACTCAAAACCTTTAGTTAATTTAAGTGAGACTAGTTACTTTTATTCTTAGATTAATTTTATATCAAGGTTTCATATATGCACGGATTATGGCTTCTCACATAATACCAAAATAATAAGATTAGCTACTCATTACTTTGAACACAAAATAATTAATTGTAAAGAAAGCCATGGAATAAAAATGAATCAATGAAAACGAAGGTTACTCAATTAACTATAGCGATCAGAACCATCTCCTGCTCAGCCAAACTGTAACCTTCACAGTCGGAAACTCCAATAGCTAACCAGAAAAATATCTGTAAATATCAAACTAAGCGTAAAAACTAAGGCGTAAAGTTACGTGCCTTTCTTACATCGGAAAGCCATATATATAGGCCATTAAAAAAGATAGAAATCAGAAAGCAATCTCTTAATCAATTAAGGAGTATCTATCAATCAATTTGGTAATTGGAAACCCAATCTATTTTTCCTTTCTTGCACCGGAAGTATTCTAGATTTGGGAAATCTCTGAAACTTCCTTCTCTTAATCCAACTAGGAACGGTAATTGGATATTCTCTACATTCCTTTTCGCCGCGGGATTCTTCCTTGCACTGGATCAGGCCCAATTAATTTAGAACCATGGGCTTCTTTTTATTCTTTGGTTCACGTAGATCTTAAACACCCAAATAAACGCTTAATGATTCTTCAATGCACTGCTTGGTCCAATGGCTGACTTCTCAGTAAATATCCTCTTTTCTGCATCTCCTACAATTATTCCTTGCTCCATTGCCTAATCCCTAAATTGCACTTATTCATACAAAACTTGGGCATATGCCTGTGAGAACTCCCAATAAATACTCTAAAATAAACCGACTAAAAGGTACAAATCACCCACAGAAAAGTATCCAGAACTAGTGCATACAAATCGTAAATTGCAAATAAGGTGAGCTGCTTAACATAAGCCGCAAACTCACCAAACTTCAACACAAATCGCAAATAGCCTTGCAAGGTTGCAAATAAACAGCAACAAAAGAGTATCTCTCAAAACCCTAATGTTACAAAAGCCGAAAAATAGCAACCCTTTTACAACCTTAAAACCTGAAACCCTAATAAACCAAAAACCCAAACCCTAACAAATTTTAAAGTTCAGAATTTAACTTTGGTTTTCAAAAAATAATTTTAGATTTGAAATTAAGAAAAACAGCCCCACAATAGTACACTTTTTTCGCAAAAAGAAGGCCAAATTTTAAACCCGAAAATTGCGTTTTTCAATACTTTAAAATTTGGTTTGGTTTTTCATGAAGAATTTTTATTTTAAATATGCAAAATAGTACCAAAAATCAAAATTCAAAGCTTGGAAAGGAAAAAATTTTCCCCCCTAGAAGATGCGTTCTTATCCAACAGATTTTAAGAAAATCAAGAAAATATGAAAAGAAAACACCTGAGATGATTCGGTTGTGTTACTCCAACCTCCTCCAGCCACGAAACTAGCCTTGGCTCTGATACCAATTGATGTGGACTGAAGTACACTATGCGGAAAGTTGCCAAGAAAAGTCTAATTAAGCGGCATATCTCGTATGGGTCTTACCCCTTACCCGAATTCAATAAACAAAGTAAACTAATCTAAGCTAATTTAAAATGCAATTATCGAACCAAGTAGCGGAATAAGATTGAAACATGCGAATGAATTAGGTAGACCAAATAATCTAATTAGCTAAGTTTCAAGCAATATGTAAATCAAATGCATGCAAAATACATAAGGCAATAAAAGGAGAGTAATCTAACTAATAGTTTAAAGATATGAATACTATGTTATTATGGAGTTTGAATGGCCCTTATTATAGAGTAGGGGCGGCCGAAATCTTAACCTAAAAGAACTCGGAAAAGGAAGTAGAATTGGAAACCAATCAAGAGATTGATTCCCTTCACAAGCCAAAACCTAAATGAACTAGGTAAGTGGTTGAATGAATTCGGTCACCATATGGGGTAGGTGGTATCTGAATTAGCAAATAGAAAATTAGAAGGAAATAATGTAAATCCTATTTCGAAAAAGAGATCAAGAAGGGATCCTTTTTGGAAACTACCAAGCTAGTCTAGTTGTAACAAACTAACAAACTTGTAACAACTAAGGGTAGGAATAGGAAACATGCACACATCCTTATCCTTCCCCGAACCCAAAACCCTTAACTGAAACCCTAGTGAACTAAGGCCTTGCGTGTGGGCTTCTTGATGGGCTGGCCAATCCTGTGATGTGGAATGGACTCCATGGGATCGGTCCATTTAACAATGGCGCATGGTGACTTTGATATAGGGAGCTTCTAGAATCTCTCGGAATCATTTCAGAATAAAGAATTTCAAGATGTTCAAGATTCTGCAAAATATGAAATTCAAGATTTTCAAGAAAATTATAAACTTCAAGAAACGTCTCTTTGAAGTCAAAGAACCTTCTGGCGTCTTCAAGAACTTCAAGAAACAGCCTTCTCTTCATTTCGAAATGGTTGGTTGCGCCTCTTCATTAAAGATTGGGAGAAGAGCGGCAATTTGAACCTTTCCGGCTTTAGCCTCCAAGGTGTTGGCTTCTACTATCACTCTGGCTTCTCTTGCACAAGTCTGGACCAAGCTGTTGGTATCTTCTCTCAGCTTAATGGCTCTGCTCCACGTCATTGGCCCAGTGATATCTACAAGTGGATCCCTTTGATATGGACTTAGATCCTGAAGCATTGTAGGGCCTTTGTATAGAACTCGGACCTCCTCAGCTTCTCTGGATTCACTTGCTTGTGGACTTGTCGATGGACTAGGGATGCCCTCATCACTATATCCCACCGTTGGAGGACTCCATGCAACTGCAAACACCCGTTTTTGTTTTGCTTGGGGGGTTTGCGAAAAGGTAGTAGCGCTTTTCTAGATCCATGGTTCTGCCTCTTGTCTGTGAGAGGGAACACCTGAAAAATCTACAAAAATAAATGGTTCACTTCACGCACTAGCTTGCATAGTGTTAACGAAATAGAGTCATAAATCCAACTATTTCTATCTTTCCACATAACCTATCTAGCCTCAAGTTCAAAATATTAGAATAAAAAAAGAAGCTTTCTCTTATCGCCTGTGGGTTATGGGCCCACCAAGCTTCCGCTGCGTCACTCTGATTTTGTTCAAGAAGAAGCTAAATTCAATATTTGAGCACTTAAAAACAATATGCGATAATTCAGTACCTAAAGTCAATAGATGCAATACTTGTTCTTTTAACATACACAAATTCAATATTTCAATACTAATTAACAGATGAAGTAAGTAATTAACAATACCTACTACTACAAATTTTATAGGGGTAACATTAGACATTTAACTTCTGAAGCAGAGGCCTTTTACAAGATATATTTCTTGTACAATACCAGCGACATACATTTTCTATTGCTATTTGTGTGTCCTAAATGAAGAGCTGGACAATGTTGAAAAAAATATTAGAGAGATTGCGTTAATGGTTTTCTATTGTTGATGAAGTGAAATTGTTTCAAAAGTATACATTTCCTTATTCTTTTAAGTTAATGGAGTTTGTGTATCGTGCCTTGTTAGGATATTAGGGGGACATTTAATTAGTGATTGAGTATTGGATTTTCTATGTATGAATAAGATTTGTACATTTCACAAAACTAAATATTTATATTTTAAAAATAACACCGGTTGTGTAGACATTGATAAAGTAAAAAATTGAATCGGTTGTGTAGAAACTGAATTGTTGAAGACCCAAATTAAGTTAAGTTAAATAAATTAAAAAATAAAAAATGGAAAGAAAAAACCGGTGAATTGTTGTGTGTTCTACTTCTTTCTCAAAGGCACATGAATACTATTCGATGGGATCTTCAACAGTTTGATTTAGCCATGGAAATAACATTAGACAAGGCTGAAAACCCATATCATATCATATGTTAAACATAATCCACTTATTACATCACAGCGATCCACACAAAAACCGGAACTACTAGTACTAGCTTATTGGGCTTGCAACACTTCAATTTCAAAACAACACAAAGTTTGGCTGAATGCTCCAGTGTTATGAGTCAAGTTTCTCACGCTTTCTCTGTAACCCTATTGATGCCCACATGTGCCCAAAAGTTCCTTAATTTTCGTGTTGCGGCTTGTGACTCTCAATGTCGAAACTGCAAGCCGACAGAGCCTCGCCCCAATGCGACTTGCAATTCGCTCTATGCTGCAATACAGGGTTTCGGCTCTCCTTTGTAAATATTAGTTAGCCTTATTTTGTTGTATTTGAAGGACTTTTGTAAAGTTACGGCAAAGATGCATGATCTTTCCGAAGATGCGTGTTCTTTCTTTAAGATGCGTGATCTTTCGAAGGATGCATGATCTTTCAAGTAACTTCAGTGTTAGTTTTGCTTGTAAATTTTGTAGTAGTGTTTGTGAACTTAAAATGGTTGGGGGAATTTGGTTTTAAAAAGACGAGGGATCTTTCACAAGATCACTCATTTACACACTTTGATCTCCCAACGGTCACTTCTAGCTTTTCTAGTGTTGCGCTATTGGCGGACACGAGAGAACTAAGTAAGAGCAGGGTATTCGTTCGCCCCCTTTTAACTCTTGGTTATCTTTTGTAGTCGCATTAAATTAATGAAAACAAGCTTCGGCTTACAGATTATCTTCTCTTATTTTCATTTTTTTTTTAATGTGCTTTTACAAGAACTTTAAACCACCTCGTTCTTCATGTCCCTCTAAAGGCACTGCGGTGCTAAGTACGACGCGCGGGTAAGATTTGGCACAAGACTTGCTACGAGAGCTTTGTCTTGCGTGGAAATTTGGCGGAAGCTTTGTTAGTGAGTATTACTTGCCACATGGTTCTGTCATGCATTTAGTTACTAATCTGAAATTTTGTTTTAATTAGAACTATTAAAGTTGTCGTTAGAAGAGTTAATATATATACCATGTAATAGTTGCTGGAGAGAGTATGTTGAAAGTGATCTGTTTTTATCTCATCCGCAATTCTTCTTATTCTCATCCCAAATTCTCTCTGTCCTTCTCACCCTTTACTACTTCTACTCTCCTTCTTTTCTTCTTCAATATTATTTCTTGAAATTTTGGTCTAATTTCACAATGGTATGAGAGTCATGGATTTGACGGTGTTTAGTGGGAAGTATCCATATACGTGGCTTTGGGAAGTTAATTGTTCTTCCGGAGATTTTCCGACCCCAGATGAGCAAAAATTGGAAATTGTTAAACCCTTTTTCATCAATGGAACGGAGCTCTGGATCAATGCTTTTCTAGAGGAGAAGTCTGGGAATGGAGAAGTCTCTTGGAGCAAATTTTCGGATGGGTTAAAGGAGGTTTTCGTCAACAATGATTATGAGGGATACGGATCGTCCTATTTCAATCAAACTGATGAAGAAGTGGAAAAAAACCATAGATGAGGAAGAAGAAGCGATTGGAAAATTCAGCAGCGGCGCAGGGCTCCATGAAGCTGATGACCCGCTTAAATTTAATGTGACATAGGGTGATTATGAAGCTGAATCGTTGGTGATGCCGGAAGACGAATCGGAGGCTGACTCACTTTCTATCGACTTAAAACTAAATTCAGAAGTGGAGGTTTCTAAGGGTAAAAAATTCTTTTAGCTCTTGGTACAACCTTGAAATTAAGCTTTCTTGAGCATCACACAGAAACATAAAGTATTTGGAGAAAGAAAACCTTCAGAAATCTAATGTTGGAGGACAGAGCAGCAATAGTTGCGGAGGCCGGGCAATGGAGGTGGCGTTCTGAGGGTTTCACAAACGGTCCTTTTCCACAAGATTAAACTGGCACTGGAGCAATCTTCTCAACAAACTGAAGTACGAAATTAATAAGTTACCCAGAAGAGCTGCGCGCTGTGACCGGATCATAACCACCAATAATCACAATCGTAATTCAAATTTCCTCTGAACGACACCTAACCAAGAACCTGATACCTTCAAATTCCTTGAAAGAACATTCGAATCCTTATCAGCGTGAGGAAGAGACCAATATTCGCTCTATGCTGCAATACAGGGTTTCGGCTCTCCTTTGTAAATATTAGTTAGCCTTATTTTGTTGTATTTGAAGGACTTTTGTAAAGTTACGGCAAAGATGCATGATCTTTCCGAAGATGCGTGTTCTTTCTTTAAGATGCGTGATCTTTCGAAGGATGCATGATCTTTCAAGTAACTTCAGTGTTAGTTTTGCTTGTAAATTTTGTAGTAGTGTTTGTGAACTTAAAATGGTTGGGGGAATTTGGTTTTAAAAAGACGAGGGATCTTTCACAAGATCACTCATTTACACACTTTGATCTCCCAACGGTCACTTCTAGCTTTTCTAGTGTTGCGCTATTGGCGGACACGAGAGAACTAAGTAAGAGCAGGGTATTCGTTCGCCCCCTTTTAACTCTTGGTTATCTTTTGTAGTCGCATTAAATTAATGAAAACAAGCTTCGGCTTACAGATTATCTTCTCTTATTTTCATTTTTTTTTAATGTGCTTTTACAAGAACTTTAAACCACCTCGTTCTTCATGTCCCTCTAAAGGCACTGCGGTGCTAAGTACGACGCGCGGGTAAGATTTGGCACAAGACTTGCTAGAGAGCTTTGTCTTGCGTGGAAATTTGGCGGAAGCTTTGTTAGTGAGTATTACTTGCCACATGGTTCTGTCATGCATTTAGTTACTAATCTGAAATTTTGTTTTAATTAGAACTATTAAAGTTGTCGTTAGAAGAGTTAATATATATACCATGTAATAGTTGCTGGAGAGAGTATGTTGAAAGTGATCTGTTTTTATCTCATCCGCAATTCTTCTTATTCTCATCCCAAATTCTCTCTGTCCTTCTCACCCTTTACTACTTCTCATCTCCTTCTTTTCTTCTTCAATATTATTTCTTGAAATTTTGGTCTAATTTCACAATGGTATGAGAGTCATGGATTTGACGGTGTTTAGTGGGAAGTATCCATACGTGGCTTTGGGAAGTTAATTGTTCTTCCGGAGATTTTCCGACCCCAGATGAGCAAAAATTGGAAATTGTAAACCCTTTTTCATCAATGGAACGGAGCTCTGGATCAATGCTTTTCTAGAGGAGAAGTCTGGGAATGGAGAAGTCTCTTGGAGCAAATTTTCGGATGGGTTAAAGGAGGTTTTCGTCAACAATGATTATGAGGGATACGGATCGTCCTATTTCAATCAAACTGATGAAGAAGTGGAAAAAAACCATAGATGAGGAAGAAGAAGCGATTGGAAAATTCAGCAGCGGCGCAGGGCTCCATGAAGCTGATGACCCGCTTAAATTTAATGTGACATAGGGTGATTATGAAGCTGAATCGTTGGTGATGCCGGAAGACGAATCGGAGGCTGACTCACTTTCTATCGACTTAAAACTAAATTCAGAAGTGGAGGTTTCTAAGGGTAAAAATTCTTTTAGCTCTTGGTACAACCTTGAAAATTAAGCTTTCTTGAGCATCACACAGAACATAAAGTATTTGGAGAAAGAAAACCTTCAGAAATCTAATGTTGGAGACAGAGCAGCAATAGTTGCGGAGGCCGGCAATGGAGGTGGCGTTCTGAGGGTTTCACAAACGGTCCTTTTCCACAAGATTAAACTGGCACTGGAGCAATCTTCTCAACAAACTGAAGTACGAAAATTAATAAGTTACCCAGAAGAGCTGCGCGCTGTGACCGGATCATAACCACCAATAATCACCAATCGTAATTCAAATTTCCTCTGAACGACACCTAACCGAAGAACCTGATACCTTCAAATTCCTTGAAAGAACATTCGAATCCTTATTCAGCGTGAGGAAGAGACCAATTGAACATGCGAAGATTGCTTCTCGCCACAGAAGTGGAGACGAAGGGAGAAGGAGTAGGCTGCGATATTGAGGAAGGGGGAGATGGGGAAGATGAGGAGGGGGTTAGGCAAATTTTAGTTGGAAAAAAAAAAAAAAAAAAAAAAAACTATCAGATGCTAATTTTTACCCCAAATATAATATGGTACGATTTAATAGTAAATCGTGTAGGAGTGGGTTAGTAGTTAGGAAATTAGTGGAACTAGTGTTCCTTGGAAATAGGAGTTAGTTAGGTGTAGAATTACTGCATATTCACTTCACAGTTAGTATTTGTTTGGGACTCTATAAATAGTCATGTTATCTTTTGTACGAGCTATGATGAATAATATATCGACTTCCTTTTTCTGCAATTCTTCTTCTACTGAATCTCCCTCAAATTCTGTCTTTATCTTGTTAATTCTTCTCTCTTTAATTCTCTTTCAAATTATTTCATATCAGAGCCGGTTTCGATGGAAACCAATCAATCTAATGTTGCATTTTGCAAAACTATCTATGAGGCCTTCGGCCGTTATGAATTGCATTTCGACTGGATCCGTGCTACCACACAAATGGTGTTAATGGAGTTGCAGGCCTTATGTGGCAATCACATCCCTAACATCAACCCGTTGTCCTTGAGTGGTGATTTTACCACCATGCCTGCTCACAATCCATTGCCAATAGTAGACCAAGTAGACAATCACCCGAAAATGAAGATTCATGAAGTCACCTTGTTTGGATCCTACACCGTCGACCTCCGTGATGACGTCAATTTGGATGTCCAGATTAAAACCCCTATAGAATTCCATACATCACCCACCTCATCCATCCAAACGAACTCCTCCCCGGGATTACTTGGACCCTCACCCAATTACACTCGATCCCCACGAAACCCCGACCAACCAATTGACAATGTTTATGGGATTGTCCTTCATTGGATTAAAGTGAAGAGTGTCAAGTCTTGCAATCCTTGCGGACAAAGATTCTTTAAGTGGGGAGGAATGATATGGTATGATTTAATGGTAAATCGTGTAGGAGTGGGTTAGTAGTTAGGAAATTAGTGGAACTAGTGTTCCTTGGAATTAGGAGTTAGTTAGGTGTAGAATTACTGCATATTCACTTCACAGTTAGTATTTGTTTGGGACTCTATAAATAGTCATGTTATCTTTTGTACGAGATATGATGAATAATATATCGACTTCCTTTTTCTGCAATTCTTCTTCTACTGAATCTCCCTCAAATTCTGTCTTTATCTTGTTAATTCTTCTCTCTTTAATTCTCTTTCAAATTCTTCACGTAACAAAATAATACACTAATAATAATTATATTAATAAATTGTTAAAATTAAAGATCATTGAAGATAATTTGGAGACCAGATAAGACGCACGCAATTCTCTATTCCCGGTGTATTTTATAGCTTGACTGGGGTCTTTATGTCCAGGTTAGGGTTTTGCCGTTATTAGAAGTAAATTTTACGTCCATAATAGAAAACACATAGTTATTTAGTCTCATTTACGACGAGAATCGCTCATCGTCGTAACTATTTGTTGTAAAAGACCCATATTTATTGTAGTGTATGCAGTGCTTGATATACATGATGCATGTGCAAGTATCGTGCAAGCACTTAATGGTCCTCGATCTTCATCCTTTTCTTATAAGTTTGATTTGTTGAATGAACTAAGTATTGCTTTTGTTTTTGTTTTGCACTAAGTAATGAAGAACTAAGTATTGCTTTTGATCATTTCCATGATTTAATAATACTGAAATGGAAAAACCAAACAAATTGAGGAAAAAAAAAAATACATATATATAAACCCAAACAGATAAATTATGATTTTATATAAACATTAAAGTCCACGAAAACAACATTGATACACTCGCATCACATCACAACACAAAACACACAACAACATTCAGGAATGCATGATCGATCCGACCACAAAGATCGAACAAATCAAACACCCTTCCTTATTCTCTCCAAATCCAAAAACACAGAAAAATTAACGAAAAATTCATAGCTATATATCCAAAAACTCAAGGCGCATCCTCATCATCGTAATCGTCATCATGCTCGCCGGCGTCGATCATGTTCCTGCTGGCCTCCTGTAGGGCGGCTTGCTCATGCATCAGATTCCTAATATACATGTTGAGCTCCATAGTCTGCAGCATCAGGAAATTATGATCGGTGATCAGCATCTCCCTCGCCAGCTTTTTCAGCTTCTTGTTCTCCTCCTCTGCCATCCGCATTCCATCAACCCTAATTCACCAAAAACCCCAAACCAAACAAAAACATCTAGGCTCTTTGTTTATTTATCAAAACAAAAACATTCCACGTAGGCGTGCATGTCCTGAAAACAGACTTTTTTTTGCACGTGTATGTAACAGAACTCGCACCATCTATGGTTCTACCTTATCAATTTTAATAATTAATTTTTTGTATGTTCAAGTTTATTTATTTATTGTACAGTATCCAAACATCAAAAGAACCTTTAAAATTAACAAAACCAAGCACGAATCCTTTTCATGTGAAATCACGGATTAAACCTAAAAAATTAAATAATGGGGGCCAGTTTGATGGTCTCCTGAAAATGACAAACCTAATCCGTTCTTGAGTAAGTAATTAATCTCTGGGTTTTTTGTTAATTTTTTGAAATATGGACAATTCATAGGACAAAAATGTATTTTGAAAATATAGAGGTAAAAGTGTACCCTTAAACCATGTTCACTTCAATCCCAAGGAAAAGAGGAGAACCATGTCGTCATGAGATTCTCGTTGTCGGAGGGCAGGAGCAATGCACGCAAGAATGTGTTTTCGCACCTTATTTTTCTTGTTATTGTTGTGCTTTTGTATTGTTGTACAATGATAATGTGTATTATTGTGCATTACAGTTGTTGTGATTTTGTGCTATTGTGCATTTTACTTGTTGTGATTTTGTGTTGTGCATTACATTATAAATAAAAAAAATATTTCTGGATATGAAAAAGGAAGAAAAGACAAAGACTAGATCAACTGACCGAATCACAAAGAGGTGATATTAATAAATTCTTTGTGAAAAAACAAATTTTCATGAAAATGAAGAGAATTTAAATGAAGAGAATGTGAATGACTCAAATGAAATTGACCTTATTAGTGAAGAGATAAATAACTTGAGCGACAATGACAACATTCATAATGTGGAAAATAATGAAAATTTACATGTTGATGAACAACTGTATCCTCTAGTTGATATATATGATCCAAGAAATTGGGATAATCTTGATGAAAATTCAAAAGTTAGTGTAGTTGAGAAAGGGCCTATAAGAGAAATGGATCTTGTATTTCCTAAAGACAAAACCTCTAGACATTTTTCGTATGATTATTATAATAGAAAGTTAAATAATGGAGAGGTAAAAGAACGAAAGTGGTTAATATATAATAAACATATAGATAAGGTTTATTGTTTCTGTTGTAAGTTGTTTTAAATCTCATAATAACAAAGTTTCTTTAGCAAATGATGGATTTAAAGATTGGAAACATTTTAGTGAACGGCTTAAAGAACATGAAAATTCTATTGAGCATCTAACCACTATGAAAACATGGCAAGAATTAAAACTTAGATTAGATAAAATCAAACAATTGATAAAGACTTACAACAAAAATCTCCATAGAAAAAGATCGTTGGAGACAAGTTCTAAAAAGAATAATAGCAAGTGTAAAATGTCTCTCTAAACATTGTTTAGCTTTTTGAGGATCTAAGAGAAACTTTATCAAGATAACAACGGAAACTTTTTAGGATTGATTGAAATGATTGCTGAATTTGATGTTGTGATGCAAGATCATATTAGGCGGATTCAAAATCTTGATATTCATTATCATTATCTTTGACATAAAATTCAAAATGAGTTGATTTCTATCTTGGCTGATAATGTTAAAAGTATTATCATTAATAAAATTAAGGAGGCAAAATATTATTCTGTAATACTTGATTGTACTCCAGATATAGATCATCAAGAACAAATGACATTTATAGTTCGATGTGTTAATATGTCAAGTAAAAAAGTGAAAAATAGAAGAGTATTTTTTAGAGTTTTACATGTGGATGATACATCTGGTTTACGACTTTTTAATGAACTAATAAAAGTGTTAAATGCACTTGATCTTAATATTGAAAATATAAGAGGTCAAGGTTATGATAATGGTTCCAATATGAAAGGAAAACACCAAGGAGTTCAAAAGAGATTGCTTGAGATGAATCCTAGAGCATTATACATGCCATGTGCTTGTCACAGTCTTAATTTAACTGTTAGTGATGCGGCACATTCTTGTGTTAAAGATGTTTCTTTTTTTGGAATAGTGCAACGTATATATACATTATTTTCAAGTTCTCCAAAATGATGGAAAGTTTTACGTGATAGTGTTAAAGAAACAGTGAAATCTTTATCAAATACACGTTGGGAAAGTCGTATTAAAAGTGTTAAAGCTATTAGATATCAAGCTATTGAAGTAAGAGAAGCTTTATTAGAGTTATATACCATTTGCGATGATGCAAAGTCAAAGAGTGAAGCTGAAAGTTTAGCTAATGCGATTGAAAATTTTGAACTTTTACTTGGTATGGTCATATGGTATGAAATTTTATTTAATATAAATGTAGTGAGTAAGACGTTGCAATTGAAATCTATGTCCATTGACTCGGCCATGAAACAATTGGAAGGTGCTATTTTATTTTTTGAAAATTATAGGAATAATGGTTTGACTTCAAGTTTTGAAGCTAAAGTCTTGCATGTGATATGAATATGATAAGTCCAACAAAGGACTGAGGAATGACTTCACAGAAGTAGAGGGCAGAGGAAAGCAAAAATGAGGAAGTCTGGAGAAATAATTGATGCTTTATTATGGAAGAGAGCTGCCTATTTATAGAGGGCCATGCGTACAGTAGGAATGAAAAAGTTACAGTAGGTAAGTAGCAAACAGAAGAGCAATATTCTTGGAAGACTAGTTCAGCAACTAAAAAGGAAGGCCAGTTATGCTCGCTCATGGGTGGACTTGTTCCGTCAGTGAGAAGGGGGAGTGGTTGATGAATGGGTCAACATGCATGGCCATGCATGGTTGGTGCTGGGGTGAAGGTACGTATCAATCCCCTCCGCTTCGAAAATCCTTGTCCGCAAGGATAAAGGCCCGGTACTATTTTGCGAAACGCCATGCAGTTTCCCAAGTCGCGTTCTCTGGTGGTAGCCCGAGCCATTTGACCAAGAGTTTTGTTTTGGGTCGGTACTTCCCTTTCTGAGTGACGCGGCGGTTGAGGATTTGTTCTGGTTACGGTGGTAGTGTGTCATCATCGGCGACAGGGGGCAAGGGTTCTGGGATGGTGGTGTGGAGAGGGCCCAAGTGCTTTCGGAGTTTGCTGACGTGGAAGACATCATGGATGCTGGATCCTTCCGGAAGTTTAAGGCGATACGCGACGGGCCCAATGCGTTCTATCACCTCAAATGGACCAAAGTACCGGGGGACGAGTTTCAACGAGGCCCGAAATGCTACTAATGACTGGCGAAGGCTGGAGATTTAGGTACACAATGTCACCAAGTTCAAACGTGATGTCACGACGTTTGGAGTCTACCTGGGCCATCATGCGTTGCCCCGCGGTCAAGAGGTTTTGGCGGAGGTCTTTAAGGAGTTCATTTCGATTGCGGAAGGCGGGGTCAACGGCTTTATCAGCAGCTATGCCTGGAGCATAATGGAGGATATCTGGTGGAGGGCGACCATAGACGGCTTCAAACGGGGTCATCCGTGTAGCTGAGTGGAAGGAAGTATTATAACTGTACTCTGCCCACGAAATCCAGTCGGTCCATTTCTTAGGTTGATCCCCTGCGAAGCAACGGAGGTATTGTTCAAGAGTCCGATTCGTTACCTCGGTCTGGGCATCAGTTTGGGGATGATAACTTAAACTCATGCAAAGCTTCGTCCCCTGAAGCTGAAACAAGTGTTTCCAGAAGGAGCTGAGGAACACCTTGTCTCGATCGCTAACAATGATTTTCGGAAACCTGTGGAGCTGGACAATGTTGGAGATAAACTGTGCTGCAACCGTAATCGCCGTGAAAGGATGTTTTAGGGGAACGAAGTGGGCGTACTTGGACAACCGATCGACCACTACCATGATAACTGTGAAGCCTTTGGAGTTGGGAAGACCTTTGACAAAGTCCATAGAAATCTTGGCCCAAATCTGATTAGGAACAGGCAAGGGCTGGAGAAGTCTGACCGGCCTAGTCGTTTCGTTCTTGTACTGTTGGCAGGTCTGGCAGTGGCGTAAAAATTCCCGAACCCGAGCTAGCATGTCTGGCCAACGGAAACTCCGTCGAATGTGATGCATTGTCTTATGAAGGCCGAAGTGGCCCCCAGTGGGTGAAGTGTGGCAGTCGGCCAATATTTGGGTGATGAGTGGTGAGGCGGGACTCAAGTAGATAGTGTTGTTGGTAAACCAAACCCCATCTCGTTTAGTGTACCGGCCAGGGGTGGGTCCAGTGGCCAAACGGTGGTAGAAGGTATCCTGGAGTACCTCGGATTGTAACTGGGGCCACCAATCTGCCCGGGGGGCTGAGATGGATAGGACTTGAAATTCTGCGACCCTGGATAGGGCATCGGCCACCTGATTGTCGGTACCCGTCTTGTACTCAATGGTATAGTCGTAGCCGAGTATTTTTGGAAGCCATCTGGATTGGGCAGGGGTCGTGATCCGCTACTCCATCAAATATTTCAGACTCTTGTGATCTGTCAAGACTGTGAAGGGTTTGCCAAGCAAGTATGGACGCCATTTGCGGATGGCCTTGACAATGGCCAGCATCTCCTTCTCGTAGGTGGACCACTGTCGAGCTTCCCCTTTTAAGGCTTCACTATAATAGGCGATGGGCCGATTATGCTGTGAGAGGACTGCACCAATGCCAATGTCGCTTGCATCACTTTCCACGACGAACGGGGCCAAACAATCCGGAAGGGCGAGGACTGGGGGTGTCGTGAGAGCCGATTTGAGTGTCTGGAAGGCCAGGTCAGTGTCTGCGTTCCAATGGAAACCCTCCTTGGAAAGCAACCGGTGTAAAGGTCCTGCAATGATGCAGAAGTGGCAGATGAATTTACGGTAGTACCCCGCGAGGCCCAAAAATCCGCAAACCGCGTGGACTGTCGTCGGCCGTGGCCACTCCAGAATGGCCTGAATTTTAGAGGGGTCCACCGCGACTCCCTGTGCTGAGATGATGTGGCCGAGATAATCTACCTGCTGGACGCCGAACCGACATTTCTTTGCTTTGACAAAGAGCTGGTGGGCTTGCAAGATTTCCAAAGCCGTGCGGAGGTGGTCCAAGTGCTCGGGCCAAGTCCTGGAATAAATAAGAATATCATCAAAAAAGACGAGGATAAATTTTCGCAAGTGGGGACGAAATAAGTCGTTCATTAGGTTTTGGAAGGTTGCTGAGGCGTTAGTGAGCCCAAACGGCATGACTCAAAATTCATATCAGCCGTCGTGGGTCCGGAATGCCATTTTAGGAACGTCCTCCTCGCAAACTCGGATCTGATGGTACCCTGCGGTGAGGTCCAATTTGGTAAAAAATTGTGCGCCAAAGAGCTCGTCGAGCAATTCATCGATCACTGGAATAGGGAATGTGTCCTTAATTGTGATGGCGTTAAGTGCCCCATAGTCTACACAAAAACGCCAGCTGCCGTTAGGTTTTTTTACGAGCAAGACAGGGGATGAAAACGGGCTGTGGCTGGGGTGGATTAGGCCCGATTGTAAGAGCTCGTGAACCATTTTCTCGAGTTCGAGTTTCTGGAAATGGGGGTAGCAGTAAGGAGGGACTTTGACTGGGCCAGTATTGGGCTGGAGGTTTATTTTGTGGTTATGGGGCCTAGCTAGTGGGAGTTGGGGTTGGTTTTGGAAAACAAGGTGAAAGTGGGCTAGGAGCTGGGCCAGCTCAGGTGGGTGAGTGGGCTGGGGTGGGGATTTGGCTGGGCCCAATGAAAGGTGGAAAAAAGAGGCCAGCCGAAGTAAGTCCTGGGCGGAGAAGGCTTGCATGGCTGCTGGCCTAGAGCCCATGAGGGTGTGTCGTTTACCCTGTTGTTGAAATGTCAAGGTGAGGCGGCGGTAATCTGTTTCCACCGGGCCGAGGGTCTGTAACCATTGAACGCCGAGAACCAGCGAACAAGCAGTGCCGGGGAGGACATGGGCATCGATCACGAGGGGGATGCCTTGGACATAGAGGGTGAGGGTGAGGGATCGCAGAGACCCATGCACGATATCTTATCTCCGTTTGCGATGGTGACGTCAAAACAGTGACTGGCGTCGATGGGGATCCCGAGCCGTTTGATCAAGGAGTAGTCCACAAAATTGTGGGTGCTCCCACTGTCCACTAACACTGTGATTGGAACTTGTTGGATAATTCCTGGAAGACGGAGGGTGCGGGGGTGATCGGCACTGGAGATGGCATGAAAGGAGACTTCTGGGATCGGGGCCTCAGGGGAGTCGAGCTCCATGTCAGGGAGGGCGTCACTGGGATCCACCTCTGGGTCGTCGATGATCATAAAGAGCTACGGGCGGCTACAGCGGTGTCCGGTGATGTACCATTCATCGCAATAGTAGCAAAGCCCTTGGTTGCGACGAGCCTTGGCTGCATCTTGGGTTAGCCGGCGAATGGTGGGAATGGTGGTGGTGTTGTTGGTGCGAGGTGGTAGTGCGGAGCCCAAAATGCCGGGGCTGGGGTTAGGTGGTGGAGTCGGGTTGAGGGGGTCGGGGAGGTGGCCGGTAGAAGGGTAGGTGGGTTTCTAGAGGTTGCACTTTTGTTCCACCAGTCGGGCAAGTCCGATGGCTGCACTCATGGATTTCGGTTGTTTCAGTTTAACCTCCGAACAAATCTCGTCGCGGAGTCCAGCCAGAAACAGCCGACGAGGTATAATTATGGCAAATCATCGACCTGATTCGACAGCTGTTCAAAGCGCTCTTGGTAGACTTTGACTGTTGAAGTTTGTTTGAGCTGTGCAAGAGCCTCGGAGGGATCTTCAAATTTGGTGGGTCCGAAACACTCCAACAGGCCCTTTGTGAATTCCGGCCAGGTGAGGGGGCCTCGCCGTTTTGTTATCCACTGTTCCCATTGAAGCCCGACACCATCTAGATGTAGGGAGGCAAGAGGAACTTTGGCTTCATCGGAGGTGCCGCGGTAAGTGAAGTATTGTTGGCACTTGCAGAGACACCCGATGGGATCCTCGCCGGAAAATGGGGAAACAAGAGGCGTGGGTCATTGTTATGGTACTGGAAGGGGTTGTGGTGGGTGGGATTCTGGTGGTTGGAGCCGGAGGCGAAGGGATTCTCATTTGGATTGGGTTGATGATGATAAATTGAGAAAATGTTGTGAAAAATGAAATCCAGTCTTACTCATAACAACTCATCGGATTTTGATTTAAATGATATATTCATGGAACTAAAATTTTTGAGAGTGACATTGCCAAATACGATAATGACTGCCATTGATATTCTAGAATTTGTAATAAGTAGGGATAGTTATCCAAATGTTGCTATTATTTATAGGATCATGTTGACTATGTGGTAGAGCCCGTCGTGAGGCTACCAAAATGCACAACAATTAGTGCTTAAACCTGCAAGAAATTACTACAAATAGTATAGAAAGCAGGGTCGATCCGCAGGGAACAGCTGACTTAAACTCTCATATTCCTATCGATTTGAAAAATGGTTTGATTATCAATCACCTTTGTGTCTCAGAGAGATGTACCATTCATCGCAATAGTAGCAAAGCCCTTGGTTACGACGAGCCTTGGCAGCATCTTGGGTTAGCCGGCGAATGGCGGAATGGGTGGAATGGTGGTGGTGTTGTTGGTGCGAGGTGGTAGTGCGGAGCCCAAAATGCCGGGGCTGGGGTTAGGTGGTGGAGTCGGGTTGAGTCGAGGAGGTGGCCGGTAGAAAGGGTAGGTGGGTTTCTAGAGGTTGCACTTTTGTTCCACCAGTCGGGCAAGTCCGATGGCTGCACTCATGGATTTCGGTTGTTTCAGTTTAACCTCCGAACAAATCTCGTCGCGGAGTCCAGCCAGAAACAGCCGACGAGGTATAATTATGGCAAATCATCGACCTGATTCGACAGCTGTTCAAGCGCTCTTGGTAGACTTTGACTGTTGAAGTTTGTTTGAGCTGTGCAAGAGCCTCGGAGGGATCTTCAAATTTGGTGGGTCCGAACACTCCAACAGGCCCTTTGTGAATTCCGGCCAGGTGAGGGGGCCTCGCCGTTTTGTTATCCACTGTTCCCATTGAAGCCCGACACCATCTAGATGTAGGGAGGCAAGAGGAACTTTGGCTTCATCGGAGGTGCCGCGGTAAGTGAAGTATTGTTGGCACTTGCAGAGACACCCGATGGGATCCTCGCCGGAAAATGGGGAAACAAGAGGCGTGGGTCATTGTTATGGTACTGGAAGGGGTTGTGGTGGGTGGGATTCTGGTGGTTGGAGCCGGAGGCGAAGGGATTCTCATTTGGATTGGGTTGATGATGATAAATTGAGAAAATGTTGTGAAAAATGAAAATCCAGTCTTACTCATAACAACTCATCGGATTTGATTTAAATGATATATATCATGGAACTAAAATTTTGAGAGTGACATTGCCAAAGAGAACAATTCAGCAACAAGAAACAATTCCAAACTTTATTGTACCGATTTTTCCTTGATCCAGAACAAGAAACGAAGGAAAAACTGATATAAAACTATTTGAAGAATTTAAAGAAGAACTAAATAAAACTAAAGATTGGATCAAAAGCTTTAAAGAAGATAAGTTGAACAAAAGAGAACTAAGAACTAAAGAGAATTCTTGATGGAAAGAAACTAAACTAATGTATGAAACTAAAAGCTAAAAGCTGAATGATGAATGCTAAATGCCTCAAAGGCTCCCCTGTTTATACTAGATAACAAATGGGCTCTAAATAGGAAATAGTATAATCCTCCAAATCTCCCAAGAATATTTCCAGCAATTAATTCCTTCCAATCAGCATAATATCTTCATCAATTATATCCCTACAAATTAGCATTTTGAATTCCTTCCTTATCCCTTTGATTTTCCTTCCTCCTATCACAATTTTCTTCAAGTAAGGAAACTGAATATTACTTCTCTCTTCCCTTATTTCCAGCAATTACTTTCATCCAAGATAATTCTCCAATTTTACTGCTGCTGCTGGAATTTTGCCTCTTGATTCACTACGGTAACAACTGAAATTTCTCCATGGCTGCCCATTTCTGCTGCTACCTTCCTTTTGCTCAAACGGACCCCTTTTTTCCTTCTTTTAGCTCACTCCTTTCTTTCTTGACTCAGTCTCTAAACCCTGCTCTTGGCTTCATAAAACAATAAATATACCCGTGAAAAGCACCTAAGAGACGCTAAAATAAACAACTAAAAGACACTTATCAAATATCCTCACACTTGAATAACGCTTGCCCTCAAGCGTGAAGTGAAGAACCAAAACACAGCCTTACTTTAGTTGCTTTTGCACTGACTCAAAAGTAGACATAGAAGACTGATGACACAAGACTCACAGGACTTAAAAAAAACTGACTCAACAAGAAAAATCAAACACACACATGTACTGCCTCTTTTCATGCTCTTCACACCTACTTGCCCCACATAATTTATGATCATGTATAGCATTTATATACCCCACCAATCCACCAAGCAAACTAGCTTATTGCTTTAACACAATCATTCAATAATTCCCTTAGAAACAGCACTCTATGGAGAGTAAAACACACATTCTCACAATTCAAAAATTAAGGACATTCTCCCTAGTCTATACAGAATGATCCACTGCTTGAAAATCGACCCATCGCCACAGTACCGTATTGAGGGGACACAACTGTTAAGAACAACCCTTCATTTTTGGACACAACGGGGCTTAGGGATTCAAACTTGGAATGGCCCTAATTGGTCCTAGGTCACCTGTACGAAATAGAAACTCAGTGTGCATACAAAAACAACATTTCATCCTTCTTAGCATTTGCACAAGGTTGCCTCTCGTTTAGGCAAATAGAGACTCATCTCTTCACAAATTCAGGTCATTACTTCATACATTTTTATTCACAATTCAGCCACCAAAGCAAAAAAATTCAGCCAGCAATCTCAAGATTTTTTTAACATTCAAAACACACAATCACTGCTGCACAATTCAGCACTTTGCTTCTTTTCTCTTCTTTTTCACACCCTTATTTCAGCACAATAGCATACCAATATAACATTCAGCAAGGTTCACATTTTCATACTTGCTTCTCTTGTAGCCATTATATCATCTTTAATTCAGCAAGCACAAATCCAACATTCACATTGCATGCACACTAAGGGGGTATGAAAGAGAGGATAAAAATTAGGCCTTGGTTCATTTACTAACTCAGAAGAAATACAGTCAAGGCTTCAAAGTGGCTTCTATGGATTAATGCACATGAAAGTTTAGAAAGTAAAGCCAAACTTGGTTATCCTACAAGGGTCCCCCATCATCCAGTTGTATCTCACAATGACCATCTTGACAAGTCAGACCGGCAAACAGTGGGATTCCCACTTCTCATCAAAAATCATTTTAGGTCAGCAACACTCATTTTCAATGGCTAAGAATGGGAAAAAAGTAGCCTGATTATGCTAAAGCAATAAAAACATACCCAAACCTCAACCAAAAAGAGTAAACATATGCCAACTCAATCATTCATCCATGGTGCTTATTTCAATGTTCCGATCACAATAAGGGCAGCACTTGACTCAAAACAGACTTAAAAACACAAAGACAGATCCGGACAGGATCGACAAAACACATCATCCTCACACAGATCTTAAATTTGTGCATGTCCTCAGCACAAAACAAGAATAAGAAACAAACCAACACTAAGAAAATACCATGAACATCCACAAATACTAAATTCACAAACTTAGAAAGACAGACCCAAAACAATAAAAACATAGAGACTGAGACAAGGAAGGAGAGATAGTTACTCTGCCCGGGTCTGGGCTAAGTAAGCCCGAAGCTGAGCAAACTGCAGCTGTATAGCAGCAAGACCTTCAGTGAACTGGTGCTGTAAAGTGGAAAAACCTTCGGTGACCTGGAGCTGGAGAGCAGTGTGGTCCTTCTTTAACTCGTCAACTGATTGTTGCACCTGTAAAAATTCTGCACTGGCTGCACGAGATGGTGGTGGACAAGCCACATCATGGAAACAAAGGGCTGGGCGGTGGTGGGTGTGTGGGTGGGGGTGGGTTCGGTTGGGTGGGTGGGAATTTTTGGTCGGTTGGGGGTGGGTTCGGGTGAGGGGGTGGGAATTTGTGGTCGGGTGTGGGTGGGTTTTTTGGTTCGGTTAGGGGGTGGTTTTGGCATGGTGGTTGAGGCCTTAGGCTGCTGGGATTGGGGCTGAAAAATTGAAGGGGCGGGTTCGGTTGGTTGGGTGGTAGTGGGTTCGGGAAAAATGGTGGCGAGGGGAGTGGGTTCGAGGACGTTGGGCTCGTCGACCGGCCGGAATGAAGCTCTTTTCTCTTTGGTGCCCATGGAAGTTGGACGGGAATGGTGGTGGTGAAAGGGTGGCGGCGGAGGTTCGTGTTGCAGAGGAAGAAGATGAAGTAAAAATTGATTAATTAATTAGTTTATTAGTTTGGTGGGGAAATAGGTTAATTGGGTCGGGTATGGGATTGGGTAATTGGGTTGGTTAATTAGTTTATTATTTTGGTGGGTTTATTTAGGTTGATGGGTCGGTGGGTTGGGTTGGGTGGGTCGGTTGGGTTGGGTTGGGTTGGTGGGTAATTGGGTTGGGTTGGGTGGGTCGGTTGGGTTGGGTGGAGAATTGGATATGTGATTGCAAAATTGATTGCAGAATTGGCCCACTTCTTCTAAATTGTAATTGTAGTCCCTGGCTCAAATTTGCTGAGATGCCCCTGACCTTCTGATTGCTTCACATTCCACCTTTTTCTTTTACTTGACTCTTCTGGCCCTCCAATTAATCCTGCATCCAATCCATTCAAAATTTAACTCGAATATCTTTAACCAAATAAAATAAAATAAAATAAAATAAAATAAAATAAAATGAAAAAGAAAACAAAAAATTTAACAGAAAACTGGGTTGCTTCCTAGTAGCGCCATTTCTTTTCCTTGATTCTTCTGGCCCTCCAATTAATCCTACATCCAATCCATTCAAAATTTAACTAGAACATCTTTAACCAAATAAAATAAATAAAATAAAATAAAATAAAATGAAAAAGAAAACAAAAAATTTAACAGAAAACTGGGTTGCCTCCCAGTAGCGCCATTCTTTTAAGTCTAAGGCTAGACTTAATTGTCTCTTCTCAGTGATTGGGACAAATTGACAAGGAGAGTTCCTCCACAGTCTGTATCTGACCCGGCTCATGATAATGCTTGAGACGCTGTCCGTTGACCTTGAATTGCAGACCGGTTTTGGGGTCTTTTACCTCTATTGCTCCACTCGGGCCAACGGCCACTACCTCTAGTGGTCCCTGCCACTTGCTCTTCAATTTCCCACTAAAGAGTCGCAGCCTAGATTGAAAAATCAAGACTTGTTGCCCACTTTGAACTCCTTCTGTCGGATTAGGCGATCATGCCTCCCCTTAGTGCGTTCTTGATGCCACTTGGCCATCTCATAGGCCTCCTCCCTCAATTCTTCTAACTCTTGTAGCTGGAATTTTCTCTCTTCTCCACATGCTGCTGCATCCATGTTTAATTTCTGGACTGCCCAGTAAGAATGGTGCTCTAACTCAACTGGGAGATGACACATTTTCCCAAACACCAGCCGGTACGGCGACATCCCAATTGGGGTCTTGTATGCGGTTCTATATGCCCATAGTGCATCATTCAACTTTTGGCTCCAATCCTTCCTTGATTTATTCACTGTCCTCTCCAGGGTCCGTTTAATCTCTCTGTTAGAGACCTCGGCTTGTCCATTTGACTGCGGGTGGTAAGGTGTGGCAAGCCTGTGTTGCACCCCATACTTCTTCATCAATGCTGCAACGGTTCGGCTACAGAAATGTGTTCCTCGATCACTAATGATTGCCTTGGGTACTCCGAACCTGCAAAAAATATTAGCCTGCAAAAAATCTGCAACAACCTTTGAGTCATTAGTTCGGGTAGCCTTTGCTTCCACCCATTTGGACACATAGTCAACTGCCAGCAATATATATAACATTCCATTTGATGCAGGGAATGGACCCATAAAGTCCATCCCCCACACATCGAAAATTTCACAAACCTTTACCGGAACTTGAGGCATCTCATCTCGAACACCTATATTTCCTCCTCGCTGGCATCTGTCACACTTCCTGCAGAACAGATATGCATCTCTGTTTAATGTCAGCCAATAAAATCCACTGTCCATTACCTTTCTTGCAGTCCGTTTTGGCCCAAAATGGCCTCCACAGGCAAATGAGTGACAGTGTCGGAGAATGTCCTCCTGTTCCCACTCTGGAACACACCTCCTAAGGATCTGATCGGGTCCAAGCCT
Organism: Leptodermis oblonga; assembly: GCA_016801395.1. Taxonomy (NCBI): domain Eukaryota; kingdom Viridiplantae; phylum Streptophyta; class Magnoliopsida; order Gentianales; family Rubiaceae; genus Leptodermis; species Leptodermis oblonga. The sequence continues at coordinate 37,031,014 of CM028750.1, forward strand.
TCACAAGATCGGCTCATCCCATATGTAGTACTTGCTGTCGCTTATTAGCTTCTCACGTCGTCCTCGTGAATACTCTGGTGGAAATACCCCTGCGATCAAATAATTCACGATGTTAGAGTACCAAGGGTCAGGATGCTTCTCACCTGTCAGCACGTCAAGCAGCAGATTGCAGGGTGGTGGTACAGTGTCGGCTGCATAGAGATGTTCCTCCGAAAATGTTTCTTTGATAGGTACTTTCTCTTCCGGAACCAACAGCCTGCTTAGGTGGTCTGCCACATGATTCTCTGCTCCCTTTTTGTCCCTTAACTCCCAGTCAAATTCCTGGAGCAACAGGACCCATCTAATCAGTCGAGGCTTCGACTCCTTCTTTGCCAGCAAATGCTTCAAAGTCGCATGATCTGTGTAAACCACCACTTTGGATCCTAGCAAGTACTATCTATATTTATCAAAGCCGAAAACAACGGCCAAAAGCTCCTTCTCTGTAGTGGTGTAATTGCATTGGGCCGGATTCAAAGTCCTGGAGGCATAATATATTGCATGGCTCTCCTTTCCTATTTTCTGGCCAAGTACCGCTCCTACTGTATAATCGCTTGCATCGCACATGAGCTCAAAAGGGTGCTCCCAGTTGGGTGGTTGAATCACCGGAGCTGAAACCAACCTGCCTTTTAAAAGATCAAAGGCCTTCTTGCAGTCGTCCGTTAGGTCAAACGGGACGTCGTCTTTCAGCAGATTAGTTTGTGGCTGGGCAATTTTTGCAAAATCTTTGATAAATCTTCTATAGAAACCAGCATGCCCCAAAAAGCCACGAATCTCCCTCACACTTGTCGGGTAAGGAAGCTTTGAAATCAGCTCCACCTTTGCCTTGTCTACTTCTATCCCCTCTTGACTGATTTTGTGCCCAAGTACAATTCCTTCATTTACCATGAAATGGCACTTCTCATAATTTAAGATCAAATTCTTCTCTACACATCTTGCCAAAACTAGATCCAGACTCTCCAAACATTCGTCAAACGAATCTCCATACACTGTGAAGTCATCCATGAAGATCTCGATGCACTTCTCAATCATGTCTGAAAAAATACTTATCATGCACCGCTGAAAAGTACCTGGTGCATTGCACAGACCAAAGGGCATTCGGCGATACGCATATGTGCCGAAAGGGCATGTAAATGTGGTCTTCTCCTGATCATCTTTGTTCACCCAGATCTGGAAGTACCCACTGTAGCCATCTAAGAAACAAAAGAACATCCTTCCGGCCAACCTTTCGAGCATCTCATCAATGAACGGTAGGGGAAAATGGTCCTTCCTTGTTGCAGAGTTCAACTTCCGAAAATCGATACACATGCGCCATCCAGTAAGGAGGCGCATCGGCACTAGCTCATTTTTTTCATTGGTCACCACTTCAAACCCTCTTTTTTTTGGAACAATATGGACCGGGCTTACCCACTTACTGTCAGAAATAGGGTAGATGATCCCCATGGCTAAGAGCTTCAAAATTTCCTTTAGCACCACCTCCCTCATATTTGGATTCAACTTCCTTTGATGCTCTCGAGCAGGTTTAGCGTCAGGCTCCAAGAAGATGTAGTGCTGACATATGTCAGGACTGATTCCAGTGATGTCAGCCAAGGTCCACCCAATTGCCTTTATATTCTTCCTCAAAATTCGAAGCAATCTGTCCTCCTGGGTCATAGTTAACACCTTGCTGATTATGACTGGTAGTGTCTCGCCCTCTCCTAGATAGGCATACTTCAGATTGTTAGGGAGAGGGTTCAGTTCAAGTTTTGGAGCTTTAACTATAGATGGCAAGGGCCTGTCAGCACTCGTCTGCTTGGGCAAATAGATCTGAGGTCTAGTACTAGGTGCTGCCTCAACTACATACATGGACATGATTGCCTCCCTAATCTCTTCATCACTCAACTCTTGGGCATCAATATCGGTGAAATTCTGTGTCAGCACTGCCTCCAGCTTGTCCTGCAAAAAATAAGTCTCAAGATGCTCTTGGACAAGGGGGTCAATTACATCAATGCCATACACATTCTCAACATCAGATGGATATTTCATGGCATTTTCGATGCTAAATGTGTATTTCTCACCATAATATTCTAAGCATATGGAGCCATTATATACATCAATCAAAGCCCTAGCAGTTTTCAAGAAAGGCCGACCTAACAACACACCCGCAGATTCTTTAGCAGGATCATTATTCATCTTAACAACATAGAAATCCGCAGGGTACACAAAAGAGTTCACACGTACTAACACATTTTCAAGTACCCCTACAGGATGCACACATGACCTATCAGCTAGTTGGATAACTACTTTTGTATCTACTAACTCAACACCAGATAAAGTCATGTAAATAGACAATGGCATAACATTAATAGAGCCACCTAGATCACACATAGCATGCTCTATTACTCTATCTCCGATAATGCAAGGCAAGGAAAACATACCTGGGTCCTTACATTTAGGGGGAAGCTTTTTCTGAATGACGGCGGAAACGTTCTCACCTAGCACCACCTTGCTTGCTCCCCTTGGCTTTCCTGCCATGAACTCCTTCAGAAACTTCCCAACTGGCGGAAGTTTGATTGCCTTAAGGAAAGGGATGTTGACTTCCATTTTCTCGAACACTGCCAAGTAGTCCACAGGGTTTTCTTTTGGCTTCTTGGCCTTTGGTTTTAAGCTGTTTGGAAATGGGGGAGCTCTGTACGGATTCCCCCCCTTTAGACTTGGAGCGGGGGTGGGGATCTCTATTGGTTCAGCCACTGGTTCAGGTTCTGCATCTGGCTGATCAACTTCTGGGACCACGGTTGATTTGGGCAAATCGACCCTTGCTGATGGTGATTTTTTTACTACAGGCTCCAAAACCTTGCCACTCCTCAAAGTGATTTCATTCACATTCTCCTTAGGTGGAACCTGTACTTGGGAAGGTAACTTGCCCTGATTTCCCCTGAGTTCTTGGATGGAGGCAGATAGTTGAGACATCATTTGTGCTATCCCATCCATTGCTGTTCTCTGCTCCTTTTGTTGCTCAAAAAAGTCACCAATTGCATCCTCCATTGATTTACCACCCCTTTGTTGATTCTGATTCTGAAACCCTCTCTGTTGAGGCGGTCGGTACGATGCCCCTTGGTTTCGATTGTTGTTGAAGCCTTGGTTTGGGGCTTGCTGATTTGAATGCTGGCCCTGGTTCTCTTCACTATCTTCTAGAATCTTCCAACTGAACACTGGGTTATCCTTCCATCCGGGATTGTAGGTATTCGAATAAGGATCTCTTCTTTGTTGCTGCCTATTCCAATTCCCTCCATAATTATGTGCGTTCCAATTCCCAGCTGCATTTGCTTGAGCAATAGGGTCATTTGGTGCGAGATTGCATTGATGAGTTAGATGACCCTTGTTTCCACAAATCCCACAGAGCTCCTCTTCTGGTTTGCTGTATTGTTGACGCTGCCCTTCTGTTTTGCTGCTACCTGCCGTGGCCATTTTTGCTACTAACTCTGTTAATTTCTCCACATTGGCGGTCAACTTATCTATCTTCTCATCTCCTGTATCATCCACAAGCCTGACTTCGGCATTCCGTTTGACCATACGGACTGGTTCATCAAATTCTCCCCTCGAACCAATGACATCCTCGATGACTTTCCTTGCTTGGGTGACTGTATTGTTTTGGAAAGCTCCGCCACTGGAGGAATCCATCAGCTTCCTTTCTTCTCCCGTCATGCCATGATAAAAGAACTGGAGCAGTTGTGTGTCAGTGTATTTGTGGTTCGGGCAGCTCTCCACTAGCTCGTTGAAACGGAGCCAGTAATTACTTAGGGATTCATCGTAGTCCTGTCGGATGCTGCTGATTTCCTTCATCACCGCATTAGTTTTGGTGGAAGGAAAATATTTCTTCAAGAACAACTCCTTCATTTGCCCCCATTCTGTGACGGAGTTTGCAGGTAGTGAGGAAAACCATCTGTTGGCTTGGCCGGTTAACACATAGGGAAAAGCTACCAACTTGAGCTGGTCTAAGGTTGCTCCTGTTGGCAACTTACCCACCTTGCAATTTTTTACATACTCATCGAGGAAGTTATGTGGGTCTTCCCCCCTGTGTCCGTGGTACTTGGGAATCCCATTGAGCCAACCACTTTTTAAAGGGAATCCATTCGGCAAGGTTGGAGGGACTACCGCGGAAGCTCTGTCTTCAGTCTGATGGTTGCTTAACTCCTTCAAAGTTGGTTCCCTAATAGGTGGGGCATCCTCCCTTCTTTCGTCACGCCTCTCTTCTTGTCTGTCCCCCATTTCAAAGTTTAGAATGGGGTCAGGTTCAGAATTCTCAGAATTAGCTTCAGAGTCACTGTCCGTTTGTCCAAAAGGACCACTGTCAGCCTCTAAAGTAGCAGCCTCCGCTACCTTCTTTCGTTCTCGTGCTTCTTTTGCTAGCCTCCTAGCAGTCTTCTCAATTTCTGGATCACTCAATAGGATAGGTTTTGAAGATCTGCTCATAAACTACACCAGAACATACCAAGCATACATCAATAGGAAAAAAAAGAGAATTAAAATTCAAAAGCCGCTCCCCGGCAACGGCGCCAATTTGGTAGAGCCCGTCGTGAGGCTACCAAAATGCACAACAATTAGTGCTTAAACCTGCAAGAAATTACTACAAATAGTATAGAAAGCAGGGTCGATCCGCAGGGAACAGTTGACTTAAACTCTCATATTCCTATCGATTTGAAAAATGGTTTGATTTGCAATCACTTTTGTGTCTCAGAGAGACCTTTAAAATTTGTCACTTATAAAAAACTAAAACTTCACAAGAACAAATAAATTATCACTTAAAAGAGTATTCCAACATTATATGAATCAGATCAATCTATGCATGCAATCATTAACGTCACAAATAAATCCAAGAACAATGTATTGGCTGGTTATAGGTTACCGTGGGCTCCCTACGACATAACCAAATCCCCCCTTAGTGTGTCGGTAACCGCCGTGGTCTCCCTACGACACGACTACCTCTCTAACTAACCAAACTAACAGGCCGTGGGTTCCCTACGACACCTATTAATATAATTAGCAGCATTAATTATTAGGAGGACCCAACACTAACACCTCTATCGGGTTAACTTTAGAAGTTGTTACCTATTTATCTTGTACTACCTGACGGTAGGTTTGTCGCTAGTTGACTTTACCGGATTAAACAAAAGTTGATCAGACTTTAATTAAATCTAGCATTTAGACTTATGTGCACAAGATAAATAAGAATACAAGAACTTGAACCAATATTAATCCTATGTTTCATACATGCATAGATCTACTTCATCACATAATACCGGAATAAAAGAGTTTAGTTACTCATAGTCATGGCAAATACACACATATTTAATGTAAAAGCCATAGGAGGAAGCAACAAAGAAGAAGGAAAAGAAAAGGAATACTTATTAATAATTGCAGGTCTGAACCAACCCTCCGTTTGGGCAAATAGAGGCCTGAGCAAGAACAATTTAGCAACAAGAAACAATTCCAAACTTTATTGTACCGATTTTTCCTTGATCCCAGAACGAGAAACGAAGGAAAAACTGATATAAAACTATTTGAAGAATTTAAAGAAGAACTAAATAAAACTAAAGATTGGATCAAAAGCTTTAAAGAAGATAAGTTGAACAAAAGAGAACTAAGAACTAAAGAGAATTCTTGATGGAAAGAAACTAAACTAATGTATGAAAGTAAAAGCTAAAAGCTGAATGATGAATGCTAAATGCCTCAAAGGCTCCCCTATTTATACTAGATAACAATGACTCTAAAATAGGAAATAGTATAATCCTCCAAATCTCCCAAGAATATTTCCAGCAATTAATTTCCTTCCAATCAGCATAATATCTTCATCAATTATATCCCTACAAATCAGCATTTTGAATTCCTTCCTTATCCCTTTGATTTTCCTTCCTTATCACAATTTTCTTCAAGTAAGGAAACTGAATATTTACTTCTCTCTTCCCTTATTTCCAGCAATTACTTTCATCCAAGATAATTCTCCAATTTTACTGCTGCTGGAATTTTGCCTCTTGATTCACTACGGTAACAACTGAAATTTCTCCATGGCTGCCCATTTCCTGCTGCTACCTTCCTTTTGCTCAAACGGACCCCTTTTTTCCTTCTTTTAGCTCACTCCTTTCTTTCTTGACTCAGTCTCTAAACACCTGCTCTTGGCTTCATAAAACAATAAATATACCCGTGAAAAGCACCTAAGAGACGCTAAAATAAAACAACTAAAAAACACTCATCACTATGCCTGTTATTGTTGCGTCGGCTGAGAGAAGTTTCTCTAAATTGAAATTGTTAAAAACATACTTGAAATTATCAATGTTGCAAGAAAGATTAAATGGATTGACAATCTTGTGTATTGAAAAAGACATTTTAAAAAATCTTAAAACCGATACTATTATAAATGACTTTGCATCTAAAAATGCTCGAAGAAGTCGATCGGTATATATGATTTTTATATTTTATTATTATTGATTTATTTAGGGCCGTCTTTTAACTTTTTGCCCAAGGCCTCAGAAGTCTTAGGACCGGCCCTGGTGGATCCCGGAAATGCTTCATGAAATTCGGAGATGACCTACAATTGCTAGGCTATCTCCCTCTGTATCACTCTGACCGTCAAATTAGTAATAGGAAGAGTGTAAAAATATCAAGTATATTCTAAGTAAGATGGCGAGGTTTGAGGAGCCAACCATAGGTGCAGTCCCCAAAAAAAGTAACAAGTACACATCCCTCTTCTTTTGTGCTCAAAACTGAAGGGGATGCTTGTGCTTCATTATAGATTTGACCGGGCCACCATGGATAGGATGTTATCTACCCCCAAACTAAATCCCCTACATCAAACTGATAGAATCCATCCTTAGTTCTTGCTTCCCTTAATTGGCCAGGCCTCTGACCTTTAGTTCCTTCGCCCAGCTTGTGATTTGAAACATCAAAATCTTGAGCTTTCGATCTCTGGACTCCCAAATCGTTCTTGTAATTCTTCCATTCATCAGATTCTTCCACTGAAACTTCCACGAAGTAGCTTAAACTGCTGGAAGTTCTCACTGGGTCCACAGTAGACCCTTGTATATAATACGTATGTTTATTGCATGTTATTGGACTTTAATGTTGATGTAATTGCCATCGACTTTAACGCTGGTGTAACTAGCTACACAATATCATCTAAGTTGAATTAAAACAAAATAAATAAATAAATGTCTTTTGGGTTAAGCATGTGCTGTGCTTTATATATGCACGTGTATATAACGGGCAAGAACTGGGAGCTTTTTTCTTCTAATTTTATTCGTAAACAAAATACAGGCTCACTTGCTTACATCATTATAAGTAAATAAAATAAATTTCAAATTACACAAAAGACTGAATTTGACCCCAAGATCAAAATCCAAATCGCCGCGGCTACCTGCGGTGGCAACGAAGTTGCAACTGGGGTCAAAGAGGAACAGACGGCCGCGGAGGAAATGAGTGACTCGACAGACCGCGGAACTGATGGTGCAAGCCACACCGAGCAGGGTTACTCCGGCGGTTCCAACGGGTACTTCTCGATTGGTGGATTGGGGAACAGATTGTAGAAGTTCACGTGAGGGAAGATCTCCGGCAAGGCGTGTGAAGAGATGCGCAAAGGGTTCCCAGCTGGGAAAACCCTCCCATTCTTAAGGGGAAGTCGCCGGCAGGGACAGCAAGGGAAAAGGAGCCGTCCGAGATCCTCCGGCAGCTGGTCCCGAAGTCAACCTCAATTCTCGGCTGTTTGTGGTGCCGAATCTCAACCTGCCTCCCCATGGAGAATATTTTAGTGGCTAGCTAGGGCTGTGCATTATTAGTGTCAATATTATTTTCCAATTGTTACTTATTTTTTTCTTACAAATTTTGTTTCTGTTAAGCTGTCGTGCTATACTTGGCATAAGAACGTGCATGTAACGTTCAAGTGCTGGCACTGTGCAACTACTGTGCGGCTCTCAAAAAGATAAATTGATTTTAATTACCTTGGAATTGCAATGTCTATTTCCTGGGAAAATTTGGCTGCGGCGGAATTTGTTTATTTACTTCACCAATAAAGTATGCGTCAAAGATTTTCTGTACGTGACGAATTCATATATATAAGGCACTAAGCATGCACTTAAATAATGTTCCGAACTTTTAATATCATGTTAGGAGACATTTACTTTTTTTGATTTCCTTCACTAAGGGAGTGCTTGGCGCGGGAAAGAGAATGAGAATGTGGGGCATCTCATATCTGGGTATCAATGAATTTCTAATTGAAGGAATATTAGATTGCCTTTTAAAAGATATAATAATTGAAATTATTAAATTTCTATACGTACCAAGCATAGAAATTTCAATCTTAGGAATCAGATGTCCATTCCATCTATTCTTATTCCTGCGGGCCAAGCGCACCCTAAAGAACAAATAGGGAAGGAAGAGTACGATGCCAGCTCATCAATACATATGTCTCAAGTTTGAATTTCTCTAACTGCAAAATTCTATTCTCTAATTTTTTTTTAATGTTTTAAAAATTCAACAAATAATAAAATTCAACAAAGGCCGGTGAAGATTTTGATGCCAAGTTAATCATCGAGGAGGATGATGTCTCAAAGTACATATTTTCTTCACTCCCCCTGGAAACAAACGGGGGAGGTCAAGAAGACGGAACCACCGTAAGTGTTGGTGCTCGTTCATTTTTTCTAACCAAGCATACAGTTTTTGAATGCGCTTTAGGGTTTTTTCTTTCTCTTTTCTTTTTGGCTTTTAACTTCACTCTAAACCTATAGACGCCGCAGGGAGCAGCGGTGGAGGAAAAACCCATGGTTGATGTGCTTCCGGTGGTTGGCGGAGAGCCTAAGGAGGCTGCGGCGGACGAGATGCCGCCGCCAAACCCGTTTGCCATGGTTGAATGGCGCGCTCCAGTGGCAGCCCAGGTAAAGATGTGTAATTTTTTGCATCTTAAAAATATAATTTTTAGTTTTCAGATTTTTATTTTATTTTTAAACCTAACTTAGAAATACATCTATATCACCCGCATGCACGGAGTATATATACATACTGTATATTTTCATTTGCACGTATTGTATTTGTATTTGTACGATATGTGTAACTGATAAACTATGCAAACATATATACATCAACATTGGTTAGAAAGTCGTATGTTTGCTTCGTTTATGAAGAGGGGAAAGGCCTGATGATGATTGAGGTATATTTACAAACTTAACTGGATAGATCTTGTTTATTTTACTTAATTAAAGAGCCATGAATATCGTTTGAGAATAACAAAAAAACTAAATAAATTTTGGGCGCTGCAGTGTGATGATCCTCAGGGGAATCAAGCCGAATCTCTTTGACATACTACAAATTTTGTTTGAGTTAAGCTCTCGTGCTTTACTTGGCATATGAACGTGGATGTAGCGTTCAAGTGCTCGTACTTTTTTTTTTTTTCCTTTTTTTTTAAACTGTGCCAAAACAAAATATAGGCTCGGGTGTTCATTTTAATATGAGTAACTAGAATAAATTTCAAATCACACAAAACAAGAGTGAAT